>OX451739.1:973766387-974366387 GCA_948472305.1 Vicia faba
TATTGCACAGAATGAAACACTGACACTCACTTTTCCTTGTTTAACCCTTGGACCCTTTCTATGGTCTTCATATATTATCCTCACTTATCACTTCACCAATTAACACCTTGCCATTATTATTTCTACATAATATATCATCTTATCTCACTAATTAAAATAATTATAAACGATAACTCTAATTATCTAAAATTATTAAAACATTCAATACCACCTAATTTCCACTATATTACACATAGCATCACATCACACATCATATTCATCAAAACATTACCTATACTCACAAATGCATCAAAAATACTCATTATAATTAATTTAATAATTAAATAAATAATCAAATTATTTTAGGGTGTTACAACTCTCCCCCACTTAAAAGAATTTTCGTCCTCGAATTACCTGGCAGAAACAAAACCGGATAAGACTCTATCATCTGATTCTTGTAAAATCAAACTTCTCAAATGCAATTTTGTTTTGATGAAGACAAACCATGTTGACAAGAAGACAAAGATTATTGATCAAGCTAAAAGCATCTGTGGATAAAGTCTTTGATTTAAGCACTTAGCAAAATTTCAAGGTATAATGATAATACTTACTTTGAACTTAAGACATAGATGCTCAATGGTCAAAATAAATATTTTATATTGTCCAAATCCTTACTCAAATTTTTCTAAGCAAAAATTCAATTTTTACTTGAGTGCAATCGATTTGCATATTGGTGCAATCGATTGCATGCTTCAATTTTTCAAAACATTTGCTACTGTTTCTAAGTGCAATTGATTTGCATGGTTGTGCAATCGATTGCTCTCAATCAATTTTTGCTACTGACTTTAAGTGAAATCAATTTACACACTTGTGCAATCGATTGCACACTCAAAATATTTGAATTTCTAGCTGTTAAAACCCCGTGCAATCGATTTACACAAAGGGTGCAATCGATTGCATGCTGAACGATTTTGAAAAACAACAACTTTACTCATGCCTGTTCATAACACCAATTCATGAAAACCTTTCACTCAATCTTGGCAATTGTTCATGATTCACTTACAGAATTTTATGCTGTTTCAAACGGTGCTATGAACATATAAATACTCATTTTCAAAATCATTTTAAACACCTCTTCTAATCACATTTTCTGAATTTTCAAAAATCAAACTCAAGCTGTTATACATTTTCATACACACGTTTTCTGCACACTTTCACATATTGTTAACCAAAAAATTTGGGAATTATATATCTTGAGTCATTGTATACTATTATCATTGGAAGAGAATATCAATTCATTGATTAAATCACTCAAAATGATCATTGCTACTCAAACTCACTCAAATCAAATATTGCTATATACTTGCTTATTTTTCAGGATTGTTAGAAATAAGTTCAAGTGGTCTTATAAATCTTGTTTTTCCAGGATTGTTGGATACAAGTAAAGTCACTTTGAGAGGATTGTTCTCATTGTTGACATAGTGAAAATCCAAGAGGATTGTTCTTGGTCCAAGAGGATTGTTCGTGGTTTTGGGTAGTTCTTGTTTAAGTTTGCCACAATAAGGAAATCTCTTTCATGTTGAAAGGGGACTGGAGTACTCTTGGACTGTAAGGGGAACCTGGATATATCTCTTGTGTCTCTTTATTTTTATACACTTTACTCTTTCATAAACTCACCATAAACCAGAAAAATAATATTCACCATCACTAAAACCAGAAATTTTTTAAAGTACCTAATTCACCCCCTCTTAGGCGCACTTCGTACTTACAATTGGCATCAGAGCAAGTTATAGGTAACATGTTCCTAAAAGATCCATAATGGCTTCCGCAAATCAAAATCCCGTTTTCAGAGATGGTGGTAGTAACAACAAGCCTCCTCTATTTTGTGGTGAATATTTTGACTTCTGGAAAATACGCATGAAAGCACATCTAGAAGCACAAGGAGAAGAAATATGGGATGTCATCAAGAATGGTCCATTTATCCCTATAACGGTAATCAATGGTGCTGGCTCATCAAAGCCTAAAGCTGCATGAGACGAAGATGATAAGAAGAAGGTTCTCTATGATAAAAAGGCAATAAATCTTCTTCAAGGTGCACTTAGCGTGGATGAATTCTTCCGTGTCTCAGCATGCAAAACATTGAAAGAAATATGGGATACCTTGGTACAAACTCATGAAGGAACTGTTGAAGTTAAAAGATCAAGACAAAATACTTTGAGTCAAGCATACGAATTATTTCAAATGCAGCCCAGATCATTGACTTGCAAAAGAGATTCATGCACTTGACAAATCATCTAAGTGCTCTTGGTAAGACTTTGACAAATGATGAACTAAATCTGAAAGTACTTAGGTCCTTAACCAGGGAATGGCAACCAAAGGTAACAACAATGTCAGAAAATAAAAGTCTCTCCTCTATGACTTCCGCAAGGTTGTTTGGAAAAATTCAAGAATATGAGACGGAACTCGGAAGACTTGAAAAGCATGAAAATCAAGAGAAGAAATCCAAGAATATTGCTTTAAAGATAGATTCCAAGGAAGTTGAAAAGGAAGACAATCCAGAAGAAGATGAAAATTTCATGCTTCTTGTTAAAAGGCTTGGTAAGTTCTTTGGTAGAAATGACAAATCCTTTTCTCATTCAAAAGGAAAGAAACAATTCAAGAAAAAGGAAGCTTCCACATCAACACAAGAAGTCACATGTTATGTATGCGGTAAGCAAGGTCATATCAAGCCAGATTGTCCGAAACTCTCCAAGAAAGGTGGCTACAAAAGCAAAAAGGGATTCAAGAACAAAAAGGCCTATGTTGCATGGGAGGATAATGAAATAAGCTCTTCATCCGACTCCGATAGTGATGAAAGTGCAAATCTAGCACTGATGGCCTCACACCATTCTGATAATGAAGATAATGAGGTATTCTTGAAGACCATATGAAATCTTTGGTATCTTGATAGTGGTTGTTCAAAGCATATGACGGGAGACATAAACCAATTTTCAAATCTAGTTCTAAAGGCCAAGGGTTTTATCACTTATGGAGACAATAATAAGGGAGAAATTCTTGGCAAAGGCAAAGTTAGTGCTCCACCTTTCACATCCATTGAATATGTTCTTTATGTTAAAGGACTAAAGCACAATCTTCTTAGTATTAGCCAACTTTGTGACAAAGGCTTCAAGATCAAGTTCACCAAGGATGAATGCTTGATAGAAGACGAAGTCACACATGAGGTTATACTTAAAGGTAAAAGAATCAATAATATATTCATGATTTCCCTTGATGATCCATCTTTGAAGGTAAAATGTCTCATGGCGAACAACGATGATTCATGGCTATGGCACAAAAGAATTGCTCATATTCACATGGAACACTTGAATAAACTAATCAAGCATGATCTTGTCATTGGGTTGCCTAAGAGAAATTTTGTCAAAGATAGACTTTGTGATGCTTGTCAAAAAGGGAAACAAACAAAATCAACTTTCAAATCTAAGAATGTGGTGTCTACTACAAGGCCACTACAATTGTTACATATGGACTTACTTGGTCCATCAAGAACAAGAAGTTTCAGAGGTAATGTATATGCTTTGGTTATTGTTGACGATTTCTCTAGATATACTTGGACATTCTTTTTAGTGCAAAAAAGTGATGCATTCAAGGCGTTCAAGAAGTATGCTAAACAAATTCAAAATGATAAGTCTCTAACAATTGCCTCCATAAGAAGTGATCATGACGGAGAATTTCAAAATGATCTATTTGAAGAATTTTGTGGAGAACATGGAATATCTCACAACTTCTCGACACCAAGGACTCCTCAACAAAATGGAGTGGTGGAAATAAATAATAGGTCTCTTGTAGAGCTTGCAAGAATGATGCTTAGAGATTCAAACCTTCCAAAATATTTTTGGGCGGATGCGGTGAGCACAACATGTTTTGTTAGCAATAGAGTTAACATAAGACCAATCTTGAAGAAAACTCCATATGAACTTTTAAAAGAGAGGAAACCAAACATTGCTTTCTTTCACATTTTCGGTTGCAAATGCTTTGTCTTAAACAATGACAAAGATAACCTTGGTAAGTTTGATAAAAAATCCGATGAAGGTATTTTTCTTGGCTACTCTCTTACTAGTAAGGCATATAGAATTTATAACAAAAGAAATTTAACAATTGAAGAATCAATGCATGTATCTTTTGATGAAACTAACCCCTCAAAGGAGGATAATATTGTTTGTAATGATGGTGGTGATGAAATACTAGAAGGCCCTCAAGAAAGTACTTCCAAAGATCAACCAATTCAACAAGAAGAATCATCCCAACATGAATAAAATTGTAATGATCTACCAAAAGAGTGGAGAACTCATAGTGATCATCCTATCGATAAAGTAATTGGTAATATAAGTCAAGGTGTGACAACAAGACTAAATCTCAAAGATGCTTGTCTAAACATGACGTTTGTCTCTCAAATTGAACCTTCCAAAGTTGATGAAGCCTTAGGAGATGACCAATGGATTATTGCTATGCAAGAAGAGTTAAATCAATTTTAAAGGAATCGAGTTTGGGAACTTGTCCCTAGGCCAAGCAACAAACACATTATTGGAACAAGATGGGTGTTTAAAAACAAACTTGACGAAAATGGAATAATTGTTAGGAACAAAGCAAGGTTGGTAACACAAGGCTACAATCAAGAAGAAGGAATAGACTTTGAAGAAATTTCCCTCCGGTTGCAAGGTTAGAAGCTATTCGTCTTTTACTTGCCTATGCTTGTTCATTAAATTTTCAGCTTTTCCAAATGGATGTCAAAAGCGCATTCTTGAATAGATATATCAATGAAGAAGTATACGTTAAGCAACCCCCGGATTCGAAGATTTCAAGAATCCATCTCATGTATTTAAATTAAGAAAATCTCTCTATGGTTTGAAACAAGCACCAAGCGCATGGTATGATCGAATAAGTAACTTCCTTTGCGAAAAAGGTTTTGAAAAGGGTAAAGTTGAAAAGACATTGTTTATCAAGAAAATCAAAGGTGACACTTTGCTAGTTCAAGTCTATGTTGACGATATCATTTTCGGCTCTTCAAACAAAGAAATGTGTGAAGAATTCTCAGCAATGATGCAAGGAGAATTGGAGATGACCATGATGGGTAAAATGAATTATTTTCTTGGACTTCAAATCAAACAATTAAAGGATGGCATCTTCATCAACCAATCCAAGTATTGCAAGGAACTTTTGAAAAGATTCGACATGGATAACTGTAAGGTAATGTCTACACCAATGGGTTCCGGTACATATGTTGATCAAGATGAATTAGGTGTTTCCATTGACATTAAAAAATATCGAGGTATGATTGGCTCCTTATTATATCTGACGGCAAGCTGTCCTGACATAATGTTTAGTGTTTGTCTATGTGCTCGCTTTCAAGCAAATCCAAAGGAATCTCATCTCATGGCGGTGAAACGGATCATGAAGTATCTCAAAGGAAGAACAAATGTTGGATTATGGTATCCTAAAGGTAGTGTTTGTAATTTAGTTGGTTATTATGACGCGGATTATGCAGGTTGTAAAATTGATAGAAAAAGCACAAGTGGTACTTGTCACATCCTTGGAAATGCATTAGTATCACGGGTCTGCAAGAAACAAGCATGCGTTTCTCTTAGCACGACCGAAGTAGAATATATTGCAGCGGGTAGTAGTTATGCTCAAATATTGTGGCTCAAGCAACAACTTCATGACCACGGACTCGGTCTAGGATGCATTCCTCTACGGTGCAACAATACAAGTGCAATAAACATTACAAAGAATCCGATCATGCATTCAAGAACCAAACACATAGATATACGACATCATTTCCTTCATTATCATGTACTTCAAGGAGATGTCGAGGTGGAATTTGTAGATACTCATAATCAACTTGCCGATATCTTCACTAAACCTTTGGCAAGAGAACCATTTTACAAGATTCGATGAGAGCTTGGCATTCTTGATGAACACAACATATAAGGCGCTTTCTATCCTTGTTATGATTTTATATACTTGTATTAACCTTATTATATGTGAGTATATATGTTAAGTGGTGTTTAAGTTTAAGAAAAATATGTTTTTGCTCATTTTTGGTTGATGCAAATCGATTGCACGATAGTGTAAATGGATTGCTCACTGAATGTTTTTTATTTTTGACCTTTCTGTTTCATTGCAAATCGATTGCACCATAGTGCAAGTCGATTGCACACTGTGCATTTTAGTTTTCTTTTGGTTCTATTTGGTGTGCAAATTGATTGCATCTGTATGTAAATCGATTGCACCCACTGTAACATGCTTTTATGACAGAAATATTTGTTGGTCAGAATTCCTCTCTCTCTCTCTCATATTCCCAAGCTCATCTCTATTATTGAAAAGCCAATTAAACTTCATTACATATAATACAAGCCACTCATTTACATTTACTCACAAATCATATCCAAACTTCAGCTCATCAAACATCTTCCTCTCAAAACCTAAAACCTTCAAAACCCTAAAAACACATTACCCATGGCTTCAAGGCAAAAATGAAAGGTGTCAGCTTCAGAGAAAAGGAAGAAAAAGGTTGGTTCATCCTCTAAGAATCCATTAATCTCAACTCTCACCAAAGATCAAGAAGTAATATTTACAAAGGATTTTCAAAGAAAGATAGTGTCCACTCCTAAATATGGTATGCTATCATCCTTTCCCCAGAAATGTTTTTCTTTTCAAAATGATTTAACTGCATATAGACTGGAACCATTAATTTCATCATTTGTTCCATATTATCCGGATCTGGTAAGAGTATTTTTCAGCAATTTGACTCCTCACAAAGGCAAGATGGTTACATATGTGTTGGGTACAAGAATCTCTCTAACCCCTGAGATTGTTGGTGAGATTCTACATATTCCCTATACTGGAAGCTCTTTGTACGACCCTAAAAACGAGGCATGGGATGATTATAGGAAAAAGGATTTTTATTACAGCATTGGCAGATTGAGCAAAGCTGAATTCTGTGCCCAAAGGATTCGTGGTCTAGGAGGAGTGATTCCATCTAGAGACTCATGAAGTGCAAGTAACTTCTATATAGACGACCAATTATTTCATTATTTCATGGTCTATATTATGTTTCCACGGGATGGAAACCACTGCACCATGACTGATCTGGAAATGCAACTGATCTAATCAAGGAAGAAAGGTATAAGTGTTAATTGGGCAAGGCTCATAATAGTTCATATGTTGAGGGTTGATGCAAAATCATAATTTCTACCATATGCCTACTTTGTTACATTAATTATGGAAGAATTTGGAGTTGATTTTGCTGGTTTTGAGAAAGTTAATATGGATCCAAATCTGCATAAGATTTCAATAAAAAATGTTGACTCAAGAATGGGTGTTCATTATAATCCGGAAACAAAAAAACTATAACTTACATTGGTGAAGATGTGGTCGGTGATGAAGGAAATGATCAAGAAGTTGAAGGTGGTGAAGCTGTACCTCCTCCACCTACTGCTCCCTCTAGTCCAAACAATCAAGATCTTATGGATTTTATGTCTCAACAATTTGCTTCCATGAATACCAAAATCAATAACCAATGGAATGCTATCAATGATTCTACAACAACCCGGATTAATGACTTCCGCACAGATGTGAATCAACAATTTTCTTACCTTTACTCTCACCTTCACATTCCTCCATATGACCCAAATAATCCTGCTGCACCTCCACAACATTACACAGAACCTCCTCTACAACAAAAATTTCCCAATCAAGGATCTTTGTTCTATAACAACCGGGACATGAATCAACCATAAAGTTCTGTCCAACTTTGTTATGTCTACTGTTTTCTGTCATGTCTTTGTTCAGTTATGCTACGCTTTGTTTGTTGTTGTTCAGATTTCTTTGTAATTTTTATGTTACTATGACTATGTCTATGACTATTTGTGATGCACGATTGATTAAGTTTTTTTTCAATATTGCTTTATTATGGTCCATTTTTTATTGCATCTTTCCCTTCTTTTTGATAATGTCAAAGGGGGAGAAGGATGTGGCACTTTATGCTTGTATATTTCCTGTCTTAAATTTCTAAGGTTCTCTTCAACCAAGATGAACAAATACAAAGGATTCCAACCTTCTCATACAAAGGGGGAGTTATGCATCTTAGGGGGAGACACTTCTTTCCGGAAATTACAACGCATCAAGCAAGATCATTTGTCATCATAAAAAAGGGGGAGAATGTAAAATCAAGCTTCTCAAATGCACTTTTGTTTTGATGAAGACAAACCATGTTGACAAGAAGACAAATATTATTGATCAAGCTAAAAGCATATGTGGATAAAGTCTTTGGTTCAAGCACTTAGCAAAATTTCAAGGTATAATGATAATACTTACTTTGAACTTAAGACATAGATGCTCAATGGTCAAAAGAACTATTTTATATTGTCCAAATCCTTACTCAAGTTTTTCTAAGCAAAAATTCAATTTTCACTTGAGTGCAATCGATTTTCATATTGGTGCAATCGATTGCATGCTTCAATTTTTCAAAACATTTGCTACTGTTTCTAAGTGCAATCGATTTGCATGGCTGTGCAATCGATTGCTCTCAATCAATTTTTGCTACTGACTTTAAGTGCAATCGATTTACACACTTGTACAATCGATTGCACACTCAAAATATTTGAATTTATAGATCTTAAAACCCCGTGCAATCAATTTACACAAAGGGTGCAATCAATTGCATGCTGAACGATTTTGAAAATGAGCAGCTTTACTCATGCCTGTTCATAACACCAATTCATGAAAACCTTTCACTCAATCTTGGCAATTGTTCATGATTCATTTACAGAATTTTATGCTGTTTCAAAAGGGTGCTATGAACATATAAATACTTATTTTCAAAATCATTTTAAACACCTCTTCTAATCATATTTTCTGAATTTTCAAAAATCAAACTCAAGCTGTTATACATTTTCATACACAAGTTTTCTGCACACTTTCACATATTGTTAACCAGAAAAATTTGAGAATTATATATCTTGAATCATTGTATACTATTATCATTGGAAGAGAAGATCAATTCATTGATTAAATCGCTCAAAGTTATCATTGCTACTCAAACTCACTCAAATCAAATATTGCTATATACTTGCTTATTTTTTCAGGATTGTTGGAAATAAGTTCAAGTGGTCTCATAAATCTTGTTTTTCCAGGATTGTTGGATACAAGTAAAGTCACTCTGAGAGGATAGTTCTCATTGTTGACATAGTGAAATCCAAGAGAATTGTTCTTGGTTTTGGGTAGTTCTTGTTTAAGTTTGCCACAATAAGGAAATATCTTTCATGTTGAAAGGGGACTGGAGTACTCTCAGACTATGAGGGGAACCAAGATATATCGCTTGTGTCTCTTTATTTTTCTGCACTTTACTCTTTCATAAACTTACCATAAACCAGAAAAATAATATTCACCATCACTAAAACCAGAAAAATTTTAAAGTACCTAATTCACCCCCTCTTAGGTGCACTTCGTACTTATAATTCTCACATTGCCAAGTCCAACTTTCACCCGCTGGTCCACCCCATAATACCTCCACCAAGGTGATGTCTTTACCCCACAATTTGTTCACTTCCCGACCTTCTATACATATGGGTGATGCTTCAACAATCAGGTTATCTCTTACATGTACATCATCCATTTGGATCACATGCGAAGGATCGAAAATGTATCTCCTCAACTGAGACACATGAAACACGTCATGAAGATTCACAAGAGACAACGATAAAGTAATTTGATAGGATACCTCACTTATCTTCTCTAATATCTGATATGGACCAACAAAATATGGTGTAAGCTTTCGCGACTACAAAGCTCTACCAACACCAGTCATCGGAGTAACTCTCAAAAACACATGATCATCATTCTGAAACTCAAGTGCCTTCCTCCTATTATCATGATAACTCTTCTGAAGACTCTGAGAGGCTTTCATCCTTTCTTAAATCATCTTAATCTTTTCAGGTGTCTCTTGTACGATATCAGGTCCGAGCACAACGCTCTCGCCTGACTCATACCAACACAATGGAGTTCTACAACTTCTACCATAAAATGCTACATACGATGCCATTCCAATGCTAGAATGGAAACTATTATTATAAGTAAACTCAATCAACAACAAGTGGCTATCCCAAGCTCCTCCTTGTTCTAGCACACAAGCCCTCATCAAATCCTCCAAAGACTTAATAGTCCTCTCTGTATGGTCGTCTGTCTACAGATGATATGCAAAACTTAACCTTAACTTAGTACCAAAAGCATTCTGTAAACCTTCCCAAAACTTTGACATAAATATGGGATCTCTATCAGATATGATACTCGAAGGTATCCCATGTAATTTCACAATCTCCTCAATATACATCTCAGCTAGCTTCTCCATAGGATGATTGATCTTCATCATCAAGAAATGAGCCGAATTAGTCAACCTATCCACTATCACCCAAATAGAATCATTTCCCTTAGCAGTCTTCGACAAACCCGACACAAAATCCATAGAAATACTGTCCCATTTTCATTGGGGAATATTCAACGACTGCATTAGACCCAAAGGCTTCTGATGCTCAATCTTCGACTTCTGACAATTCAAACAAGCATAAAAAAATTTGGAAACCTCCTTTTTCATATCAGGGCACCAAAAAAACTTCCTCAAGTCTAGATACATCTTTGTAGCACCAGGATGAATACTTAACCCACTTCTATGTCCTTCTTCAAGAATACCCATCTTAAGCTCTGGCACATCTGGAACACAAACTCTATTTCTGAACCTCATCATACCATTCTCATCAATTCTGAATTCACCCTTATTACCTTGGTTAATCAAGGTCAACTGATCAACTAACTTCAAATCATACCTCTGACCTTCTCGAATTTCTTCAAGAATACTACTAGTCAGTTTTAACATTTCCATCTTCACATTATCAGAAGTCTCTTCACACACCAAGCTTATATGTCTGAATTGTTCAATAATTTCTAACTCTCGAACCATAAGCATCGACACATATAAAGACTTTCTACTCAATGCATCAGCCACCACAATTGCTTTACCAGGATGGTAATTTAAATCAAAATCATAATCCTTCAACAACTTAAGCCAACTTCTCTGCCTCAAATTCAATTCCTTATGATCGAACAAGTACCTTAAACTTGTGTGATAACTAAACAATTCTAATTTAGAGCTAAAAAGATAATGTCTCCAAATTTTCAATACAAACACCACTGCTGCTAGCTCTAAGTCATGCGTAGGATAATTCTTCTCATGAAATTTCAGTTGCCTATAAGTGTAAGCAACAACCTGCCCATTTTGAATTAATACACCACCAAGACCCATCTTAGACGCATCACAATACACCACAAATGACTCACTCAGATTAGGCAAAATCAATACCAGAGCGGTCGTCAACTTCTTCAATTCTACAAAACTTTCTTCACACACAACATCCCACACATAAGCTTGACCCTTTCGAGTCAACTGAGTTAAAGGTAATGCCAACTTGGAAAATCCCTCAATGAAACTTCGATAATAACTTTCCAAGCCAAGAAAACTTTAAATCTCAGTCACAGACTTCAGAGTCTCCCATTGTAATACTGCATCAACTTTAGAAGGGTCCACAACAATCCCACCACTAGAAATTACATGGCCAAGGAAACTCACTTACTTTAACCAAAACTCACACTTTGATAACTTTGCATACAAATTCTTCTCTTTCAAAACTTGCAACAATATTTACAAATGCTCAACATGTTCTCCTTCTGATTTAGAATATATCAAAATATCATCAATAAAGACAACAACAAACTTATCCAGATACAAATGGAAAGTTAGATTCATATACTCCATGAAAACACCTGACGCATTACATACACCAAAAGACATCACAATGTACTCGTAATGAGCATACCTTGTTCGAAAATCCGTCTTCGTAATGTCATCTAGTTTAACACGAATCTGATGATAACCTGACCTCAAATCAATCTTGCTAAAAACACTAGCACCTACAAACTGATCCATCAATTCACCAATCCTCGGGAGTGGATACTTATTCTTAATAGTCACCTTATTCAACTTCCTGTAGTCTACACATAATCTCATACTTCCATCTTTCTTCTTAACTAACAACACAAGTGCACCCTACGGAAAAACACTCGGTCGAACGAACTTCTTGTCAAGGGTTTCTTCCAATTTTTTCTTCAACTCACTCAGCTCTGGGGCTGAAATTTTGTAAGGAGCCATTGGTACCAGACATGTACATAGCACCAACTCTATAGAAAAATCTACTTCACATTTGATAGGTAAATCACTGATGTCTTCCAGAAACACTTCTGGAAATTCATCGACAACAGGTAGATCAACACTTATGACTTCATTACTAACTTGCAAAGATGCAAACATCGCAAACACCAAGGACTCATCTTCTAGGAGTTCATTCACTTTCTTAGCAGACAACAACATAAGTTCTCCATTATCACCAAACTTAGGGAACCTCAAAGTCTTATTATAAAAGTTAATATGAACATAGTTGAATTCTAACCAATTCATTCCGAGTAGAACATCTGTAGCGGTAGAAATGTTCAAGACTAAGCCATTGGATTGACTAGACTTTATACAAAGTGGAAAAATGGTTTGAAATGAGATTGATTGGCTTTTAGTCTTCTCACAAAAAATGTCAAGGTATTATTAAATTGATTGAAGTTTATTTATGAAAATATTTTGAAAATGCATGGACATAAGTCCAAGTTTATTATGAAAGTATTTCAAGTTTAGAAATAAGAAGAATTTTCAAAAGGAGGGAGAATATTTTTGAAATTAAAGAAGATGGGAGTAGAAGAAGAGGCTATCCTAAAGCATAAGGTAAAATCTAAGGATAAAAACCATCTAACCGATAAGAAGCCAAAACTTGACATTATGAGCCAAGGTAGAATTCCAATTATTTGGATTGAAACCAAGCAAGAAAAGATACTAGACCTCTTGAGAGAACCAAACTTCAAGTGTATTAAGTCTTCACAAAAATTGGGCAGAGTAACGGCTGTATACGGGTGAATTCCAGATTACAAATAAAGAGTGTAATCACAAAAAACCTGCACACAAAAACAAACAAACAACCCAATGTCTTGAGGTAAACCTCAAGAACTCCAGACAAAATAATCAAATAGGATCACAAGGTCTCCAAGGTAGGCCAAGGTTTCTAATCCTAAGTCTAAGAAAAAGTCCCATGCTCCATCATACCAAGGATAATAGCCAAATAGTCCAAGTGCCATTAAAAGTTTTTTAGGGTTTATGTTGATTATTAAGTATCTTAAGAAAAGAAAAGCTCAAATGAGCAAAGTAAAAATGGCAAGAAAATAAATGTTCAAGTGAGCAAAGATGAAAAATGGCATGAAATGAAAATTCTAAAAATAAATAGTACATAAAGCATAAAAGATAATAAAAACATAAGATAAAACAAGTCAATAATTAGTGGTTAGTTGGATGACCATCTTGAAACTTGCATTTGGAACTCATTAGAGGATTGGTAGAACCAAAGCCTCCACACAACAAGTTGCATTTGATTTTTGTCAAGTATATCATCCATTTGGAATTCTCACAAGTACTATTTAATGATCAACAATGTTTAAGTGATCCACGTTGACCAAAGGTGTTGTAGATCCATTAGAGGATTGGTAGAACCAAAGCCTCCACACAATGAATCTCAAGGTTATTGGATCAAAGAGATCAAATTAACATACTTGGGCTTGAAATCATAAGTTTGGGCCACGAATGATCATTTATTCGAATCGGGACAAAATTTAGCGCTATGTTAAGCAATCGTAAATGGACTTATATAGAAGTCGCACATATTTTGAGGCCGGTCAATAGCAAGTTATGACCATTTTAAGTCACATATGGATGACTTGCAATCTCTCTTCTTCACCAAGTTCCTTCCATATGAAAACTCCTTGGAACTTTTGAAGTGATTTGTTGGTAACTCTTTAAAGAGAAAGATGTCTTTGGAATCACTAAAAAACACCAAAAGGTAAGCAAGATATGCTCCTTTGAAGTTCAAAACCCTAGCCTCTAGATCAAGAGAATGCTTTGAGGAACTTTGACAAGTTTGAACAAACTTCTTGTGCCAATATTCTTTCTTTGTGAATAGAATTTGTTGAGGATGATGACGAGGACTAATAGCCACCAAAACCATTTCCATATCTTGAATTTTGACAGAAATGTGCACTTGTGACTAATAGGAACAAGACCTTGTCCAATCATGACAACTTCTTCCCTCAACCCCTTGTACTTTTGAATCAATTTTGATAACTTTGAAATGTGATGAACCAAAGAAACTTTGCCATACCAATTATTCCAAAACCACTCCAATAGTGAAGTTTGAACTCCTCAAAGTATGTTGACTAGGGCATGGAAATAAACTCGTGAACCCATGGAGCAACTTGCTAAACCTCATTGCCTTTAACTTCATTATTAATAAGTAAGACAAGCCAACATTGCATTTTATTAATTAGAAAGAGAATCAAAGCAAAATATTCATGATCACAAAAGAACACAAGTCAAGGTGCTTGGTAACTCCTCAAAAGAGCAAAGCTAAAGATAGGGAGAAGAACCCAAAGCCCTAATGTGATCTTGTTGTGATTGAATCAACATGGTATGATGAAGGGATCTTAGGGAAAAAATTGGGGTACAACAGCTTCCCTTATTTAAGATTCTTCTATCCGGAGATACGAAGGTTGAAAATCTTCGTGTCGACGTGATCAAAGATACTTAAATATAAAACAAACCCTATTTTTGGCCCTAAGATGCCATGCAAATGCTTATGCATATGAATGCATATGAACAATACCAAATAGACGCAAAGTATCACTGGGGATGCGACAAAAAAGAAACAAAGGAGCGACTCCACCAGGAAAATAAATCACTGGTGGACCAAAAGAGCTGAATCAGAGAGGAAGATTACAAGCATGGACATTCACTGCCGATGGTCTACCAACTTTCACTGAAGGTAGAAAGAGAATATAACATCACCACCGTTCACTGATGATGAACTATCAACGTTCACTGAAGATAGCAAAAAGGTAACAAACACCAACGTTCACTGCCGATGGTCTACAGACATTCACTGAAGGTAGAAAGAGAAAATATAACATATCACCGCCGTTCACTAACGATGAACTATCAATGTTCACCGAAGATAGCAAAAAGACAACAAACACCGACGTTCACTGCCGATGGTCTACCCATGTTCACTGAAGGTAGAAAGAGAATATCATATCACCTCCGTTCACTGACAAGGAACTATCAACGTTCACTGAATATAGAAAAAAGATAACAAACACCGACGTTCACTTCTGATGGTCTACCAACTTTCACTGAAGGTAGAAAGAGAATATATATCATATCACCGCTGTTCACTGACGATGAACTATCGATGTTCACTGAAGATAGCAAAAAGATAATAAACATCGACGTTCACTGCCGATGGTCTACCCATGTTCACTGGAGGTAGAAAGAGAATATCATATCACCGCCGTTCACTGACGAGGAACTATCAACATTCACTGAAGATAGAAAAAAGATAACAAACACCGACGTTCACTACCGATGGTCTACCAACTTTCACTGAAGGTAGAAAGAGAATATATATCATATCACCGCCGTTCACTGACGATGAACTATCGACGTTCATTGAAGATAGCAAAAAGATAATAAACATCGACATTCACTGCCGATGGTCTACCCACGTTCACTGGAGGTAGAAAGAGAAAATATATCAAGTTTTCCCAAAATTCTGGTGTTTCACCTAGAACGGGTCTCAACTTCTTCTTTAACCAAAGAAATCTGCCTGGAAAGGATCAAACATAAACTGTCTCAAACAAAGAGACTTGTTACTTGTTGTCATGGAGAATTACAAAAATAAAATGACTTTCTGGGGAAATGCCATGATATTCTGGCTGAGGAGATAAAATCTTCTCGTGCAAAATAAATGCACAAACTAAAATTCAAATTCTTCAGAAATCCAAAGTAAATAATATTGTCATGCAACCACAGATCCAAATCAGAAATAAACTGGAACAAGACAGCCAACGAAGATACATCCTTTGAGAAATAAACTCAAGAGCGAAAACCAAATCCATCTAAGCAAGGAGTGCAGGAAAGTCAAAACACAGTGTCAATGAACAATGATTTGTCAATTTTAGCCATGCATGATGTATGTATGAATGTATGAGTGTTATCATGCGTATGCTGGTAAAACAGATACACAATCAGTAGAAACAAACAGACAAAACCGCCTAAGGTACTAAAAACACTTGGTTAAACTTCAACCAGAATGAGCATTCCAAGAAAGGTAAATGCCAACTGCAAAAACCAAACCTATTGCCTGCCTTTAACTTTACTAAGGAGAAACATAATTCGGAGGTAGACAAAATAAACAGATACCGGGATAGAACATCCTTCTTCAGGCTTCATCAGAGAAACTCGTTTTTCAAAAGCAACATGCCTACTGGAGATTGCAAGACCAGCCTAAAAATAGGTTCGACTTCTATATAAGTCCACTTACGATTGCTTAATATAGCGCTAAATTTTGTCCCAATTCGAATAAATGATCATTCGTGGCTCAAACTTATGATTGCAAGCCCAAGTATGTTAATTTGATCTCTTTGATCCAATAACCTTGAGATTCATTGTGTGGAGGATTTGGTTCTACCAATCTTCTAATGGATCTACAACACCTTTGGTCAACGCGGATCACTTAAACATTGTTGATCATTAAATGGTACTTGTGAGAATTCCAAATGGATGTTATACTTGACAAAAAGCTAATGTAACTTGTTGTGTGGATGCTTTGGTTCTACCAATCCTCTAATGAGTTCCAAATGCAAGTTTAAAGATGGTCATCCAACTAACCACTAATTATTGACTTGTTTTATCTTATGTTTTTATTATCTTTTATGCTTTATGTACTATATATTTTTAGCATTTTCATTTCATGCCATTTTTCATCTTTGCTCACTTGAGCATTTATTTTCTTGCCATTTTTACTTTTCTCATTTGAGCTTTTCTTTTATTTTGTTAAGATACTTAATAATCAACATAAACCCTAAAAAACTTTTAATGTCACTTGGATTATTTGGTTACTATCTTTGGCATGATGGAGCATGGGACTTTTTCTTGGACTTAGGATTAGAAACCTTGGCCTACCTTGGAGACCTTATGATCCTATCTGATTATTTTGTCTGGAGTTCTTGAGGTTTACCTCAAGAGATTGGGTTGTTTGTTTGTTTTTGTGTGCAGGTTTTTAATGATTACACTCTTTGTTTGTAATCTGGAACTCACCCGTATACAACCGTTACTCTGCCCAATTTTTGTGAAGACTTAATACACTTGAAGCTTGGTTCTCTCAACAGGTCCAGTATCTTTGCTTGCTTGGTTTCAATCCAAATAATGGGAATTCTACCTTGGCTCATAATGTCAAGTTTTGACTTCTTGTCGGTTAGATGATTTTTATCCTTAGCTTTTACCTTATGCTTTAGGATAGCCTCTTCTTCTTCTCCCATCTTCTTTAATTTCAAAAATCTTCTCCCTCCTTTTGAAAATTCTTCTTATTTCTAAACTTGAAATACTTTCATAATAAACTTGGACTTATGTCCATGCATTTTCAAAATATTTTCATAAATAAACTTCAATCAATTTAATAATACCTTGATATTTTTTGTGAGAAGACTAAAATTCAATCAATCTCATTTCAAACCATTTTGCCACTTTGGCTTTTTTATATTTAAGCTTTTTCTCAAAAGGTTAGACTCTTGTCAATCCTTGTAGTGATGCAAACAACTATACTTCTACAATACGTAGTGAAGTGAGATATTTTTGCACTTGGGTGTTGAGTGAGGCATTGTTGATTTTAAAATCCAAGCCATATCCTCCACCTTGAGATGATGCAAATTCTCCTTTCTCATGATTGTGGGTAGTAAGTATGTTTTCCACACGGACAATGATGATGACATCTTATCTCTTAAAATTAACCAACACACTTGTGTTTCAAATTTTTAAAAGAGGAACTACATGTACCCTAATCCCCTATTGCACGAAAGGTGGTACGTAGGCACTAAAGATTCGCAACCGCGGCGGATTCAAAAATCATAAAAAATATTTCTCTTCTCACCTCCACCATCCATTTTCTATACAACACATTTTTATAGCCAAAATATGCAGATTTTTCAAAGAGGTTCCTGCGGAGTACCGTAGATGTTTAGGGTACTAATACCTTCCCTTTGCATAACCAACCCCCTTACCTTGAATCTTTCCCCCTCTTTTGGGTTATTCGGTCTTTTCTCATTCCTTTGGAAACAATAAAGCGTGGTGGCAATTTTTTATTTTGATTTGTGTAAAGTCTAGTCAATCCAATGGCTTAGTCTTGAACATTTCTATCACTACAGAAAAATGGAGACTTCATTGGGGAATTCAATCCTACCCCCTGGAGAGAGATGCGGATTGAAACTTTACATCATGAAAACTTATTCCAACAAAACATGCCATGGGATAGCCTTCCCGGGGAATCAAGAAGTTAACATTAACGCCAATACTGCAGAAAGAGCGACATCTCAGCACACCAAGGGAATAAAACCTTTCATCATATGAGGGAAGACTTCGCCGGGGAATCTGGGACAGAGGCTTCTGACCATGCAAACCCAAAATCAAACATGAACCAAGACCTGACTGGAGACAATGGGATCACAAACCCAATACTGAACCTTACACCAAAGTTTGTTCATTCCTAGGATCACCATTTTTTTGTTGTCATTGTGTCGTCACAAATCTCAAAGTAAATTGAATTGTAAAGATCTTTTTTTTTTGAAAAGTCAATTTTTCTTTTTAATCTTTTTGCTTTGAAAGTTATCATCAGTAATAAATGGAGTCTTTGCAAGCTAAATAAAATAAGAACACAAAGAATTGAGTAAAAGCTCAAATTTCATTAATAGAATGGTAGTCTGCGAATGGAGAGACTCCATGGATGATTACAAAGTTTGGGAAATGATAATACATAATGGAAAAGATACATTGAGATACAATGACCACTATTCTCCCTAACAACTTTTGAAATCCTGAGCAGCAGCTTTTGTTGAAGTATGGTAAGGACCGGAGAAGATTGTTGCTTCAACGATCAAGTCTTGTATGACGTAGTTACTTGCCAAGAAAAATCCCTAACTTTTGCCTAATCTGCCCTTGCGGGTTTTCAACTTGGCGGGAAATTTATTCCGTTTATGTCTCTAATTTTTGCCTAGACCTCCCTTTCAGGTTTTCGGCCTACCGAGACTCTCCTTTTTGCCTAAGCCGCCCTTTTGGGTTTTCAACTTAGCGAGCTGTTCTTTTATTTCTTTAGGCAAAGTATTTCTTGATTGCGTCAGCATTCATGGGACGTGGGAACTCCTCGCCATCTATAGTTTCAAGAATTAATGCACCACCAGAGAAGGCTTTCTTGACAACATATGGGCCTTCAAAATTGGGAGTCCATTTGCCCCTAGAATCAGTGTTGAAAGACATGATCTTCATGAGCACGAGGTCGCCTTCTCTGAATTCACGAGGTTTGACCTTTTTATCAAATGCTTTCTTCATTCTTCTCTGATATAACTGCCCATGACATAAAGCTGTCATTCTCTTTTCCTCAATCAAATTCAATTGGTCAAACCTATTCTAGACCCATTCAGCCTCTGTCAATTTGGTTTCCATTATCACACGCAACGAGGGAATCTCTACCTCAATGGGGAGTACATCTTCCATTCCATACACCAGGGAGAACGGGGTTGCTCCTATTGAGGTGCAAACAGATGTTCGATATCCATGCAGAGCAAAAGGGAGCATTTCATGCCAATCCTTATAAGTAACAACCATTTTCTGAATAATTCTCTTGATATTCTTATTAGCAGCTTCAACAGCCCCATTCATCTTTGTCCTGTATGGAGATGAATTATGATGGACAATCTTGAATTCTTCACAAAGTTCTGTCATCATCTTGTTGTTCAAATTCGAGCCATTGTCGGTGATGATTCTGCTCGACACACCATACCGGCATATAAGATTATTCTGGATGAAATGCACAACCACCTGTTTAGTAACATTGGCATATGAAGCAGCCTCTACCCATTTGGTGAAGTAGTCAATTACTACCAAGATAAAACGGTGCCCATTCGAAGCTTTGGGTTCTATCATCCCGTTCATGTCTATACCCCACATAGAGAAATGCCATGGGGAGGAAATCACATTGAGAAGTGTCGGAGGCACATGAACCTTATCTGCATAAGCCTGGTATTTATGGCACTTCTTTGCAAATTTGTAACAGTTGGATTCCATTGTCAGCCAATAATAACCTGCCCTTAGCATCTTTTTAGCCATTGAATGTCCATTAGCATGAGTGCCAAATGAACCTTCATGAATCTCATGCATCAACATGTCTACTTCGTGTCTATCCATGCATCTGAGCAAGACCATGTCATAATTTCTCTTGTATAACACATTTTCACTGAGGAAGAAACTGCCTACCAATCTTCTCAATGTCTTTCTATCTTTTCTCGACGCACCAATCGGGTATTCCTGAGTCTGAAGAAAATGATTGATATCATAATACCAAGGTTTTTCATCTGCTACCTCCTCTGTCGTAAACACATGAGCGGGCCTATCTAGCCGTCGAACTGTAATTCGGGGTATATCATTCCAAGTATTCACTCGGTACATGGAAGCAAGAGTTGCCAGAGCATCCGCCATTTAATTTTCATCTCTAGGGATGTGATGGAATTTAACTTTATTGAAGAAGGGTAATAATCTTCTAGCATAATCTTTGTAAGGGATCAAGCCAGGGTGACGAGTGTCCCATTCTCCTTTAATTTGATTTATTACTAAAGCTGAATCACCATATACATATAGAATTTTAATTCTGAGATCAATAGCTTCCTCAGGACCCATGATGCAAGCCTCATATTCTTCCATATTATTAGTGCAATCAAATGTTAACCTTGCAGTAAAAGGAATGTGTAATCCATGAGGAGTGACAATCACAACACCAATTTCTTTACCATAAGCATTCACCGCTCCACCAAAAATCATACTCCAACGAGATTCAGGGTCAGGGCCTTCCTCAGGCAATGGTTCATCAGAATCTTTTACTTTCAGGAACATCACATCCTCATCGGGGAATTCATATTCTGCATACTGATGATCTTCCACCGGCTGGTGAGCAAGGTAATCTGCCAACACACTACTTTTGATAGCCTTTTGAGTGCGATACTCGATATTGTATTCAGATAACAACATCTGCCAGTGGGCAATTCTCCCAGTAAGAGCAGGCTTTTCAAAAATATACTTGATTGGATCCATTTTGGAGATTAACCAAGTGGTATGATTCAACATATACTGCCGCAAACGCTTTGCCGCCCATGCCAAAGCACAACATGTCTTTTCTAGCGTGGAATATCGCGACTCACAATCAATGAATTTTTTGCTGAGATAATAAATGGTGAACTCCTTCTTCCCTGTTTCATCCTGTTGTCCCAGAATACAACCCATGGATTTATCTAACACTGTCAGATACATAATCAACAATCTTCCTTCTATGGGAGGGAGCAAGATAGGAGGTTCAAGCAGATATTCTTTAATACTCTCAAATTCCCTTTGACAGTCATCCGTCCACACACAACCTTGATCTTTATTTAACAACTTAAAGATCGTTTCACATGTTGCAGTCATGTGGGAAATAAATCTGGAAATATAATTCAAACGCCCGAGGAAACCCCTGACTTGCTTTTCAGTTCTTGGTGCTGCCATTTCTTGAATTGCTTTGACTTTATCAAGGTCAACTTCAATTCCTTTCTGGCTAACAATGAAACCCAACAATTTCCTCGATCGAACACCGAAGGTGCATTTATTTGGATTCAAGCGGAGACGATACTTCCTCAAACGCTGAAACAACTTCAACAAATCTTTTATATGCCCTTCTTCAGTCTGGGATTTGGCAATCATATCATCAACATATACTTCGATTTCTTTGTGCATCAGATCATGGAATAGGGTTGTTATAGCCCTCTGGTATGTTGCACCAGCGTTCTTCAACTCGAAGGGCATCACTTTGTAACAGAATGTTCCCCAGGGTGTGATAAACGTTGTTTTTTCCATGTCCTCTAGAGCCATTCTTATTTGATTATACCCGGAAAATCCGCCCATGAACGAGAATACTTTGAATTTTGCTGTGCTATCCACTAACATGTCGATGTGAGGCAATAGAAAATCATCTTTTGGACTAGCTTTATTTAGATCTCTATAATCCACGCACATGCGGACTTTTCTATCTTTTTTCGGTACTGGGACAATATTGGTAATCCATTGAGGATACACTGACTTCACAAGAAAACAAACACTAATATGCTTTAGGACCTCTTCTTTAATCTTTACTGCCATATATGGGTGGGTTCTTCTCAACTTTTGTTTAACTGGCGGACACTCTGGCTTCAATGGCAAACGATGCTCGACAATATCTATATCTAGACCAGGCATATCTTGATAAGACCAAGCGAAAATATCCACATACTCTTTCAAAAACTCAATCAACCCGCTCTTTACATCAGGATGTAACGATGCTCCAATCTTGACTTCCTTCAGATCTTCTTCTGAACCCAAATTAATCACTTCCAGAGGCTCCTTATATGGCTGAATGGTATTTTCCTCGTGCTCAAGCAACCGTGAGACCTCTTCTAGAATCTCATCATAATCTTCTTCTTCATCCCCAAACACAGGACATTTAAAGTTGGAAGAGGGTGCAGGGTCATTGTATTCAACGGGTTTTTTTAATTAATCTGCACATATGATTTATGATTGCTTTTAGAAACTGACACATATAATAAGTGATCATGTAGATTAATTTTCAGTTATTATTTATTTTGAAATGTTTTTTCTGATTACCATTTTCCAAGAAAAAGCAGAAGACAAAGACATAATTTGGGAAGCAAAGACAACTTTTATTAATGATCTTAAAAGTCACAGCAAACAGATAAGCCCTACAACATTAATACTTCCACCTTGGGCAGAGTGAAAGCTTTTCAAAAGAAAGAAACAAATTAACAAAACAAATTACTTTGAAACATGTATGCAATAAGGAACATCAATGGTGACCCAGTTATGAACTCTGACTCCATGCATCACATAATTCGGTACTTCCTGCTCTGCTTCATCCTCTTCAACAACATTAATCCCATAACCAATTGGATGGAGGCAGCCTCCGTTGCGGAAAACATCATGATAATTGTTCACAGTAGACTTTGACTTCAAACTTTCGCCTTTGCCATTCTTCAAAGAGAAACCCAAACCAGTTCTATTTTTGTTCACGGGTGGATCCACAAGTCATCCCCAAACTATATTATGACCATTACGCACAACCTGCTGTGCGTCCTTTAGCGAAACCATAGAATTCTCATTTCTCCTTATGTTGTCAATGGACAGGGCTTGGAACTGGGTTCCAACAGCAACCTCATCCGCTTCTACAATACTAAAAGAGGATAAATGGGATATCAACATCACCTGCTCCCCATTTATGATCACTTCTTTCTCTTCACGCACAAACTTTAGCTTCTGATGCAGAGTTGAAGTGACAACCCCTGCTTCGTGTATCCATGGTCGTCCTAACAAACAACTATATGCGGGAATAATGTCCATGACCTGGAAGGTTATCAAGAACAAATATGGTCTTATATGGATGGGTAAGTCCATTTCACCGATGACAGATTTCCTCGACCCATTAAATGCTTTCACAATGGTGCCACTCGGGTGCATAGGTGCTCCTTGATACTTTAGCTTCATGAGAGTACTTCTCGGTATAACATTTAACTCAGATCCATTATCAATTAACACATTGGACAACGAATCATTCTTGCAATTCATAGATATGTGAAGGGCCAGGTTGTGATTCCTCCCTTCATCTGGTAACTCATCATCGCAGAAACTCAAGTTGTTACATGATGTAATGTTTCCAATTACGCTGCTGAATTAATCTAATGGCATGTCACTCTCCACAAAAGCTTGGTCTAATACTCTCATCAATGATTCTCTATGAGTGGAGGAGTTCATCAATAAAGCTAGGATAAATATCTTTGAAGGAGTCTGCAGTAGCTGATCTATAATTCTGTAGTCGCTCATCTTAATTATCTTCAAAATATCATCCACTTCTTTCTCTAATGTAGCTCCACTAGTCTCTCCTGTAGCCTTCTTAGGCTCATCATTCTCAGCAATTTTCTTTCCAGCAACAACATCTCTTCGTACAACCGGCGCAAACACACGACTACTACGGGTCACCCTGCTACTTTCAGCTATATTCCAACATCAGGCATTGGCTGGATGGGAACTTCCACCCAATCTTCTAAGATTGTAGCGTTGTATTTGTAAGGAACAACCTTATCTGATTTGTAGGGAATAGGACCTGGAAGACTAATTACCAATGGGGTAACAACTGGTTTGCTATGGTACTCTACTTCAAGATGAGCGGGTGCACTAAAACAAGGCACAATGATGTTTACCCCTTCTTCAACACAATCAATCATCAAAAAGTCATTTCTGGAAAACAAATCTTCTTCTGAAGAGAAATACTCATCCGCAGAAGCATACTCTTCCTCTGACTCTTCTTCCATTAAACAAACTTCAACCATATCAATCTCATGATAATCATCCCTCTGACCTGTGATCTTGATAGTTCCATTGTCTAACAGCAACTGAATACCCTCCCTCACAATTGAACATCCTCGGGGGTCTCGACATCAAACTAAGCAAGACCCATATTGGTGTTCCACCTGACCAGCAGTACGGCAGAAGGTAGCATGCAACTGCACGAGATCCTCATTAAAATACTCAACATCAAAAATTCTGAATTCACCAGGACATCCAGAAACCATATTCACTTCCTCTTCATACTCTGCCCTAGGCCTGATTATATGGATTAAACCCTCATCCATCATCTCCTGTAAATCAACCTTTATCTTCTAGAAACCCTGTATGTCTGTACTGCAAACAGCACAACCAACATGGTCATGCGTATAATAGCTGAATTCACAGAGGTCTGCGTGCATTTTCACCAAATCTCCTCTAACCATATTAATGTCAAAAATACGGAAGTCGCCTGGACAACCGGCCACCATATTTACAGCATTTACTCCCCCATGCTCGGGTAGAGGATTATCTTTCACATTAGGTCCCATGTCCTTGAAAGATACAATTCCAGACTTCACCAACTTTTTCACTTCAGTCCTTAAAGGATAACAATTCTCAACACTATGCCCTGGTGTTCCTTGATGAAAAACACACGTTTGGTCTGCCTTGTAATACCAAGGCAATGGTGATGGTACGGCAGGAGGTGGTCGTGTCTGGACCAACTTCTTCTAAATTAATGCCAGTAGTAGCTCTGCATAGCTCATTGGAATAGGGTCATAGTTCTCCCTTCTCTGATTATTCCCTTGGTTCCCCTGCTGGGACGGTCTTTGATAAGCAACGGTAGTCGAAGCGGCACTCATCACAGAAGTAACTAAGGCGACTTGTTGGTGACGCTGATAATTCCTTCTAGGAGCATTTTCCCTCCTCTCTTGTATAACAACATTGGTATCCCCTTCTTTCTTCTTGGTAAACCCATAAGATGGCTTCTTCACACCTTCGGATCCTTCACTCTTCGTTAAACGACCTTCTCTTACCGCCTCATCTAAGAGGATACCCATTCCTACCATCTCTATAAAATCACTTGGCACACTTGCTACCATCCTTTCATAGTAGAAAGCACCCAACGTATTCAGAAAAATCTTAGTCATTTCTTTCTCTTCCATGGGAGGAATCACTTGGGAAGCTACCTCACGTTATCTCTGCGCATACTCTTTGAACGATTCCCTGTCTTTCTGAACCATGGCCCTAAGTTGGTCAGGGTCGGGCGCCATGTCCACATTATACTTATATTGTTTGATGAATGCTTCTCCCAAATCATTGAAAGTATGGATGTTGGCGCTGTCCAAGCTCATATACCATTTCAACGCAGCACCGATCAAACTATCCTGAAAAAAGTGAATCAACAGACGCTGATCATCAGTGTGGGTAGACATTCTCCTTACGTATATCACCAAGTGAGCACGGGGACAAGTGTTTCCCTTATACTTCTCAAATTCCGGGACCTTGAACTTAGCCGATATTTTAACATTCAGGACCAAACATAGCTTATTCACTTTCTGCCCAAATAGCTCTTTTCCCCTAAGAGCTTTCATCTCTTTTTGCATTCTATCAAAATTCTCTTGAAAATCATCCATTCTATCATAAAGACCCAAGTCTTCCCTCAGCGGAGGGAAAGGACGACACACATCTTGATTAACAAACAGAACCAAATTCACCGAAGGAGGCGCAGCGGGAACAGTATGCACCACAGGAGGTGCCGAAGTAACAACAGTCTGAACCACTGGAGCATCTTGAGGAACAAGATTGAAACCTTCAGGTGCGAAATTCTCTGGAATTCCCCATGGATAACTTTAAGGCATACGGTTTTGAACAACAGCCGGAGTAGCGGATACAGGGACAGTTGGAACTTCAATATTTGCCCTTGTTGGTTGAGGTTGAACACTCGGTGGCTGATTCTGAGCAGCCACCAGAGTAGTCAAATTGGCCAAGCCGGCCTTCAAAGCAGAAACTTCCTCGCGCAGCTCGCGATTCTCCAGTTCTAAGTTATCCATCTTCTTTTTGAAATTAGCCCGAGTGTTGTAGTGATGAGTCAGCTTGCTGAATGAAGTAAAAAGCTGGGTAAGGCACCTAGATATGCATAATAAATGCAATAAATATGTGCAATATGATGCATGACATGCAATGCACATGATTATTTTTACTTCACTTTTTAATATTTCAAGGGATTTAAGATTTATAGGCATATTGCAAACATCAAAGTAAAAAAGCTTTTGAAATACTGAAATTTTTTATTATAATAACTTCAAAATGGATTACAAGTTTCAATGATTCCAAGTACAAGATGAAAATACAATCTAAAATCCTGAGAAAAAGAACTGATAGAGATCAATCTGTACACTGGCGCTTCCATGTGAGCCTGACAATCTGAGCCCTCAACCTCTGGTTTTCTTCCACATGTCTGATGGCAACCTCCTTCCAATCATCTGAATTAGGAAGTGAGTAATCAACACCTGTTTGAGGCTTAGGGGAAAATAAATCCCCTTGCCTCTCTATAGACTCTACCGCTCGACTCTCAAGGATCTCGATCAAATCGTCTCTCTCCTTAAAGTCTGCTCTGTAGGAACTCTCTAAAGTCTGGAGCTTGTTCTTCCAAGCATCCCTTTCCCGTTGCATCCTAACCAAATCGAGTTTCAGTTCTTCTAGATCATCTAATAAGGGAGGGGTGGTCTTCACAAATAGATCAGGCATGGGTGTCTCCCGAGTATACGGAATTTCCAACTGAATGGCTCTCGATCGGACCCACTGAAGATATGGCTCCAAAGAAACAACACCCCTAGGTCCCAAATCCTTCCTACTCTTCTTATGAATGTGACGCTAGGCCTTCGCAATCTGCTCCCTAGCTTCCCTATGGTCTTCTCCTTCCTTCAGAAAGAAACTACTCAAATGAATGCTATTCGGTTTATCCCTCATTGGGTAACCAAGCTGTCGCCGTGCAAGAACAGGGTTATAGTTAATTCCTCCCTTTGTACCTAGAAGCGGTACATTGGGGAAACAACCACAACTGTCAATAATCTCCACATCCTGATAAGCTCGATGATACCAATCAATATCCGAGTGAGTAAGTGCCATGATCTTAGGATCCCACCGGGGTTCCTTCTTGACATCCAAAAAAGCATCGGACTGAGGCATATGAGAGATGAACCACCGGTACAACAAAGGCGTGCAACAGATAATCATTCCCCCATGATAAGAACTCCGAAGATGAACAGAGTAATAAGCATCACCCAACAGTGTAGGAACCGGTTTTCCAATCATGAAAATCCTGATAGCATTAATGTTGACAAACTTATCCACATTAGGAAATAAGAACAATCCATAAGCAAGTAGAGCAAAGATGGCCTCAAAAGCAACTGTACTCTTCATTCTGGAAAAGTAATGAGCTTTCTCCAATAAGAACTGAGCTGGTAATCCTCTAATCCCTCCTTTAGTAGTCATATGGGCTTCCACCTCAGACTTTCCAAGATGAATCAAAGCAGCAATCTGATGTGATTTTGGCTCACCCTCCAAACGAGTAAAAGGAACACGATCGGTAATGGGTAAATCCAATAGATAAGAATACTCCTCCAGTGTAGGCATCAACTGATAATCGAGAAAAGTAAAGCAGTGATACATTGGATCATAGAACTGGACCAAGGTCGAGAGAATACCCTCCTTCATCTTCAGCTTCATGAGAGGAATAATGGATCCATACTTCTTCCCAAAGTCTGTAGAACACTCGATCTCTGGAATTAGACTGATCAACTCATCTATCTTGGGATCCTTGAAACTGTATTTCCCAGTCTTTCTCTTTCCAGAATCCATGGTTAAAAGTACCTGAGATATTCACAAATAGTCAGCCTTTAAATCCCTTGAAATATGGTTTTCTTCAAAAGATGCTTATGAGTGCATGGATGCATGATGCAACAATCACACACAAGATCATACATATAGGGTTCATAGGTTCAACGTCACGAGCATGAGGTCGAAGGTACTACCCATAAGGTGTTGGTCTAAAAAGTTATCACCTATAGAACAAGATTCTAGAGGTTCCCAGAGTCTACATCCTTCCTTCGGATATTACCAACTTCCCGATTAACTTGGTAATTAGTAATATTCTCAAGAAAGACTCGTCTGAGCGTAGTATCACATGACAACTATTTCCGGATTACTCCGTCATAGCTTTTGCACTACACCAAAAAGGCCAAGATGGGTTTGGTATTCTACGGTCCTCAGTTTCAGCAGGATCCCAGGTTGAAAGCAGTACGTCTTCCTGATTACTCGGTAAAC
Source organism: Vicia faba (assembly GCA_948472305.1). Taxonomy (NCBI): domain Eukaryota; kingdom Viridiplantae; phylum Streptophyta; class Magnoliopsida; order Fabales; family Fabaceae; genus Vicia; species Vicia faba. The sequence continues at coordinate 973,795,387 of OX451739.1, forward strand.
GACACTTCAGTCAAAGGGGCCTCCACTGAGTGGGGGATCTCATGCCTCCTTTTTTTGGATTACTCCATCAAAGTTAACATGACTATACCGCCTGTCCTATCTTAAAGTTTACCCAAGTCCGGGTATAGGACTCATGAGTAATCACCAAGCACCCTGAAAACCAGGAAAATCCAAACAAACATATATACAAAATATAACACATAAACAACAATAGCACATATACAGATATAAACAAAGATAGGGTCAACCCACTTAGGGATGGACCAGCAAGAGGTCAATCTGTCCCCAGTGAAGTCGCAATTTTTCTGTAGTGGTAGAAATGTTCAAGACTAAGCCATTGGGTTGACTAGACTTTATACAAATCAAAAATAAAAAATCGCCACCACGCTTTATTGTTTCCAAAGGAATGGGAAAAGAGCGAATAACCCAAAAGAGGGGGAAAGATTCAAGGTAAGGGGGTTGGTTATGCAAAGGGAAGGTATTAGCACCCTAAAGATCTACGGTACTCTGCACGAACCTCTTTGAAAAATCTGCATATTTTGGCTATAAAAACATGTTGTATAAAAAATAGATGGTGGAGGTGAGAAGAGAAATATTTTTTATGATTTTTGCACCCGCCGCGGTTGCGAACCTTTAGTGCCTATGTACCACCTTTCATGCCATAGGGGATCAGGGTACATGTAGTTCCTCTTTTAAAAGTTTGAAACACAATTGTGTTGGTTAATTTTAAGAGATAAGACATCATCATCATTGTCCGTGTGGAAAACATACTTACTACCCACAATCACGAGAAAGGAGAATTTGCATCATCTCAAAGTGGAGGATATGACTTGGATTTTAAAATCAACAATGCCTAACTCAACACCCAAGTGGAAAATATCTCACTTCACTATATATTGTAGAAGTATAGTTATTTTCATCACTACAAGGATTGACAAGAGTCTAACCTTTTGAGAAAAAGTTTAAAGATAAAAAATCTAAAGTGGCAAAATGGTTTGAAATGAGATTGATTAACTTTTAGTCTTCTCACAAAAAATGTCAAGGTATTATTAAATTGATTGAAGTTTATTTATGAAAATATTTTGAAAATGCATGGACATAAGTCCAAGTTTATTATGAAAGTATTTCAAGTTTAGAAATAAGAAGAATTTTCAAAAGGAGGGAGAAGATTTTTGAAATTAAAGAAGATGGGAGAAGAAGAAGAGGCTATCCTAAAGCATAAGGTAAAAGCTAAGGATAAAAATCATCTAACCGACAAGAAGTCAAAACTTGACATTATGAGCCAAGGTAGAATTCCCATTATTTGGATTGAAACCAAGCAAGCAAAGATACTGGACCTGTTGAGAGAACCAAGCTTCAAGTGTATTAAGTCTTCACAAAAATTGGGCAGAGTAACGGTTGTATACGGGTGAGTTCCAGATTACAAACAAAGAGTGTAATCATTAAAAACCTGCACACAAAAACAAACAAACAACCCAATCTCTTGAGGTAAACCTCAAGAACTCCAGACAAAATAATCAGATAGGATCATAAGGTCTCCAAGGTAGGCCAAGGTTTCTAATCCTAAGTCCATGAAAAAGTCCCATGCTCCATCATGCTAAGGATAGTAACCAAATAGTCCAAGTGCCATTAAAAGTTTTTTAGGGTTTATGTTGATTATTAAGTATCTTAACAAAAGAAAAGAAAAGCTCAAATGAGAAAAGTAAAAATGGTAAGAAAATAAATGCTCAAGTGAGCAAAGATGAAAAATGGCATGAAATGAAAATGCTAAAAATAAATAGTACATAAAGCATAAAAGATAATAAAAACATAAGATAAAACAAGTCAATAATTAGTGGTTAGTTGGATGACCATCTTGAAACTTGCATTTGGAACTCATTAGAGGATTGGTAGAACCAAAGCCTCCACACAACAAGTTGTATTTGCTTTTTGTCAAGTATATCATCCATTTGGAATTCTCACAAGTACCATTTAATGATCAACGATGTTTAAGTGATCCACGTTAACCAAAGGTGTTGTAGATCCATTAGAGGATTGGTAGAACCAAAGCCTCCACACAATGAATCTCAAGGTTATTGGATCAAAGAGATCAAGTTAACATACTTGGGCTTGCAATCATAAGTTTGGGCCACGAATGATCATTTATTCGAATCGGGACAAAATTTAGCGCTCTGTTAAGCAATCGTAAGTGGACTTATATAGAAGTCGCACCTATTTTGAGGCCGGTCAATAGCAATCTATGCACATTTGTTTTGAGACATGATATAGATATCATGCTCCAACAACATTTAGTGCAATAAGAAGGGGATGAGATGAAGAGGATTAGGGTAAAAAAGAAATATACAAACCACATTTGAATTAAATTTTAATCAAACTATTATAAAAATCATTCATCCATTTTTTGTGGATTTAAACTCAACACCATGGATCCAATGATGTTAATAAAGTTCATGATCCAAAACCTAACCCAAGATTAGCCAGAAAATAATCTCAAAATAATATTATATTTAATATATACATTAAAAAATGTTTAAAAATAGAAAATAATGGGGAAAATATCAATTATGTTCAAATTAATCAAGAAATGAAAAATAAGGCCATAGAAAAATCAGAAATGGATCCAAATATTTTTATAAAAAATTTGGTAATTTTTAAAAGTCAGAAACTATTTTTAAACTATTTAAAATTGTTCAAACAAACATAAAATAGGTAAAAAAATAGTAAACCTCAACATAAAATTCCATAAAATTTTCAGAAAGTCAAAAATATGCAAAATAACATTTATGAATTTTTTTCAGAATTAAAAAATGTCAGAAAGTATTTTTTAGGTAATTAAAAGAAAGCAAATAATACAAAAAATATAAAAAATATCAAACGTCAAAATAAAAATGTGAAAAAATATTCATGAGATCAGAAATAATTCAAAGTATTTTTGTGAATTCTTTCATAATTTTTGGATAAAAAATAAAAGAGTTATGAATTTTTGAAAATTTAATCAATAAAAATATAAAAATCAGAAAATAAAATAAATCCAAAAAGATGTGGACCATCAGATCATAGTCAAAACGCGTTAGTAAGCTAATTCAATGGACCAGACGCGTTGTGCTTGATATGGACCTTAGTGAAACACACACGTGATCAGAAAAAGGGCAACCAATGAAATTAAAACGTTTGGCACGCTATCATTGGCTGAGACGAGACATGTCATCATCTTCAACCTCCAGACACCCTGCAATGGGGATTTTGTGAGATCCTTCAAATGGAAAAATTAGGATCTCAGGCTAGCATCATTGAACTCGTCTCTTCAAGACGATTCTAACACAACCATCGCGCCAAATTTATATAAGGTATGGAGAGAGATATGAATCAAAAACCCAGAAAATAGCGAGCACCTTCAATTTGAGATTTCTCTCTCAATTCTCAATGGATTTAAAAATTGTAAGCAGCATTAGAATCAGACAAAGGAGTAGAATAAATTAGTGCTTGATTTGGATCCAAATGGTAGAGAATTCTACCTTTTCGAAGTTCAAGTAAGAAGCTCTAAAACTGGACTTCTGTAGCTTGAATTATGGCTCGTTTTGATTAGTTTAAGTGCTGGAGAGTTTGTATGATGCTCAAGGATGACGAATGCACAAAGAATTTTGGAAAAGAAAGCTTAAATTTCAGAAACTGAATTCATAAAAAGTGGGTTCGTGTGAGGTTTTGGCATGGTGTTCTTGGCTTTCTAAGCTTGGGAAAATGGATGGGGGATGACCCCCTATTTATAGTGAAGTGAATGGGAATGAAAATTTGAAGAAACAAGGAAGTTTGGAGGGAAATTGAGTAAGGGTCGAACACGAGTGAAGTGTGACTTCATTTCCATCAAAACTCAACCAAACCTTGCGTTTTGGGGTGCTAATCACTTCTGGCAAGTCTGCTAATCAAGTTTAAATCAAAAACACGCACAAATCTTGTGTTTAGAAGTCACATTATGGATTTCAAAATTCCGACTATGTGAAAAATTTAGTTTCAAGTTACCAAATTCAAATCATGGCATTTCCAACTTGAGGGGTCTTAGGGCATGATTCTTGATGCTTTGGAAAGATGAGGTTACAAGCTTTGCAATGGAAAAAGAATGGAATCAAATGGATGCTTGAGCTGATAGTTACATGGAGTCAAAGTTGAAGAAAAAGGGTTGACTTTCCATACTTAGAAAAATTTCAAATTCTTCTTCAAAAATGACCTATAATCTTTTGTATCCAAACATGGCCTTCCTCTTAGAATTTGCTCTTGACCAAAAAATATGGAATTAAGTAGATCTCTTGAATGGAATTTTGAAATTGAACCACTCAAAATCTCCAAAAAATGAGCAAGTTATGACTTGTTGAAGTTGACCAAAAATCATGAAATGGCCTATAATGTTTTGCATATTTAAGGCAACTTCCATCCTTTTTATCACTTTGCACATAAAAGAAGGCATAAAGTACACATCTTTAAGATCATCATGGAGAAATAATGGACTCAAGGTGATAAAAATTGACCAAGTTATGACCATTTGAAGTCACATATGGAAAATTATGGATTCATCTGGATGACTTGTAATCTTTCTTCTTCACCAAGTTCCCTCCACATGAAAACTCCTTGGAACTTTTGAAGTGATTTGTTGGTAACTCTTTGAAGAGAAAGATGTCTTTGGAATCACTCAAAAACACCAAAAGGTGAGCAAGATATGCTCCTTTGAAGTTCAAAACCCTAGCCTCTAGATCAAGAGAATGCTTTAAGGAACTTTGACAAGTTTGAACAAACTTATTGTGCCAATATTCTTTCTTTGTGAATAGAAGTTTTTGAGGATGATGATGAGGACTCATAGCCACAAAAACCATTTCCATATCTTGAATTTTTAGAGAAATGTGCACTTGTGACTAATAGGAACAAGACCTTGTCCAATCATGACAACTTCTTCCCTTAACCCCTTGTACTTTTGAATCAATTTTGATAACTTTGAAATGTGATGAACCAAAGAAATTTTGCCATGCCAATTCTTCCAAAACCACTCCGATAGTGAAGTTTGAACTCCTCAAGCTATGTTGACTAGGGCATGGAAATAAACTCATGAACCCATGGAGCAACTTGCTAAACCTCATTGCCTTTACCTACATCATTAATAAGTAAGACAAGCCAACATTACATTTTATTAATTAGAAAGAGAATAAAAGCAATATATTCATGATCACAAAAGAAAACAAGTCAAGGTGCTTGGTAACTCCTCAAAAGAGAAAAGCTAAAGATAGGGAGAAGAACCAAAAGCCCTAATGTGATCTTGTTGTGATTGAATCAACATGGTATGATGAAGGGATCTTAGGGGAAAAAATTGGGGTACAACAGCTGCCCTTATTTAAGTTTCTTCTATCCGGAGATACGAAGGTTGAAAATCTTCGTGTCGACGTGATCGAAGATACTTAAATATAAAACAAACCCTATTTTTGGCCCTAAGATGCCATGCAAATGCTTATGCATATGAATGCATATGAACAATACCAAAGAGAAACAAAGGAGCGACTCCACCAGGAAAATAAATCACTGGTGGACCAAAAGAACTGAATCAGAGAGGAAGATAACAAGCATCGACGTTCACTGCCGATGGTCTACCAACTTTCATTGAAGTTAGAAAGAGAATATCACATCACCGCCGTTCACTGACGATGAACTATCGACGTTCACTGAAGATAGCAAAAAGGTAACAAACATCGACGTTCGCTACCGATGGTCTACCAACGTTCAATGAAGGTAGAAAGAGAAAATATATCATATCACCGCTGTTCACTGATGATGAACTATCAACGTTCACTAAAGATAGCAAAAAGACAACAAACACTGACGTTCACTGCCGATGGTCTACCCAAGTTCACTGAAGGTAGAAAGAGAATATCATATCACCGTCGTTCACTGAAGATAGAAAAAATATAACAAACACCGACGTTCACTGCCAATGGTCTACCAACTTTCATTGAAGGTAGAAAGAGAATATATATCATATCACCGCCGTTCACTGACGGTGAACTATCGACGTTCACTGAAGATAGCAAAAAGATAATAAACATCGACGTTCACTGCCGATGGTCTACCCATGTTCATTGGAGGTAGAAAGAGAATATCATATCACCGCTGTTCACTGACGAGGAACTATCAACATTCACTGAAGATAGAAAAAAGATAACAAACACCGACGTTCACTGCCGATGGTCTACCAACTTTCACTGAAGGTAGAAAGAGAATATATATCATATCACCGTCGTTCATTGACGATGAACTATCGACGTTCACTGAAGATAGCAAAAAGATAATAAACATCAATGTTCACTGCCGATGGTCTACCCACGTTCACTGGAGGTAGAAAGAGAAAATATATCAAGTTTTCCCAAAATTCTGGTGTTTCACCTAGAACGAGTCTCAACTTCTTTAACCAAGGAAATCTGCCTGGAAAGGATCAAACATAAACTGTCTTAAATAAAGAGACTTGTTACTTGTTGTCATGGAGAATTGCAAAAAGAAATGACTTTCTGGGGAAATTCCATGATATTCCGGCTCAGGAGATAAACTCTTCTCGTGAAAAATAAATGCACAAACTAAAACTCAAAGTCTTCAGAAATCCAAAGTAAATAATATTGTGATGCAACCACAGATCTAAATCAGAAATAAACTGAAGCAAGACAGCCAACGAAGATACATCCTTTGAGAAATAAACTCAAGAGGGAAAACCAAATCCATCTAAGCAAGGAGCGCAGGAAAGTCAGAACACAGTCTCAATGAACAATGATTTGTCAATTTTAGCCATGCATGATGTATGTATGAATGTATGAGTGCTATCATGTGTATGCTGGTAAAACAGATGCACAATCAATAGGAACAAACAAACAAAACCGCCTCAGGTACTAACAACACTTGGCTAAACTTCAACCAAAATGATCATTCCAAGAAAGGTAAAGGCCAACTGCGAAAACCAAACCTATTGCCTGCCTTTAACTTTACTAAGGAGAAACATAATTCGGAGGTAGACAAGTTAAACAGATACCGGGATAGAACATCCTTCTTCCGGCTTCATCGGAGAAACCTGTTTTTCAAAAGAAACATGCCTACTGGAGATTGCAAGACCAGCCTCAAAATAGGTGTGACTTCTATATAAGTCCACTTACGATTTCTTAACATAGCGCTAAATTTTGTCCCGATTCGAATAAATGATCATTCGTGGCCCAAACTTATGATTGCAAGCCCAAGTATGTTAATTTGATCTCTTTGATCCAATAACCTTAAGATTCATTGTGTGGAGGCTTTGGTTCTACCAATCCTCTAATGGATCTACAACACCTTTGGTCAACGCGGATCACTTAAACATCGTTGATCATTAAATGGTACTTGTGACAATTCCAAATGGATGATATACTTGACAAAAAGCAAATGCAACTTGTTGTGTGGAGGCTTTGGTTCTACCAATCCTCTAATGAGTTCCAAATGAAAGTTTCAAGATGGTCATCCAACTAACCACTAATTATTGACTTGTTTTATCTTATGTTTTTATTATCTTTTATGCTTTATGTGATATTTATTTTTAGCATTTTCATTTCATGCCATTTTTCATCTTTGCTCACTTGAGCATTTATTTTCTTGCCATTTTTACTTTGCTCATTTGAGCTTTTCTTTTCTTTTCTTAAGATACTTAATAATCAACATAAACCCTAAAAAACTTTTAATGGCACTTGAACTATTTGGTTACTATCCTTGGCATGATGGAGCACGAGACTTTTTCTTGGACTTAGGATTAGAAACCTTGGCCTACCTTGGATACCTTGTGATCCTATCTGATTATTTTGTCTGGAGTTCTTGAGGTTTACCTCAAGACATTGGGTTGTTTGTTTGTTTTTGTGTGCAGGTTTTTTGTGATTACACTCTTTGTTTGTAATCTGGAACTCACTCGTATACAACCGTTACTCTGCCCAATTTTTGTGAAGACTTAATAAACTTGAAGTTTGGTTCTCTCAAGAGGTCTAGTATCTTTGCTTGCTTGGTTTCAATCCAAAGAATGGGAATTCTACCTTGGCTCATAATGTCAAGTTTTGGCTTCTTGTTGGTTAGATGGTTTTTATCCTTAGCTTTTACCTTATGCTTTAGGATAGCCTCTTCTTCTCCTCCCATCTTCTATAATTTCAAAAATCTTCTCCCTCCTTTTGAAAATTCTTCTTATTTATAAACTTGAAATAATTTCATAATAAACTTGGACTTATGTCCATGCATTTTCAAAATATTTTCATAAATAAACTTCAATCAATTTAATAATACCTTGACATTTTTTGTGAGAAGACTAAAAGTTAATCAATCTCATTTCAAACCATTTTGCCACTTTGGCTTTTTTATCTTTAAACTTTTTCTCAAAAGGTTAGACTCTTGTCAATCCTTGTAGTGATGCAAACAATTATACTTCTATAATATGTAGTGAAGTGAGATATTTTCCACTTGGGTGTTGAGTGAGGCATTGTTGATTTTAAAATCCAAGCCATATCATCCACTTTGAGATGATGCAAATTCTCCTTTCTCATGATTGTGGGTAGTAAGTATGTTTTCCACATGGACAATGATGATGATGTCGTATCTCTTAAAATTAACCAACACACTTGTGTTTCAAATTTTTAAAAGAGGAACTACGTGTACCCTGATCCCCTATTACACGAAAGGTGGTACGTAGGCACTAAAGGTTCGCAACCGCGACGGGTGCAAAAATCATAAAAAATATTTCTCTTCTCACCTCCACCATCCATTTTCTATACAACACATTTTTATAGCCAAAATATGCAGATTTTTCAAAGAGGTTCCTGCGGAGTACCGTAGATGTTTAGGGTGCTAATACTTTCCCTTTGCATAACCAACCCCCTTACCTTGAATCTTTCCCCCTCTTTTGGGTTATTCGCTCTTTTCCCATTCCTTTGGAAACAATAAAGTGCGGTGGATATTTTTTATTTTGATTTGTATAAAGTCTAGTCAATCCAATGGCTTAGTCTTGAACATTTCTACCGCTACAGAAAAATGGCGACTTCACTGGGGAATTCAAGCCTACCCCCTGGAGAGAGATGCGGATTGAAACTTTACATCATGAAAAATTATTCCAATAAAATATTCCATGGGATTGCCTTCCCGGGGAATCAAGAAGTCAACATTAACGCCAATACTGCAGAAAGAGCGACATCTCAGCACACCAAGGGAATAAAGCCTTTCATCATATGAGGGAAGACCTCGCTGGGGAATCTGGGACAGAGGCTTCTGACCATGCAAACCCAAAATCAAACATGAACCAAGACTTGACTGGAGACAATGGGATCACAAACCCAATCACTCAAAAACACCAAAAGGTGAGCAAGATATGCTCATTTGAAGTTCAAAACCCTAGCCTCTAGATCAAGAGAATGCTTTGAGAAACTTTGACAAGTTTGAACAAACTTATTGTGCCAATATTCTTTCTTTGTGAATAGAAGTTGTTGAGGATGATAATGAGGACTCATAGCCACCAAAACCATTTCCATATCTTGAATTTTTAGAGAAATGTGTACTTGTTACTAATAGGAACAAGACCTTGTCCAATCATGACAACTTCTTCCCTCAACCCCTTGTACTTTTGAATCAATTTTGATAACTTTGAAACGTGATGAACCAAAGCAACTTTGCCATGCCAATTCTTCCAAAACCACTCCAATAGTGAAGTTTTAACTCCTCAAGCTATGTTGACTAGGGCATGGAAATAAACCCATGAACCCATGGAGCAACTTGCTAAACCTCATTGCCTTTATCTACATTATTAATAAGTAAGACAAGCCAACATTGCATTTTATTAATTAGAAAGAGAATCAAAGAAAAATATTCATGATCACAAAATAAAACAAGTCAAGGTTCTTGGTAACTCCTCAAAAGAGCAAAGCTAAAGATAGGGAGAAGAACCAAAAGTCCTTATGTGATCTTGTTGTGATTGAATCAACATGGTATGATGAAGGGATCTTAGGGGAAAAAATTGGGGTACAACAACATAGATTTGGTGCAATGGTAGACATACCAAATCCATCATAATTTTTTTACCATAAATGGTCAAAGGACATATTGAACAAACAAAAGTGGTAGTAACAGAACCACTAGCAGGAGTATCTATTACCATACTACCATTCATATCATACAACTTCAATCCTAACATATTAGCACATTCACGCGAAATAGACAAATGATTAGCACCAATATCAATAATAGAAACCTGTTGTAACCTAAAATTTGCCCTCTCACTTATCCATAATTTGCTCACAAGATCTCATTGGGTTCAAGACTGCACTAAGGTTTGATCAGCTCAAGACACCTCCTTATGCACTGATGACCAAAATTAGGGTTTGAGTTTGCACAAGGATTTTTGAACTATCAATGTTTCATATGGATTTCATGGATCATTATGGACTCCCAAGATCACTCATGTCAAGTTTCAAGTCTTGGATCACACTTTTGATCAGTCAATTGAACAGTTGACCTAAAAATCAACTGTATTGGAGAAAGAGTCAACCATGGCCAATTTACAGTCAAACTTCATAATTTTTGATCCACATCAACATTTTGGACTCATATGTAACATTTGATCAAGTTTGGACCATAATTCCTCAAGAAATTTGATCAAATCTCCAAAAGGGCAAAATGGTCAAAATTAGGGTTTTGACTGGGAAAGGGAAATTTCTGATTTTTGACCTAGAAAATGGTCAATTGGTTTAAGGAATGACCTAAAGAGTCCAATTGCATCATTTTAACCTAATGACATGATTCACAACATTGCAAATCCATTGGATTGACAGATGAATTTTGCAGTCAACTGATCAAAAATCAACTATATACTAAAAAGTCAAACTTTGACTTTTTGGTCAAAATCAAATGCCAAAGATCATAATTCATCAAAACATGTCAAAATATGAAACTTGTTCATCCAGAAATCAAGAATTCAAGATTTTATTTTGAAAAGATGAAATTTCTTAACTTAGAAAATTTTCTAAGTATAGAAAATTTCTTATTTTTTCATAACTTTGAGCCAAATTTTCACCATGATGCAAGATGATTCAAGAGAAACTTCCAACATGAAAGTTGTATATCTCCATGAAATCTAAAACTTTACTGCATGCATCTTCTCCTAAAAGTGCTTGGATCTCAAGTTGTAATTTTGTGAATACATGCTCATGAACTAAAAAAGACTTAGTGAAATTTTTCCCTAGTTAGGCAGATTTTTGACCTAACTTCATGGGACTTTTTCATATAGTTCCAAGGGGAATCTTAAAAAGCAATTTAAATATGAGTTATAGAGAATATTGCAAGCTTTCCAAAATTTCCAAGAACTCCTTGAGATCATTCTTGAGTAGGGAGAATCGAAGAAATGAAATTGGTGTTTTGTCACTTAGATTACAAGCCATTTTTTGAAGAACACTTGGTCCAATCTTCAAGCATGCTGTACAAATCTCACTTTGCAGGCTTCTAACTTGATTTTCACTCCATAATTAAATGTTTTCACAGCTGTTGGAAGCTTTAATCTAAGCATTCAATGCATTGTATAAGTATAATTCCATTTTGGGAAGAAAGGCAATATTGCATTTTAGAAAAGCAAGCTTTATGCAATGTCAGCTTGCATTGAGCCTTGAAATTGTTCTTTCTGCACAAACACACTCTACACAATCATAACAAGTGTGTTTAAAGGTTTCAGCCACCCTACAAGCCCTGTACTTCACATTGAAACCATGCTTGCTAACTTTGCTTCAAAAACAAGTAACCAAGCCAAAACATGTGAGTTTCAAATTCTGAGTTATGACAAGCCTCAAAACCTCTTGCTTATAAGTATACACACTATTTGCAAGTTTACAGACGAATGCTATTGCCCTGAAACTACCTCAAACATCAAAAAACCAAAAACCTGCTCAAGAACACCATTAACACACAGTTCTGAACCAAAACACATGATCTTCATTTCCACTCGTGCGTTTTGAAAACTAATCACTCAAACACTTTCTATACATCATACCAAAGAAATCCATACCCTTGTTTCCTCACTGTAACTCCTCCATCACTATCCACCATTTTCAAATATCAAGCTTGCAGGTTGACTTGAGTAGAGATATTCAGGGACTTTCAAGGCAAAGTAAGAGTTGGAATACACTCAAGGAGGTCCGGGCAAGCTAAACAGATCCTCAGGCCCTCTCAAAAGTTTCCCAAACTCCATTCACGACTCCAGCTGCAAGAGGTAAAAACTCAAACTTCTATCTCTTCATACAAGCATCATTTGATCCTGATTTGTGAAAACAAAATGTAGATATCCTTGCTCTAAAGCTAACCATGTTCATAGTTTCCATTTATATTGACTGTGTATAGAGAATTTTGGATTTGAAACTTCTGAGAAAATTAGGTTTCAATTTAGGGCCAGCAAAATTAGTTTTTATCTTTGACATTTAGTTTACATAAGTTATATGGTTGAATTCGTGGGAAGAAACACCACAACTTTTATGTTTGAACTTTCTATTTTTGTGGAGAAATGAGGAAGATACGGGTGGTCCGACTAGGCTCAAGGTTGAAGACGAAGTTGCCTTCAGAAAGTAGTTTCTAATATATATTTATGCTTTGATTATATGACCGGATGAAACAGCCACCCTATTGGAAAGCGCGCGCGTACTAAGGCATATGTTACCTAAAGGGCGAGGGTTCGAACCAATGTGAACTCCCCTTTTTGCATTTTTCCATTTTTCTGATTTTTTCTAACATCTTTTTTGCAGGCACTGGGCCCTTTGGGCCTGACATTTTTTATTTATTTTTGCTAGCATACTTCCCTGTTTATTTGTGACACCCCTTGGCCCATTTTATTTATTTATTTTTTCTTTTAAAATTATTTTCTAAAATACCAAAAAAAAAACATAAGAAGTATAAAAAATATAGATTTATATTTTGACATAATTTAAATATTTTCCATATAAAAATTATTTTTATTCATTTATACTTTATTTATCTTTCACTAATTTCCTTGTAAATTAAAATAAAACTAGGTTATTATTTATCTAAATATATTTATTTTAATGTAAAAAAGATAAAAAAATATTTCATAACACCACATACTATTTTCAAGACAAAATATAAAAAATACTTTTTCTTTAAACTTATTTTCCTTTAATCAACTAAAATAGATTTAGGGTTTTATTCAAAAATATTTTCTTAATTCAAAAATATTTTCTTAATCAATTTCTTTTCTTAATTAACTTAAGTTAATTAAATTTAATTACTTTTTTCTCTAATTAGGCTTAGGTTAAAATATCTTTCATATAAAAATCACAAAACAAAAATCATTTCTTTCAATGTGCATTTGTACTCTATATATTTCTTCAATTGTTTGTGCAATATTCAATTTGGTTGTAATAGATTAATTAGGTTTATATTATTGCAATCCCCATTCAAAAATTGTATACCCCCCTCCCATAAGTGTTGTAATAGCGTAGTAACTTTAAATTTTGCAATTTATCGCTTTTACATAATATGCTAGTAATTAGGGTATGTATGGGAAGATAAAAGCAATCAAATATAAAACCCTAATTCAAGACAAAAACAAACATGAAAATGACACATTTGCACACAAGCACCCCTAGGGTAAAATCCACTTGGTTTCCTTACAAAATGGCCATATTACGCATGTAAGGTATCTTAGAAAAAACAAACAAATACAAGATCATAGTCCCTCGATGATGCTATTCAAAGTTGCATTATAAAATGATCTTAGTCCCTCAAAATAATGCTAAGATACCTTGCAACATTGCTAATCATGGCTATACGATGACCCACGCCCGTCCCGTTAACATCCAAAGATAGGGTTGCTTACCAAATCAATGGTAAGACAACAATGTCAAAGGAAGAGAGAATGAACAAGAAAGACAATTGAGTAGGTAGATTGCTCCTAATTACTTGCTCCATTTCAAAACAAACATCGTTGCTATTTTCAAAACAAACACCTACACTTTCAAAATACCTTTAAAAACTTGAAAACATTTTCAAAAGATCAAACATCTCTATATACATTCTTACGAACGAGAATCATTACAAAGATTGCCTAAACAATGGCCTCTTTACAAAATACTTTCAAAAACCATACAAAGCATAATTTCAAACAAAAGCAAGTGATCTAGCAAGTAACTAAGAGCCCATGGAAAACCATGGATGAAAAGGGTGCTAATACCTTCCCTTTTCATAATCTACCCCCCGAACTCAAGAAACAATCTCAAAGGTCTTTCCTGTGATTTTTCACCTTTCCTTTTGGATAAAAGAAAAGTCGGTGGCGACTCTTGCTAACCGCAACATTTGGATAAAACGCAAAACCTTCAAGTCAGTTCTCCTACCGTATCACACAACCAATTCAACATTGTTAATAAAACAAGTACCTCAAATTAAGTTGTCCTTCTTAGAATTCTCTTATCTGCTCAAAGCAAACACTCTACCATTAGTCTGGCCAACAACAACATCATTCTTTGGCTTCTGAGACTAGGTACTAATATGATCTTGTTCTCCATAATTAAAACAAGTTGGACCATCGTTCCTTCACTCAGGAGAATAATGAATCATCTGACCACATTTGTAACATCTCATAACTTTATTCTCACATTCATTAGAATGGTAACCCTGTTCACCACACCTATAACACTTGACGGGAGCGGGAGCTCCTCCCCCACTTGTCTTTTTCCCATCAGAAACCTCCTGTTTTCCTTTATCAGTTGGAGCATCATAAGGCTTCCTACGATGCTGATGTTGTTTTCCTCTCTTCTCATTCAAACCCTAGTAGTGAGCCGGATGAGCTTTGCTATCTTCTTCATAGATTCTACAGCTATTCACCAATCCTAGAAATCTACAGATCTGCTGATATCAAATTTCGGTTTGATTTCCGAATGCAAACCATTCTCAAACTTGATACACTTCGAGAATTCAGCAATCGTTTCACTATAATGTGGATAATACTTTGTCAGTTCCACAAAACTCGAAGCATACTCAGTCACAGTCAAATTTCCCTGTTTGAACTCTAGAAACTCAATCTCTTTATTTCTATGCACATCCTCGAGAAACTACTTCCTCAGAAACTCTCTACTGAACACAACCCAAGTAACGACTTTGCCCACCACCGCCAGTCGCTGACAGGTTCCAACCCACCAGTCATCAGCTTCCTCGGCCAGCACGTGCGTACCAAACCGCACCTTCTGTGCCTATGAGAAATTCACGACTCGAAAGATCCTATCAATCTCCTTGATCCAAGTCTACGCTCCATCAAGGTCGTATCTACCTTTGAAAATAGGCGGATGGTTCCTATGAAACGTCTCCAAGAAACGGGATCCATCATTTCTACAAACATTAGGCTGATGTTGCACAAGCTGAGCAACAACCTACAAAGCAGCAACAATCACATAATCATTTCTTCCAGCCATTCTACACACAGGAAAACTAACATAAAAAAATGTATCGATAGTGTACTTACACTAATCGATCGACAAGACATACACATCATAAGAAAACCTGGTCGGATGGACCAACCTGCTCTGATACCACTAATGTAACACCCTTCTAAAACCGCGTGTAATTCACATATAATTTATGAAAATAATTCAAATAAAACCACTAACGAGGGTGTCACATCTTCATATGAACATCATATAAAACATCTTGCCCCGTAATACGGGATTTCAAAATTAATTATAACAAATACTTCATGAATAACAACAATGACATTTCAACTACTCGCATCGAAATTCATAGTTTCAAAACACTTTTATTAAAATACGTCATAGAAGCTTCATCATACTTCATCGTTCATAATTCATAATTCAAAACAACTTAAATACCATGAAAGGTAGTCCAAATCTCAAAATAAATAAAACAACATAGTTATTCCAATCAAATGATCCCAATGTTCGATGTTACATATCAGAGAAAGACCCACTTTATTAAACAGGAAATAAATAATGCACACCGAAGCTATCCTCTAAGCTTCAACGAACTATTCCTGATTACCTGTAAGTTACCCACATAGAGAGGCAACATTTCCAAGCAGAAACGGTGAGTAATCACAAATTATTATAAAAGATATATGAAATAAATATAATAGTACATCAATAATTCATCAAAAAATTCACATATCATCTTACTTCATATATTATACTCACATATCGCATCATCGATACACATCAATTATATCATTATATCACCATATTAATATCCGTCATTTAAACACCACATAGGTCATAACGTCATCAACATCACTTAAGCAATCATTATGCAGAGTAATAAATAATGTAATGAAACATCATTAACTCATGCATGTGGTACTATTGCAACTGGTTTTTTAATCAGAGTCGCCACCCTTAATTTTTATCCTAAAGGAAGGGAGTATAAAGGAATAACCCTAAAATAAATCAGGAGATTCTAGATTTGGAATCGGTTCTAGACGAGGGGAAGGTGTTAGGCACCCCTTATCTACCTTGTTCACAAGTGTGATACGGCGGGAGAACTGAATTGGGTGTTTTGCATTTTATTGAAAATGTTGCGGTTAGCAAGAGTCGCCATTGGCTTTTCTTTTATCCAAAAGGGAAAGGCTGAAAAGAATAGGAAAGACCTTTGAGATTGTTTCTTGAGTTTGGGGGGTAGATTATGAAAAGGGAAGGTGTTAACACCCTTTTCATCCATAGTTATCAATGGGATCTTAGTTGCTTTCTAGATCACTTGTTTTTTTTTTGAAAATGTGCTTTGTGTGGTTTTTGAAAGTATTTTGAAAAGGCGCCATCGTTTAGGCAAACTTTGTAAGAGTTCTCGTTCATAAGAACATATACAAAGTGTTGATATTTTGAAAATGTTTCATGTTTGGAAAATGTTTTGGAAGTTTTTTTGAAAGTGTTGGTGTTTGTTTTGAAAATAGCAAGGATGTTTGATTTGAAAATGAGCAAGCAACTAGGAACAAATCTACCTACTCAAAAGTCTCAGTTCATTTCTTCCTTTCCTTTGATATTACTATCTTACCATTGATTTGGTAAGAATCCTTATCTTTGGATGTAAAGGGACAGACGCGGGTCATCGTATAGCCATGATAGCAATGTTGTAACATATCTTAGCAATTCTCTTTGAGGGACTAAGATCATTTTGAAAGGTAACATTTGATAGCGTCATCGAGGGACTATGATCTTGTATTTTGATTGCTTTTTGCTAAGATATTCCACACGCATAACATTGCCATTTTTATAAGGCAACAAAGTAGAACTACCCTAAGGGTGTAAGTGTGCAAATGTGTTGATTTACATGCATTGTTTTGTCTTGAATTAGGGTTTGCTAACCTGTTGATTTTAGTCTTTCCATACAAACCCTAATTTACTAGCATTTATATAAAGCGATAAATTGCGGAAAGTAAAAATACTAAGCTATTACATCATTGGGGGAGGGGGTATACAAATTTACAAATGGGGATTTTGCAAGAAAAATTAAACCTAATTTATCTATTACAACCATATTGAATAAAGGTACAAGAATTGAAAAATAAAAATGCAAAAATGCAAATGGATAAAGGAACGACTTTGTTTGATTTTATGAAAGCGTTTTAACCTAAACCTATTTAAGAAAATGATTAATGAAAAATAAAAAAAATTAACTCAAACCAATTAACAAAGAAAATAAGTTAAAAATGATTTTTTAGGGTTTTTTATGAAAAGGTTTTAAATTAATAAAAATAAAAATGAAGATTAATCAATTAAAATAAACCTAAGTTCTAAATTAATTAATTTACAAGAGAATAATAATATAATAATTAAACCTAATTATCTAAATATTAATTAAAAAAAGAAAATTAATTTATTAAAAGAAAATGTTTTTGTTCTTTTGTTTTATAAGAAAATAACATAAGTAAGTGTAAATAATAATAATAATAATTTTTTTTGGATTTTTTATTAATAATAATAATAATAATATTAAAGAAAATAAAAAATATAATGAAATAAAAACAAGAAAAATGAAATAATAAAGAAAAATGGGCCAGGGGTGTAAAAGTAAGTAGGGGTTAGAGGTCAGCAAAAATAGAAGCCTAAAGGGAGGGAAGCCCATGCGTTGTTTCAAGCAAAAAAATGGAAAAATGTGAAAAATAGGAAAAAGGGTACCACTGGGGCTCGAACCCAGGTCCCATAGGTGACAGGCGCGCGCTTTAACCACTGGGGTGGTGTTGTACCCCAATTTTTGCCCCTAAGATTCCTTCATCATACCATATTGTTTCAATCACAACAAGATCACATTAAGGCTTTTGGTTTTTCTCCCTATCTTTAGCTTTGCTCTTTTAAGGAATTACCATGCACCTTGACTTGTTTTATTTTGTGATCATGAATATTTTGCTTTGATTTTCTCTCTAATTAATAAAATACAATATTGGTTTGTCTTACTTGTTAATAATGTAGGTAAAGGCAATGAGGTTTAGCAAGTTGTTTCATGGGTTCATGAGTTTATTTCCATGCCCTAGTCAATAGCTTGAGAAATTCAAACTTCATTATTGGATTTATTTTTGGGAATAAATGGCATGACAAGGCTCATTTTGGTTCAACATATTTCAAAGTTATCAAAATTAAAAGTACAAAGGGTTAAGGGAAGAAGTTGTCATGATTGGACAAGGTCTTGTTCCTATTGGTCACAAGAGCACATTTCTCTCCAATTTCAAGATATGGAAGTGGTTTTTGTGGCTATGAGTCCTCATAATCATCCTCAACAACTTCTATTCATAAAGGAAGAATATTGGCATAAAAAAGCTTGTTCAAACTTGGCAAATTTCCTCAAAGCATGTTTCTTGATATGGGAGCTAGGGTTTCAGACTTCAAAGGAGCATATCTTGCTCATCTTTTGGTATTTTTGAGTGATTCCAAAAACATACTTATCTTCAAAGAGTTACCAACAAATAACTTCAAAAGTTCCAAGGAGTTTTCATGTGGAAGGAACTTGGTAAAGAAGAAAGATTACAAGTCATCTAGATGAATCCCTAATTTTCCATATGTGACTTCAAATGGTCATAACTTGATCAATTTTTATCACCTTGAGCTTATTATTTTTTCATGATGATCTTAAGGATGTGTGATTCATGCCTTATTTTATGTGTAAAGTAAGAAAATTGATGGAAGTTGCCTTAAGGATGCAAAAGATTATAGGTCATTTCATGATTTTTGGCCAACTTCAACAAGTCATAACTGGCTCAATTTTCGGATATTTTGAGTGGTTCAAATTGCAAAATGTCATTCAAGAGATCTACTTTATTCCATCTTTTTTGGTTAAGAGCAAATTCTAAATGGAATACCATGTTTGGATGCAAAATATTATAGGTCATTTTTAAAGAAGAATTTGAAATATTTCTAAGTATGGAAAGTCAACTCTTTTTCTTCAACTTTGACTCCATGTAGCTTTCAGCACAAGCATCCATTTTATTCCATTCTTTTTCCATTGAAAATCTTGTAACCTCATCTTTCGAAAGCATCAAGAATTATGCTCTAAGACCCCTTGAGGTGGAAATGCCATGGATTTGAATTGGGTAGTTTGAAACTGAATTTTTCACAAAGTCAGGATTTTGAAATCTTTGTTTTGGCTTCTAATCACAAGATTTCCACGAATATTTGGTTTTAATCATGTTTAGCAACTTGCCAGAAGTGATTAGCATCATAAAACAAATGATTTGGCTGAGTTTTGATCAAGTTTGAGTCACACTTTCTTCATGATGCAGACCCACACAAATTCCCTCCAAAATTCATCATTCTCTCTTCCTTTTGATCCCATTTGCTTCCCTATAAATAGAGGGCCATCCCCCATTCAATTTCCCAAGCTTAGATAGCCAGAATCACCCTGCCAAACTTGCTTCACAACCCAGAATTCAGCAACTTCGAAATCTATTCCCAAGCATTTTCAATCCATTTTTCCCCTTAATTCACCTTCCTTGATCTTCCCTGAAGCTAACCATATAATTACATTCAAGAATCATGCCCTATACTGCTCCATAGAAGTCCAGTTTCAGAGCTTTGCAACTCAACTTCAATAGGTAGATTCCTTCATCAATTCTTCAAAACTCTGATATCATTGTGTTGATCTCACTCCCCTGGTTCTAGTTGTAACACTTACATTTCACTGGAAGCACGTTTTGGCCATGAATTTTCAAATCCCTTTTCAAAACTTTCTTTCCAAATTGCTTGAGCTACAGTTTATATAAATTTGGCGCGTGGGTGTGGTTGTTTTCGTCTTGAAGAGACGAAGGGATTGACATAGGTCTGAGCTTCTGATTTTACAGTTTGGGAGACCTGCAAATCATGTTGGCTAGAGGTTGAAGATGACCTACGTGTCATCTTCCAACCAATGATGGCGTGCCATTTGTGTTTTTCAAAAATCTGATTTATTATTGATTCTGTACATTATTCATTAATGACCATGATATGCACAACGCGCCAGATCCCTTGGATTTTATTACTAACGTGTTTTGACTCTCATCCAATGGTCCACATCTTTTGCTTTTATTTTCTTTTTCTGATTTTTATATTTTTGATTATTCTCTTTCTGATTTTTATTTTTTCACAATTTAATTTTTTGTTTTGGTATTTTTTTATAAATTTTACACTTATTTGTATTGTTTAAAATGTTTAAAAATACTTTTTTACATTTTTAAATTTTGAAAAAATTATGGAATGATCCAATGATATTGTGACAAATATTGGTGACCTTATTTCATTTTTGTTTCTGATTTTACTATTTTTTACTATTTTTGTTTATTTTACCCATTTATTTAAATTTTTAAAAATAGTTTATGACTTTTAAAAAATTACCAAATTTTTTTTAAAATTCCTTTACCTCTTTTCTGATTTTTCTATGGTCTTATTTTCCATTTCTTGATTAATTTGAATATAATTGATATTTTCTTCATTATTTTTCATTCTATAAACATTTTTAAACCTTTAATGTATATATTAAATATGATATTATTTTGTGTTTATTTTCTGGCTGTCTTGAGTTGATTTCTTGATCATGGCTTTATTAACATCATTGGATCCATGGTGTTGAGTTTAACTCCATAAAAATGGATGAATGATTTTAATAATAGTTTGGTTAAATTTTTAATTCAAAAGTGGTTTATTCATCTTTTGCCCTAATCCTCTTCATCTCATCCCCTTCTCATTGCACTAAATGTTGTTGGAGCATGATCTCTATATCATGTCTCAAAACAAATGGTGCATAGATTGCTATTGACCGGCCTCAAAATAGGTGCGACTTCTATATAAGTCCACTTACGATTGCTTAACATAGCGCTAAATTTTGTCCCGATTCAAATAAATGTCATTAGTGGCCCAAACTTATGATTGCAAGCCCAAGTATGTTAATTTGATCTCTTTGATCCAATAACTTTGAGATTCATTGTGTGGAGGCTTTGGTTCTACCAATCCTCTAATGGATCTACAACACTTTTGGTCAATGCGGATCACTTAAACATCGTTGATCATTAAATGGTACTTGTGAGAATTCCAAATTATGATATACTTGACAAAAAGCAAATGCAGCTTGTTGTGTGGAGGCTTTGGTTCTACCAATCCTCTAATGAGTTCCAAATGCAAGTTTCAAGATGGTCATCCAACTAACCACTAATTATTGACTTGTTTATTTTATGCTTTTATTCTTTTATGCTTTATGTACTATTTATCTTTTAGCATTTTTCATTTCATGCCATTTTCATCTTTGCTCATTTGAGCATTTATTTTCTTGTCATTTTTACTTTGCTCACTTGAGCTTTTCTTTTATTTTCTTAAGATACTTAATAATCAACATAAACCCTAAAAAACTCTTAATGGTACTTGGACTATTTGGTTACTATCCTTGGCATGATGGAGCATGGGACTTTTTCTTGGACTTAGGATTAGAAACCTTGGCCTATCTTGGAGACCTTGTGATCTTATCTGATTTATTTTGTCTGGAGTTATTGAGGTTTACCTAAAGACATTGGGTTGCTTGTTTGCTTTTGTGTGCAGGTTTTTGTGATTATATCCTCTGTTTGCAATCTGGAATTCACCTGTATACAGCCGTTACTCTGCCCAACTTTTGTGAAGACTTAATACATTTAAAGAGGTCTAGTATCTTTGCTTGCTTGGTTTCAATCCAAAGAATGGGAATTCTATCTTGGCTCATAATGCCAAGTTTTGGCTTCTTATTGGTTAGATGGTCCTTATCCTTAGCTTTTACCTTATGCTTTAGGATAGCCTCTTCTACTCCTCCCATTTTCTTTAATTTCAAAAATGTTCTCTCTCCTTTTTAAACTCTTCTTGTTTCTAAACTTTAAACACTTTCATAATAAACTTGGACTTAGGTCCATGTATTTTCAAAACATTTTCATTAATAAACTTCAATCAATTTAATAATACTTTGAAACTTTATGTGAGAAGACTAAAAGTCAATCAACCTCATTTCAAACCATTTTTACCACTTTGGCTTTTATCTTTAAACTTTTCTTAAAAGGTTAGGCTCTTGTCAATCCTTGTAGTGATTCAAACAACTATACTTCTACAATATGTGGTGAAGTGAGATATTTTCCACTTAGGTATTGCGTGAGGCATTGTTGATTTTAAAATCCAAGCCATTATCCTCCACTTTGAGATTATGCAAATTCTCCTTTCTCATGATTGTGGGTAGTATGTATGTTTTCCACACGGACAATGACGATGATGTCTTATCTCTTAAAAATCAACCAACAGACTTGTGTTTAAAATGTTTTAAAAGAGGAACTACGTGTACCCTGATCCCCTATTGCACGAAAGGTGGTACGTAGGCACTAAAGGTTCGCAACCGTGGCGGGTGCAAAAATCATAAAAATATATTTCTCTTCTCACCTCCACCATCCATTTTATATACAACACATTTTTATAGCCAAAATATACATATTTTTCAAAGAGGTTCCTGCGGAGTATCGTAGATGCTTAGGGTGCTAATACCTTCCCTTTGCATAACCAACCCCCTTACCTTGAATATTTCCCCCTCTTTTTGGGTTATTCGCTCTTTTCCCATTCCTTTGGAAACAATAAAGCGCGGTGGCGATTTTTATTTTGATTTGTATAAAGTCTAGTCAATCCAATGGCCTAGTCTTGAACATTTCTACCGCTACAGAAAAATGGCGACTTCACTGGGGAAAGATTGACCTCTTGATGGTCCATCCCTAAGTAGGTTGATCCTATCTTTGTTTATATCTGTATATGTGCTATTGTTGTTTATGTGCTATTATTTGTATACATGTTTGTCTGGATTTTCCTGGTTTTTAGGGTGCTTGATAATTACTCATAAGTCCTATACCCGGACTTGGGTAAACTTTAAAATAGGACTGGCGGTATAGTCATGTTAACTTTGAGGGAGTAATCCCAAAAAAGGAGGCATGAGATCCCCCACTCAGTGGAGGCCCATTTGAATGTAGTGTCGTTTACCAAGTAATCGGGAAGACGTCCTGCTTTCAACCTGGGAGCCTGCTGAAACTGAGGACCGTAGAATACCAAACCCATCTTGGCCATTTAGGTGTACTGCGGAAGCTATGACGGAGTAATCCAGAAATAGTTGTCATGTGATACTACGCTCGAACGAGTCTTTCTTGAGGATATTACTAATTACTGAGTTAATCAGGAAGTTGGTAATATCTGAAGGAAGGATGTAGACTCTGGTAACCTCTAGAACCTTGTTCGGCAGGTGATAACTTTTTAGACCAACACCTTATGGGTAGTACCTTCGGCCTCATGCTCGTGACGTTGAACCTATGAACCCTATATGTGTGATCTTATGTGTGATTGCTGCATCATGCATCCATGCACTCATAAGCATCTTTTGAAGAAAAACAATATTTTAAGGGATTTAAAGGTTGACTATTTGTGAATATATCAGGTACTGTTAACCATGGATTCTGGAAAGAGAAAGACCGGGAAATACAGTTTCAAGGATCCCAAGATAGATGAGCTGATCAGTCTAATTCCAGAGATCGAGTGTTCTGCAGACTTTCGGAAGAAGTATGAATCCATTATTCCTCTCATTAAGCTGAAGATGAAGGAGGTTATTCTCTCGACCTTGGTCCAGTTCTATGATCCGATGTATCACTGCTTTATTTTTCCCGATTATCAGTTGATGCCTACACTGGAGGAGTATTCTTATCTGTTGGATTTACCTGTTACCGACCGTGTTCCTCTTACTGGTTTGGAGGGTGAGCCAAAACCACATGAGATTGCTGCTTTGATTCATCTGGGGAAGTCTGAGGTGGAAGCCCATATGACTACCAAAGGAGGGATTAGAGGATTACCAGCTCAGTTCTTATTGGGGGAAAGCTCGTTACTTTTCCAGGATGAAGAGTACGGTTGCTTTCGAGGCCATCTTTGCTTTACTTGCTTATGGATTATTCTTATTTCCTAATGTGGACAAGTTTGTTGACATTAATGCTATCAGGATTTTCATGATTGGAAAACCAGTTCCTACACTATTGGGTGATGTTTATTACTCTGTTCATCTTCGGAGTTCTTATCATGGGGGAATGATTATCTGTTGCACGCCTCTGTTGTACCAGTGGTTCATCTCTCATATGCCTCAGTCTGATGCTTTTTGGGATGTCAAGAAGGAACCCCGTTGGCTCCCAAGATCATGGCACTTACTCACTCGGATATTGATTGGTACCATCGAGCTTATCAGGATATATAGATTATCGACAGTTGTGGTAGTTTCTCCAATGTACCTCTTCTTGGTACAAAGGGAGGAATTAACTATAACCCTGTTCTTGCACGACGACAGCTTGGTTATCCGATGAGGGATAAACCGAACAATATTCATTTGAGTAGTTTCTTTCTGAAGGAAGGAGAAGAACATAGGGAAGCTAAGGAGCATATTGCGAAGGTCTGGCGTCACATTCATAAGAAGAGTAAGAAGGATTTGGGACCTAGGGGTGCTGTTTCTTTGGAGCCATACCTTCAGTGGGTCCGATCAAGAGCCATTCAGTTGAAGATGCCGTATAATCGGGAGACGCCCATGCCTGATCTATTTGTGAAGACCACTCCTCCCTTATTAGATGATCTAGAAGAGTTGCAGCTTGCTTTGGTCAGGATGCAACATGAAAGGGATGCTTGGAAGAACAAGTTCCAAACTTTAGAGAGTTTCTACAGAGCAGACCTGAAGGAGAAAGACGATTTGATCGAGATCCTCGAGAGTCGAGCGGTGGAGTCTATGGAGAGGCAAGGGGATTTATTTTCCCCTAAGACTCAAACAGGTGCTGATTACTCATTTCATGATCCATATGATTGGAAGGAGGTTACCATTAGACATGTGGAAGAAAACCAGAGGTTGAGGGCTCAGATTGCTAGGCTCACAGGGAAGCGCCAACGTACAGATTGATCTCCATCAGTTCTTTTTCTCAGGATTTTTAGATTGTATTTTCATCTTGTACTTGGGATCATTGAAACTTGTAATCCAGTTTGAAGTTATTATAATAATTTTTTTTCCAGTATTTCAAAAGCTTTATTAATTTGATGATCGCAATATGTATATAAATCTTAAATCCCTTGAAATATTAAATAATGAAGTAAAAAATAATCATATGCGTTGCATATCATGCATCATATTTCACATATTTCTTGCATTTATTATGCATATCCAGGTGCCTTACCCAGTTTCTTTACTCCGTTCAGCAAGCCGACTCATCACTACAATACTCGGGCTAACTTCAAAAAGAAGATGGACAACTTGGAACAGGAGAATCGCGAGCTACACAAAGAAGTTTCTGATTTGAAGGATGGCTTGGCCAACTTGACTACTCTGATTGAAGCTCTGGTGGCTGCTCAGAATCAGCCACCGAGTGTTCAACCTCAACCAGCAAGGGCAAGTGCTGAAGTTCCTACTGTTCATGTATCTGCCACTCCGGCTGTTGTTCAAAACCGTATGCCTCAGGTTTATCCGTGGGGAATGCCATAGAATTTTGCACCTGAAGGTTTCAATTTGGGCCCCCAGGATGCTCTAGTGGTTCAAACTGTTGTTACTCCAGCACCTCCTGTGGTGCATACTGTTCTTGTTGCACCTCCTTCGGTGAATTTGGTTCCGTTTGTTAATGAAGATGTGTGTCGTCCTTTCCCTCCACCGAGTGAAGACTTGGGTCTTTATGACATGATGGATTATTTTCAAGAGCAGTTTGATAGAATGCAAAGATATATGAAGGCTCTTAGGGGGAAAGAGCTATTTGGGCAGAATGTGAATGAGCTGTGTTTGGTCCCGAATGTTAAAGTGCCTGCTAAGTTCAAGGTCCCGGAGTTTGAGAAGTACAAGGGCAACACTTTCCCTCGTGCTCACTTAGTGATATACGTGAGGAGAATGTCTACCCACACCGATGATCAACGTCTGCTGATTCACTTTTTCCAGGATAGTCTGACCGGTGCAGCATTGAAATGGTATATGAGTTTAGACAGCGCCAATATCCATACTTTTAATAATTTGGGAGAAGCATTCATTAAACAATACAAGTACAATGTGGACATGGCGCCCGACCGTGACCAGCTTAGGGCCATGGTTCAGAAAGACAGAGAATCGTTCAAAGAGTACGCGCAGAGATGGCGCGAAGTGGCTGCACAAGTGATCCCTCCCATGGAGGAGAAGGAAATTACTAAAAATTTTCTGAAGACGCTGGGCGCTTTCTACTACGAAAGAATGGTAGCAAGTTCCCCAAGTGATTTTACAAAAATGGTAGGAATGGGTGTCCGCCTAGAAGAGGCAGTAAGAGAAGGCCGTTTGATAAAGGGTGAAGGATCCGAAGGTGTGAAAAAGCCAGCTTATGGGTTTACAAAGAAGAGAGAGGGGGATACAAATGCTGTCATACAAGAGAGGAGAGTGAACTCTCCTAGAAGGAATTATCAGCATCACCAGCAAGTTGCCTCAGTTACTCCTGTTATGAATGCCGCTCCGACTACCGTTGCTTATCAAAGACAATCCTAGCAGGGGAACCAAGGGAATAATCAGAGAAAGGAGAACTATGACCCTATTCCCATGAGCTATGCATAACTACTACCATCATTGATTTAGAAGAAGTTGGTCCAGGAACGACCACCTCCTGCTGTACCATCACCATTACCTTGGTATTACAAAGCATACCAGACGCGTGCCTTTCATTAGGGAGCACCAGGGCATAGTGTTGAAAATTGTTATTATTTTACCCCAAAATTTGACCTCCCATATTTCTCAAAACATTTCAAGAATGATACTCAAATTGCTCAAAGTAGTCCAAGGGTTGGCCAGACAAGCTCTCTCCTAAGGCAATCTACCTCAAATTAGGGTTTCATATTGCATCAAGATGCTTGAGTCCAAGTGATCCCAAATTATCAACATTGTCTTAATATGTTCTCAAGATCATCCATGTCAAGTTTCAAGCCCTACATAGGAAGTTTTCTCAGTCAATTGCTCAAAGTCCTGAAAATCGATTGTGCTAGGGCAAAAGTCAACTGTGACCCATATACAGTCAAACTTCAATATTTTTGGCCAACATCCTCATTTTGAAGTTTATTTCATCATTTGATCAAGGGTTGATCATGATTCATCAAGGATTGCTCATAATTTATCAAGACTCAAAAGTTGCTACATTAGGGTTTTGTAGGAAAAGTCAACTCAACTTTGACCAAGCATAACTTTCTCATACTTTATGATAAATGACCCATCCAAGATCATTTTGAAGAGGATGAAATTCCATACAATCCATATTCAGCTCCCAAGTTCAAAATATGGACTCACAAGAAGTTATAAATTTGGACATTATAGGTCATTTTGAAAAGTCAACAAAAACACCTTTTGGGTCAAAGCTTCTTACATGAACATGGAAGCTCCAATTGATATGAAAACAAAGAGGTTTATTAGGGGACATCCTAAGATTTCTAAAAAGTCCAAGAATACCCTCATAAAGTTAAAATTGAGAGAGATATGCATTGTCAAAGTTGGACAATTTTTGAAAAAATGCATGAAGCAAATATTGACCAAAATTGGATTTTTTTTCCAAATGGGCCTATCGTTTTAAGTTTGAAACTCGTTCCTAACATGGTCCACAACCTCTAAGCCCACCCATACATTTTTATACTATTTATGCTATTTATTTTGATATTTTATTCATTAAAATTCAGAATTAAATAAATAAATAATAGAAATAATGTAAATTTTGATGTGAATCCATTTTGGGAAAGTTTTATGCTGGTTTATGTCAATTGATTTCGTGCAATAACCCTTCAAATATGTCCAGGTTCATCCACATGTGAAAATGGCATAAAATCATCAAATATGACATTTTTTTCAAATCTTGATCATGGTCTTAAAACACAACATTTTGAGGGAGATTCTTTCCATGCTTTCTTGTCTCCTCATTCAACTCTATAAATATAGAGCCATACAAGCTTGAAAGGGACGAAATTCATCTCTAAAAAGCTCTCAAAAAGCTCTTCAAAAAGCTCTCCAAAAGCTCTTCAAAAAGCTCTCTAGAAATCAAAGAATTGGTGCAAGTCATATCTCGAGGTTCCGGTCTCTCCCAATTGACATCAAGCCTAAAACCACCCCCTTGAAGTCCTCAGGAGTCTTACAAGGCCCAAGAGAAATCCATCACACGCCTAGCACGCCCTCATTTGACAACACCGGTTTGGTAAAATTTTAAACTTCAAATCTCTAATTTTAATCACATTTTATGGTATGCTAACGTTTGTTTGAGTTTATATAGAACAGTTATGGATGGTTGAATCATAGGTTCCACGCAAGAATAAAAAAAACACCATTGTTAGAGCATGAAGCTTTCGAAGATTCGGGCCTAGGGATTTCTGATGATCGCACCCCCTGTTTACTTTTGCTACTAGGCCCATCTTTATTTTCTTGTTTTATTCATTTCATTTATTTCTTTTAATTCCTTTTTTATTTTTATCAATAAACAAATATAAAAATCACATAAAAATAGATTTAGGATTTTTTATTAATTAAATTTTAATTTTGGTAAATTAATTAACTAAACACTTTAACTTTTTTTTTAAAATTAAAATTAATATAACTTAGGTTTAATTTTATTTTAATTCATTTTCCTTTTCGTAACAAAAATACCAAAAAAAACATAGAATTAATTTCTTTCATTTAAATTTCATGTTTCGTTAATAATTATTATTATTTTGTTTTAAATATAGATCTAGATCAATTTTTTTTAACTTAAACCATTTTTATAAATTAAAACAAAAAAAACAACAAAAACATTTTTTCTCTTTTAATTAGGATAGAAGGGTCAAAACCCTAGTTCGCACTCGTTCTAATTTTCATAGCGCACTTTATTATTATTTTTATTCATATTGATGTAACTGCCTACAGTTTGTAATAGTTTAATTAGGACATTTATTTCGTTTATCACTTTATTTTCAAATGGTTTGTTTTTGGCCATGTAAATACCCGAAGCCTTGTAATAGCGTCGTTTAATTTCCGCAAATTATTAACTGTTTGATGTATGATATTAGGATGCATGACAAGAATGTATGATTAATTTTAAAATAGTTAGATCACCCTAAATGTGCAAAGATAAATAATCTGAAATTGAATCACTCGCACATGCGCACTCCTAGGGTACACTCCCACTTGTTTGCCTTCGGTAAACGGTTATTGAGTATAGGATGCTTTAGTGGTCGTCCTTTTTGTCTGAACAAAGATCAAATTCCCGATTCGGAAAAGTTGCCTCAGAATGGTTGCCTCGGGGAATTTTTTCCTCGAATAATTGATCTAAGACATTAGTGTTACTACTAAGACGTCCTAACATTGCTTTAGTGACCGTACGTCCCTTTCGAATTGACCCTCAAAACTCCAACGACGGTGCTACCTACTCACTAATAGTGGGATAACATTGTCTAAAGGAAATGAACATAGAACGATTCTTTTTTTCGAGTAGGTAGATTAGCTCATAAGTACTTGCTCAATCAAAATAAACTTTTCTCACACTTACACTCCTTTACAAACAATGTTTTCAAAAACGCTTCATTACACTCATGAAGACAGAAGCAAGAGTTAAATCGAAGTCAAAACAAAAACTTTTCAAAGCACACAAACACAAAGAAAACAATTTTGAAAATGATGAGCAAGTACCTAAGAGCCCGTAGATAACTACGAATAGAAAGGGTGCTAGTACCTTCCCTTTCTATAATCTACCCCCCGTACTCAGAAATATATCGAAAAAGGAATTTTTCTGTGCTTTTTTCATTTCCTTGTTGGATAAAATAAAAGACGGTGGCAACTCTTGCTTACCGCGACATTTTGCGAATACAAACGCAAAACGCAAACCAGCAAATTCCTTAAAAAATAGGGAAACACGTCCCAGTTCTGGCCACCGTATCACAGAACTGGCGACTCTGTTGGGGACGCTTATAAGTGGGGTATACCTTAGGATTAGTTTATTATATTGTTTTCAATTGTATGATTTGTTTGCTTTATCTTTGTGGGCTTTGTATCAGAGTTACTATAGATCCTAACTCGGATCTGGGGGATACCTTTTAGGTAAGTAGCAATAGACTGTGAGGGAACTGTACGGCATAGACCGATACGGTTGAAGCAGTAGCTACGTTGGTGTGACACGTTAGTTGGTACCGATATCCCTTGTGGAGGAACAAGGAGAGTATGGGGCTGCTAATGGGTCATTAAGCATCAACTGACCTTAGAACCTATAATTGACCAACTTGGCCTTAAAAAGTAGCAGTATGCTACACTCATTGAGACCATACTCTCGCGATGATTCCAGCCGCAAGAAAAGATTGCTAAACTGGAATTATGACCGATGAAGGATGGTCAATGATATTGAGAACCTCTAGAACCCGGTTACTATTACTAGGACAGGTTGAACCAACTAAACTGAAAGAGGGTAATACCTAAGCCCCATGCAAGCCTAAACCTAAGGCTGTTTGTGTGACTTGTGTGCTTTCAACTTGAACTACTTGCACACTTTTGTTATCTAACAACATGAGTTCCTTGCACGTTTTGTTTACAGTCTTTATCTAATAACTTGGATTTCTTGCCAGATTTACTTGTTTACATCACCTCGTACTTTTGCTTAAACGCATAACATACACATCATAACATCATGCCTTAACATTTCCTTAACCATTTCAAGGATCTCAAGGGTTTGTAATGCAGGTTATGGTAAATCATACGTCTAGC
Organism: Vicia faba; assembly: GCA_948472305.1. NCBI lineage: Eukaryota > Viridiplantae > Streptophyta > Magnoliopsida > Fabales > Fabaceae > Vicia > Vicia faba. The sequence continues at coordinate 973,826,623 of OX451739.1, forward strand.
AAGGGGCAAGGGGATTTATTTTCCTCTAGCCAATGTCGTCTATAAATCAAAACATGATAACTTGAGTCAGTGGCTATGACCCACTCGATATGGTGAGCTCGACTCTTAAAGAAGGACTCTTGATGACACGAAGTTTCTTCAATCAATCTGCAATCAAATTCTAACAGTTTCTTGTTTACCCCGTGAGATCCTTGGAAACATTGCATACATATCATACATATCATTGTATAAGCAGGTTTCAAAGCCGGTCTCTCATTTCCTCGCTGTTTATTTCAGCAATGGCTCTTAAACAAGACAACAGAAATCTTCAAGAAACTCAGTCCAGGGAGATTTTCCTAAACCTATCCAAGGGGCAGGAAGAGTTGAAAACACTCCTCGTTGGGAACTTTGTCAAGAAAAGTCCCGAAGACAATAAGGACGAACGGCTGGAACAACTGCAAGCGAAGGTAGATGCAATAAGAACCCAGATGCTGGGGAAGATGGCTCTTATCCAAGGCTTAGCCCGGGAACAAGAAGAGTTGAGAACCATCATCAACCAACTTCATCAAGACGGATACAACAGTATGAAGAAAACAGTCGAGGCCGGGGACCAAATCATTAATCAACCTCCAAGAAGATAAAAGGTTGGTTTGGTGAAGAGCGGACCTTTCCAAATTGCTACTACATCACGGGTCCAACAACAACCTCGCCAAAAACAACGGGTTGATCAGAGTAAGCCAAATATGCCCAAAAGGCAGTTTACCAAAATCAATATGTCATTGGCTCAAGCATTGCAATGCCTGTTGAAGGCCAAGTTGGTTATGTTAAGGGACCCTCCTCAGAATTCCAACATAGCCTCCCCAGACTATAATCCTGATGCAAGGTGTGCATACCATTCCAACAGCCCGGGGTATGATACTGATGACTGTTGGGCATTGAGAAATAAAATTCAGGACTTGATTGATGAAGGAGTGCTGGAGTTTACACAAGATGGTCAGGCTGAGTTCTTCTACCATCCTTTCAAGGCACGTCCTCTGAAGTGACAAGACCAGACGAGAAGACTTTTTGTTCATTAGAATTTTCAATTTGTAATTTTCTTTTGATTGTTCAAACATTTATTCATGTCAAACTTTGTTACTTTATCAATGCATTGCATATGTCTGTTTTGAATCAATCCATTCGTATTCACTATATTCAAATTGCTTTCATTTTTGTGATGTTCAACTCTCGATTAAAAAATTCTAAGCCTTTAGAGGGAGGATGGCGAAATGATATCAAAATCTCTACAGTATGCTTTTGAACAGACCCCGCTAACGATGTACAGACGTTGTTTCAAATCCTAAACAGTGGAGTTATAAGGAAGATAATACCTAGTCAACCCCTTTGAGCCAAAGAAGTTGGAGTTTTTCTGTTCACACAAATTAAAACCCTTAATCACAACCTGGGGCAGGGTAGTTTTCTCAGTTAATCCAGGTGCACAATGAATGGCATCAAAGAGGTCCTTCCAAAACAAAAGACGGTGATGGTTCCCTATAAGCGTCAAGACAGGCAGTCATTATATCTCAAAATAAAAAGCCCATTAAGTCAAAACCTATGAAGGAGACTAAAAAAAAACTGGGGCATCCCGCTGACTGTAATCACAAAAAAAACAGTTCAGGCAAAAGATAGGGATAATAAAATCAAAAAAGAAAGAGGCCCTACAAACTCTTAACAAAAATGACTTCCTGTTCAAGATAAATTATCAGTATCCGAACCATCACTGGAATATCAGAGCAAAGACTCAAACAGGATCTAAATACACAATTAACTGAGTTTAGGATCGAAGAACATCACGAAGAATGGGTGGGTACAAATAAAATTTGAGCCTTTATCCTTTGTTTCTTGAACCGTGAACCCGACCACGTTATAACCCTTAAAAGTCCTAGCTGAAACATGGGTTAGTTCGAAAGCATACCGTTACAAAAGGTATCCTGACTCCTATAGGACTTGCTGTAAATCCTGAGTTGACATCACATTTTACAAAATTTTCCTGTCTTACTGAAAAATGCATTTTCAAAAATTTCAAGACAGACATAAGCTTTGCATTATTAAAATAACATTGTTTGCATATGACTATTTGTTCAACAACAGAGAAATTCGCACGACGAATATCTAGTGAACAAAAATCTTCTCAATAAAAAGGATCACCTCAAGTGGAAAAACACTTCCAAACAAGGGGCACGACATGATCATTGTCCATCATCTGGGGCAGTTAAGTTAAGATTCAAGGAATCTCTCAAAGATGCCAAATAGCCAGGGGCAAATCTCCATCTGAGTCACTTGGGGCATTGGACATGAATTTTAGCAATGAATCTTGTATGATCAGACGAACATCTTCTGGTAGTGTGGCAACACTATTGACAGTGACAACTCCCTACACAGAGAGCATGGACATAGTCAGAAAATACTGCGCATGAATAAAGATCCGCTAGGTTGACTGGCCTAGGAAAAAATGAGGGCATCCCGACGAACCAAAAGGGTTCGGGCAAAAATTTGGGATAAAAACAAAAACAATCTGTACACCTGGCAGGTCAAAAACTTGAAAAGGCGGCTTGGGCAAGAAAGGGTATCTCGGTGGACTGAAAATCTGAAAAGACAGTCCAAGCAAAAATTAGGGATCAAAGCGTACGACTATGTGCCGTCATCTTGTCACTTGCCTACCAGAAGAAGACTGATCATTTCGATCGAAAGTTACCAAACACCTCATAAGTTGGGATAACACTCGATCCACAAGGCCCCCTCAGGCACTTTCTCCCACAGAAATAGGGGCAGAAAAGTCTCGATGCAAAGTCATCGTCATATCCTCAGCATACGTCCCAGTAACATTCACTCCCTGCAGAGTAAGACAAAGACAATGATGTTAGTTGTCCCAAACAGGACACAATTCTCCCCAGCTAAGGCTCACAACCGCGAATGAGTCGGTAAGATTCTCCCCAAGCAGAGTTTATCTATCACCAGCACTGGAATATTATCCCCAGAGAAGTTTGGAGAATTATCCCCAGTAGATTCTGGAAAATTGTCCCCAGTAGAGTCTAAAAGGTTATTCCCAGTGAAGTCGCAACTGGAAAATCATCCCCAGCGGAGTTCATTCCTTTTATAAACAGAAACTCAATCCCCAACAGAGTTTATCATCGCTGGCAATGATGATTCATCCCCAGCCGAGGTTATTTCTCCAAATCAACAGGTCCTCTAGCAGAATATGTCCTCCCCACAAAGTCATTTCCTCGTCAGTTTATTCCCCAGCGGAATTATCCTCTCTTGCAGGTTTATTCTCACAATCATCTTCATTCACTATCCCCAGCGGAAACGAAGAATTCAACTCTTTTCTCCAGCAGCGATCCGGGATTTATTTTTCCCAGCTATAAACATCACATTTCCATACACCATGACATGCATACGCATCATACGACATAATCTCATTTATTTTGAGAACATCATTTGCCTGATACATATCATGCATTACATACAGCTAACCTTTACCTTTTAGGAAGGATACGATTAAATTCTCACAAAATTCAAGCTATGAAGCTTTTACCTCAAGTTGAATAACGGATGACTGAAGCTCCTAAATGTCAACAGAGATGATTCCTCAGTTGAACAACGGATGACTGAAGTTCCTAAATGTCAGCATAGATGATTCCTCAATTGAACAACGGATGACTGAAGCTCCTAAATGTCAGCAGAGATGATTCCTCAGTTGAACAACGGATGACTGAAGTTCCTAAATGTCGGCAGAGATGACTCCTCAGTTGACCAACGAATGAATGAAGTTTCTAAATGTCAGCAGAGATGATTCCTCAGTTGAACAACGGATGACTGAAGTTCCTAAATGTCAGCAGAGATGATTCCTCAGTTGAACAACGGATGACTTAAGTTCCTAAATGTCAGCAGAGATGATTCCTCAATTGAACAACAGATGACTGAAGATCCTAAATGTCAGCAGAGATGATTCCTCAGTTGAACAACGAATGACTAAAGTTCCTAAATGTCAGCAGAGATGATTCCTCAGTTGAACAACAGATGACTGAAGTTCCTAAATGTCAGCAGAGATGATTCCTCAGTTGAACAACGGATGACTGAAGTTCCTAAATGTCAGCAAAGATGATTCCTCAGTTGAACAATGGATGACTGAAGCTCCTAAATGTCAGCAGAGACGATTCCTCAATTGAACAACGGATGACTGAAGCTCCTAAATGTCAACAGAGATGATTCCTCAGTTGAACAACGGATGACTGAAGTTCCTAAATGTCAGCAGAGATGATTCCTTAGTTGAACAACAGATGACTTAAGTTCCTAAATGTCAGCAGAGATGATTCCTCAGTTGAACAACGGATGACTGAAGTTCCTAAATGTCAGCAGAGATGATTCCTCAGTTGAACAACAGATGACTGAAGTTCCTAAATGTCAGCAGAGATGTTTCCTTGGTAGAATACGGATAATCGAAGTTCCTAAAATTCAACAGATATGTTTCCTCGGTAGAATACGGATAATCGAAGTTCCTAAAATTCAACAAAGATGTTTCCTCGGTAGAATACAGATAATCGAAGTTCCTAAAATTAAACAGAGATGATTCCTCGGTAGAATACGGATAATCGAAGTTCCTAAAATTCAACAGAGATGATTCCCCAACAGAATAACGGACGACGAAGCTCCTAAAATTCTATTTCTCCCAAGACAGAGATCAGCATTCCCCAGCGGAATCTTCCTCAATGGGAGGTATACAAGCTCCCGCTAAGGAATCTCTTATGCGATCGACACTCTTTCATATGGAATCTTTAAGCCCATCCCCTTGTCAGCAATTTCCAAATGGCATCTGTAAGCCCATTCCCGACATCACAGGATAATTACCACTTCATGCGAGTGCAAATTTCTGGGCACTCTAGTGTTCAATCATCTTCCACCTTCGGATCACGAAAGGCACGAAAGCCAATCTACATCCTCAGGTTTAAGAAGATTGAACAGGGGTAGCTGTTGTACCCTAAAATTTTCCCTCCCATATTTCTCAAAACATTTCAAGAATGATACTCAAATTGCTCAAAGTAGTCCAAGGGTTGGCCAGACAAGCTCTCTCCTAAGGCAGTCTACCTCAAATTAGGGTTTCATGTTGCATCAAGATGCTTGAGTACAAGTGATCCCAAATGCTCAAAATTGTCCTAATATGTTCTCAAGATCATCCATGTCAAGTTTCAAGCCCTACAGAGGAAGTTTGCTCAGTCAATTGCTCAAAGGCCTGAAAATCGACTGTGCTAGGGCAAAAGTCAACTGTGGCCCATATACAGTCAAACTTCAAGATTTTTGGACAACATCCTCATTTTTAAGTTTATTTCATCATTTGATCAAGTGTTGATCATGATTCATCAAGGATTGCTCATAATTCATCAAGACTCAAAAGTTGCTAAATTAGGGTTTTGTAGGAAAAGTCAACTCAACTTTGACCAAGCATAACTTTCTCATACTTTATGATAAATGACCCATCCAAAGCTAATTTTTAAGAGGATTCAATTCCCTACAATCCATCTTCATCTCTCAAGTTCAAAATATGCACTCACAAGAAGTTATAAATTTGGACATTATAGGTCATTTTGAAAAGTCAACAAAAACACCTTTTGGATTAAAGCTTCTTACATGAACATGGAAGATCCAATTGAGATGAAACCAAAGAGGTTTCTTAGGGGACATCCTAATATTTCTAAAAAGTCCAAGAACACCCTCATAAGGTTAAAATTGAGAGAGATATGCATTGTCAAAGTTGGACAATTTTTGAAAAAATGCATGAAGCAAATATTGACCAAACTTGGATTTTTTCCAAATGGGCCTATCTTTTCAAGTTTGAAACTCGTTCCTAACATGGTCCACGACCTCTAAGCCCACCCATACATTTTTCCTACTATTTATGCTATTTATTTTGATATTTTATTCATTAAAATTCAGAATTAAATAAATAAATAATAGAAATAATGTAATATTTGATGTGAATCCATTTTGGGAAAGTTTTATGCTGGTTTATGTCAATTGATTTCGTGCAATAACCCTTCAAATATTTCCAGGTTCATCCACATGTGAAAATGACATAAAATCATCAAATTATAGCATTTTCTTCAAATCTTGATCACGGTCTTAAAACACAACATTATGAGGGAGATTCTTTCCATGATTTCTTGTCTCCTCATTCTACTCTATAAATATAGAGCCATACAAGCTTGAAAGGTACGAAATTCCTCTCTAAAAAGCTCTCAAAAAGCTCTTCAAAAAGCTCTCCAAAAGCTCTTCAAAAAGCTCTCCAGAAATTAAAGAATTGGTGCAAGTCATATCTCGAGGTTTCGGTCTCTCTCAATTGACATCAAGCCTCAAACCATCCCCTTGAAGTCCTCAAGAGTCTTACAAAGCCCAAGAGCAATCCATCACACGCCTAGCACGCCCCCATTTGACAACACCGGTTTGGTAAAATTTTAAACTTCGAATCTCTAATTTTAATCACATTTTATGGTATGCTAAAGTTTGTTTGAGTTTATATAGAACATTTATGGATGGTTGAATGATAGGTTCCACGCAAGAATAAAAAAAACACCATTGTTAGAGCATGAAGCTTTCGAAAATTCGGGCCTAGGGATTTCTGATGATCACAACCCCTGTTTACTTTTGCTACTAGGCCATCTTTATTTTCTTGTTTTATTCATTTCATTTATTTCTTTTAATCCCTTTTTTTATTTTTATCAATAAACAAATATAAAAATCACATAAAAATAGATTTAGGATTTTTTATTAATTAAATTTTAATTTTGGTAAATTAATTAACTAAACACTTTAACTTTTTTTTTTTAAAATTAAAATTAATAGAACTTAGGTTTAATTTCATTTTAATTCATTTTCCTTTTCGTAACAAAAATACCAAAAAAAACATAGAATTAATTTCTTTTATTTAAATTTCATGTTTCTTTAATAATAATAATAATTATTTTTAAATATAGATCTAGATCAATTTTTTTAAACTTAAACCATTTTTATAAATTAAAACAAAAAAAACAACAAAAACATTTTTTTCCTCTTTTAATTAGGATAGAAGGGTCAAAACCCTAGTTCGCACTCGTTCTAAGTTTCATCGCGCGCTTTATTATTATTTTTATTCATATTGATGTAATAGTTTAATTATGACATTTATTTCATTTATCGCTTTATTTTCAAAGGGTTTGTTTTTGGCTATGTAAATACCCGAAGCCTTGTAATAGCGTAGTTTAATTTCTGCACTTTAAATTTCGCAAATTATTAATTGTTAGATGTATGATATTAGGATGCATGACAAGAATGTATGATTAATTTTAAAACAGTTAGATCACCCTAAATGTGCAAAGATAAATAATATGAAATTGAATCACTCGCACATGCGCACTCCTAGGGTACACTCCCACTTGGTTGCCTTCGGTAAACGGTCATTGAGTATAGGATGCTTTAGTGGTTGTCCTTTTTGTCTGAACAAAGATCAAATTCCCGATTCGGAAAAGTTGCCTCGGAATGGTTGCCTCAGAATTGTTGCCTCGAATAATTGATCTAAGACATTAGGGTTACTACTAAGACGTCCTAACATTGCTTTAGTGACCGTACGTCCCTTTCAAATTGACCCTCAAAACTCCAACAACGATGCTACCTACTCACTAATAGTGGGATAGCATTGTCTAAAGGAAATGAACATAGAACAATTCTTTTTGTCGAGTAGGTAGATTAGTTCTTAAGTACTTGCTCAATCAAAATAAACTTTTCTCACACTTACACTCCTTTACAAACAAAGTTTTCAAAAACACTTCATTACACTCTTGAAGAGAGAAGCAAGAGTTGAATCGAAGTCAAAACAAAATCTTTTCAAAGCACACAAACACAAAGAAAACAATTTTGAAAATGATGAGCAAGTACCTAAGAGCCCGTAGATAACTACGGATAGAAAGGGTGCTAATACCTTCCCTTTCTATAATCTACCCCCCGTACTCAGAAATATCTCGAAAAATGAATTTTTCTGTGCTTTTTTCCTTTCCTTGTTGGATAAAATAAAAGACAGTGGCGACTCTTGCTTACCGCGACATTTTGCGAATACAAACGCAAAATGCAAACCAGCAAATTCCTTTAAAAATAGGGAAACACGTCCCGGTTCTGGCCACCGTATCACAATTATCCTTTGAGGAATAAAGTGCAAAGGTTTGTGAAGTCTGGTGTTCTATATTTCAAATACATGGGACCTAATGTGAAAGACAATCCTCTACCTAAACACGGGGGAGTGAATGCTGTAAATATGGTGGCCGGTTGTCCAGGCGACTTCCGGATTTTTGACATTAATCTGGTTAGAGGAGATTTGGTGAAGATGCACGCAGACCTCTGTGAATTCAATTATTATACGCATGGCCATGCCAGTTGTGCTATTTGCAATACAAATATACAGGGTTGCGAGAAGATAACGGCTGATTTACAGGAGATGATGGATGAAGGTTTAATCCATATAATCAAGCCTAGGGCATAATATGAAGAGGAAGTGAATATGGTTTCTGGATGTCCGGGTGAATTCAAAATTTTTAATGTGAAACATTTGAATGAGGATCTCATGCGGTTGCATGCCACCTTCTGCCGTACTGCTGGACAGGTGGAACACCAATATGGGTCTTGCATAGTTTGCTATCATGACCCCCGAGGATGTTATATTGTAAGGGAGGGTGTTCAATTACTGTTAGACAATGGAACTATCAAGATCACAGGTCAGAGAGATGATTATCATGAGATTGATATGGTCAAAGTTTGTTTGATGGAAGAAGGGTCGGAAGAAGAGTACGCCTCCGCGGATGAGTATTTCTCTTCAGACAAAGATTTGTTTGCTGGAAATGACCTTTTGATGGCTGATTGTGTTGAGGAAGGGGTAAATTTCATTGTACCTTGTTTTAGTGCACCCGCTCATCTTGAGGTGGAGTACCATAGCAAACCAGCTATTACCCCATTGGTAATTAGTCTGCCAGGCCCTGTTCCCTGTAAATCAGATAAGTCAGTGCCTTACAAATACAACACTACAATCTTAGAAGATGGGGTGGAAGTTCCCATCCAGCCAATGCCTGATGTTGGAAATATAGCTGATAATAGCAGTGTGACCCGTAGTGGTCGTGTTTGTGCCGGTTGTACAAAGGGATGTTGTTGTTGGAAAGAAAATTGCTGAGAATGATGAGCCTAAAAAGGCTACAGGAGAGACTAGCGGAGCTACATTAGAGAAAGAAGTGGATGATATCTTGAAGATAATTAAGATGAGCGATTACAGAATTGTAGATCAACTATTACAGACCCCTTCAAAGATATCCATCCTAGCTTTATTAATGAATTCTTCTGCTTATAGAGAATCACTGATGAGAGTACTAGACCAAGCTTTTGTGGAGATTGACATGCCGTTAGATCAATTCAGCAGCGTAATTGGAAACATTACGTCATGTAACAATTTGAGTTTCTGCGATGATGAGTTACCAGATGAAGGGAGGAATTACAACCTGGCCCCCCATATATCTATGAACTGCAAGAATGACTCGCTGTCCAATATGCTAATTGATAACGGATCCACGTTGAATGTTATACCGAGGAGTACCCTTATGAAGTTAAAGTATCAGGGGACACCTATGCGCCCAAGTGGCATCATTATGAAGGCTTTTGATGGGTCGAGGAAATCTGTCATCGGTGAAGTGGACTTGCCCATCCATATAGGACCACATTTGTTCTTGATAACCTTCCAGGTCATGGACATTATTCCCGCATATAGTTGTTTACTAGGACGACCATGGATACACGAAGTAGGGGCTGTCACTTCAACTCTGCATCAGAAGCTAAAATTTGTGCGTGAAGGGAAGGTAGTGATCATAAACAGGGAGCAGGCGTTGTTGATATCCCATCTATCCTCTTTCAGTATTGTAGAAGCGGATGAGGTTGCTGTTGGAACCCAGTTCCAAGCCCTATCCATTAACAACATAAGGAGGAATGAGAATTATGTGGTTTCCCTGAAGGACGCACAGTAGGTTGTGCGCAATGGTCATAATACAGTTTGGGGATAACTTGTGGATCCACCCGTGAACAAAAACAGAGCTGGTTTAGGTTTCTCTTTGAGGAATGGCAAAGGCGAAAATTTAAAGTCAAAGTCTTCTGTGAACAATTATCATGATGTTTTCCGCAATGGAGGCTACCTCCATCCAATTGGTTCTGGAATTAATGCTGTTGAAGAAGATGAAGCGGAGCAGGAAATACCGAATTATGTAACGCATGGAGTCCGAGTTCAAAACTGGGTCACCATTGATGTTCCTTCTTGCATACATGTTTTAAAGTAATTTATTTTGTTAATCTGTTTCTTTATTTTGAAAAGCTTTCACTCTGCCCAAGGTGGAAGTATTAATGTTGTAGGGTTTATCTGTTTGCTATAACTTTTAAGATCATTAATAAAAGTTGTCTTTGCTTCCAAAATTATGTCTTTTATTTTCTGCTTTTTTCTTGGGAAGTGGTAATAAAAAAAAACCCTTTCAAAATAAATAATTACTGAAAATTAATCTACATGATCACTTGTTATATGTGTCAGTTTCTAAAAGCAATCATAAATCATATGTGCAGATTAATTAAAAAACCCGTTGAATACAATGACCCTGCACCCTCTCCCAACTTTGATTGTCCTGTGTTTGGGGCTGAAGAAGAAGATTATGTTGAGATTCAGAAGAGGTGTCACGGTTGCTTGAGCACGAGGAAAATACCATTCAGCCATATAAGGAGCCTTTGGAAGTGATTAATTTGGGTTCAGAAGAAGAGCCGAAGGAAGTTAAGATTGGAGCATCGTTGCATCCTGATGTAAAGAGCGGGTTGATTGAGCTATTGAAAGAGTATGTGGATATTTTTGCTTGGTCTTATCAAGATATGCCTGGTCTAGATACAGACATTGTCGAGCATCGCTTGCCGTTGAAGCCAGAGTGTCTGCCAGTTAAACAAAAGTTGAGAAGGACCCACCCGGATATGGCAGTAAAGATCAAAGAGGAGGTCCTAAAGCAGATTGATGTTGGTTTTCTTGTGACATCAGTGTATCCTCAATGGATTGCCAATATTGTCCCAGTATCGAAAAAAGACAGAAAAGTCCGCATGTGCGTAGATTATAGAGATCTAAATAAAGCTAGTCCAAAAGATGATTTTCTATTGCCTAACATAGACATGTTAGTGGACAACACAACAGAATTCAAAGTATTCTCGTTCATGGACGAATTTTACGGGTATAATCAAATAAGAATGGCTCCAGAGGACATGGAAAAAAACAACGTTTATCACACCCTGGGGAACATTCTGTTACAGAGTGATGCCCTTCGGGTTGAAGAACACTGGTGCAACGTACCAGAGGGATATGACAACCCTATTCCATGATCTGATGCACAAAGAAATCGAAGTATATGTTGATGATATGATTTCCAAATCCCAAACTGAAGAAGGGAATATAGAAGATTTGTTGAAGTTGTTTCAGAGTTTGAGGAAGTATCGTCTCCGCTTGAATCCAAATAAATGCACCTTCGGAGTTAGATCAGGGAAATTGTTGGGTTTTATTGTTAGCCAGAAAGGAATTGAAGTTGACCCTGATAAAGTCAAAGCAATTCAAGAAATGCCAGCACCAAGAACTGAAAAGTAAGTCAGGGGTTTCCTCGGGCGTTTGAATTATATCTCCAGATTTATTTCCCACATGACTGCAACGTGTGAACCGATCTTTAAGTTGTTAAAGAAAGATCAAGGTTGTATGTGGATGGATGACTGCCAAAGGGAATTTGAGATTATTAAAGAATATCTACTTGAACCTCCTATCTTGCTCCCTCCCGTAGAAGGAAGATCGTTGATTATGTATCTAACAGTGTTAGATAAATCCATGGGTTGTATTCTGGGACAACATGATGAAACAGGGAAGAAGGAGTTCGCCATTTATTATCTCAGCAAAAAGTTCACTGATTGTGAGTCACGATATTCCACGCTGGAAAAGACATGTTGTGCCTTGGCCTGGGCGACAAAGCGTTTGCGGCAGTATATGTTGAATCATACCACTTGGTTGATCTCCAAAATGGATCTAATCAAGTATATTTTTGAAAAGCCTGCTCTTACTGGGAGAATTGCCCGCTGGCAGATGTTGTTATCTGAATATGATATCGAATACCGCACTTAAAAGGCTATTAAAAGTAGTGTGTTGGCAGATTACCTTGCTCACCAGCCGGTGGAGGATTATCAGTCTGCAGAGTATGAATTCCCTGATGAGGATGTGATGTTTCTGAAAGTGAAAGATTATGATGAACCATTGCCTAAGGAGGGCCCTGACCCTGAATCTCGTTGGAGTATGATATTTGATGGAGCTGTGAATGCTTATGGTAAAGGAATTGGTGCTATGATTATCACTCCTCATGGATCGCACATTCGTTTTACTGCAAGGTTGACATTTGATTATACTAATAATATGGCAGAATATGAGGCTTGCATCATGGGTCTTGAGGAAGCTATTGATCTCAGAATCAAAATTCTAGATGTGTATGGTGATTCAGCTTTGGTAATAAATCAGATTAAAGGAGAATGGGACACTCGTCACCCTGGCTTGATCCCTTAAAAAGATTATGCTAGAATATTATTACCCTTCTTTAATAAAGTCTAATTCCATCATATCCCTAGAGATGAAAATCAAATGGCGGATGCTCTGGCAACTCTGGCTTCCATGTACCAAGTGAATACTTGGAATGATATACCCGAATTACAGTTCGACGGCTAGATAGGCCCGCTCATGTGTTTACAACAGAGGAGGTAGCAGATGAAAAACCTTGGTATTATGATATCAAGCATTTTATTCAGACTCAGAAACACTCGATTGGTGCATCGAGGAAAGATAGAAAGACACTGAGAAGATTAGCAGGCAGTTTCTTCCTCAGTGAAAATGTGTTATACAAGAGAAATTATGACATGGTCTTGCTCGGATGCGTGGATAGACACGAAGCAGACATGTTGATGCATGAGATTCATGAGGGTTCATTTGGCACTCATGCTAATGGACATTCAATGGCTAAAAAGATGCTAAGGGCAGGTTATTATTGGTTGACAATGGAATCTGACTGTTACAAATTTGCAAAGAAGTGCCATAAATGCCAGATTTATGCAGATAAGATCCATGTGCCTCCGACACTTCCCAATGTGATTTCCTCCCAATGGCCTTTCTCTATGTGGGGGTATTGACATGATCGGGATGATAGAACCCAAAGCTTCGAATGGACACCGTTTCATCTTGGTAGCAATTGACTACTTTACCAAATGGGTAGAGGCTGCTTCATATGCCAATGTTACCAAACATGTGGTCGTGCGTTTCATCAAAAACAATCTTATATACCGGTATGGTGTGCCGAGCAGAATCAATACTGACAATGGCTCAAATTTGAACAACAAGATGATGACAAAATTGTGCGAAGAATTCAAGATTGTCCATCACAATTCATCTCCATACAGGCCAAAGATGAATGGGGCTGTTGAAGCTGCTAATAAGAATATCAAGAGAATTATCCAGAAAATGGTTGTAACTTATAAGGATTGGCATGAAATGCTCCCTTTTTCTCTATATGGATATCGAACATCTGTTCACACTTCAACAGGAGCAACCCCGTTCTCCCTAGTGTATAGAATGGAAGTTGTACTCCCCGTCGAGGTAGAGATTCCCTCGTTGCGTGTGATAATGGAAACCAAGTTGACAGAGGATGAATGGGTCCAGAATAGGTTTGACCAATTGAATTTGATTGAAGAGAAGAGAATGACAGCTTTATGTCAGGGGCAGTTATATCAGAAAATAATGAAGAAAGCATTTGATAAAAAGGTCAAACCTCGTGAATTCAGAGAAGGCGACCTCGTGCTCAGGAAGATCATGTCTTCGAACACTGATTCTAGGGGCAAGTGGACTCCCAATTTTGAAGGCACGTATGTTGTCAAGAAAGCCTTCCCTGGTGGTGCATTAATTCTTGAAACTATGGATGGTAAGGAGTTCCCACGTCCCATGAATGCTGACGTAGTCAAGATATACTTCGCCTAAAGAAATAAAAGAATAGCTCGCTAGGTTGAAAACCCGAAAGGGCGGCTGAGGAAAAAAGGAGTGTCTCGGTAGGCCAAAAACCCGAAAGGGCGGTCTAGGCAAAAATTAGAGACATAAACATAATAAATTTCCCGCTAAGTTGAAAACCTGCAAGGGCAACTTAGGCAAAAGTTAGGGATTTTCTTGGTAAGTAACTACGTCAGATAAGACTTGATCGTTGAAGCAATAATCTTCTCGGATCCTCACCATACTTCAACAAAAGCTGCTGCCCAAGATTTCAAAAGTTGCTAAGGGGAATAGTGGTCATTATATCTTAATGTATCTTTTCCATTATGTATTACCATTTCCCAAACTTTGTAATCATCCATGGAGTCTCACCATTCGCAGACTACCATTCCATTAATGAAATTCGAGCTTTTGCCCAATTCTTTGTGTTCTTATTTTTATTTAGCTTGCAAAGACTCCATTTATTACTGATAATAACTGTTGAAGCAAAAAGATTAAAAAAAAGGGTAAGAAAAATTGACTTTTCAAAAAAAAGAAGAGAGATCTTTACAATTCAATTTACTTTGGGATTTGTGATGAAACAATGACAACAAGAATGGTGATCCCAAGAATGAACAAACTCCGATTGTTTTGAGAAGATTTACTCCCTTCATGAAGGTTTTCTCAGGTCATTTTCCTGGTATGTGCGTAATCTTTGTGTGTTTCTCAGATAGTTAAAGACGATATCAATGGGTGCAAGGTACAATATTGGTTTTGTGGTCCCATTATCCCCAGTCAAGTCTTGGTTCGCTTTTGATTTTGGGTGTGCATGGTCAGAAGCCTCCATCCCAGATTCCCCAGCGAAGTCTTCCCTCATATGATGAAAGGTTTTATTCCCTTGGTGTGCTGAGATGTTGCTCTTTTTGCAGTATTGGCACTAGTGTTGACTTCTTAATTTCGCGGGAAGGTTATCCTAGGGCATCTCTTATTGGAATGAATGTTCATGATGAAAATTTTCAATCCGCAGTTTTTCTCCAAGGAGGCAGGCTTGAATCCCCCAGTGAGGTTTGGTTGTGTCAGTGTCAGTCTGTTTTATTTGAGGCTGGTCTTGCAATCTCCAGTAGGCATGTTGCTTTTGGAAAACTTCTTCTCTGATGAAACCGGAAGAAGGATGTTCTATATCGATATCTGTTTGATTTGGCTACGTCCGGATTATGTTTCTCCTCAGTGAAGTTAAGGCAGGCAATAGGTTTGGTTTCCGCAGTTGGTTTTACCTTTCTTGGAATGAGATTTCTGGTTGAAGTCTAGCCCAATGTTGTTAGTACCTGAGGCAGTTTTGTTAGTTTGTACTGATTATGTATCCTTTTACCAGCATATGCACGATAACACTTATACATTCATACATACATCATGCATGGCTAGAAACCATCGCCCATTGACATTGTGTTATGATCCTCCTGCATCGCTCTTTGCTTAGTTGAATTTGGTTTTCCCTCTTGAGTTTATTTCTCAAAGGATGTATCTTCATTGGCCGTCTTGCTCCAATTTATTTCTGATTTGGATCTGTGGTTGTGTGACAATATTATTTACTTTGGATTTCTGAGAACTTTGAGTTATGGTTTGTGCATTTATTTTGCACGGGAAGACTTTATCTCCTCAGCATAAATATCGTGGCATTTCCCCGGGAAGTCATATTTCTATCCCCGGGAAGTCATATTTTTATCCCCGAGAAGTCATATTTCTATCCCCGAGAAGTCATATTTCTATCCCCAGAAAGTCATTTCACTTTGCAATTCCCCATGGCAATGATTAACAAGTCTCGTTATTTGAGACAACTTATGTTTGGTCTTTTCCAAGCAGATTTCCTTGGTTAAAGAAGGAGTTGAGGCCCGTTCTAGGTAAAATACCAGAATTTTTGGATAACTTGATATATTTTCTCTTTCTACCTTCAGTGAACGTTGGTAGTACATCGGCAGTGAACGTTGGTGTTTATTATCTTTTTACTATCTTCAGTGAATGTTGGTAGTACATCAGTAGTAAATGTTGGTGTTTATTCTCTTTCTATCTTCAGTGAACGTTGGTAGTACATCGACAATGAACATCGGTGTTTATTATCTTTTCACTATCTTCAGTGAACTTTGGTAGTACATCAGCAGTGAATGTTGGTGTTTATTATCTTTTCAATATCTTCAGTGAATGTTGGTAGTACATCGACAATTAACGTTGGTGTTTATTCTCTTTCTACCTTCAGTGAATGTTGGTAGTACATCGGCAATGAACGTTGGTGTTTATTATCTTTTTGTTATCTTCAGTGAACGTAGGTAGTACATCGGCAGTGAACGTTGGTGTTTATTATCTTTTTTCTATCTTCAGTGAACGTTGATAGTCCCTCGTCAGTGAACGACGGTGATATAATATTTTTTTTCTACCTTCAGTGAACGTTGGTAGTACATCAGCAGTGAACGTTGGTGTTTATTATCTTTTTGCTATCTTCAGTGAACGTTGATAGTTCCTAGTTAGTGAATGGAGGTGATACGATATAGTTTCTCTTTCTATCTTCAGTGAACGTTGGTAGTACATCGGCAGTGAACATTGGTGTTTATTATATTTTTTATATCTTCAGTGAATGTTGATAGTTCCTCGTCAGTGAACGGTGATGGTATGATATGCATTCTCTTTCCACCTTCAGTGAACGTTGGTAGGACATCGGCAGTGAACGTCGATGCTTGTTATCTTCCTCTCTGATTCTGTTCTTGTGGTTCACCAGTGATTTATTTCCCTGGTGGGGTTGTTCCTTTGTTTCTTCATTTTTGTTGCATCCCCAATGTTACTTTGCGTCTCTTTGGCACTATTCATATGCATTCACATGCATAAGCATTTGCATGGCATCTTAGGGCCAAAAATAGGGTTTGTTTTATATTTAAGTATCTTCGATCACGTTGACACGAAGATTTTTAACCTTCGTATCTCCGGATAGAAGAAACTTAAATAAGGGCAGCTGTTGTACCCCAATTTTTGCCCCTAAGATTCCTTCATCATACCATATTGTTTCAATCACAACAAGATCACATTAAGGCTTTTGGTTTTTCTCCCTATCTTTAGCTTTGCTCTTTTGAGGAATTACCATGCACCTTGACTTGTTTTCTTTTGTGATCATGACTAATTTGCTTTGATTTTCTCTCTAATTAATAAAATACAATATTGGTTTGTCTTACTTGTTAATAATGTAGGTAAAGGAAATGAGGTTTAGCAAGTTGCTTCATGGGTTCATGAGTTTATTTCCATGCCCTAGTCAATAGCTTGAGAAATTCAAACTTCATTATTGGATTGATTTTTAGGAAGAAATGGCATGACAAGGCTCATTTTGGTTCAACATATTTCAAAGTTATCAAAATTAAAAGTACAAAGGGTTAAGGGAAGAAGTTGTCATGATTGGATAAGGTCTTGTTCCTATTGGTCACAAGAGCACATTTCTCTCAAATTTCAAGATATGGAAGTGGTTTTGGTGGCTATGAGTCCTCATAATCATCCCCAACAACTTCTATTCACAAAGGAAGAATATTGGCATAAAAAAGCTTGTTAAAACTTGGCAAATTTCCTCAAAGCACGTTTCTTGATATGAGAGCTAGGGTTTTGGACTTCAAAGGAGCATATCTTGCTCATTTTTTGGTATTTTTGAGTGATTCCAAAAACATCCTTCTCTTCAAAGAGTTACCAACAAATCACTTCAAAAGTTCAAAGGAGTTTTCATGTGGAAGGAACTTGGTGAAGAAGAAAGATTACAAGTCATCCAAATGAATCCCTAATTTTCCATATGTGACTTCAAATGGTCATAACTTAATCAATTTTTATCACCTTGAGCCTATTCTTTTTTCATGATGGTCTTAAGGATGTGTGATTCATGCCTTATTTTACGTGTAAAGTAAGAAAATTGATGGAAGTTGCCTTAAGGATGCAAAAGATTATAGGTCATTTCATGATTTTTGGCCAACTTCAACAAGTCATAACTTGCTCAATTTTCGGATATTTTGAGTGGTTCAAATTGCAAAATGTCATTCAAGAGATCTACTTTATTCCATCTTTTTTGGTTAAGAGCAAATTCTAAGTGGAAGACCATGTTTGGATGCAAAAGATTATAGGTCATTTTTAAAGAATTTGAAATATTTCTAAGTATGGAAAGTCAACTCTTTTTCTTCAACATTGACTCCATGTAGCTTTCAGCTCAAGCATCCATTTGATACCATTCTTTTTCCATTGCAAAGCTTGTAACCTCATCTTTCCAAAGCATCAAGTGTTAGAACATAGTTTGATTCTACAACCCTCAGTTAGAGTTTTGATGATAACAAAATACAAGATTAAATGAACTATGAGTTTTATATAAGACATAGATGCTACTTAAAATTATGTTGTTTATTTACAGGAAACTCTGATGAAATCAACAACAGAACATTAGTATCAACATCAACATCAGAAGACCAATACATATGCTTACGCTGAAGTCTGATGAACAGAATCTGCGCTCAACATACTCTGACTCTGATCAGGATCTTATCAATGTCATCAGCACTCAGAAGCAATCAGAATAAGCTAAAAGCCAAAGAACGCTTTGATCTTAATCAAGCAGAACATTCTGAAGTGTTTATGTTACTGCATTCAAGGCAGATTAATTACCAACGGCTTTATTCCAAGACAAAGATCTTCTCAAAATGGAAAGAACGTAATGAGCATTGAAATGGAATTATTGGTATCAACGTATCTTTTCCAAGAAGTATTTAAACAAATCAGTGAGAAGTGAAATGGCCAATGCTCTACAGTACCTTACACGCCTAAAGCCTATCATCATCAAGCTCGTTCTCACTTTTGCTAAAAGCTCTCAATTGATTATTCTATAGCTCTAGCAATCTAGTATCATATAAGCTTCATTTGTGTATTATCACAGTTGTGATATATAGTTTTTGTAGAAAACATCTGTTGTACCCCAAAATTTTCCCTCCCATATTCTTCAAGATTTATCAAGAATCATCTTCAAATGGTTCAAGATTTCTCAAGGGTTGCACAGTCCAAATGCCTCATAAGCCAGTCAAAATTAGGGTTTTGGTTCTTTCAAGGAATTAGAGATTTTCAATGGCTCAATCAGGTCCCATAGGCCCATATACATTGTCAAGCACCTATATGCCAAGTTTCAAGACTTACAATGCCAAATTGCACAGTCAAAAGCCCTATTTGAACTACAGTCAACTGCAGGGGCAAAATGGTCATTTTGCAGTCAAAAGTCAGAATTTTTGGTCAACATTTTATTTTGAGTTCACAATCATCATTTGATCAAGTCTTGATCATGATTCCACAAGCATGGCTCAAAAATCATTAAGATGCCAAAAGTTACTATTTTTGGACAGTAGAAAAGTCAACTGTATCTTGACCAGGGCATAACTTTTTCATGGTTCATCAGAAAAATCCCATCCAATGCTCATTTTGAAGGGGATGCAATTTCCTACAACTCATCTTCACATTCCAAGTCCAAGAAATGCTCCCACAAAAAGTTATCAATTTCTACATTATAGGTCAATTTCAAAAGTCAACAAAAATGCACTTTAAGTCAAAGACCATAACTTGAGATTGGTAAATAAAAATTACATGGGACCAAAGGCATTGGTTAGAGGACTTCAAGACCTTTCCAAAATGTCCAAGAACATGTTCATAGGATCAAAATTGAGTAAGATATGCATTGGAGAAGTTGGGAAATTTTTGTGACTTTGCAAAAGTCAACTTTGCTCAAAATACTTTGTTTTTGCTAATGGGCCTCAAATTTCTTCTTGAAACTTTATCCAAGGCCTATACACGACCCATCAAGCCTATTTGAATTTATTTTCTTATTTTTATTAATTAATTGGATTTTTAATTGATTTTTAATTCATTTAATTAATTTAAATTGTAGGAAATTCAAAGATATGGTTTTTTCAATCTTTTGTGAAGCAAACAAGATCAATATATGCTGGCAAATTCGTGTGCACATCAAGGGGACAAGAATCTCCAAGTTTGGTAAGCTTTTCCAATCAAAAAGATTCAAAAATACATGATTGCAAATCAAATATTCAAGTCATAATTCCATGGATTTCTTGGCCAAGATTTAACCTAATTCTCTTCCTCTATAAGTACACAAGTCAACCCTAATGCATTGGACGAGATTTTGCTGCAAGAAAGCCATATGCAACATTGGAAAAAATCAAAGAAAAGTGAAAACTGATTTCCACATTCTAACATGATTCAAAGCTTTTTCTTGTTTCTAACACATTGAAGGAACTCTCAGAGACATATTGCAATCAAAACCATACGCCAAAGCTCAAAGAATACGCAAGAACAGTCACACGGTTTGCATACTTTTGTCATAATCGAAACTCATGATTCATAAGCATTTGATGTGATTTACGGTTTGTTTTGTATTGCTTGCATCCATATAAAGCTAATGGTATTAATTAATTGGATTATAATGCACAAAATCGTGAATTGCCATTAACGAATTTTAGGGTTCTTGAGTTCTTGAAACAGGGCTTTCCAAATCCAGTAAAATTGGGAGCTATAAGGCATATGGGTGAGACCGTTGGAACGAGACGAACACGCTGAGACCATCGCGAAAAATTTATATAACACACATGCCTAATCGCTATTATTCGTGGCTGCAGGTTGTGGGGGGTTAAAAACCCCCGCTATCTAATTTGTTTTTTGCAGGCATAAGGAAGAAGACGAATACGTGTTATCACGTGATTAGCCAATTCAAAAAAGGCGCGTGTTGTTGTCTTTTACAGCATATTGCTTGGTTTGTAAATATATTAATTGCTTAGTATTATACTTACAAACGCGTGCAGGTGGTTGGAGTGGTTAGTGTGCTGGCATAGGATCATTGGGACCTGGGTTCGATTCCCAGGTCCACCCAAATTGTTTCTATTGTTTTTTTAACATGATTGTGTTCAGATTTCCAACAACGTCCTACCATGCGCTCCAAGCATCAGCAGGCCATGTGTCTCCCAGCATAAATCCAATGGCCAAAAGATGATGAGCACCATGCTCCCAGTCAACCAGCGCCCTGGACAAGTCAGAAAGTCAAAGAGGCTTGAGCTTAGTGGGCCATAAACTGCAATCAACACCTCCTAATGGGCCCATCACCCCCCTGGTTTTTGTTTTCTTATTTTTTCTCTTTTATAATTTCTATTTAATTGTTTTATTAATTATAATAATTATTATTATTTAATTCACAAATTATTTTCATAATAAATTCAGACAATTAAAAAATGTAAATATTTTTATTATTATTATTTATTAATTTCACCTTAGTTTATTTTTGTAAATAAATGAAAATTAATTAATTTTGTCTTTTAATTAGGTTAACTTTGAGTTTTTTTTTACAATAAATAAAATCAACATAGAATTAGGGTTTTTCTTTTGACAATTTTAATCTCTTTTTATTTTATTAAAACATAAAAAACATAAAAAATACTTTTTTCTTGTAATTATTTAATTAATTAGTAAATTAGGTTTAATATTAATTAAATGCAAAAAAAGGACCAAATTCATTCTTTTTTCAAAAAGGGTCAAAACCCTAAGGACTTTTCCCGATTAAATTTCTTTTCGCGCATATTTATTTTTGATCATATTTATGTATCTGCTCCGAGAATGTAATAGATAATTAGGACTTTTATCGCTTTCTCGCAATTTATTTTCAAGGATTATGTTTTTGGCGATGTAAATACCCGACGCCTTGTAATAGCGTAGATTCACTTTCCGCAATTTATTTTCCGCAACTATTAACTGTTAACTATGCATGACAAGACTTGCCTGAAAATAAAAATAAAAATGTAGCTCACCATAATACATGTGCAAAGATAATTTAACATGAAACCTGACACACTCGCACATGCCACTCTTAGGGTACGCCTCACTTGGTTGCCTCGATGTGGTCATTGAGTGTAGGGTGTTTTAGAGGTCGCCCTTCTGTCTAAAGATCCAAGTTGCCTCGAAACGGTTGCCTCAGATAAAAAGGATCTAGGACATTAGGGTTACCACTAAGGCGTCCTACTATTGCTTTGGTGACCACACATGTCCCTATAATCGAATTGACCCGATAAAATCCAACGACGGTGCTACCTACTTCTCAATAGTGGGATAGTACTGTCTAAAGGACTTTTACATAGCTTAATTCCTTAGAGTAGGTAGATTTCTCCTGGGTACTTGCTCTTTTCAAAACAAAAACAACTTTTCGCACTTACACTTTTCTGACAAAAGTTTTCAAACAAACACTTCATACAATCTTGAGGACAGATACAAGAGATAAACGAAGTTTTCAAACAAAACTCTTTTCAAAACCCACAAACACAAGAAAAACAAAACATTTTTGAAAACATAGTGAGCAAGTACCTAAGAGCCCGTGGATAACCACGGATAGAAAGGGTGCTAACACCTTCCCTTTCTATAATCTACCTCCCGAATCGAGAAACATCTCGAAAAGGAATTTTGCTGTGCTTTTGTCCTTTCCTTGTTGGAGAAAATAAAAGACGGTGGCGACTCTTGCTTATCGCGACATTTCGCGAACCAGCATTTCAAAACAGTCAGTTCTATTTCCACCGATCACAGAACTGGCGACTCTGCTGGGGACTTCTTATAAGTGAGGTGTACCTTCGGATTAGATCACCATGTTTTCAATTATATGCCTTGAATGCTTTAATATTGTGGGCTTGCATCTGAGTTTTATAGATCCTAACCCGGATCTGGGGGATACCCTTTAGAAGTAGCAACAAACTGTGAGGGAACTGTGCGGAGTATATCGACATGGTTGAAGCAGTAGCTACGTTGATGTGGCACTTTGGTAAGTACCGGTAACCCTTGAGTCAAGTCAAGGAGAGTACGGGGCCGCCACGTGGTGTCTCGAAGCATCAACTGACCTAGAACCTTACTTGACCATCCTGGCCTCTTTAGGGGTAGTGAGATGATCGACTTTGGTGCAGTCCGAAGTTGGTAGATACTCGATACTACACTCATTGAGGGTTGTTTTCTTGGAATATTTTGGTCGCCAGTTCAGTGGCTAAATCAAAACAATGAACATAGAAAACAACCCAATGATATTGAGCTCCTTAGAATCCGGTTACTATTTATAGGACAGGTTTTGAGCCAACTAACTTCAAGAGGGTACTTACCTACGAACTCCATGCCAGCCTAAACTTAAGGCTATATGTGTGACTTGTGTGCCTTTAAACTTGAACTACTTGCACATTCTTGTTATCTGACAACATGGGTTCCTTGCAGGTTTTTGCTTACAGTCCTTATCCAATAATTTGGATTCATTGCAGGGTTTACTTACATCACTTCACGCATAGCATACACATCATAACATCATACCATAACATTTCCTTAACCATTTCAAGGATCTCAAAGGTTTGTGATGCAGGTCATGATGAACCAACTGTCTAGCAAGGGGCAAAGGGGATTTATTTTCCTCTAGCCAAGGTTGTTTGGAGATCAAAACATGATAACTTGAGTCAGGGGCTATAACCCACTCGATATGGTGAGCTTTGACTCTTGAAGAAGGACTCTCAACAACATGAAGCTCCTTCAATCAAGCTGCAAAATTCAAAATTCTAACAAGTTTCTTTGTTTACCCCACGAGATCCTTGAAAACATTGCATACATATATCATACATATCATTGCCTAACAGGTACTCTTTTACAGGTCACTTATCTTCTTCGCTGTTTATTTCAGCAATCATCATGTCTGCTGAACCTTCCACTGAACAAGCTATCAAGGCCCTCCAGGCCCAGAATGCCCAGTTCCAGGAGTTGGTTATGAGCCTAGCCCAGGGTCAACAGGATTTGAAGACTCTGAAAGAGAGGAAGAAGAAGAAGAAGAGGACTATCTTGTTCAACACTAGACGCAGATCTGGGAATGGATCGCAAAACGAGGTTGATCTGACTACTTCTTCTGTGGGCAAAGACAGTCCCCAAGAGAGAAGGGTTCCTAGTCCCGTGGTCTCCGACAACGAGACGTATTATAATGAAGAACAGTATCCTCCTGCTGAAGATAAGTACAAACGGCTGGAAGACCGCTTAAGTGCTATGGAGATACAGAAGGTGCCCGGTCTGGACTTCGAAGATCTAGGTCTATCCTCTGGGCTGGTGATCCCACATAAGTTCAAGGCACCTGCTTTTGCAAAGTACGACGGAGCTTCCTGTCCTAAGCTGCATCTCCGATCGTATGTAAGGAAGATCCAACCTTATACTGCACACAAGAATCTATGGATCCATTTCTTCCAGGATAGTCTTTCAGGGACTCAACTCGAATGGTTCTATCAGCTAGATGGAGCCAGTATTTGTAACTGGGAGGACTTGGCTACTGCGTTCTACAAGCAGTATCAGTATAATTCCGACCTCGCTCCTACGCGTACCCAACTCCAGGGTATGTCACTAGGGATGGGTGAAGGATTTAAGGAGTATGCCCAAAAGTGGAGAGACCTTGCTGGAAGGGTGCAACCACCTTTAACTGACCATGAGCTTGTGGATATGTTCCTGGGGACCCTGTCTGGTCCATTCTTCAACCATTTGATTGGAAGTTCTTCTGCCGGGTTTACAGACCTTATCTTGACTGGTGAGAGAATTGAAGCTGGTATCAAGTCTGGGAAGATACAGAAGGGTGACTCCTCGAACACTGAGAAGAAACCATTCAAGAAAGAATCCAGTGCTGTCTATGGTTCAAGAAGACAAAATAGGTCCGAACACCGCCAAGATGTCAACGCGGTAGTTATTTCAAAACCGGCCAGTACTCCTCAACATCGCAACCAATAAAGGGAAGAGAGACCTAGAAGGAAATTCACTCCCCTCAGCATGACCTTGTCTCAGATATTGCCACAGTTGCTGAAGACCAATTTGGTAACTCTAAGGGACCCTCCTAAGAATCCCAACAAGACACCTTCAAGGTATAACCCCAACGCCCGCTGCGCTTATCATTCTGACAGCCTGGGGCATGCTACAGATGATTGTTGGAGTTTGAGGAACAAGGTTCAGGACCTAATCGATGCAAAGGAGGTCGAGTTCGAAGCGCCCGAGACCCCCAATGTGATCACTGCTCCCTTGCCAAAATATGGCTAGGATTGAGAAACTTTTGTTCATTCAAATGTTCAAGTTGTATTTTTCCTTGCTTATTCAAACAATTATTGTCATGGCAAACTTTTTGATTTCATTAATGCATCGCATGTGTCTGTTTTGAATCAATCCATTCGTATTCACTATATTCAAATTGCTTTCATTTTTGTGATGTTCAAACTCTCGATTAAAAAATTCTAAGCCTCTTGAGGGAGGATGACAAAAATGATACCACGATCTTTACAATATGCTTTTGAATAGACCCCGCTGATGAAGTACATGCATTGTTTCAAATCCTAAACAGTGGAGTTATAAGGAAGATAATCCCTAGTCAACCCCTTTGAGCCAAAGAAGTTGGAGTTTTTCTTTTCAAAAATTAAAACCCGTAATCATAACCTGGGGCAGGGTAGTTTTCTCAGCTGATCCAGGTGCACAATGAATGGCATCAAAAGAGTCCTTCCAAAACAAGAGACAGTGATGGTTCCCTATAATCGTCAAGACAGGCATTCGTTATCTTTCAAAAACAGAAGCCCAACAAGTCAAAACCTATGAAGGAGACTTACAAAACTGGGGCATCCCACTGACTGTAATCACAAAAGAAACAGTTCAGGCAAAAGACAGGGATAATAAAATCGAAAAGAAAGAGGTCCTACAAACCCTCAACAAAAAAGGAATGACTGCTTATTCAAAATAAATTGTCAATATCCGAACCATCACTGGAATATCAGAGCAAAGACTCAAACAAGGTCTAATGCATGATTAGCTGAGTTTAGGATCGAAGAACATCACGAAGAGCGGGTGGGTACAAATAAAATTTGAGCCTTTATCCTTTGTTTCTTAAACCGTGAACCAAGCCACGTTATAACCCCTAAAAGTCCTAGCTGAAGCATGGGTTAGTTCGAAAGCATACTGTTACAAAAGGTATCCTGACTCCTGTAGGGCTTGCTGTAAAATCTTGAGTTGACATCACATTTTACAAAAATTCACTTGTTTTATTGAAAACTGCATTTTCAAAAAACTTCAAGACAGACATAAGCTTTGCATTCTTAAAATAACATTGTTTGCATATGACTATTTGTTCGAATAGCAGAGAAACTCGCACGACGAATATCTGGTGAACAAAAGCACTTCCAATCAAGGGGCATGGCATGATCATCGTCCATCATCTGGGGCAGTCAAGTCAAAATCTCTCAAGATGCCAAATAGCCAGGGGCAAACTTCCGCCCGAGTCACTTGGGGCATGGGACATGAATTCCAGCAGCGAATCTTGCATGATCAAATATCTTCTGGTGGTACGGCGACACAACACTACCGACAGTGACAACTCCCTACATCCTGAGAACATGAACATAGTCGGAAAAATACTACGCACAATCAAAGACCCGCTAGGTTGACACACCTAGGCAAAAATAAGGGCTTCCCGGCGAACCAAAAGGGTTCGGGCAAAAATAAGGGATGAAAATGAAAAATCCGTACACCCGGCAAGTCGAAAACCTGAAAAGGCGGCTTGGGCAAAAATGGGTATCCCGGTGGACTGAAAACCCGAAAGGGAGGTCCAGGCAAAAATTAGGGATCAAAGCGTACGACTATGTCCCGTCATCTCGTCACTTGCCTACCAGAAGAAGATTTGTCAATCAGCAGTTATCAAGCGCCTCATAGGCCTCCTTCTCCCGCAGAAACTGGGGCAATAAGAATTGTCCGGACTGTACAAGCTGCTCTGTCCTCCAGGTACAAGGTAGATTCAGCTTAAGAATATGACCAAGACACCTTCACTCCCCAAGAGTAAGTCAGCAATACTCTCCCCAAGCAGAGTTGGTCTCCCCTCAGCCCTAAAAAGGCACAGTATCCCCAACAAGTCAGCAATACTCTCCCCAAGCAGAGTGGGTCTACTATCAGCCCTCAGGAAGTTGGGTATCCCCAGAAGATCTCAATATTCCCTAGCAGAGTATACAGATATTCCTCAGCAAGCATCCCCGACAGTCTTGATATTCCTCGATAGAAATATAAGATTGTTCCCCGGCAGAATACAAGATACCCCCAGTGGAGCCATTTCCTCAAAAGTTTCCCCAGGAGAGTTGGATCATCTCCCCGGTAGATTCTGGAAGCTTGTCCCCTGCGGAATGCGTCTCCTCAGCCATATCCAAAGGTTATTCCCCACCAGAGTCTAACTGGGTTATCCTCAGCAAATTGCAACGGAAAGATCGTCTTCAGCGAAGTTCTTCCTATTCCCAGCGGAGTTCATCAAAATCCCCAACAAAGCATAACAACGGAATCCCCAGCGGAGTTTATCGTTCAAATCTTCAGCGAAGCATCTCTTCCCCACAGAGTAATTCCCTGCAGAGTAATCTCTTCACCAGGTTTATTCCCCAATGGAGTCATCTTCTCCTACCGGTTTATTCTTGCAATTACCTTCGTTCATCATCCCCAGCGGAAACGAAGAATTCAACGTCATTCTCCAGCAGCTATCCGAGATTTATTTTCCCCAGCTAAAACATCACATTGTCATACATCATGATACATGCATATACACATCATATCATACAATCTCATTTATGTTGAGAACATCATTGCTCGATCCACATCATGCATTGCATATGACTGACCTTTACCTTTCAGGAAAGATGCAGTTAAATTCTAAATCCAGTCAAAAGAGACAAATCCAGTCAAAAGAGACAAATCCAGTCAAAAGAGACAAATCCAGTCAAAGAAGACAAGTCCAGTTAAATTAATTCCTAAAGGTAGGTTTTTCTAATGCTCATCCAATCGATGAAGACAATATCGTCAATGAAGACAATCAATCTATCAATGAAGACAACTCGTCAATAAAGACAACCTGTCAATGAAGACAACCCGTCAATAAAGACAACCCGTCAATAAAGAAGAACTCGTCAATAAAGACAATCAAACTGTCAATGAAGATAATCTGTCAATGAAGACAACCTCGTCAATGAAGACAACCTTGTCAATGAAGACAATCTGTCAATAAAGACAACCAGTCAAAGAAGACAACTCGTCAATGAAGACAACCCGTCAATGAAGACAACCCGTCAATGAAGACAACCTGTCAATGAAGACAACCCGTCAATAAAGACAACCTGTCAATGAAGACAACCTGTCAATAAAGACAACCTGTCAATGAAGACAACCTGTCAATAAAGACAACCCGTCATTGAAGACAACCCATCATTGAAGACAACCCGTCATTGAAGACAACCAGTCATTAAAGACAACCCGTCATTGAAGACAACCCGTCATTGAAGACAACCCGTCATTGAAGACAACCCATCATTGAAGACAACCCGTCATTGAAGACAACCCGTCATTAAAGACAACCCGTCATTGAAGACAACTCGTCATTAAAGACAACCCATCATTAAAGACAACCCGTCACTCAAGACAATCTGTCAATGAAGACAATTCGTCAATGAAGACAATCTGTCAATGAAGACAACCTGTCAATGAAGATAATCCGTCAATGAAGACAATCTGTCAATGAAGGCAACCCGTCAACGAAGACAAAACTACCCTTCATCAAAGACAAAACTACCTATCAACAATCTC
This sequence comes from Vicia faba, assembly GCA_948472305.1. NCBI lineage: Eukaryota > Viridiplantae > Streptophyta > Magnoliopsida > Fabales > Fabaceae > Vicia > Vicia faba. The sequence goes on from OX451739.1 coordinate 973,855,382, forward strand.
CAGGTGGCATCTTTAATCCCATCTTCACAACTATCCATTATATTTCCAAATGGCATCTATAAGCCCATTCCCGACAAGATTCTGTCACCTCTCCAGATGGCATCTATAAGCCCATCCTCCTACCATTATCTTTCCAAATGGCATCTGTAAGCCCATTCCCGACATCCCATTGCTGATACTCCACCATGCGAGTGCAAATTTCTGGGCACTTTAGTGTTCAATCATCTTCGACCTTCGGATCACGAAAGGCACGCAAGCCAATCTACATCCCCAGGTTTAAGAAGATTGAACAGGGGCAACTGTTGTACCCCAAAATTTGCCCTCCCATATTCTTCAAGATTTATCAAGAATCATCTTCAAATGGTTCAAGATTTCTCAAGGGTTGCATAGTCCAAATGCCTCATAAGCCAGTCAAAATTAGGGTTTTGGTTCTTTCAAGGAATTGGAGGTTTTCAATGTCTCAATAAGGTCCCATAGGCCTATATACATTGTCAAGCACCTATATGCCAAGTTTCAAGACTTACAATGCCAAATTGCACAGTCAAAAGCCCTATTTGAACTACAGTCAACTGCAGGGGCAAAATGGTCATTTTGCAGTCAAAAGTCAGAATTTTTGGTCAACATTTTATTTTGAGTTCACAATCATCATTTGATCAAGTCTTGATCATGATTCCACAAGCATGGCTCAAAAATCATCAAGATGCCAAAAGTTACTATTTTTGGACAGTAGAAAAGTCAACTGTATCTTGACCAGGCCATAACTTTTTCATGGTTCATCAGAAAAATCCCATCCAATGCTCACTTTGAAGGGGATGACATTTCCTACAACTCATCTTCACATTCCAAGTCCAAGAAATGCTCCCACAAAAAGTTATCAATTTCTACATTATAGGTCAATTTCAAAAGTCAACAAAAATGCACTTTAAGTCAAAGACCATAACTTGAGATTGGTAAATCTAAATGACATGGGACCAAAGGCATTGGTTAGAGGACTTCAAGAACTTTCCAAAATGTCCAAGAACATGTTCATAGGATCAAAATTGAGCAAGATATGCATTGGAGAAGTTGGGAAATTTTTGTGAATTTGCAAAAGTCAACTTTGCTCAAAATACTTTGTTTTTGCTAATGGGCCTCAAATTTCTTCTTGAAACTTTATCCAAGGCCTATGCACGACCCATCAAGCATATTTGAATTTATTTTCTTATTTATATTAATTAATTGGATTTTTAATTGATTTTTAATTTATTTAATTAATTTAAATTGTAGGAAATTCAAAGATATGGTTTTTTCAATCTTTTGTGAAGCAAACAAGCTCAATATATGCTCGCAAATTCGTGTGCACATCAAGGGGACAAGAATCTCCAAGTTTGGCAAGCTTTTCCAATCAAAAAGATTCAAAAATACATGATTGAAAATCAAATATTCAAGTCATAATTCCATGGATTTCTTGGCCAAGATTTAACCTAATTCTCTTCCTCTATAAGTACACAAGTCAACCCTAATGCATTGGACGAGATTTTGCTGCAAGAAAGCCATATGCAACATTGAAAAAAATCAAAGAAAAGTGAAAACTGATTTCCACATTCTAACGTGATTCAAAGCTTTTTCTTGTTTCTAACACATTGCAGGAACTCTCAGAGACATATTGCAATCAAAACCATACGCCAAAGCTCAAAGAATACGCAAGAACAATCACACGGTTTGCATACTTTTGTCATAATCGAAACTCATGATTCATAAGCATTTGATGTGATTTAAGGTTTGTTTTGTATTGCTTGCATCCATATAAAGCTAATGGTATTAATTAATTGGATTATAATGCACAGAATCGTGAATTGCCATTAACGAATTTTAGGGTTCTTGAGTTCTTGAAATAGGGCTTTCCAAATCCAGTAAAATTGGGAGCTCTACCGCATATGGGTGAGACCGTTGGAACGAGACGAACACGCTGAGGCCATCGCGAAAAATTTATATAGCACACAGGCCTAATCGCTATTATTCGTGGCTGCAGGTTGTGGGGGTTAAAAACCCCCGCTATCTAATTTGTTTTTTGCAGGCATAAGGAAGAAGACGAATACGTGTTATCACGTGATTAGCCAATTCAAAAAAGGCGCGTGTTGTTGTCTTTTAAAGCATATTGCTTGGTTTATAAATATATTAATTGCTTAGTATTATACTTACAAACGCGTGCAGGTGGTTGGAGTGGTTAGTGTGCTGGAATAGGATCATTGGGACCTGGGTTCGATTCCCAGGTCCACCCAAATTGTTTCTATTGTTTTTCTTAACATGATTGTGTGCAGATTTCCAACAACGTCCTACCATGCGCTCCAAGCATCAGCAGACCATGTGTCTCCCAGCATAAATCCAATGGCCAAAAGATGATGAGCACCATGCTCCCAGTCAACCAGCGCCCTGGACAAGTCAGAAAGTCAAAGAGGCTTGAGCTTATTGGGCCATAAACTGCAATCAACACCTCCTAATGGGCCCATCACCCCCCTGGTTTTTGTTTTCTTATTTTTTCTCTTTTATAATTTCTATTTAATTGTTTTATTAATTATAATAATAATTATTATTTAATTCACAAATTATTTTCATAATAAATTCAGACAATTAAAAAATGTAAATATTTTTATTATTATTATTTATTAATTTTACCTTAGTTTATTTTTGTAAATAAATGAAAATTAATTAATTTAGTCTTTTAATTAGGTTAACTTTGACTCTTTTTTTTTACAATAAATAAAATCAACATAGAATTAGGGTTTTTCTTTTGACAATTTTAATCTCTTTTTATTTTATTAAAACATAAAAAACATAAAAAATACTTTTTTCTTGTAATTATTTAATTAATTAGTAAATTAGGTTTAATATTAATTAAATGCAAAAAAAGGACCAAATTCATTCTTTTCTCAAAAAGGGTCAAAACCCTAAGGACTTTTCCCGATTAAATTTCTTTTCGCGCATATTTATTTTTGATCATATTTATGTATCTGCTCCGAGAATGTAATAGATAATTAGGACTTTTATCGCTTTCTCGCAATTTATTTTCAAGGGTTATGTTTTTGGCGATGTAAATACCCGACGCCTTGTAATAGCGTAGATTCACTTTCCGTAATTTATTTTCCGCAACTATTAACTGTTAACTATGCATGACAAGACTTGTCTGAAAATTAAAATCAAAACGTAGCTCACCATAATACATGTGCAAAGATGATTTAACATGAAACCTGACACACTCGCACATGCCACTCTTAGGGTACGCCTCACTTTGTTGCCTCGACGTGGTCATTGAGTATAGGGTGTTTTAGAGGTCGCCCTCCTGTCTAAAGATCCAAGTTGCCTCGAAACGGTTGCCTCGGATAAAAAGGATCTAGGACATTAGGGTTACCACTAAGGCGTCCTACTATTGCTTTGGTGACCACACATGTCCCTATAATCGAATTGACCCGTATAACTCCAACGACGGTGCTACCTACTTCTCAATAGTGGGATAGTATTGTCTAAAGGACTTTTACACAGCTTAATTCCTTAGAGTAGGTAGATTTCTCCTGGGTACTTGCTCTTTTCAAAACAAAAACAACTTTTCGCACTTACACTTTTCTGACAAAAGTTTTCAAACAAACACTTCATACACTCTTGAGGACAGATACAAGAGATAAACGAAGTTTTCAAACAAAACTCTTTTCAAAACCCACAAACACAAGAAAAGCAAAACATTTTTGAAAACATAGTGAGCAAGTACCTAAGAGCCCATGGATAACCACAGATAGAAAGGGTGCTAACACCTTCCCTTTCTATAATCAACCTCCCGAACCGAGAAACATCTCAAAAAGGAATTTTGCTGTGCTTTTGTCCTTTCCTTGTTGGAGAAAATAAAAGACGGTGGCGACTCTTGCTTACCACAACATTTCGCGAACCAGCATTTCAAAACAGTCAGTTCTATTTCCACCGATCACAACATCAAACACACATAATTGTTCATTTATCCGTAAGAAAGAATTTCCTTGAGAAACCGGTCTGTGGTTTAGACTCAAGAAGGCTTTAGCAGTTGTTAAAGCAGATTTGTATTCAGTTGAATATAGTGGATTAAGACCTCGTTGGAGAGAGGCGAAATCACCTTGACGGGTGGACTGGAGTAGTTTGAGATCAAACGAACCAGGATAAAAATAACGTGTTGTCTGCATTTGATTTCATGTTTTAACAATTCAACCCCCCTTCTTGTGTTTTTCACATCTTCAATTGGCATCAGAGCGCCTGGTTCTGAGTTCATAACACTTAACCGTGTCAGTATAAGATCCAGCGTTGAAAAACACTATGGCAGGACAACATCAAAACATCAGCAATGACAACAATGAAGAAAGAGACAAATTCAGTGGCAAACCTCCAGTCTTTGATGGAGAGAACTTTGATTACTGGAAAGACAAAATTGAAAGCTTCTTTCTAGCCCATGATGCTGATCTGTGGGATATGGTGACAGATGGATACACGCACCCAGTGAATGCAAGTGGTCAGAAGATTGACAGGAAAGCAATGTCTGATCAACAAAAGCGTGATTTCAAGAATCATCACAAGGCCAGAACTATTCTTCCCAGTGCTATCTCTTACTCTGAATATGAAAAGATTTCAAACAGAGACACTGCCAAGAACATGTTTGACTCTCTCAGAATGACGCATGAAGGCAACCTTCAAGTGAAAGAAACTAAAGCTCTTGCGCTCATTCAGAAGTATGAGGCATTCAAGATGGAAGAAAGTGAATCTATTGAAACAATGTTCTCAAGATTTCAGATTCTGGTTGCTGGTCTCAAAGTTCTGGACAAAGGGTATTCTACTGCTGATCATGTCAAGAAGATCACCAGAAGCTTGCCAAAACAGTGGAGGCCAATGGTCACAACGCTGAAGCTAGCTAAAGATCTCAACAAAATCACTCTGGAGGAACTTGTCAACTCCCTCAGAAGTCACGAGATAGAGCTAGAAGCTGATGAACCACAAAAGCAAGGTAAGCCATTAGCTTTGAAATCTAACAGAAAATCTGACTCCAAGGTTTTGCAGGCTGTTGAAGAAACCTCTGATGGGTCCTCATCAGAAGAAGACGAACTGTCTCTCCTCTCCAGAAGGGTGAACCAACTGTGGAAGCAGAGACAAAGAAAGTTTAGGAATCCCAGAAGATCTGAGAACCAAAACGAATCCTCCTCCAGATACAGAAGGTCAGAATCATCCTCTGGACACAAAAGATCTGAAGGCTCTTCAGGAAGCAGAAAGCCAAACAAAAAAGACATCATCTGCTATGAGTGTAATGAGCAAGGACACTACAAGAGTGAATGCCCAAAGCTTCAGAAGGAAAAGCCCAGAAGAAAGTTTGGCAAGGAAAAGAAGAAAAGTCTCATGGCTACATGGGATGACTCTGACACATCTGAAGCTGACATAGAATCAGATGATGAGAGAGCAAACATAGCTCTCATGGCGAACATAGCAGAAGACAGTGAAGCTTCTGAATCAGACTCTGAATCAGACACAGAAGAGGTATTTCCTGACTTTGCTATTAATTTTACTAAGGCTAAACTAGCTGAAAGCCTCAATGAGATTCTGGAACGATATCAGCAAATCAGAGTCAAATTCAGAAACCTGAAAAGGGATCTTGCTTCTGACTCTGATAAAACTGAGAGTCTCAAGTTGGAAAATTCTGAGTTGAAAAATAAAGTTTCAAAATTAGAAAATATATTACAAAACTCTCAGAAGGAAACAATTCTTGAAACTCCAAGAAGTGCTGATGAGATCATAAAGGAGTATGATCACAGCTTTCAGAAGTTTCTAGCTAAAAGCGTAGATAGAAGCAAGATGGCTTCAATGATCTATGGAGTTAGCAGAAATGGCAGAAAAGGAATAGGATACCAAGGTAAGGTACCTACACAAAAGAATGCCATGGATTTAGTTATTAAACGAACTCTTCTTAATTCACACTTTGTATATGGGCACACACACGACATTAAATATACCAGTAGTAATTTTTCTGTCAAACCAAAATTCAACCAGAGTTTTGGTAAAACTAACAAATCAGGATCCAAGAAAATATGGGTACCTAAGGATAAAATAATACATGTTGCAGATATCTTTAGCAGCAAAGCAGAAACACCAGTCATGGTACCTGGACTCTGGCTGCTCACGACACATGACGGGAAGAAGGCATATGTTCCAAAGCCTGGAACTTAAGACTGGAGGCCACGTAGGCTTTGGAGGCAATCAGAGGGGAAAGATCATTGGCTCTGGAACAGTAGGTAACAGAAATCTTCCCTCTATAAGTAATGTTTTATTAGTAGATGGATTAATGCATAACCTGTTATCCATAAGTCAATTAAGTGATAACAATTATGATATAATCTTTAATCAAAATTCATGTAAAGCTGTTAGTCAGAAAGATGGGACTATCCTATTTAATGTAAAGAGGAGAAACAACATTTACAAAATCAAATTTTCTGAACTAAAAAGTCAGAATGTAAAGTGTCTTCTGTCTGTTAACAACGAGCAATGGATTTGGCACAGAAGATTGGGGCATGTTAGTATGAGAAGAATATCTCAGATTAACAAACTCAATCTGGTCAGAGGACTTCCTAACCTGAAGTTCAATTCAGATGCTCTGTGTGAAGCATGTCAGAAAGGCAAGTTTGCAAAACCTGCTTTCAAATCTAAAAACGTTGTTTCTACCTCTAAGCCATTAGAACTTCTGCACATTGACTTATTTGGACCAGTTAAAACTACTTCAGTCAGTGGCAAGAAGTATGGGTTAGTAATCGTAGATGACTATAGTAGATGGACATGGGTAAAGTTCTTAAGACACAAGGACGAGTCACACTCTGTGTTTGTCACCTTCTGTAACCAAGTTCAGAATGAAAAGGATCTTAGAATCGTCAAAGTCAGAAGTGATCATGGTGGAGAGTTTGAAAACAAAGATTTTGAATCATTTTTTAATGACAAAGGCATTCTGCATGATTTCTCTTGTCCTAGAACTCCCCAGCAAAATGGAGTTGTAGAACGAAAGAATAGAACATTGCAAGAAATGGCCAGAACCATGATCAACGAGACTAACGTTGCTAAGATCTTCTGGGCAGAGGCAATAAACACAGCGTGCTACATTCAGAATAGAATCTCCATAAGACCTATTCTGGAAAAGACTCCATATGGATTGTGGAAGAACAGAAAGCCCAACATTTCATATTTTCACCCATTTGGATGTACTTGTTTTATTTTAAATACTAAGAATTATTTGAACAAGTTTGACTCTAAAGCACAGAAGTGTATTATGTTAGGATACTCTGAACGCTCAAGAGGGTACAGAGTATACAATACAGAAACACAGATTGTGGAAGAATCAATCAGTGTTCGTTTTGATGACAAGCTTGACTCTCAAAAGTCAAAGCATAATGAATTACTTGCAGGTATGGAAGTTGAATTCACAGGTACTGAAGACAAGTCATCAGAAGCTCTTAACATAGACACTTCCTCAACATCAGAAAGAGGCACTGCAAGCAATCCAACATCCTCTGTTGATCCACCTCAGAAAAGACCATCCAGAAGCAGCATGGATCACCCTGAAGTAACTATCTTAGGAAGAAAGGAAGATCCAATCATAACAAGAGCCGGCTTCATAAACTCTAAAGAATCCCTCATGAGACTTGTTTCTCTGATTGAACCATCCTCAATTGATGAAGCATTTCTGGACAATGACTGGATTCTAGAAATGCAAGAGGAGCTGAATCAATTCACCAGGAATGACGTATGGGACCTGGTTCCTAAACCAAAAGGATTCAACGTCATTGGAACAAAATGGGTGTTTAGAAACAAGCTGAATGAACAAGGTGAAGTTGTCAGAAATAAGGCACGATTGGTAGCACAAGGTTATAGTCAGCAAGAGGGGATAGACTATACAGAAACCTTTGCTCCAGTCGCCAGGTTAGAATCTATCAGACTTTTAATTTCTTTTGCTGTTAATAAAGGCATCACTCTGTATCAGATGGATGTCAAAAGTGCATTCTTAAATGGCTATATAGAAGAAGAGGTATATGTGCACCAACCCCCTGGTTTTGAAAGTTCAAAAAAATCCAGAATATGTTTTCAAACTAAAGAAGTCACTGTATGGTCTGAAACAAGCTCCCAGAGCTTGGTACGAAAGACTAAGTAACTTCCTGTTAGAAAAGGAATTCACCAGAGGGAAGGTGGACACAACTTTATTCTGTAAGACAATTAAGAATGACATTTTAGTCTGTCAGATTTATGTTGATGATATTATATTTGGATCTACTAAACCTTCTCTGGGAAGAGAATTTGCTAAGTGTATGCAGGCAGAATTTGAGATGAGCCTGATGGTGGAACTAAAATTATTTATGGGCATCCAAATCAATCAAACCCCAAAAGGAACTTACATTCATCAGAGCAAATATGTCAGAGAACTTATGAAGAAATTTGATCTCTCAGAATGTAAGCCATCAAAGATTCCAATGCATCCCACGTGCATTCTGGAAAGAGAAGAGGTAAGCAAAAAGGTAGAACAGAAAGTCTACAGAGGTATGATTGGTTCTCTTCTTTATCTGACTGCTTCAAGGCCTGATATTTTATTCAGTGTATGCATTTGTGCAAGATTCCAATCAGATCCTAGAGAATCTCACTTAACAACTGTTAAGCGAATTTTCAAGTATCTGAAAGGTACTACTAATCTGGGTTTGTTTTTCAAGAAAATCTGGTGATTACAGCTTAGTAGGTTACTGTGATGCTGACTTTGCTGGAGACAGAGTAGAACGCAAAAGCACTTCTGGAAGCTGCCAGTTTCTGGGAGAAAATCTGATCTCATGGTCCAGCAAAAGACAATCCACGATTGCTCTATCAACAGCAGAAGCTGAATACATAGCAGCAGCTGGATGCAGCACACAAATGCTCTGGATGAAAAGTCAACTTGAGGACTTGCAGATTCATGAGAGTAACATTCCTATACTCTGTGATAATACTTCTGCTATTTGCTTAAGTAGAAATCCAATTTTGCATTCTAGGGCTAAGCATATAGAAATAAAACATCATTTTATTAGGGTCTATATTCAGAAAGGCATTCTAAACTTAAAATTTATTGATACATACCATCAATGGGCTGATATCTTCACAAAACCACTTTCTAAAGATAGGTTCAACTTCATTCTGAAACATCTCAGCATGAAGCTCTGTCCAGAATAAAATTGTTTTAACTTTATATATTAACCTTCAGAATTATTCTTATTTCCATGTGAACTTCTGATCAATCCTCTTTCAGAATTTTTAGAAATGCAGATTGTATCAGATCTATTCATGAAGCTCTGAGCTCTTAAGTTCAAGGATAGAAGTGATGTTCACTCAAAGCAAACAAGTGTCATCCAGTCATCAGCTGGTTCCTGAGGCTGAACATGCGTTCACGCTTCTGAAAAGGCAAAGCGCTGATTGGTTGCATTGAGACACATGTCACTGGTAACCGTTTAAGTATCTTTCTGAAATCCCCTAAAATCAGCAATCAATTAATGCTATTAATTATTATTTATTTCTCTCTCTTAAGCGTTTATGTTTTCAAAAACTTTTTCAAAATCTATTTAAACACCACTAACACACATTCACAACTTTTACCCTTACTTTCGTTTTCAATCAATTTTTCTGATATCTGTGTTTGTGTTCTTACTGCTCAAGAAAACCCTTTCAATTTTTTCTCTCAAAACCTCGTGTGAACAATGGCGTCTTCCAGCAATATCTCTTCAGGTTCCCAGAAAGATGCATCAGCTGAGCAATATGAGGTTCCTCTCAGAACACTACTCACTCCAGTCAAGAACCTGGAAGTTCTGTCAGAGATTATTGTGGATTTCAACAGTTTGAAGGAAAATGGTTTTGACTTATCAGAAGAGGTTCAAGCTCAAGGATGGGAGAAATATTTTGACAGGTTGGTGGGTCCAACTTTCCCTATCTTGGTTAAGGAATTCTGGATTCACGCCTCTTCCTCAAATCACCAAGTCACTTCTTATATAATGGGGAAGAAAATTGTGATAACTGAAGATTTGATTGCTCGTCTGATTGGCTACAATAGAGGTGGTATACGCTGTATTGACATGGCATAAAGGTGCTCAGATGTTGCTGTTATAGCAAGGGAAATTTTCACGCTGGGGCTTCCCTCCAGCAAGATAAGGGATCTGAGAGATAAGTACAGAATTTGGGCAAAGATTATTCTGGGCTGTTTCAATCACAGGAAGCCTACAAGCTCTCCTGATTACATAAACATAGATCAACAGTTTCTGATCTATTTTATTAATAAGAAGGTAAAGATTAATCTAGCTCATCTTCTGTTCAACCATCTGAGAACGAACGTCAAGGAGACTAGAGAAGATGAACGCACTAAAAGGGTCTGGATACCCTTGGGCAGATTGATATCAGATATTCTGACTGAGAATAGGCTGATTGAGCACTTGACAGAAGCACAAGAGATCAGCACCTTGGAACCTTCTGTTGGCAAGCAGATGAATGCCAAGAATCTAAAGAAGATGAAGCTGATAGAGAACATTAAGAAGGAGCCCAGCGTTACTCCTTTTGCTGAAATCTCCAACAGAAGAATTCCTATGGATGACTTCCCTATGTTCTCAGAGATTGACTCCAAGCCTCAAATAGTTCTGAGATACTTGGATGCGTGCAAAGCTGATGGAACAGCTCCCAATCTAAACATTCAAGATCTTCAGCAGAAGGCACCAGAGGTTGCTCTGAAGAAGACGAAGAAGAGAAAAGCTGCTCCAGAAGGATCATCACAACAGACTCCAAAGAAAAGAGGTAATCCTATTTCTGTATCTGTTTTAAGTTCAACTGCTGGTTCCACATCCATTCCTACTCCAACTCCAATTCCATCTGATATCCCAACTCCCCAAACCTTTGAAGATTTTGAAGACTTTGACCCTTCTGAGTCATTAACCCTCAGAAGATCCCGCTCCAAACCACAAAATCCAAACACTACAACCATTCCAGAACCATAACTTGCACAAGTTCTGTCTGACATAGAACAACACTCTTCCGCTCCTGAAACAAACAATCCAAATACACAACCAGAAATTCCCATTTCTCTACAACCTGACATTCCATCATCTCCTCCACATGCACAAACTCCACAGCCTGAGACTCAAAACTCTGAGGCTCAAACCTCTAAGTCTCCTGAACCACAACCCTTGGCCATTCAACTGCCTTGTGGTACAACTGTAAACATGTCTCAACTACCATCCTCACCAGAAACAACTCCTCCAAACACCCCACATAGTCCAATCGTTATTTCTGATTCTCCTACTCCCTCACCTAAGAAAAATACAGAAAACCACAACAAGACAGTCATTGATCTAACAATCCTTGAATGCCTTGCTGCAATAAACTAGAAAATTTCCATCCCCAAACTGAAACAACCAGATGTTGGTTCCAGCATGATGAACTTTGAATCAGATATGCAGAAATGGATATCTTCTTTGAAACAGGCAACTCTGGAAGTTGTTGATCCTGCTGTATCAGATCATCTCTGGACTCAATTCAGAAGATGGGTATGCGCTGAAACTTTCAAGCTGCAAGACCAGAGTTATGGACAGGTTCAGCAGAACTTCAGCAATTTGCTGAAGGAAATGGAAGGTCCAGTTCTGAGCAAGTTGCTGAAGGAAGAAGTTCTGCATCTGGACAGTGAGCCTTGGTCTGAAAAGCGTCCAGCATCTCAAGTTCAAGCTGCAGAAGAACAGGTTATTCAAGCTGAAGACTTGGGTCAAGCAGAAGAAGCTACAGAAAGCTCTGAGAAGCAGACTGTATCTGAAGATCCTCAATCTTCCTCTGTTGATAGGCAGACTCTGGAGGACCTGAAGAGATCAGACATGCTGATGAATGAACGGATGGACAAGCAGGATATCAAGATTGAATCTATTGCAAACATGGTAGCAAAGAAAACCGAAACCAGCGAACAAATCAAGAGCCTGTTGGAAGCGCTGTTCACACGACTTCCTCCTTCTTCTTAGATTTTTCTTATGTTTTCCTTGTTCTGCTTACATGTTTGTCTGTAATATTTCTACTTGTTCTAAACTCTCATTACTTCTGTTTTAATACAAACGCGTTTTGCTCTAATCTTTTTTAACTCTAATTAATTATGCTTTTTGATAGCTGACAAAAAGAGGGAGAAAGAATGATATTTTTCAATAACGGTTTACTGAGACAAAAGTCTCAAACATTCTAACATCATTATATACTTGATGTTCTAAAAAGCTTACAGGTACAAGAATCTGAAGAACTTTGATAAAGCAAAATTCTGATGATCAAAGAAAGGTTCAATAAAGTTCTGATACTTAAGGAATCCAAAGGAAATAATCAACTCAGGGGGAGTTTTTCTCATGTTTACTCTGATACTTTTTATTTCTTACCCTCTCAGCTATGATAACTTTTTCTCATTATCTGATTAGCTCTGATACTGTTTCCTCTCTATTCTTAAACTCTGATACTTTCATCACTGTATTTTAATTGAAAAAAATCTAGTTTTTGTCATCATCAAAAAGGGGGAGATTGTTAGAACATAGTTTGATTCTACAACCCTCAGTTAGAGTTTTGATGATAACAAAATACAAGATTAAATGAACTATGAGTTTTATATAAGACATAGATGCTACTTAAAATTATGTTGTTTATTTACAGGAAACTTTGATGAAATCAGCAGCAGAACATCAGTATCAACATCAGCATCAGAAGATCAATACATATGCTTATGCTGAAGTCTGATGAACAGAATCTGCGCTCAACATACTCTGACTCTGATCAGGATCTTATCAATGTCATCAGCACTCAGAAGCAATCAGAATAAGCTAAAAGCCAAAGAACGCTCTGATCTTAATCAAGCAGAACATTCTGAAGTGTTTACGTTACTGCATTCAAGGCAGATTAATTACCAACGGCTTTATTCCAAGACAAAGATCTTCTCAAAATGGAAAGAACGTAATGAGCATTGAAATGGAATTATTGGCATCAACGTATCTTTTCAAAGAAGTATTTAAACAAATCAGTGAGAAGTGAAATGGCCAATGATCTACAGTACCTTACACGCCTAAAGCCTATCATCATCAAGCTCGTTCTCACTTTTGCTAAAAGCTCTCAATTTATTATTCTATTGCTCTAGCAATCTAGTATCATATAAGCTTCATTTGTGTATTATCACAGTTGTGATATATAGTTTTTGTAGAAAACATCAAACACACATAATTGTTCATTTATCTTTAAGAAAGAATTTCCTTGAGAAACCGGTCTGTGGTTTAGACTCAAGAAGGCTTTAGCAGTTGTTAAAGCAGATTTGTATTCAGTTGAATATAGTGGATTAAGACCTCGTTGGAGAGAGGCGAAATCACCTTGACAGGTGGACTGGAGTAGTTTGAGATCAAACGAACCAGGATAAAAATAACGTGTTGTCTGCATTTGATTTCAAGTTTTAACAATTCAACCCCCCTTCTTGTGTTTTTTACATCTTCATCAAGAATTATGCTCTAAGACCCCTTGAGGTGGAAATGCCATGGATTTGAATTGGGTAGTTTGAAACTGAATTTTTCACAAAGTCAGGATTTTGAAATATTTGTTTTGGCTTCTAATCACAAGATTTCCACGCATTTTTGGTTTTAATCATGTTTAGCAACTTGCCAGAAGTGATTAGCATCATAAAACACACGATTTGGCTGAGTTTTGATCAAGTTTGAGTCACACTTTCTTCATGATGCAGACCCACATGAATTCCCTCCAAAACATATAATTCTCTCTTCCTTTTGATCCCATTTTCTTCCCTATAAATAGAGGGTCATCCCCCATTCAATTTCCCAAGCTTAGATAGCCAGAATCACCCTGCCAAACTTGCTTCACAACCCAGAATTCAGCAACTTTGAAATCTATTCCCAAGCCTTTTTCAATCCATTTTTTCCTCAATTCACCTTCCTTGATCTTCCCTGAATCTAACCATGTAATTACATTCAAGAATCGTGCCCTATACTTCTCCATAGAAGTCCAGTTTCAGAGTTCTGCAACTCAACTTCAATAGGTAGATTCCTTCATCAATTCTTCAAAACTCTGATATCATTGTGTTGCTCTCATTGCGCTGGTTCTTGTCGCAACACTTACATTTCACTGGAAGCACGTTTTGGCCATGAATTTTCAAATCCCTTTTCAAAAATTTCTTTCCAAATTGCTTGAGCTACAGTTTATATAAATTTGGCGCGAGGGTGTGGTTGTTTTCGTCTTGAAGAGACGAAGCGATTGGCATAGGTCTGAGCTTCTGATTTTACAGTTTAAGAGACCTGCAAATCAAGTTGGCTGGAGGTTGAAGATGACCTACGTGTCATCTTCCAACCAATGATGGCGTGCCATTTGTGTGTTTCAAAAATATGATTTATTATTGATTATGTACATTATTCATTAATGACCATGATATGCACAGTGTGCCAGATTCCTTGGATTTGATTACAAACACGTTTTGACTCTCATCCAATGGTCCACATCTTTTGCTTTTATTTTCTTTTTCTGATTTTTATATTTTAATTGTTTTAAATTTCAAAAAATCATAGAAAATTCATTATTAGTCCAAAAAATCTGAAAAAATTATGAAAAATATTTTTGATTATTCTCTTTCTATTTTTTATTTTTTCACAATTTAAGTTTGTGTTTTGGTATTTTTTATAAATTTTACACTTATTTGATTTGTTTAAAAATACTTTTTTACATTTTTAAATTCTAAAAAAATTATGGAAGGATCCAATGATATTGTGACAAATATTGGTGACCTTATTTCATATTTGTTTCTGACTTTACTATTTTTTACTATTTTTGTTTATTTTACCCATTTATTTTAATTTTAAAAAATAGTTTCTGACTTTTAAAAAATTACCAATTTTTTTGTAAAATTCCTTGGCCCCTTTTCTGATTTTTCTATGGTCTTATTTTCCATTTCTTGATTAATTTGAATATAATTGATATTTTCCTCATTATTTTTCAATCTTTAAACATTTTTAAACCTTTAATGTATATATTAAATATGATATCATTTTGTGTTTATTTTCTGGCTGTCTTGAGTTGATTTTTTGATCATGGCTTTATTAACATCATTGGATCCATGGTGTTGAGTTTAACTCCACAAAAATGGATGAATGATTTTAATAATAGTTTGATTAAATTTTTAATTCAAAAGTGGTTTATTCATCTTTTGCCCTAATCCTCTTCATCTCATCCCCTTCTCATTGCACTAAATGTTATTGGAGCATGATCTCTATTTCATGTCTCAAAACAAATGGTGCATAGATTTCTATTGACCGGCCTCAAAATAGGTGCGACTTCTATATAAGTCCACTTACGATTGCTTAACATAGCGCTAAATTTTGTCCCGATTCGAATAAATGATCATTCGTGGCCCAAACTTATGATTGCAAGTCCAAGTATGTTAATTTGATCTCTTTAATCCAATAACTTTGAGATACATTGTGTGGAGGCTTTGGTTCTACCAATCCTCTAATGGATCTACAACACTTTTGGTCAACGCGGATCACTTAAACATCGTTGATCATTAAATGGTACTTGTGAGAATTCCAAATGGATGATATACTTGACAAAAAGAAAATGCAACTTGTTGTGTGGAGGCTTTGGTTCTACCAATCCTCTAATGAGTTCCAAATGCAAGTTTCAAGATGGTCATCCAACTAAACACTAATTATTTACTTGTTTATTTTATGCTTTTATTCTTTTATGCTTTATGTACTATTTATCTTTTAGCATTTTTCATTTCATGCCATTTTCATCTTTACTCATTTGAGCATTTATTTTCTTGTCATTTTTACTTTGCTCACTTGAGCTTTTCTTTTCTTTTCTTAAGATACTTAATAATCAACATAAACCCTAAAAAACTCTTAATGGTACTTGGACTATTTGGTTACTATCCTTGGCATGATGAAGCATGGGACTTTTTCTTGGACTTAGGATTAGAAACCTTGGTCTATCTTGGAGACCTTGTGATCTTATCTGATTTATTTTGTCTGGAGTTATTGAGGTTTACCTAAAGACATTGGGTTTCTTGTTTTCTATTGTGTTCAGGTTTTTGTGATTACATCCTCTGTTTGCAATATGGAATTCACCTGTATACAGCTGTTACTCTGCCCAATTTTTGTGAAGACTTAATACATTTAAAGAGGTCTAGTATCTTTGCTTTTTTGGTTTCAATCCAAAGAATTGGAATTCTATCTTGGCTCATAATGCCAAGTTTTGGCTTCTTATTGCTTAGATGGTCCTTATCCTTAGCTTTTACCTTATGCTTTAGGATAGCCTTTTCTACTCCTCCCATTTTCTTTAATTTCAATAATCTTCTCTCTCCTTTTTAAACTCTTCTTGTTTCTAAACTTGAAACACTTTCATAATAAACTTGGACTTAGGTCCATGCATTTTCAAAACATTTTCATCAATAAACTTCAATCAATTTAATAATACTTTGACACTTTTTGTGAGAAGACTAAAAGTCAATCAACCTCATTTCAAACCATTTTTGCCACTTTGGCTTTTATCTTTAAACTTTTCTTAAAAGGTTAGGCTCTTGTCAATCCTTGTAGTGATGCAAACAACTATACTTCTACAATATGTAGTGAAGTGAGATATTTTCCACTTGGGTGTTGAGTGAGGCATTGTTGATTTTAAAATCGAAGCCATTATCCTCCACTTTGAGATGATGCAAATTCTCCTTTCTCATGATTGTGGGTAGTAAGTATGTTTTCCACACGGACAATGGCGATGATGTCTTATCTCTTAAAAATAACCAACACACTTGTGTTTAAAATTTTTTAAAAGAGGAACTACGTGTACCCTGATCCCCTATTGCACGAAAGGTGGTACGTAGGCACTAAAGGTTCGCAATCACGGCGGGTGCAAAAATCATAAAAATATATTTCTCTTCTCACCTCCACCATCCATTTTATATACAACACATTTTTATAGCCAAAATATACAGATTTTTCAAAGAGGTTCCTGCGGAGTACCATAGATGTTTAGGGTGCTAATACCTTCCCTTTGCATAACCAACCCCCTTACCTTGAATCTTTCCCCCTCTTTTTGGGTTATTCGCTCTTTTCCTATTCCTTTGGAAACAATAAAGCGCGGTGGCGATTTTGATTTTGATTTGTATAAAGTCTAGTCAATCCAATGGCTTAGTCTTGAACATCTCTACAGGTGGTGATAAATTCGTTAACTTAAACAAAACAATAAATATGTAACATAAGTTTTGTATTGGATGTAACTTCATCTTCAACCTCTAGCCAGAGGACCTGTAACTTATTCATTTCTCATCCATTCACAAAACTTCCAACACCAAACTTGTTAGAAATTTCCTCACGGTTCTGAATATGTAAATAACTTAAGCTAATTCTCAAAGATGAGCATGAATTTCTAACAGTACCAAATTCAGACCTAAAATTTTTAAGGGGTTTAAACTCAAAATTCTTCCAACTCAAGCAACATAAATGAAATCTATGGACATGTATAGTTTCAGGGCAATGACGTCTACGTTTTATCTTCACAAATGCAAGCCTAACAATGCCTAAATGAGAAAATAGAAGTTCAAGAAAAATACCACAAAACTGGAAATTGTGAAATGAGTTTGAGCTTGTTTCAAGTGATGGTGATGATCAGGCTAGCTTCCTTGTGTAATCTCAAGCCTCAACTCAACTTTAGTTTTGATGAAAGACAAACAAGCTAGTTTGATGAAAGACAAACAAGCATTATGGAAAGAAGGAAAAGAAGTGGAAATCATCTTAAAGCATCATTCACTCAAAGCTTCAAGGAACTTGGCAAGAAATCAAGTATATCAATTCTCAATTAAACTACATTGATTAGAAATGCTCAAAAATGATATACACACTTGACACATCACTTCAATTATATTTCAAAACAATTTTTAAGTTTTTCTCTGCTGTAAATCGATTAACATCTTGTGTAAATCGATTTACACATGTTTTTTCAAAAAACTGTTTGCTCCTGCCAGCAATCGATTGACATGTTGTGTAAATCGATTGATCACAGAACAAACTGATTTTTTAACACATGTAAATCGATTGACACAACATGCTAATCGATTTACACTTCAAACTTTTTGAAATTCTGAACGTTACAAACACGTGCAATCGATTTGCATGTTATGTTAATCGATTTGCACATTGAAAATTTTGAAAAATCTGAAATGGTTTCAAGATATCCTTCATACCTTTTCTCCAATAGTTGCATGATCAAACATTGCATCTTGTCAAGTTTCACAAACAGAAAAGTGTCCTTCTGGAAAGGTATCTTGATTACTATATATTGCAAAATATTTTCAAATCATAAACATCTCTTCTCTTGCAATAAAATCTGAACTTTGTAAAATATTCAAACTTCATATTTCTTAACTTTTAAGAACAAAGATTTTCTGCACTTTCACACATATAAAGAACAGAAATCTTTGAGCATTATCTAACCATTGTGTTACAGTTTGAATTGCTTACAAGAGAAGAAAGAAGAAACTTCAAGAAATCATACTTCATAAAAACATACAAAGTGTAACTTATTTCCAGGATTGTTGGAATTAAGTATTAGATTATTTTTTCCTTGTTGTCCATTATTGGAAACAAGAGGTATCTTTTGAGAGGATTGTTCTCATTAGACTTATTGGAAATCCAAGAGGGTGTTCTTGGTTATTTGTTAGGTTCTTTAGTGGATAAGACTAGGAAGAGTCTTGTAAAAGTTCTAACAATATAGTAAAATCTCTTGCGTGTTTGCAAGGGGACTGGACGTACTTCCGGGTTGTGGAAGGAACCAGGATAATTCTCCGTGTCTCTTTACTTTCTGCACTTTACAGTTTTCAAAGCACTAAATCAAAACCAGAAAGTATAAAATAAGTCAAAAATCGACCATCACCTAATTCACCCCCCCTCTTAGGCGCAATCTTAATCTTACAATTGGTATCAGAGCAGGTTATAGGTAACCTGCTCCTAGAGATCCAGTATGGCTTCCGCAAATCATCAACCAGTTTTCAGAGATGGTGGTAGTAACAACAAGCCTCCTCTATTTTGTGGTGAATATTTTGACTTTTGGAAAATACGCATGAAGGCGCATTTAGAAGCACAAGGAGAGGAAGTATGGGATGCTGTTGAAAATGGTCCATTTATCCCAATAACGGTAATCAATGGCGTTGGGTCTGCAAAGCCCAAAACTGTATGGGACGACGATGACAAAAAGAAAGTTCTCTATGACAAAAAAGCAATAAACCTTCTTCAAGGTGCTCTCAGTATGGACGGATTTTTTCGTGTCTCAAACTGCACAACAGCAAAGGAAATTTGGGATACCTTGGTTCAAACTCATGAAGGAACGGCTGAAGTAAAAAGATCAAGGCTAAATACCTTGAGTCAAGAATATGAACTATTTCGAATGCAGCCCGGAGAATCCATTCTTGACTTACAAAAGAGATTTGTGCATTTGACAAATCACTTAATTGCTCTTGGTAAAACCTTGCCAAATGATGAACTCAACTTGAAAATCCTTAGATCATTGACTAGGGAATGGCAACCAAAGGTAACGGCAATCTCGGAAAAGAAGAGTCTCTCCGCAATGACTTCCGCTACATTATTCGGCAAACTTCAAGAATACGAAACGGAACTCGGTAGACTTGAAAAACATGAGAATCTAGAAAAGAAGTCCAAAAACATTGCCTTAAAAATTGATTCAAAAGAAGTGGTAAAAGAAGACAATCCGGAAGAAGATGAAAATTTCATGCTTCTAGTGAAAAGACTTGGAAAGTTTTTTGGCAGAAATGACAAAGGCGGATCTCATGCACATAAGAGAAAGCACTTCAAGAAAAGAGAAGCCTCCACATCAACTCAAGATGTCTCATGTTATGAATGTGGAAAGCAAGGACACATCAAGCCAAACTGTCCAAATCTCCCAAAGAAAAATGGATTCAAAGGAAAGGACTCAAAACAAAAGAAAGCATACATAGCATGGGAAGATAATGATATGAGCAGTTCATCGGAATCGGAAAGCGACGAATGTGCAAACTTAGCCTTAATGGCATCGCATCACTCCGACAATGAAGAAGAGGTTAGTAATGAATTTAATCTTTTTGATGATGATGTTCAAGGTGCAATTGATGAACTCTTGAAAGAATGCAAAAGTTTATACAAAAAGGTGTCAAAACAAGAAAAAGAACTTCTAAGTTGTCTAGAAAAAATTGACACCATGACTAAAGATTTTGATCTTCAAAAACAAAATTTTATAAAAGAAAAGGAAAACTTTGCATGCTCCAAGTGTGAATCAAATGTCTTTCAAATTGTTCAATTGAAAAGAGTCATTGAACGATATGAAAAAGGACAAATAGGATTGGAAGGATTACTAAGCCAACAACGTTATCCTAATGATAAAAGAGGTCTTGGTTATGTGAATACTAAGAAACCAAGTAACAATCCCACTGTTTTTGTAAAGGCTAGTAATAGTTCCAATCCCAAGAAAGTAGAAAAGAAGCAAGTTGTTCATAATCATCAAAAGAAAAAGGCTAATGTATCTAAAAGAAAACAAATGCCTAGATACAAGAGTAAATTTGTTCCAAATTGTTTTTACTGTGGTATTATTGGACACACACCAAATGCATGCTATATTAGAAATTTCAGTATGGCTAGTGGACATTATGCATGGGTGAAAAAGGGAACTAACTATGAAGGACCCAAGGCAACTTGGGTACCTAACAAGAAATAATTTGTTTTTGTAGGTATGCTTGAAATCCACTTCAAATGTTTGGTATCTTGATAGTGGATGTTCAAAGCATATGACAGGAGATGTACACCAATTTTCATATCTAGTACATAAAGCCAAAGGGTATGTCACCTATGGAGACAACACCAAAGGAAAGATTCTTGGCGTTGGAATAGTTGGCACACCTCCATCCATTCAAATTGAGGATGTTCTCTATGTTGAAGGATTAAAGCACAACCTTCTTAGCATAAGTCAACTTTGCGATAGAGGGTTCAAGATCAAATTCAACAAAGAAGAATGCCTTATTATGGATGAGGCAACCAATGAGGTAAAACTCAAAGGTATAAGATCTAACAATATTTTTGTGATTACTCTAGATGATTTGTCTATGAAGGTACAATGTCTTATGGTAAACAACAATGACGCTTGGTTATGGCATAAGAGGATTGCTCACATTCACATGGAGCACTTGAACAAATTGGTTAAGCATGACTTAGTTATTGGTCTACCAAAGATGAAGTTCATCAAAGACAAATTATGTAGTGCATGCCAAAAGGGCAAACAGACCAAATCATCTTTCAAACCAAAGAATGTGGTTTCAACAACAAGACCACTTCAATTGTTGCACATGGATCTTTTTGGTCCATCTAGAACAAGAAGCTTCGGAGGTAACATTTATGCATTAGTTATTGTAGATGATTTTTCCCGTTTCACTTGGACTTTGTTTTTAGTGCACAAGAATGAAGCATTCAAGGCATTCAAGAGATATGCAAAACAAGTTCAAAATGAGAAGTCATCAAAGATAACATCAATCCGAAGTGATCACGGTGGAGAGTTCCAAAACAGTCTATTTGAAGAATTTTGTGAAGAAAATGGGATCTTCCACAATTTTTCAGCACCAAGAACTCCACAACAAAATGGAGTAGTTGAAAGGAAAAATAGGTCTTTGGTGGAACTTGCTAGAACCATGCTAAGTGACTCAAGTTTGCCTAAATATTTTTGGGCGGATGCGGTAAGCACGGCATGTTATGTAAGCAATCGCGTGATCATAAGACCTATTCTAAAGAAAACTCCATATGAGATCTACAAAGGAAGAAAACCAAATATCTCTCACTTTCATATTTTCGGGTGCAAATGTTTTGTCCTTAACAACGACAAAGACAATCTCGGTAAGTTCGATGAAAAATCGGATGAAGGTATCTTTCTTGGTTACTCCCTTTCTAGCAAAGCTTTTAGAATTTACAATAAAAGAACTTTAACTATAGAAGAATCAATGCATGTTTCTTTTGATGAATCTAACACCTCCAAGGAGGAAGTTGCTATTTGTGATGATGATGATTCTATAGATTTATCTCATGAGATTTCCTGCGGAGATGGCAAAATTGTCAATCCGGAACAAACACATGAACTTTCACATCAAAATGAAAATGATGATGATCTTCCTCAAGAATGGAGAACTCATCGTGATCATCCAATTGACAATATAATTGGAGATATTAGCAAAGGAGTATCTACTCGACTAAATCTTAAGGATGCATGCTTAAATATGGCGTTTGTATCTCAAGTTGAACCTACTAAAGTGGCTCAAGCACTAGAAGATGATCAATGGATCCTTGCCATGCAAGAAGAGTTAAACCAATTCGAGCGGAATGAAGTTTGGGAACTTGTTCCTAATCCAGGAAATAAACGTATCATTGGAACCAAATGGGTTTTCAAAAACAAGATGGATGAAAATGGAATAATCACTCGAAACAAGGCAAGACTAGTTGCTCAAGGATACAACCAAGAGGAAGGAATTGATTTTGAAGAAACTTTTGCTCCGGTAGCACGTTTGGAAGCAATAAGACTATTACTTGCATATGCATGCTCATTGGAATTTGAACTTTTTCAAATGGATGTAAAAAGCGCATTTCTCAACGGATTCATAAATGAAGAAGTCTATGTAAAGCAACCTCCCGGATTTGAAGACTTCAAACATCCTAATCATGTCTTCAAACTGAAGAAAGCTCTCTATGGGCTGAAGCAAGCACCAAGGGCTTGGTATGATAGACTAAGCGCATTCCTATGTGAAAAAGGGTTTGTAAAGGGTAAAGTTGATACCACTCTCTTCATAAAAAATGTTAATCATCATACCTTACTTGTACAAATCTATGTAGATGATATTGTTTTCGGTTCAACTAACCAAAATATGTGCAAGGAATTTTCGTCTATGATGCAAGGAGAGTTTGAGATGTCTATGATGGGAAGATTGAATTTCTTTCTTGGTCTTCAAATTAAGCAACTCAAACATGGTATCTTCGTAAACCAATCAAAATATTGCAAAGACCTTATAAAGAAGTTTGAGATGGAAAGTAGCAAAGAAAGTGCAATTCCTATGGGATCCGGCACCTATCTTGACCCAGATGAATCAGGAAATTCTATTGACATAACTAAGTATCGTGGAATGATTGGCTCACTCCTTTATTTAACAGCAAGTAGACCTGACATTATGTTCAGCGTTTGCCTATGTGCAAGATATCAAGCCAATCCTAAAGAGTCTCACCTTGCAGCAGTCAAGCGCATAATAAAATATCTCAAAGGAACAACCAACGTCGGATTATGGTATCCAAAAGGTAGTATGTGAAATCTAGTTGGTTATTCTGATGCTGACTATGCAGGTTGCAAAACTGATCGCAAAAGTACAAGTGGAACATGTCACATTCTTGGAAATGCCTTGGTTTCATGGTCATGCAAAAAGCAAGCAAGCGTAGCTCTCAGCACTGCCGAAGCAGAATACATTGCGGCTGGAAGTGGATGCGCTCAAATTCTTTGGCTAAAACAACAATTACTTGACTATGGAGTAAACCTTGGATGCATTCCTCTTCGATGTGATAACACAAGCGCGATCAATATTACGAAAAATCCAGTTATGCATTCCCGGACGAAACACATTGACATCAGACATCATTTCATCCGAGACCATGTACTCAAAGGAGATGTCGAGATCACATTTGTGGACACTCAAAATCAACTCGCGGACATCTTCACAAAACCACTTGCAAAGGATGCATTTTTCAAAATTCGTCGTGAACTTGGAATCCTCGATGAACAAGATATTTAAGGTGCACTCAATCCTTGACTATACCTTAATGTACATATATATGTGGTTAGACATTGTTTCAAATGTTAAAAATAATGATTTTTTAAATTTTCTCTTTAAGTAAATCGATTTACACCATATGTCAATCGATTTACCACTGAAGCAAATCATTTCTTTTAATAAAATCTTCTGTGTAAATCGATTTACACAATATGTCAATCGATTTACTACTGAAGCAAATCATTTTTTAATAAAATCCTGTGTGTAAATCGATTTACACAATATGTAAATCGATTTACCACTGAACGAAAATTACTTTTTATGAAAAATGTTCTGTGTAAATCGATTTAACCAAGGGGTAAATCGATTTACCACAGAATCTGAAGCATTTTTTATGTATTTTCTCTATGCAATGTATTTTGTTTTTAACATGTGATACTTATAATGAGCTCTTAATATATTGGTCAAACATTCATTGCCTCTCAACCTCCCACCTTTCTATTGCCCAATCAAATGAAACCTTGACCAAAATTACAAAATTAAAACCTCATAAAACCTCACTTACCCTACTATACTATTTAATCTCACCAAAACTCCCTCACTATCTCATCACACCAACACACTCTCTCACATAACAAAGAACTCTATATCTCTCTTTTCAAAACCCTAACAAGATCCATGGCTCCCAAGAGAAAAGCCTCTGCCTCAGAGAAAGGAAAGAAGCCAGCTTCGTCATCATCTGAAAACTCTGTGCTCGAGTACCTCACGGATCCACAGCGGGACAGATTTCTCAAGCATTTTCAAAAGAAAATCGTCTCTACTCCAAAGTTTGGTATGTTATCTACTTTTCCAGATGAATGCTTCTCATTTCAAAGAGATTTCATTGCTTATGGGTTAGAACCATTAATATCCTCACATGGTTTCTATTACCCGGATCTGGTTAAAATTTTCTACAGCAACATGTGCTATGACAACAACAAATGTTATACATATGTCCTTGGAAAAAGAATCCCTCTGTACTCCAAAACTCTTGGCAGAATCTTGAACATTCCATATTCTGGAAGTACCCTCTATGATCCAGAAGATGCTGCTTGGGAAAACTATCAGAAGCGAGAATTTTTCTATAGCATTGGAAGGCTATCTGAATCTGAATACCGTGCCAAGCGGATTCGCAGTCTTGGCGGGGTTACTCCAGCTAGGGACACATGGAGTGCTGGAAATTTCCATATTGATGATAGGTTGTTTCACTACTTTCTGGTATATATTTTGTTTCCTAGAGCAGGGAATCATTGTACGGTGACCGACCTAGAGCTTCAAATCATCTATGCAAGGAAAAATGGAATCCCGGTCAATTGGGCAAAATTGATTGTGATGCATATGCTGAAAGTTGCCGCAAGGGCCACCTTTCTTCCTTATGCATATTTCATTACAAGGATTATGGAAGCTTATGATATAGATTTCACTGGATTTGAGCGAATTGAAATGGATCCAATCTCCACTAGGATCTCCATCAAAAATGTTGATTCAAGGATGGGTGTTCATTTCAATGCTGAAGCAAAAACCATAACTTACATTGGAGAAGATGTGGTCGGCGATGAAGGTCATAATGCAGATGAAGAAGACCATGAAGTTCCTCCTGCTGCTGCTGCTGCTTCTGGTCCCACAAATCAAGATGTTATGGATTTCATGACGCAACAGTTTGCTTCTCTGAATTCTAACATCAATGCTCGATGGACGGAGATAAATGACTCTACCTCATCTCGGATAGATGCTTTTCAGAATGATGTGAACCAGCAATTTTCATATCTTTATTCACATCTTCATATCCCTCCATACGACCCAACCAATCCTGCACCTCCGCCTCCTCAATACACCGAACCACCTCTTCAACAACAATTTCCTTATCAAGGACCTTTCTAAAAAATGTTCTTGATCAATGTTATTAAATTCTTAGTATAAGTATCATTATGGATTTTGTCTTGTTTTATTCTGTTCATTTTATGTATTGTGTTCTTAAAACTTTGTTCGATAATCTTGAAAGTTTTGTGTGTTTCATTCATGTTCCTATATATTTCTTTCTGGTATACTTTCTTGTTGCATCTTTCCCTTCTTTTTGATAATGTCAAAGGGGGAGAAGGATGTAATAGCACTTTATGGTTGTTTGTTTTCATTGTCTTTACAGAGCAAACTTTCAAAGCTTTTTCTCCATAGGGGGAGAAATCTTCTCAGGGGGAGAAAACACCTTTTGCTCAAATTCTGATCAACACATAAAGGAAAATGGTTTGTCATCATCAAAAAGGGGGAGAATGTAATCTCAAGCCTCAACTCAACTTTAGTTTTGATGAAAGACAAACAAGCTAGTTTGATGAAAGACAAACAAGCATTATGGAAAGAAGGAAAAGAAGTGGAAATCATCTTAAAGCATCATTCACTCAAAGCTTCAAGGAACTTGGCAAGAAATCAAGTATATCAATTCTCAATTAAACTACATTGATTAGAAATGCTCAAAAATGATATACACACTTGACACATCACTTCAATTATATTTCAAAACAATTTTTAAGTTTTTCTCTGCTGTAAATCGATTAACATCTTGTGTAAATCGATTTACACATGTTTTTTCAAAAAACTGTTTGCTCCTGCCAGCAATCGATTGACATGTTGTGTAAATCGATTGATCACAGAACAAACTGATTTTTTAACACATGTAAATCGATTGACACAACATGCTAATCGATTTACACTTCAAACTTTTTGAAATTCTGAACGTTACAAACACGTGCAATCGATTTGCATGTTATGTTAATCGATTTGCACATTGAAAATTTTGAAAAATCTGAAATGGTTTCAAGATATCCTTCATACCTTTTCTCCAATAGTTGCATGATCAAACATTGCATCTTGTCAAGTTTCACAAACAGAAAAGTGTCCTTCTGGAAAGGTATCTTGATTACTATATATTGCAAAATATTTTCAAATCATAAACATCTCTTCTCTTGCAATAAAATCTGAACTTTGTAAAATATTCAAACTTCATATTTCTTAACTTTTAAGAACAAAGATTTTCTGCACTTTCACACATATAAAGAACAGAAATCTTTGAGCATTATCTAACCATTGTGTTACAGTTTGAATTGCTTACAAGAGAAGAAAGAAGAAACTTCAAGAAATCATACTTCATAAAAACATACAAAGTGTAACTTATTTCCAGGATTGTTGGAATTAAGTATTAGATTATTTTTTCCTTGTTGTCCATTATTGGAAACAAGAGGTATCTTTTGAGAGGATTGTTCTCATTAGACTTATTGGAAATCCAAGAGGGTGTTCTTGGTTATTTGTTAGGTTCTTTAGTGGATAAGACTAGGAAGAGTCTTGTAAAAGTTCTAACAATATAGTAAAATCTCTTGCGTGTTTGCAAGGGGACTGGACGTACTTCCGGGTTGTGGAAGGAACCAGGATAATTCTCCGTGTCTCTTTACTTTCTGCACTTTACAGTTTTCAAAGCACTAAATCAAAACCAGAAAGTATAAAATAAGTCAAAAATCGACCATCACCTAATTCACCCCCCCTCTTAGGCGCAATCTTAATCTTACACCTTGAACCTCTAGGAAGCTAATGCAATAGCTGGCTTGAACTGAGAGTAGCTGAAATGGCCTGAAGAAGTCAAGATGCAGACCTCTGTTTTTGGTTATGGAGGATGGTATAAATGGTGTTATAGTTTGCAAATAGGTATTGGTATGGTTTCTGTATGATGCTAATGAGCTTTTGGAAGTATTAAGCCAAGAAACGCACGAGTGGTTTTGAAGATTGAAGTTCAAAATCAGAAATGACACAAAATGGAGGTTTTGTGCAATTTCTGGCTTGAGGGAATTTGGGAGTTCTTAAGGGCTTCTAATCTCGTGTGCTAGGAGGCATAATAGTGTTTTGATATATAGGAAAAGGTTTGGAGACTTGAGATGGTCAGAAGTACAAGATCACATGTTTTTGCTTCTTGGCTTATTTTTGAAGTAAGGTTGACAAACATGGTTTCAATGCATAGTACAAGCATGGTATGAGTAGTTAGAGGCTCTAGACAAGTTTATTATGGATTTTAGATTGTGTGTGATCAGAAGTAACAAGTGAAAAGCTCAAGACAAGTTGACTTTGTGATTAAAGCCTCTTTACTAGAATGGCAATGTTGCTTTGTGCCATTAATGGAAATGCAACTTGGATAATGGCTCAAATGCTTGGATTAAAGCTCTAACAGCTGTGTAAACATTTAATTATGGAGTGTAAAACAAATTTGAGGTCTGCAAAGCAAATATTATGCAGCCTAAGATGGATTTGGTTCATTTATTCTTCACAAAATGGCTTGTAATTCAAGTTTGAAAACCCTAACTTCTTGCCTTTGATTCTCCTTGCTCAAACATGATCTCAATGAGTTCTGTGACATTTTGGAAAGCTTGTAACATCCTCTACAACCTATATATTGGAAATTTTTGAAAAGTTTTCTTGTAACTATGTGAAAATTTTCCATGAAGTTAGGTTAAAATCTTGCCTAAATTAGGGCAAAATTTCACTAAGTTTCCAAGTTTCATGAACATGTAATCATAAAATCATAACTTGAAATCCATGCATTTCTATGAGAAGTTGTGTTTTACAATGTTTTAGATATCATTGAGATCTACAACTTTGATGTTGGAATTTTCCTTTGAATCATCTTTCATCATGGTGAAAATTTTGCTCAAAGTTGTGAAAAAATATGAAGTTTTCAACACTTAGAAAATTTCTAAGTTTAGAAATTTTGACTTTTCAAAATGAAATCTTGAATTTTTGATTTCTTGATGAACAAGTTTCATATTTTAACATGTTTTGATGAATTGTAATCTTTGACACTTGATTTTGACTAAAAAGTCAAAGTTTGACTTTTCAGTGTACAATTGACTTTTGATTAGTTGACTGAAAATTCATCTGTTAATCAATCAATCTTGAGAGATGTTTTGAGCCAAAAAATTAGGTTAAAATGATGCATTTGAAAACTTGAGATCATAACTTAAACCAATCAACCATTTGCTAGGTCAAAAATCATAAATTGCACCTTCTCAGTCAAAACCCTAATTTTGACCATTTTTCCCTTTTGATGATCTGATCAAATTTCTCGAGGAATTGTGATCCAAACTTGATAAAATGACATGTGTGAGTTCATAAAGTTGATATGGATAAAAAATTATGAAGTTTGACTGTAAATTGACCACGATTGACTTTTTCCCCAATATAGCTGATTTTAGGTCAACTGATCAATTGATTGAGCAAAAATGTGATCCAAGACTTGAAACTTGACATGAGCAATATTGAGAGTCCAAAATTATCCATGAAAGTCATATGAGGCATCAAAAGTTAAATTGTCCTTGTGCAAACTCAAACCCTAATTTTTAGTCATCAATGCTAGAGGAGGCGTCTTTAGTTGATCAAACCTTGTGCAGTCTTGAATCCAAGGAAATATTGTGAGAGATTATTTGAGAAACGCGAGGAAAAATTTTGGGGTACAACATCTTCCCCTGTTCAATCTTCTTAAACTTGAAGAGTTAGATTGGCGGATCCGCCATTCGTGACTTGAAGGTGGAAGATGATTGAACACTAGAGTGCCCAGAAATTTACACTCGAAGATGTATTATGAATGGGCTTATAGATGCCATTTGGAGGAATGTTGGTAAAAACTGGAAGAAGTATCAAAACAAATCTTTGGTCGATTTATACTAAAACTTGATGTTTCACCTGTGGGAAAAAAGAGTTAGTTAAGTGTAGATGTATGAGTGATGTTCACAAGATGAATGAGATCATGCTAAATGCATTTTATATGTATATGCTATGATGCATGAATGTGATATGAATGTTTGTCCGAGAAAATAAATCCCTGACTAATGTTGAGGAATTTTGGGAAACTAAGTCCCGAATTGCTGTTGGGGATGAAAAGTATACATATCTTCAAACTTTGTTAAGAAGATGCTTCTGCCGAGGAATACATCTTGTATGTCAACTGTTATCTAGTTGGGTCCAGGCTTCACAATTTGCTGAGGACGAGGAAGTCAACTACTATCTGGTCGGTTCCAGGCTTAACTGTTACTTACTAGGGAAGGATAAATTAACTGTTATCTGGTCGGATCCAGGCTTTGCAAAAAATTTCTTGGGAAAAGTGAAGTTAGGATGTTATTTGGTTGGATTCTCAGCTTCATAACAACTTGCTGGGGATAAGGAAGTTAACTGTTATCTGGTCGGATTCCAGGCTTCGCAGTAACTTGAAGTGGTAACTACCATCTGGTCGGGTCTAGGATTCATAGTGTCTTGTTGACATTATAGCTAGTTGTTATCTGGTCGGGTCCAGGATTTACAGTAACTAAATGACATTGGACCACTATCTGGTCTGATTCCAGGCTTTGCAGACTTCTGAGGTGGATGAGGTTAATTGTTATCTAGTCGGGTACAGGTTTCACAATAAACTGCTTGGGGGTTTAGTTGTTATCTGGTTGGATTCCAGGTTTCACAATGAATTTCTGAAGGTAATTGCTATCTGGTCGGATCCAGGTTTCACAATAACTTATTGGGGTAGAGGTAAACTCTAACTGGGGAAAAGAAATTAAACCCTGGTCTGGTTGAGTCCAGGTTTTTCTATATTTTGAAGAGTTAAACTACTATCTGGTTGGGTCCAGTCTTCACTGTGACTTGAGAAGTTGACTATTATCTGGTCGGGTCCAGGCTTCATAGTAGTTTGGAAATTGTACTAATATCTGGTCAGGTCCAGGCTTCATAGTGGCTTTTGTTAATGACTTTATTGGGGATTAGGGGTTGCGGCACTACGATTTGTAATAGTCTGAAAGGAAAACTTAAGCTGGAGAGTGTAGACTCAGTCGAGGAGGACATACTCAGCTTGGGGAGGATATATTCAGCTGGGGGTAACAGGCTCAGCTGGGGAAGATAGACCAAGATGGGGAATTTTGTACTTGGCTGGGGATTTATGCTACTCGTTGTTTGTTGGGGAAACAAACCCTATTGGGGAAATAAACCCTGTTGAATGAATACCTGATGAACTGTAGACGAGGCGAGTTCTTTGAGGAATAAGTTCACAAGGCTTCTACTTGTAGGATCAACTTAACTGGGGAGAGAGTTGTCATGATATTGAGACTCTGGTTGGAGATTATCCTATGCAAAGAGACTTTGTGGGTAACTTTGTTGAGGATGACGTTAATGAAATAACTATGTGGAGATATTCCATATTCATCAAAAAGGTGCTAGTTACTGCTTAGGTCATATGTGCCAAACAGTTTTAATTATGGTCATATGCATATGTTCATTCAATTTTAGTCATTGGACAAATTTGCATTTAAAACAAAGATAGAAAGTTTGCACTTCAAAGTATATTTGTATTGATATTTTGCCCATGAATAGGCGTTTTTGTACAAAGAGACGGAGATCCTAGTAAGAGGAAATCGTCGAAGGGAAAACAAAATTGAAAACAAAAACAAATAGCCATGTGACATGATCTCATTGCTTTCCCACTCCACTATTGCCCCAATATCTTCGAATGCCCCTTGCCGTTGACAAAATTTGATTGGATTGATCTTGGACCGTTTGAACTCGGACCTTGGTGATAAAGTTGACAATGGTGATTCCATGGGACATAGTCATACGCTTTTAATCCTTAACTTTTGCCTGGACCACCCTTTCGGGTTTTCAGCCCCCCAGGATACCCATTTTTGCCCAAGTCGCCCTTTCGGGTTTTCAACTTGCCGGGTGTACAATCTTTTGTATATATCCCTAATTTTTTCCCAAACCTTTTTTGGTTTGCCGGGATGCCCTTATCTCGCCTAGGTGTGTCAACCTAGCGGGTTATTTATGCATAGTATTTTTTAACTATGTACGCATTTATAGGATGTGGGAACTCTTTACCATCCATGGTAGTCAGCATCATGGCACCGCCAGAGAACACTCTCTTGACAACAAATGGCCCTTCGTATGTGGGAGTCCATTTGCCTCTGGGGTCGCCTTGTGGAAAAATGATGCGCTTTATCACCAAGTCACCAGCTTGATATACTCAAGGCTTGATCTTTTTGTTGAAAGCCTCGATCATCCATTTTTGGTATGTCTGACCATGACAAACAGCAGCCAGTCGCTTTTCATCGATCAAGTTCAACTGATCCAATCTCGTTTGAATTCACTCGTCTTCGCCTAAGCCTGCTTCATTCATAATCCTTAGTGAGGGAATTCGAACTTCCACTGGCAGAACATCTTCCATGCCATAGACTAAGGAAAAGGGAGTTTCCCCAGTTGATGTCCTAGCTGAAGTACGATAGCCGTGTAGAGCAAACGGTAACATCTCATTCCAGTCCTTATAGGTTACTACCATCTTCTGCATAATTTTCTTAATGTTTTTGTTGTCCGCTTCGATTGCGCCATTCATTTTAGGTCTACATGGAGAAGAATTGTGATGCTTGATCTTAAATTGAGTGCAAAGTTCAGTAATCATAGCATTATTGAGGTTAGTCCCATTGTCGGTGATGATACTTTCGAGGATACCATAGCGGCATATGAGGTTATGTTTGATGAATCTGGCTACCACATTTTTGGTGACTGAGGAAAATGAGGCAGCTTCGACCCATTTGGTGAAATAGTCAATAGCGACCAGAATGAAGCGATATCTATTGGAAGCCGTTGGCTTGATCTCTCCAATCATGTCAATGCCCCACATTGCAAATGGCCACAGAGCGGTCATGACGTTTAGAGGGATAGGAGGCACATGGACCTTGTCAGCATAGATTTGGCATGTGTGACAAGTTCTTGAATGTTGATGGAAATCAGTCTCCATTGTTGACCAATAGTAGCCAGCTCTTAGGATCTTCTTAGCCATCGTATGCCCGCTTGAATGAGTACCAAAGAGACCATTATGCATGTCTTCCATAATTTCCTCTGCCTCCTTCTTATCCACACATTGGAGTAGAGTAAAATCATGGTTGTGCTTGTATAATAGACCATTACTTAGGAAGAATTTGGCTACAAATCTTCGTAAGAACTTTCTGTCATTGATGGATGCTCCCTCGGGATACTCTTGTGCTTCAAGATATCTCATCACCTCATGGTACCATGGCTTTTCTGTATCAATGTCAAGCTCACAGTAGTGTGTAGGTTCATCAAATCTTTCAATCGTAATCATAGGAGCTTTATTGTCCCATCTGACCTTGAAAATTGAAGACATGGTTGCTAAGGCGTCGACTAGCTGATTTTCTTCCCTAGGGAAATGCTCAAAAGTGATCTCTTCGAAGTAGGGAATCGGGGATAGCACAAGTTCCTTGTAAGGGATAAGATTATGGTGTTTAGTGTCCCAATATCCTTTTACTTGGCTAATGACTAGAGCGGAATCCCTAAACACATTCAAATGCTTTATCCTTAAATCAATGGCAGCCTTCAGACCCAAGATACACACTTCATACTCAGCCATATTGTTCGTGCAATCGAAGCATAATCTGGCAGTGAAAGGAGTGTGGAAACCTTTAGGGGAGATGATCACAACACCAATTCTGTTACCCAAGGCGTTGGAAGCCCCATCGAAGACCATAGTCTGTCAGAATCCTTGTTCAGGTCCGTCATACGGTCCAGGTTTCACACAGTCGGTTACCAGCATGATATTTTCATCTGGGAAGTCAAAGTTCATGGAATGATAATCATCCACATCTTGATGGGCCAAATGATCTGCTAGTACACTTCCTTTGATGGCTTTCTGCGTTGTGTATTAAATTTCGTACTCAGTCAAGATCATTTGCCATCTTGCTATCCATTTGGAAAAGGGCAGGTTTCTCAAAGATGTACTTGATTGGGTCCATCTTAGAAATCAACAGAGTGGTATGAGTCAACATATACTGTCTTAGCCGGCAAGCAGCCCATGCCAGAGCGCAGTAAGTTTTCTCGAGCAGTGAATATCTGGTTTCACAGTCGGCAAACTTTTTGCTCAGGTAATAAATAGCATGCTCTTTTCGGCCAGACTCGTCATGTTGGCCCAAAACACACTCCATAGAGTTCTGTAGTACTGTAAAGTATATGATCAAGGGTCTTCCTTCAACTTAAGGCATGAGAATAGGAGGCTCTTGTAGATATTCTTTGATTTTATCGAAGGCAGCTTGGCACTCATCATTCCATTTGACTACCTGGTCTTTCTTCAAGAGCTTGAAGATTGGTTCACAGGTAGCACTCAAGTGAGATATGAAGTGGGCGATGTAATTGAGACGACCCAATAATCCTCTAACTTCTTTTTCAGAATGAGGGACTGGAATTTCTTAGATGGCCTTTACCTTGGCAAGATCAACTTCAATTCCTTTATTGCTGACAACAAAACCTAGAAGCTTTCTAGATCGTACCCTGAACATGCACTTGTTAGGGTTTAACCTCAACTTGTACTTTTTCAACCTTTCGAACAGCTTATACAGGTGATCGAGATGTTCCTCTTCAGTTTATGATATGGCAATCATATCATCCACATAGACCTCTATTTCATGATGAATCATATCATGAAACAAAGCTACCATAGCTCTTTGATATGTTGCCCCTGCATTCTTCAATCCGAACAGTATGACCTTGTAGCAAAAGGTTCCCCAATGCGTAACGAAAGTAGTCTTCATGTCTTCGGTAGCCATCCTTATCTGATTATAGCTAGAGAAGCCATCCATGAAAGAGAAGACTTTATGTTGAGCAGTATTATCAACCAAGACATTAATGTGTGGTAGAGGGAAGTCATCCTTGGGGCTTGCCCTATTTAGATTCCTATAGTCTACGCACATGCGAACCTTTCCGTATTTCTTTGGCACGGGCACCACATTGGCAACCCATTGGGGATAAGATGTCACAGCTAGGAAACCTACATCAAATTATTTCATCACTATAACTTTTATCTTTTCAGACATATCTGGGCTCATGCGACGAAACTTTTGTTTGACAGGAGAACAGTCTTCTTTTGTTAGAAGACGATGAACTACGATATCGGTATCCAACCCAAGCATATCTTCATAAGACTAAGCAAATACTTCCACATAATCATGCAAAATCTGAACCAACATGCTCTTGACACTGCTTTCCAAGTTAGCACCAATCTTGTTTTCCTTCTTATCTGCCTCAGTACCCAAATTGACGACTTCAACTGACTCTTCGTGCGACTGAATAGCTTTTTCCTCTTGTAATAGAAGTCTGGCTAGTTCTCCTGGTATATCACAATCTTTCTCACCTTTGTCTTCGGCTTTGTTGATTGGACATTCAAAGTCATAGTCGGCAATAGTAGTGTCATTATCAATAAGATCCAGAGTGGATGAGGACCTGCAAGAGTGTGTGTGTGTGCATGTAAGATACATGGCTATTTTGAAAAATGTAAGAAAGGAAAGACAATGAACACAAAGATTTGAATGCAAAAGAGTCCAATGGTTTGTATTGAATGATCATATGATTAGATGAACATAAATAAAACCCTTGACAAATGGACCATAGTGCCCCGGTCCAGGCACATGGCTTAAAAGTAATTGTTAAATATTATAGACAAAATGTTCTTGAATTGAAAGGAAAGCAATAACAGGTAGATTACTCCTCAATGAAGAAGATGGAAACAAATTCCTTTGCATGCCAATTCTTCAGCTCCTTTGTAGTTGGATACACCCAATCTTCAAATGCAACTTCTTCATCAGAATCACCTACAACGTTGACCTCATGGCTTCCAATGCGGAGAGGTGGCTTTCCTTCACGAGCATACCTCACTTCCTTCTGAGCTTTGACGGTGAAGACCAAACCAAACTTGTCCTCTTTGAATGGGATATCAAGGAGTTGTCCCCAATTATCACAGCTTCCTTCTTTAGTTACAGCACGAGCATCTTTGACTGAAACCATCTTCGGCACGACCTTAACAACTTTGGTAGCAACAATCATTGGTGGCACGACTTCAAAGGTTTGGTGGCCCCAGCTTTATGGATCCAAGGGCGACCCAACATACAAGAATAGGCAGGACGAATATCCATAATGTAGAAGGTGGAGTTGAAGATTTGGGATCCTACCTTGATTGGAAGATCTACTTACCCATGAATAGTCCTTGTTGATCCATCGAACGCCCTTACAATGATATCACTTGGCTTCAAGACTAAACCTTCACAGTCTAGACGGTCTAACGCCCCTTTGGGTAGTACGTTTAGAGACGACCCAGTGTCGACCAACACATGTGCTAAGGTAGTCCCTTTGTACTCGACAGAAACATGTAGAGCTTTATTGTGGTTCTTCCCAAGCGGTGTTAAGTTAGCATCTGAAAATCCCAAGCCATTATTAGCCGTTAGGCTTGCCACGCAATTCTCAAATTGGCTCGTTGTCGTCTCATGGGGGACATGAGCTTTTTTTTCAAGAATTTGATTAATGTACGAGCATGGGCATCAGAATAGAGTAGTAATGACAACATAGAAATCTTAGAAGGGGTTTTCCCCAACTGTTCCACAATCTTGAAGTCGCTCCTTTTTATTATCTTCAAGATCTCTTCCATCTCCTGAGCGGAGGGTTCTCCATCAATAACGTCCTTTGCGGGTATTTCTGTTACGACCGGCTCAATAACTTTCTCTTTCCCCATTGTGTCAGTACTTGACTTGGAAGTAGTAATGCAGATAGGCGCCTTTGTAACAACTTGTGGTGAGATATTGGGTGAAAATATTCTCCCAGTCCTGGTTACTTTTCTTGAACCAGTTATGTTACTAACATCATCAGCTTTTTCTTCTTCGATCCAAGTGTCTTGTTTAATCCCATGCTAAAATACCTCAACGCCATAGTTCCATGGCACTACCTTGTTTGAAGAATAGGGAGCTGGTTCGGGATTGGTAATTATTAAGGGAGCAACAATTGGTTCATTTGAAATCCTAATAGGAGCTTTGAAGGTGATCCTAAGAGGCTTGTTTGAGATGGTGATAATGGAGAGATATTCACATTTGTTAGTCAAACTTTCGGCAGGCGGAGTCTTCTCAAATAGGATCTCGTGGCTATCCATCAGGCGTTGTATGCCTTCCTTTAGCCCTTCGCATCCATTGAGTTATTGGTTACAGCAAACACAGTCTTTTACACATCCAGGGAAAATCCCAGATTTTAACAGGTTCTTTTTGATGATATTCAAAGGAGTAGTCAAGTCTTCAACAGTGGAAATTAAAATTGTATCTTCAACAACATTAACACCCTTGTCATGCTTCGGCATAGGCACGATGATTACATTCAGATTCGGAGGAGGATCAAACTCAATAGTCTTGTTATCGATCAAATCCTGAATTTTATTTTTCAAGGCCCAGCACTGGTCAGTCTCATGCCCGGGGCTGCTTGAGTGGTAAGCACATTTAGTGTTCAAATTATACTTTGGCGAAGAGGTATTTGGGTTGGCAGGTGGATCACGCAATGTCACTAAATTAGCCTTTAGAAAATGTTGAAGGGCTTGAGATAGTGACATACCTAATCTCATAAATTGTCTTCTCGGAGTTTCAAAACATTGATGATTAGCAGATGGTCTTGTAGTAGGAGTTGGATTGGAGATTCAGACGGCGTTAACAGACGGATGATCGTTCTTCTTGGCACGGGCCCTTTCCCCGTACACAACATTGATTTCCTTCTTTGCAACAAAAGGTTTCTTGACAGGATTGGAAGTGGAGGAAGATGCCACAAAGATCTTCCCACTTTTGATGCCACTTTCAACTCTTTCACCGGTTAAGATCAACTCGATGAATTCGGAGGAGGAACAACCAACCAACAAGTTAAAGAATAGACCAAATAAAGTGCCCATAAACATGTCAATGTGCTCTCTATCAGTCAAAGGTGGTTGGACCCTACTGGCGAGGTCTCTCCACTTTTGTGCATATTCTTTAAATCCTTCATTCTTTCCCATGGTTATATCTTGCAACTGAACCCTCATTGGCTCCAAGTCGGCGTTATACTGGTACTGATGGTAGAATGCAGTATCTAATCCTCTCAAGTATTGATACGGTAACTATCTAACTGATAAAACCATTCAAGTTGCGTTCCGTCCAAGCTCTCTTGGAAAAGTGAACCCAGAGTTTCTTATCAGCAATGTGCGACTGTATCTTGCGCACATGAGATTTCATGTGAAGTTTAGGACAGAAAACTCCATTGTACTTCGCAAAGACGAGTGTTTTGAATTTGTGGGGAATGAAAACCCCAGAGATCAGACCCAAATCATCAAAATCTAAACCGGGGATAGCTTGGATCTCGACGGCCTTCAATCTGTCTTCTAATTGCTTGTACTTGATATCGGCGGGTGGATACTGCTCGTCAAAATAATCATCATCAAACGCTTGATCATTAAAATAGTCAGCATGGGTACTCTTAACCTCACCAATCTGATTCTCATCCTCTTCAGATGAATCTTCTACTATTGGGATCTGACGAACCGACTCCTTGAACCTTCTACCCATGTTGAGTAGAGCTTTCTTCTTGGGCTTCTTCTTAACTGCCAATAATTCCATCATATCTTGCTGTCCCCTTGGCTAGGACCAGTAAAGTCTCTTGGAATTGAGAGTTTTGTGCTTGGAGATCCTTCACATTTTTCTCAGATCCATCTTGCTGAAATAAACAACAGAAAGATAAGGAAACTTGTTATGTGAAAACCTATCATGTTATGATGCATGGAAGATGTATATGCATATGATTTCAAGGATTTATTGAAATTTAATTTTGTATAGACAAAAGAGTGAACAAATGTCAATTTTCATTAATTAGTTCAAAAGGATTACATCATGCCTCTTGGGCTTATAAAATAACTTTCTAAGATAAAAAGACTGAACACATCCTCTTCAACGCGAGGTAGGCATTCACACTTTTATCTTCTTGTAGCTGCTTCGTAAGCTCCAAGACCCTCTTCTTGCTAGCATAGAATTGAGCTTTGAAAGTATCTCGTTCTTCCTTTATCTGAATCCATACTTTTTACAAGTCTTCAAGAGAGGTAGGCATGTCTGGATGGAGGACAGTGTACGGGACATCTCCTTCAACCCCATGTTCCATGATAACTGGTAAGATGGAGGGATAAGGCATCACAAGTTTCTGAGCACGAGCTCGCACCCACTTAAGGTAACACTCGAGGGGAATGGAATTCTTGTGTCCCAACATCTTGCTATCCACTTTGCTTACCATCCTCTAAGCTCGGATAAACCTCTGATGGTAGCTTTGATCGTCGCTCTCATAGTCAAATACCACTCCTTGGATGAGCATCTCGTGTGGACCATCCCTTTGGGCAAAACCAAATTGTCGTAAGGATAAGAAGGGGTTGTAAGGGATACCTCTTCTAATGCCAAGTAAAGGGACATTAGGGAATTCATCACAACGGTCGATGATAGTAACATTCTCCAAGGATCGGGAATACTAATGAACATCTGAATGTTTGAGCGTCATCAACCTATGGAACCATCTTGAACCTTGTTCGTTCTTCAACACAGATCGGGGAAGATGCGAAATAAACCATCTGGCCAAGAGAGGAGTGCAAAACATGGGGGCCCATCTCTTCCTCATAGTGCGAGAGTGAAAATAATGTAGAATGTCTCCCAATAAAGTAGGCACTGGATTGCGAGACATGAAGATTTTGACAGCGTTTACATTTATGAGTTTGTCAGGGTTTAGAAATAAAACCATCCCATAGATGAGAAGGGCCAAGATTTCTTCAAAATCTTTTAAATCCAAAGAGTTCCAACAATCTTGATCTTTCTCAAGCAAGAACTTTGCCAAGAAACCTTTGACACCACTCCTTGTTTCCCAATTAGTTGTGATGTCAGATTGTTGCAAGTGTGGTGCTTGAGCAATCTCCTCAGGTTTTGGGTCTTTTTCTGTACCGTTGAAGGGTAGTTGATTGAGAATGGGAATCCTCAAGAGTTGTGAGAATTCTTCTAGAGTAGGCACAAGTTGATAATCGGGAAAAGTAAAGAAATGGTGTAGAGAATCAAAGAATTGGAACAACACCTTCATCATATCTTCATCAGCGTTGGAGGTAACCGAATTTAGGAGTCGACCATGTCTTTCGGTGAATGGAGAATTCTCAGGAACCCTTGATGCTAATTCTTTGAGTTAAGGAGGAATCCTTACGAGATTGACTTGAATAATATTTCTGCGAATAGAAGCCATGTCCTATAAAACAGAACAAAGATAAATCCCAATAATCCTTGAAATGGTTAGTGAAAATGAGTATGATGTTATGATGTTTATGATGTCATGTACAAGTAAGTATATACAAACAAGGCAAACAAGTCATTAGGTTTAGGCTTGCATGGAGTCTCATATGTAAGTACCCTCTTGAAGTTTAGTTAGCTCAAACCTGTCCTAAAAATAGTAATCGGGTTCTAAAGGATCCCAATATCACTGGTCTGTCTTCTCGGGCATTATTTCAGCGCAAGCCTCTTTCACGGAGACCTAAATATCCCAAAAATACAAACCTCAATGAGTGTAGTATCGAGTATCTACCAACTTTGAACTGCACCAAAGTCGGTCATCTCACTACGTCCTAATGGCCAAGTTGGTCAAGTAAAGGTTCTAAAGTCAGTTAGTGCTTCACGACATCACTCAGTGGCCTCGTATTCTCTTTGACTACTCAAGGGCTACCGGTACCAACAAATATGTCACACTAACATAGTTATTGCTTAGACCATGTTGGTATACCCCACACAGTTTACACAACGTATTGCTACTTACCTATAAGGTATCCCAAATCCGGGTAGAGGATTAAAACAAACCCAAACAAGGAGCCAAAATGTAAAGCAAACAAATCAAACAATGAAAGCAAATAAAGGTTATCTAGCCCTATGGTAACCCTACTTTTAAGTTTCTCCCCAGCAGAGTCGCCAGTTCTGTGATACGGTGGGAGAACTGACTTGGGTGTTTTGTGTTTTATCGCAAATGTTGTAGTTAGTAAGAGTCTCCATCGACTTTTCTTTTATCCAAAAGGAAATGCTGAAAAGAACAGGAAAGACCTTTGAGATTGTTTCTTGAGTTCGGGGGGTAGATTATGAAAAGGGAAGGTGTTAGCACCCTTTTCATCCATAGTTATCTAGTGGCTCTTAGTTGCTTGCTAGATCACTTGCTTTTGTTTGAAAATGTGCTTTGTGTGGTTTTTAAAAGTATTTTGAAAAGGCGCCATCATTTAGGCAAACTTTGTAATAGTTCTCGTTCGTAAGAACGTATACAAAGTGTTGATATTTTGAAAATGTTTCATGTTTGGAAAATGTTTTGGAAGTGTTTTTGAAAGTGTTGGTGTTTGTTTTTAAAATAGCAAGGATGTTTGATTTGAAAATGAGCAAGCAACTAGGAACAAATCTACCTACTCAAAAGTCTTAGTTCATTTCTTCCTTTCCTTTAATATTGCTATCTTACTATGGATTTGGTAAGAAGCCTTATCTTTGGATGTAAAGGGACGGGCGTGGGTCATCGTATAGCCATGATAGCAATGTTGTGAAATATCTTAGCAATTCTATTTGAGGGACTAAGATCATTTTGAAAGGCAACATTTGATAGCGTCATCGAGGGACTATGATCTTGTACTTTGATTGCTTTTTGCTAAGATATCCCACACGCATAACATGGCCATTTTTGTAAGGCAACAAAGTGGAACTACCCTAAGGGTGTAAGTGTGCAAATGTGTTGATTTACATGCATTGTTTTGGCTTGAATTAGGGTTTTCTAACTTGTTGATTTTAGTCTTTCCATACAAACCCTAATTTACTAGCATTTATATAAAGCGATAAATTGCGGAAAGTAAAAATACTAAGTTATTACATCATTGGGGGAGGGGGCATACAAATTTACAAATGGAGATTTTGCAAGAAAAATTAAACTTAATTTATCTATTACAACCATATTGAATAAAGGTACAAGAATTGAAAAATAAAAATGCAAAAATGCAAATGGATAAAGGAATGATTTTGTTTGATTTTATGAAAGGGTTTTAACCTAAACCTATTTAAGAAAATAATTAATGAAAAATAAACAAAGTTAACTCAAACTAATTAACAAAGAAAATAAGTTAAAAATGTTTTTTTAGGGTTTTTTATGAAAAGGTTTTAAATTAATAAAAATAAAAATGAAGATTAATCAATTAAAATAAATCTAAGTTCTAAATTAATTAATTTACAAGAGAATAATAATATAATAATTAAACCTAGTTATCTAAATATTAATTAAAAAAAAGGAAATTAATTTATTAAAAGAAAATGTTTTTGTTCTTTTGTTTTATAAGAAAATAACATAAGTAAGTGTAAAAAATAATAACAATAATATTTTTTGGGTTTTTTATTAATAAAAATAATAATGATAATAATAATAATAATAATAATAATAATAATAATAATAATAATAATAATAATAATAAATAAAATAAAAAATATAATGAAATAAAAACAAGAAAAATGAAATAATAAAGAAAAATGGGCCAGGGTGTAAAAGTAAGGAGGGGTTAGAGGTAAGCAAAAACAGAAGCCCAAAGGGAGAGAAGCCCAGGCGCTGTTTCAAGCAAATAAAATGAAAAAATGTGAAAAATAGGCAAAAGGGTACCACTGGGGCTCGAACCCAGGTCCCATAGGTGACAGGCGCGCGCTTTAATCACTGGGGTGGTGTTGTACCCCAAAATTTGCCCTCCCATATTCTTCAAAGTTTTGACAAGCATCATCTCAATTTGCTCAAGTCTACTCAAGGGTTGCACAGTTCAAACCATCCTCCTAAGCCAGTCAAAATTAGGGTTTTGGTTCTTGCAAGGAAGTTGAGGTTTTCAAGGGCTCAATCAAGTCCCATATGCTCATATACATTGTCAAGCACCTACCTGTCAAGTTTCAAGGCTCACAAGGTCAAGTTGCACAGTCAAAAAACCCTAATTGCTTCACAATCAACTGCAGGGGCAAAATGGTCATTTGGCAGTCAAAAGTTAAAATTTTTGGTCAACATCTTATTTTGAAGCCACAATCATCATTTGGTCAAATCTTGACCATAATTTTACAAGAATGGCTCAAAAATCATCAAGGTGTCAAAAGTTTCTATTTTTGGACAGTTGAAAAGTCAACTGTAACTTGACCAAGGCATAACTTTTTCATGGTTCATCAGAAAAATCCCATCCAATTCTCATTTTGAAGGGGATGACATTTCCTACAACTCATCTTCACATTCCAAGTCCAATAAATGCTCTCACAAAAAGTTATCAATTTCAACATTATAGGTCATTTTCAAAAGTCAACAAAAAGGCATTTTAAGTCAAAGACCATAACTTGAGATTGGTAAATTCAAATGACATGGGACTAAAGGCATTGGTTAGAGGACTTCAAGACCTTTCCAAAATGTCCAAGAACATGTCCATATGATCAAAATTGAGCAAGATATGCATTGGAGAAGTTGGGAAATTTTTGTGAAATGGCAAAAGTCAACTATCCTTGAAACTTCAATTTTTGACAAAAGGGCCCACTTTTTTCCACTTGGTTCAGCCTTGTCATGCCACCTACGTGTCCCATGACCCATTACAAGACCAAACATTTATTTTTTCATTTTTATTTAATTTTTATGGATTTAATTCACTTTAATCCATACTTATTCAAATAAAAATCAAAAAATGAGTTAAATGGTATCTTTGAGTTTTGAATGGCTTTTATATATCATGAATCACATACCAAATTCGTGCCAAGCCTATTATGAGCATGAAATTCAAATTTTGAACAAAAATGGCAAGTTTCTTTAATGGTGGTTATGGAAATCTCAAAACATAATTGCATTGGTTAAGAGCTCATAATATGTGATTGATTCTCGTTCATGACGATATATGCAAGCCTCCCATACATCAGACACGGGCTAGAGACTCCTGAAACAGCAGAACCAAATTCAAAAAACTTGAAGAAAAGTCACAAACTGAAATCAATCTTCCAGTGCAATTCAGACACTTTCTTTGATCCAAACACATTCCCAACACTCCCAGGAACGATTTGCAGTCATAAACAAGTCCTAACACTCAAGAACTCGTGCTACACAGTCATACGGTTTACCTTCTTTTTTCAAAATCATAATCATCAATTCATGCGTTTTTAACATTTTTCATTGATTGTATTATGTTCACAGGACCCATACGTAGCTTTCTATATAATTCAATTTGATTATGATGCTCTAAAATGAAAGTTGCCATTGTTAAGTTCTAGGGTTTCAGAGCTTTCGAATTGGGGCTTTGCACATGCTGTAAAATCACACCTCCAAACACCCATGGTTGAAACCAGCGTGATGAGACAAACACAAAACATACCTCGCGCCTTTTTTATATGCACTGAGTGCCTAGTCGCTATTTTCTGCAGTTTTGTTTTGTGGGGGTTAAAAACCCCCGCTATCTAATTTCTATTTTGCAGGAAACGCGAAGAAGATGATGGCGTGCTTACATCCCATTGGCTGATTCAAATGGGCGTGCGCTTTTCCTTTTGTTCAGCATATAGTGTGTTTATTTCATATTATGTTTTTTCTCATTATTCTAACAAACGCGCATGAGTGGTGCAGTGGCTGGCAACGTGCTTGGTAATCTTTGGGACCTGGGTTCGATCCCCAGGTCCCCCTAACGCGTTATATTATTTTTCTTCTCATGCTTGCATACAGCGTTCCAAGGACGGCACACCATATATCCTCACAAGATCAACATGCCAAGTGTCCCAAGCGTCCATCCAAGGGCCAAGAGGTGAGGAGCACCATGCTCTCAGTCAACAAGCATTCCAGGCAATCTCCAAAGTCAAACAAAGCTGGCTTCTTGATGGGCTTCAGATTCCAATCAAAACACCCCAATCTGGCCCAAAACCCCCCTTGAGTTTGCAATTTTTATTTTTTCATTTTATATTTTATTTGTCTTATTTTTATTTTTCCCCTTTTATTAACTATTAACATAATTAATATTTTTATAAAAAATCAAAAAAAGAACTAACATTATTATTATTATTAATTCCATGTTATTTTGTAAATAAATACTAATAAATTGAATTAGTTTTAATTAGGCAACTTTAACCTTTTTT
This sequence comes from Vicia faba, assembly GCA_948472305.1. Classification (NCBI taxonomy): domain Eukaryota; kingdom Viridiplantae; phylum Streptophyta; class Magnoliopsida; order Fabales; family Fabaceae; genus Vicia; species Vicia faba. The sequence continues at coordinate 973,900,271 of OX451739.1, forward strand.
TTATAACTAAAATAAATTTAGAATTAGGTTTTTATTAACTTTTAATTTTATTTCCTTTTATTTCATTTCATTAAAAACATAAAAATACAAAAAACATTGTTTCTTTTAATAAATTAATTAATTAGTTTAATCATTAGTTTTAATTTCATTTAATCACAAAAAAGACAAAAAAATTCATTTCTTTTCTTAAAAGGGTCAAAACCCTTAAGGAATTCCCGATTAATTTTTATTCGCGCGTATTTATTTTATTTTGATTATTATGTAACTGCTTCAAGAATGTAATAGTAATTAGGTTTATTGCTTTCTTTACTTTCCGCACTTTATCAAAACGGGTCTTTGTTTTTTTGGCGATGTATAGACCCGCGCCTTGTAATAGCGTAGAATTTATCTTTCTGCAATTTATTTTCCGCACCCCTAACTGTTAAATGCATGAAAGAATGTATGTAAATAAAATTAATCCGTAGCTCACAAATAACATGTACAAAGACAATTAACTGAAAAACAACACACAAAGCACATGCCACTCCTAGGGTACGCTTCACTCGTTGCCTCGAAACATAGTCATCAAGTATAGGGTGTCTTAGAGGTCGCCCTTCTGTCCAAAAGATCCAGTTGCCTCGAAACGGTTGCCTCGGATACAAAGGATCTAGGACATTAAGGTTACTTCTAAGGTGTCCTACCATTGCTTCGGTGACCACACATGTCCCTTAATCGAATTGACCCGAACACCTCCAACGATGGTGCTACCTACTTCTCAATAGTGGGATAGCACTATCTAAAGGACTCTTACACAGCTTAATTCCTTAGAGTAGGTAGATTCTCATGGGTACTTGCTTTTTCAAACAAACAAAAACAACTTTTCGCACCCACACTTTCAAAAGTTTTCAAATAAATTTTTCATACACTCTTGAGGACAGATACAAGAGTTACTTAGAAATCTTTCAAACGAAACTTTTTTTCAAAACCCACACACACTTGAAAAGCAAACAAATTTTTGAAAACATAAGAGCAAGTACCTAAGAGCCCGTGGATAACCACAAATAGAAAGGGTGCTAACACCTTCCCTTTCTATAAATCTACCTCCCGAACCGAGAAACATTCTCAAAGAAGGAATTTTGCTGTGCTTTTGTCCTTTCCATGTTGGAGAACATAAAAGACGGTGGCGACTCTTGCTTACCGCGACATTTCGCGAAGCCAGCTTTAAACAGTCAGTTCTATTCCCACCGATCACAGAACTGGCGACTCTGCTGGGGAATAAACTAAAAGTGAGGTGTACCTTAGGAATAGTTCATCATCATGTTTTCAATTGCTTGATCTGCTTGCTTTAATATTGTGGGCCTGTTTTGGGAGTTTCATAGATCCTAACCTGGATCTGGGGGATACCTTCTTAGAAAGTAGCAACAAAACTGTGAGGGTACTGTGCGGGGTATACCGACACGGTTGAAGCAGTTTGCTACGTTGATGTGGCACTTTGGTGAGTACCGGTAACCCTTGAGTCAAGTCAAGGAGAGTACGGGGCCACCGCGTGGTGTCGTGAAGCATCAACTGACCTTAGGAACCTTACTTGACCATCCTGGCCTCTTTAGGGGTAGTGAGATGACTGACTTTGGTGCAGTCCGAAGTTGGTTGATACTCGATACTACACTCATTGAGGGTTGTTTTCTTGGAATATTTTGATCGCCAGTTCAGTGGCTAAATCAAAACAATGAACACAGAAAACAACCCAATGATATTGAGCTCCTTAGAACCCGGTTACTTTTGATAGGATAGGTTTGAGCCCACCAACTTCAAGAGGGTAGTACCCAAACCCCATGCTGGCCTAAACTCTAAGGGCTCTGTATGACTTGTGTGCCTTCAAACTTGAATTACTTGCACACTTGTTATCTAACAACACGAGTTCCTTGCAGGTTTTGTTTACAATCCTTAATTAGGACTCATTACAGGGCCTACTTACATCCATGAATAGCATAACATCATACCATTGCATACATCTTGCATAAGGACTAATCCATGTCAAGGATCTCAAGGGTTTGTGATGCAGGTCATGCTGAATCAAAAGTCTAGCAAGGGGGCAAAGGGGATTTATTTTCCTCTAGCCAAGGTTAATGACTTGAGTCAGGGGCTATGACCCACTCGATATGGTGAGCCTTGACTCTTGAAGAAGGACTCTCAGCAACATGAAGTTCCTTCAATCAAGCTACCCAAATTCAAATTCTAACAAGTTTCTCTGTTTACCCCGCGAGATCCTTGAAAACATCGCATGCATACATACATATCATTGCATTGCAGGTACCCTTTTGACAGGTCACTTACCTTCTTCGCTGTTTATTTCAGCAATGGCTTCCCAACAAGACAATCAGGATCTTTATGCTCAAGAGACTCGGTTCAAGGCAATCCTCCTAAACCTATCCAAGGGGCAGGAAGAATTGAGAACACTCCTCATGGGGACTTTGGTCAGGAACAGTTCTGAGGACGATAAGGACGAACGGCTGAAACGTCTACAAGCTGAGGTAGATACAATGATAGCCCAGATGCTGGGGCAGTTGAATCTCATTCAAGACTTAGCTCAAAGACAAGAAGAGCTCAGGGTTCTCGTCAACCAACTGCTTCGGGATAACCAAATGGGGCAAACATCTAAGGTTGAAGAGCAAGCCATCATTCAACCACTTGTGGGGCAAGACGACAAGGGAAAAGCACCCCAGTTTGCTTCAGGGTCATAAGCCCAGCATCAACCTCACCAGTGTCAACAGGGTAATCGGCGTAAGCGAAATACGCCTGGAAGACATTTCTCGGAGACTGGGATACCCTCATCACTGATACTGAGACGCTTGTTGGAGGTCAAGCTGATTACTTTAAAGGATCCTCCTAAGACTCTCAACATAACCTCCCTAAAATACAATCCTGATGAAAGGTGTGCCTACCATTCTGACAGCCCTGGACATGACACTGACGACTGTTGGAGCCTGAGGAACAAGATTCAAGACTTTATCAATGGAAGGGTTCTAGAGTTCATGCCGGGTGGTAAAATGAACATTTTCTGCTGAGAATTTTCCATCTGAGATGACTAGTTCAAACTAAGAAACTTTTGTTCATTCGAATGTTCAAGTTGTATTTTTCTTTGATTGTTTAAACATTTTATTCATATCAAACGTTGTTATTTCATTAATGCATTACACATGTCTGTTTTGAAGTAATTATTTCGTATTCACTATATTGCAAATTGCTTTCATATTTTTGTGTGATGATCAACGCTCGATCTAAAATTCTAAGCCTCTTGAGGGAGGATGACGAAAACGATACCACATCTCTACAGTATGCTTTTGAACAGACCCCGCTAATGAGGTACAAGCATTGTTTCTATTCCTAAACACTGGAGTTATAAGGAAGATAATCCATCGTCAACCCCTTCGAGCCAAAGAAGTAGGAGTTTTTCTTTTCACAAAAAAATTAAAACCCTTAAATCATAACCTGGGGCAGGGTAGTTCTCTCAGTTGATCCAAGTGCACAAAAAATAGCATCAAATGAGTCCCTCCAAAGCAAAAGACAGTGATGGTCCTAAATAATCATAAAGACAGGCAGCCATTACAAAAAAAACAAAAGCCCAATAAGTCAAAACCTATGAAGGAGACTTACAAAAACTGGGGCATCCCGCTGACTGTAATTACAAAAAGAAACAGTTCAGGCAAAAAATAGGGATAACGAAATCAAAAAAGAAAGAGGTCCTACAAACCCTCAACACAAAAGGAAATGACTGCCTATTCCAAATAAATTGTCAACATCCGAACCATCACCGGTATATCAGGGTGTTGTACCCCAAAATTTGCCCTCGCATTTTTCTACAAGCAATCTCAGCTTCAGACATTTCCTGACTTTTCAAACTGGCACAAGAATCGGACAAACGGACTTTTCTTGACAGTCAAGCAAAATTAGGGCTTTTACTGATTTTCAGAGCTCTGATTTGTCTCATACAGTTGGCTCAGAGTTTGGATGATTTTTGGTTCAATTTTGATCAGGCGAGCGTTATCTAGCATTTAATCAGGAATTAAGGTTTTATGGGCATATTCTCAGAAGAATTTAAATTCTACCGCACTTTGCAGTTCATTCCGAGATTCGGGTTAAAATTCGCGTTATCTTGATTTAATCAGTAAATGAGGCAGTTGGTTTGAATTCACCAGTCAAAAGGGATGTGTGCAATGTGGAATTACAGTGCTTGGCAAAAGAATCAGTGAAAAAAGGATTGCATCTGATCAAGTTTTTGTGTTCGACTGTGCGTTGCTTTGAATAATGGATACGTCGAATTCATTTATTTTGATCATCAAAGGTTTAGTTGATTATTTATGGTTCTAAGAATTAAAATATTTGAAGTTTAAACTTTCATTTTATTTTATTTAAGGAACTATAAATAACAAATAAACAATTAAAGAAAAGGAATTGAAAGAGAATTAAATATCAATGGAATTTTTTATTTCACATTTAATAATTGTTACAATTGTTATTATTTGGATACTAATATTTATTACAGAGTATTTAAAATAATAATAATGTACAAAAATTAAACTGAAAGTAAAAAAGTCTATCCTATTTCTAATTCTTCATTCTTCACTTCATTCCGGTGCTCCATTTTTATCTGCAAAAAGAAAAAAAAGAAAAGTCAGAAAGCATTAAATTGGAAAAGACAGTTAAAAAAAAATTCGCTCATCATTAGGGGCCACTGACTGGGATCAGTTGACCCTCTCTGCAAATCACGGGATTTCTCCCGGTTCACAAAGAGGGAAGATTTTTATTCATGAATGCAAATGTCAAATGCATAAGTTCCAAAATTCAAGCTGCATAGAATCTCAAATCCAAAGTTCAAACTACATAGTTCAAATCCAATTCCACTTTCCACCAAAAGCAAAAAGGCAATTTACTGTCAAAACAGAAAATCTATCCAAACTGTCAAAAAAGAGATAAAGAGGATGCAGTCAAGAAAGGTGTTATGCAAGCTAAAACCTTAAATCATCATTTCCCACCAGTAGGGCCCCTTCAGAACCAAAAGGTACAAAAGAATCATATAATATATTCAAAACTGTACAATAGAAAATGAGAAGAAGAGAGATAAAGCAGCATAGGCAGGTTTTAGGCTCAGGCAGGGAAGACAGAAAAGATATACAAAAAAGAGAATACAATTCAGCATTATTCAAAACTGGGCAGAAGTACACAGCATAGACAATTGCCAAAAATAGAAAAGTTCCAAGAAACCTTGTGAAACTACCCAGCAAACTTGGGTCAAAGAGAATACCAAGGTTTGAATGAAGGTTGGGCGCCAAAGACCAATAGAAAGAGGACAAAAGAACACAAGAAACATTACTGTCAAACCTGATTGAGCCAAGCACCAATATCACAAAAAAAACATATAACCTGTATAACTCAGAACTAAACCAATATAGGCCATAACCTCATACCTGTCCAGATTTTCACAAGTTATCAAAACACATCATCCCAAAAACCAAATACATACCACATACTGAAGCAAGACCTGCACCAGCAAAAACCAAGCGTTGGCCAAACCTCATAAACCAGTTCCTCAACCTGAGACTCACTAACACAAAATCCACAAGCCAATACAAAGCAGTTCAAGGCTAGAAGAGAAAAATATACAATCTGCAAAACCTGCTAATGCCTTAACCTGCCTGCATCATCCAAACACATACACAGAACTACCAACACCCTGCCTTAACCTCAAAAGCCTAACCATCAAAACATGTCCTAGCTTTCAAACCTGATAAACAAAATCCAAATCCCTCAATCATACTGTCAAACTAAACCAGCATAGGCCAAATCTCATAAAACATGAACCTCTAACCTGCTGAGGCTTAACCTCAAGAACCTGTAAAAACCTCACCATGCCTAGCAATAAACCATCAAACACACAGTTCAACAGAAAATATACCAAACCTCAACCATCCCTAAAACTATCCAACCTCTAAGCCTCAGAATTTCTTCATCATAGGCAATAAATATTCAAGACATCCAACTCAACAAAAGCGTCAAGGGCATCAATCTCAGAAAGCATTCAAAGGTCCAAAGGCAAGCAAACATACAGGAGAGGCAAGTGCAAGGTAACCTAGGCCCTCAGTGTACACATCACTGGGCAATAAGGCAGTCAAACAAGAAGCATACAAATACTCAGGCAACAATACATAGGCAACAGTGGCGTGGAAGAAGAAGATAAAGAAGTGAATTAGAAAGAAGGGTTTTCAGGCAAATCTAAAATCATCATAAAACCCTCACACAGCAAGAGGTAAGAACGAAAATACCAGGAAAGCATCAGAAGCAAAGCAAGCATCCAGCTTCATCACCGAATCGCCATTCCGGCCTCCTAAGCGTCTCCACCCCTCTTCTCTCCTCCTTCTCCAAGGTCAGGTAACGAACTCTCTACCTCTTCTCCTTCACTTCATAATAACGAAATGTCAATTAAGACTCAAATCAGAAAGACATGCAATCCGTAAAAAAGGAAAAGAGATAAGAACATAACAATTAAAAGCTAACCTTGTTTCAAGAAGATGTGGAGCTCTTGCCTTGGAGGGAAGAGAGTCCGGGAGTGACGTTGGTGGCCGGAAAGAGAAGCATTCAGGGAGATGAGGAAGAGAACGTTGAACGAATACGCGCCGCCGCTGCTTCGCCTAAAACCTATTTCTTTCCTCAACTGAACAAGCCTTCCCTAACCCTAAAATTCGTTCAAGATAAACATGGGCCTGACCCGTCTCTAAGTCTCTCTAAAGCCCATTAAAGATGCTTCCTTTCTGTTTCTTTTAACATACATTAAACACTAACCCCTTTTTATTTTATAAACAATATTTACTTCTTTTCTTTTTCTTTGTAGAATACTAACTTTTTTTATTTTATTTTATAAACAATGTTTACTTTTTTTTATTCTTTGTAAAATACTAACTTAATTAAAATACATTTTTTATCATATAATTAAATTTGAAAACATCTTCTTTTGATTAATATACTTTTGTACATAACAATTTAAATACATCATTTCTCTAATATTAACATTCATAAATATTTGATTAAAATACTTTCTTTTTTTTACATAATACAATTTAATTAAAATTTGAACATACCATTTAATTAAAACATTTTCTTTTGTACATAATTAAACATATAAATCAAAGATTCATTAAAATACACTTCTCTAGGTCAAACCCTAATACGATGCAACTCCACAATTCGCACTTGTACATAATTACACATACGTATACATCTCACATTTACACTTACACAATACATTGCCCTATACACATTTTTATCTTATATTTGTATATTCGATATTTACATTTGATTGCGACTTCGATTTGGTTGTAATTTATTTGGATACTATAAGTCTCATCCCCTTTGTACATTTATACCCCCACTCCCGGACACTATTTTGTAATAGCGTAGATTTTACATTTCCGCAATTTACAGTTTTCCAATTATACCATGGTTAGACCTAGGGTTTGTATGTACATAAAATCAAACGCTAGATAACCTAATACAAGACAAATACATGTAATCAATACACAATCACACTTGCACCCCCTAGGGTAATCCCACATGTTGCCTTCCAAAATGGGCCATGCTTGCACGTCGAGTATCTTTGGCAAAACAAAATCAAATGATCATAAGTCCCTCAAAGTGTTGCCTAAACGGAATGATCATAGTCCCTTCAAAGAAAATTGCCAAAGACACTTGGCATCATTGCATTCATGGTCCATACGATGACCCGCGCCCGTCCCGAATAAACTTCCTAAACGCAAGATTGTCTATCAATTTCAATGGTGGAACAAAATTGTTAAAAGGGGTAAAACATAACAAAAACCTTTGAGTACAATAGGGTAGACAAAACTCTTAGTTACTTGAGATCAAACTTGCAAAAACACTTGCCTTCTTTTCAAAAACCACAATCCACAACACTTTCAAACAAACTCTCAAAAACATTTGAAAACGTCTTTTCGAAAAGATTCACACTTTTGTAAAACACTCAAACACGAGTCAAATACATTAGTTGCCTAAGACAAGGCATCTTTTTCCAAAACATTTTCAAAAAGCACCCACACACACACCATTTTCAAAGCAATCGAAAAAACAAGGCAAGTGATCTAAAAACCAAGTAACTAAGAGCCCATGGATAACCATGGATGAAAAGGGTGCTAATACCTTCCCTTTTCATAATCTACCCCCCGAACCCACGAAATATCTCAAAAGGTTTTTGCTGTGCTTTTTTAACCTTTCCTTTAGGATAAAGTAAAAAGTCGGTGGCGACTCTTGCTCAACCGCACAAGTGCGAATACGAACGCAAAACGCTAGTCAGTTCTCCCACCGTATCACAGAACTGGCGACTCTGCTGGGGAAATTTTTTTAAGTGGGGTTACCTTAGGGTTTAGATCACTTTTGTTTTCAATTGATTGGCTTGTTTGCTTTTACATTTGTGGGCCTTGTATCGGAGTTTTATAGATCCTAACTCGGATCTGGGGATACCTTCTTAGAAAGTAGCAACAAGGCTGTGAGGGAACTGTGCGGGGTATACCGACATGGTTGAAGCAGTCTGCTACGTTGATGTGGCACTTTGGTGTGTACCGGTAACCCTTGAGTTCAGTCAAGGAGAGTACGGGGCCGCCGCGTGGTGTCGCGAAGCATCAACTGACCTTAGGAACCTTAATTGAACCATCTTGGCCTTTTTAGGGTAGTGAGATAACTGACTTTGGTGCAGTCCGAGGTTGGTTGATACTCGATACTACACTCAATTGAGGGTTGCTTTCCTGGAATATTTCGGTCGCCAGTTCAGTGGCTAAATCGAAACGATGAACAATGAAAGCAATCCAGTGATATTGGGATCCTCTAGAACCCGGTTACTTTTGATAAGACAGGTTTTAACCAACAAACTGAAAGAGGGTAGTACCTGAACCTCATGCAAGCCTAAACCTAAGGCTTTGTGTGCTTTGTGTGAATATTGTTTGCCTGTATATACACTCACTTGTTTGTGCATACATGTACATAACATCATGACATCATACCATAGCATTTTCAATAACCATTTCAAGGATCTCGAGGGCTCTTTTGATGCAGGGTTACGTTGAGCCAGACGTCTATCAAAGGGCAAGAGGTTCCTCCTCTAGCCAATCCAGTCAAAGTTCAAGTGCAACAACTTGAATCAGTGGCTATGACCCACTCGACATGGTGAGCTTGATTCTAGTGGAAAGACATCCGCCGATACAAAGATCTCCAATCAAAGATCAAGTGCAACAACTTGAATCGGTGGCTATGACCCACTCGACATGGTGAGCTTGATTCTCGTGGAAGGACGTCCATCGGTGCAGAGATCTCCAATCCAAGAGCAAAGTTCAACCTCTAACATTTTCTTGTGTTTATCCCAAGAGATCCTCGAAAGCATGCATCCACATATCATGCATTGCATCTTGACAATCTTTCCTTTTTCAGGTTTCCTTACTCTCCTGCTGTTTATTTCAGCAAGAGATGGCTCTAGAACGGTCTGTCAAAGACATCCAAGACCAGACTGCTCAGCTGCAGGAGATGTTCCTAAACTTGTCTCTGGGGCAAGAAGAGATGAAAGCTCTCCTCACTAAAGGCCTGGGGAATTCCAACAATGCCAGGAGTGATCAGATTGCGGAGCTGCAGTTTGATCTGACAACACTGAGGACTCAAATGATGGGACAGTTGGTGGGCCAGATGGCTCTCATCCAAGACCTATCCCAAAGACAAGAGGAACTCAGAGTTCTTGTCCGCCAACTGCTTCCAAACAACCAACTGGGGCAAACATCTGAGGTTGAAGAGCAAGTCACTGCTCAGCCTCCATCCACTCAAGAAGACAAGGGGAAAGCTCCTTTGCTAGCTTCAGGGTCACAATCTCATCAACAACCTCGCCAGCCTCAACGGGGGAATCGGCGTAAACAAGAAAAGTCGGGAAGACAGTTTACGGAGACTGAAATACCATCATTTTTCATACTGAAGCGCCTGTTGGAGGTCAATTTGCTCACCGTAAAGGACCCTCCTCAGAAGCTCAATATCTTCTCTCCTCACTTTAATCCCGACGCATTCTGTGTTTACCACTCCTACAGCCCGGGACACAGCACCAACGACTGTTGGACCTTGAAGAACAAGATTCAAGATCTGATTGAAATTGGGGTGCTGGAATTCATGCCAGACAGCGAGATGAAGATCTTCCGTTAAAGGGTTCTCCGCTTGAAGTGACGAAGCTCGAAGCTGAAAAACTTTTGCTTCTTTTTGAATTTTCAAAGTTGTAATTTCTTTTGCTATCAAACAATTATCTGTTGATGTTAAACTCTGTTTTCATTAATGCATTGCATATGTTTGTCTTGAATTCATCCATTCGTTTCACTACTCTTATGCTTTTCTTTATGATATTTGGCTCTTGATAAAAAAGCTGTAAGCCTTTAGAGGGAGGATGACGAAACAATACTGTGATCTTATACAGTATGCTTTTGAACAGACTTTGCTGATGATGTACATGCGTTTCTTTCAATTCCCAAACACTGGAGTTATAAGGAAGTTAATCCCTAGTCAACCCCTTCGAGCCAAAGAAGTAGGAGTTTCCTGTTCTAAACAATCGAAACCTTTTGATGTAAACCCGGGGCAGGGTAGTATCTCAGTTAATTCAAAAGAAAATGCGCATTGAGGTCGCAAACTCTCAGTTCGTAACACAACGAACGACGTCAAAAAAGAAAGCGTTCCTTCGGAATCCAAAGACAAGGGTGGTTCCCTATCACATAGACAGTCAATCTCTCAAAAGAAAGAAGCCCACTGAGCCAAAACCTATAAAGGAGGCTTAAGAAAGCTAGGGCATCCCGCTGACAGTGATCCCGAAAACGGTGACAGTCAGGCAAAAGTTAGGGATAACAAATCAAAATCAAAATAGTGAGGTCATTACAAAACCCTCAACAACATGAAAAGTGTTGAAAAAGAAAAAAGGAGATGATGACTGTCTCCCAAAAATTCAAAATGGTGAACCATCGCCCAAAAGTCGTTCAAAACTCAAAACAGAGTGTGACGCACGATTAACTAAGCTTAGGTTGGAGAACATCACGAAGAGCGGGTGGGTACAAATATACTTTGAGCCTTTATCCTTTGTTTCTTAAACCGTGAACCAGGCCACGTTACAACCCTTCAAAAGTCCTAATTGAAGCATGGGTTAGTTCGAAAGCATACTGTTACAAAAGGTATCCTGACTCCTGTAGGGCTTTGCTCTAAATCTGGTGTTAACTTGTCTTATGAAAAGTTTTCTGCTAAACAACGCATTTTTCAAAACTTCAAAGACAAACATAAACTTTGCATTATCCGAATATCACTGTCTGCATTTGACCTTTTTATTTGACAGCGAAGAATTTCATACAGCGAATGTTCGGAGGAACGAAAACTCTCTCAATGAGCAAAATCACTTCAAGAGGATAACACTTCCATCAAATCCCCTTATCAACAAGGGGCATGACATGTCACAAATCAATTAACCTGGGGCAGTCCAGTCAAGGTCCAACAGATCTTTCAAAGTACAGTTAACCTGGGGCAGTCCAGTCAAGATTTCAAGAAATCTCTCAATATGCAGAGTAATCTGATTTAAGACTCCTTCTTCACCACTTGGGGCATTCGAATGTCAAAAGTGTTCAACAAATCAACTACAACATTTCCAGACTCGACTCCTGTATCTAGCCAGGGCACGTCTGAAGAGTTCGAGGATTCGATTCCTGTATCCAGCCAGGGCATATCTGTTGACGACTATTTCCAGATTCGATTCCTGTATCCAGCCAGGGCATATCTGTTGACCACATTTCCAGACTCGACTCCTGTATCTAGCCAGGGCACGTTTGAAGAGTTCGAGGATTCGATTCCTGTATCCAGCCAGGGCATATCCGTTGACGACTATTTCCAGATTCGATTCCTGTATCCAGCCAGGGCATATCTGTTGACCACATTTCCAGACTCGACTCCTGTATCTAGCCAGGGCACGTTTGAAGAGTTCGAGGATTCGATTCCTGTATCCAGCCAGGGCATATCTGTTGACGACTATTTCCAGATTCGACTCCTGTATCCAGCCAGGGCATATCTGTTGACCACATTTCCAGACTCGATTCCTGTATCTAGCCAGGGCACGTCTGAAGAGTTTGAAGATTCGATTCCTGTATCCAGCCAGGGCATATCTATCAACTATCACCTTTCCAGATTCGATTCCTGTATCCAGCCAGGGCATATCTGTTGACCACATTTCCAGACTCAACTCCTGTATCTAGCCAGGGCACGTTTGAAGAGTTCGAGGATTCGATTCCTGTATCCAGCCAGGGCATATCTGTTGACGACTATTTCCAGATTCGACTCCTGTATCCAGCCAGGGCATATCTGTTGACCACATTTCCAGACTCGATTCCTATATCTACCCAGGGCACGTCTGAAGAGTTTGAAGATTCGATTCCTGTATCCAGCCAGGGCATATCTATCAACTATCACCTTTCCAGATTCGATTCCTGTATCCAGCCAGGGCATATCTGTTGACCACATTTCCAGACTCGACTCCTGTATCTAGCCAGGGCACGTTTGAAGAGTTCGAGGATTCGATTCCTGTATCCAGCCAGGGCATATCCGTTGACGACTATTTCCAGATTCGATTCCTGTATCCAGCCAGGGCATATCTGTTGACCACATTTCCAGACTCGACTCCTGTATCTAGCCAGGGCACGTTTGAAGAGTTCGAGGATTCGATTCCTGTATCCAGCCAGGGCATATCCGTTGACGACTATTTCCAGATTCGATTCCTGTATCCAGCCAGGGCATATCTGTTGACCACATTTCCAGACTCGACTCCTGTATCTAGCCAAGGCACGTTTGAAGAGTTCGAGGATTCGATTCCTGTATCCAGCCAGGGCATATCTGTTGACGACTATTTCCGGATTCGACTCCTGTATCCAGCCAGGGCATATCTGTTGACCACATTTCCAGACTCGATTCCTGTATCTAGCCAGGGCACGTCTGAAGAGTTTGAAGATTCGATTCCTGTATCCAGCCAGAGCATATCTATCAACTATCACCTTTCCAGATTCGATTCCTGTATCCAGCCCGGGGCATGTCTGAAGAATTCCAGACCAACACCTGTAACAAGCCAGGAATTTATCTACATCACCACTTGGGGCATTCGAATGTCAAAAGTGTTCAAAACCCGATGCAGTTTTACACAAGCTCATCATCAGGAAGCCCTACACCGGTTTCTCTTCAAGACTTCTGAAACAAGTTTACGGATTCTTCCCAACAACGGATGTTAATCTACCAACTTGTTCAGACTCTTCTCAAACCTTTGAAATTTAGTTTACGGACGCTTCCCAACAACGGATGCGGCTCTATTGCTGATTCAACTTCAAGATTTCTGAAAATAGTTCACGGGTTCTCCAAGTAAACGGAGGTTAACCTATCGCTTGTTCAGATTTTTCTCAAGCTAACCACCACGGAAGATCGCGCTCGCCAAAATTCTCTTCCCCAGCGACAACCAAGGATTTATTTTCCCCGGTAGCAGTCAAGTTGCTTTTATCTTCAGCCATCTCGGATTCATGTATCCTTGGCAAGATTAGCTCATCAGCTTACATACGCATTCATTACATTCATATCATAAATATTGATGCCACGTACATTGCATCATGCATCATAACATTGCATGCAACTAACCCTTCACCTTTTTCAGGTAAGATCAGTCGACAGACAAAGACCATCTCCCGAGATTCATCCAGAAATAGTTCAGATGTGACCCAGACACGGCGACTTTCTGATACTTATTCCAGATTCATTCAGACGCATCAGCAGGAACCCTACACCGGTTCCTCTTCAACTTCAAGACTTCTGAAAATAGTTTACGGATTCTTCCCTACAACGGAGGTCAATCTACCGACTTGTTCAGACTCTTCATAACTTTCGAAAACAGTTTACGGATTCTTCCCAACAACGGATGTCAATCTACCAACTGATTCAGACTCTTCTCAATTTTTGAAAATAGTTTACGGACGCTTCCCAACAACGGATGTTGCTCTATCGCTTATTCAATCTCAGATGGTTTACAGATTCTCCAGATACGGACGTCAATCTGTTGCTTGTCCGGACCCCAATTCAGAGATGTCCCCAAAACAGGGATGCCCTTCTGATACTTGTCCACTCACCATTGACACACAATTCAGCATGTCCAAGATGGCATCTATAAGCCCATCCTCCTACCAGCAGTCGCCGAATGGCATCTATAAGCCCATTCTCAGATGGCATCTATAAGCCCATTCTCAGATGGCATCTCTAAGCCCATCCCCCGACAAAATTCTATCGCACCAGATGGCATCTTTAAGCCCATCACCAAATGGCATCTTTAAGCCCATTCACCATCGGATCGACGAGTGCAAATTTTCTGGGCACATTAGTGTCCAATCTCCTTTTACCTTCAAGTCGCGAGAGGCAAACTTGCCAATCTAACTCTTCAGGTCTAAGAAGATTGAACAGGGGCAACTGTTGTACCCCAAAATTTGCCCTCGCATTTTTCTACAAGCAATCTCAGCTTCAGACATTTCCTGACTTTTCAAACTGGCACAAGAATCGGACAAACGGACTTTTCTTGACAGTCAAGCAAAATTAGGGCTTTTACTGATTTTCAGAGCTCTGATTTGTCTCATACAGTTGGCTCAGAGTTTGGATGATTTTTGGTTCAATTTTGATCAGGCGAGCGTTATCTAGCATTTAATCAGGAATTAAGGTTTTATGGGCATATTCTCAGAAGAATTTAAATTCTACCGCACTTTGCAGTTCATTCCGAGATTCGGGTTAAAATTCGCGTTATCTTGATTTAATCAGTAAATGAGGCAGTTGGTTTGAATTCACCAGTCAAAAGGGATGTGTGCAATGTGGAATTACAGTGCTTGGCAAAAGAATCAGTGAAAAAAGGATTGCATCTGATCAAGTTTTTGTGTTCGACTGTGCGTTGCTTTGAATAATGGATACGTCGAATTCATTTATTTTGATCATCAAAGGTTTAGTTGATTATTTATGGTTCTAAGAATTAAAATATTTGAAGTTTAAACTTTCATTTTATTTTATTTAAGGAACTATAAATAACAAATAAACAATTAAAGAAAAGGAATTGAAAGAGAATTAAATATCAATGGAATTTTTTATTTCACATTTAATAATTGTTACAATTGTTATTATTTGGATACTAATATTTATTACAGAGTATTTAAAATAATAATAATGTACAAAAATTAAACTGAAAGTAAAAAATTCTATCCTATTTCTAATTCTTCATTCTTCACTTCATTCCAGTGCTCCATTTTTATCTGCAAAAAGAAAAAAAAGAAAAGTCAGAAAGCATTAAATTGGAAAAGACAGTTAAAAAAAAAATTCGCTCATCATTAGGGGCCACTGACTGGGATCAGTTGACCCTCTCTGCAAATCACGGGATTTCTCCCGGTTCACAAAGAGGGAAGATTTTTATTCATGAATGCAAATGTCAAATGCATAAGTTCCAAAATTCAAGCTGCATAGAATCTCAAATCCAAAGTTCAAACTACATAGTTCAAATCCAATTCCACTTTCCACCAAAAGCAAAAAGGCAATTTACTGTCAAAACAGAAAATCTATCCAAACTGTCAAAAAAGAGATAAAGAGGATGCAGTCAAGAAAGGTGTTATGCAAGCTAAAACCTTAAATCATCATTTCCCACCAGTAGGGCCCCTTCAGAACCAAAAGGTACAAAAGAATCATATAATATATTCAAAACTGTACCATAGAAAATGAGAAGAAAAGAGATAAAGCAGCATAGGCAAGTTTTTGGCTCAGGCAGGGAAGACAGAAAAGATATACAAAAAAGAGAATACAATTCAGCATTATTCAAAACTGGGCAGAAGTACACAGCATAGACAATTGCCAAAAATAGAAAAGTTCCAAGAAACCTTGTGAAACTACCCAGCAAACTTGGGTCAAAGAGAATACCAAGGTTTGAATGAAGGTTGGGCGCCAAAGACCAATAGAAAGAGGACAAAAGAACACAAGAAAACATACTGTCAAACCTGATTGAGCCAAGCACCAATATCACAAAAAAAACATATAACCTGTATAACTCAGAACTAAACCAATATAGGCCATAACCTCATACCTGTCAAGATTTTCACAAGTTATCAAAACACATCATCCCAAAAACCAAATACATACCACATACTGAAGCAAGACCTGCACCAGCAAAAACCAAGCGTTGGCCAAACCTCATAAACCAGTTCCTCAACCTGAGACTCAATAACACAAAATCCACAAGCCAATACAAAGCAGTTCAAGGCTAGAAGAGAAAAATATACAATCTGCAAAACCTGCTAATGCCTTAACCTGCCTGCATCATCCAAACACATACACATAACTACCAACACCCTGCCTTAACCTCAAAAGCCTAACCATCAAAACATGGCCTAGCTTTCAAACCTGATAAACAAAATCCAAATCCCTCAATCATACTGTCAAACTAAACCAGCATAGGCCAAATCTCATAAAACATGAACCTCAAACCTGCTGAGGCTTAACCTCAAGAACCTGTAAAAACCTCACCATGCCTAGCAATAAACCATCAAACACACATTTCAACAGAAAATATACCAAACCTCAACCATCCCTAAAACTATCCAACCTCTAAGCCTCAGAATTTCTTCATCATAGGCAATAAATATTCAAGACATCCAACTCAACAAAAGCGTCAAGGGCATCAATCTCAGAAAGCATTCAAAGGTCCAAAGGCAAGCAAACATACAGGAGAGGCAAGTGCAAGGTAACCTAGGCCCTCACTGTACACATCACTGGGCAATAAGGCAGTCAAACAAGAAGCATACAAATACTCAGGCAACAATACATAGGCAACAGTGGCGTGGAAGAAGAAGATAAAGAAGTGAATTAGAAAGAAGGGTTTTCAGGCAAATCTAAAATCATCATAAAACCCTCACACAGCAAGAGGTAAGAACGAAAATACCAGGAAAGCATCAGAAGCAAAGCAAGCATCCAGCTTCATCACCGAATCGCCATTCCGGCCTCCTAAGCGTCTCCACCCCTCTTCTCTCCTCCTTCTCCAAGGTCAGGTAACGAACTCTCTACCTCTTCTCCTTCACTTCATAATAACGAAATGTCAATTAAGACTCAAATCAGAAAGACATGCAATCCGTAAAAAAGGAAAAGAGATAAGAACATAACAATTAAAAGCTAACCTTGTTTCAAGAAGATGTGGAGCTCTTGCCTTGGAGGGAAGAGAGTCCGGGAGTGACGTTGGTGGCCGGAAAGAGAAGCATTCAGGGAGATGAGGAAGAGAACGTTGAACGAATACGCGCCGCCGCTGCTTCGCCTAAAACCTATTTCTTTCCTCAACTGAACAAGCCTTCCCTAACCCTAAAATTCGTTCAAGATAAACATGGGCCTGACCCGTCTCTAAGTCTCTCTAAAGCCCATTAAAGATGCTTCCTTTCTGTTTCTTTTAACATACATTAAACACTAACCCCTTTTTATTTTATAAACAATATTTACTTCTTTTCTTTTTCTTTGTAGAATACTAACTTTTTTTATTTTATTTTATAAACAATGTTTACTTTTTTTTATTCTTTGTAAAATACTAACTTAATTAAAATACATTTTTTATCATATAATTAAATTTGAAAACATCTTCTTTTGATTAATATACTTTTGTACATAACAATTTAAATACATCATTTCTCTAATATTAACATTCATAAATATTTGATTAAAATACTTTCTTTTTTTTACATAATACAATTTAATTAAAATTTGAACATACCATTTAATTAAAACATTTTCTTTTGTACATAATTAAACATATAAATCAAAGATTCATTAAAATACACTTCTCTAGGTCAAACCCTAATACGATGCAACTCCACAATTCGCACTTGTACATAATTACACATACGTATACATCTCACATTTACACTTACACAATACATTGCCCTATACACATTTTTATCTTATATTTGTATATTCGATATTTACATTTGATTGCGACTTCGATTTGGTTGTAATTTATTTGGATACTATAAGTCTCATCCCCTTTGTACATTTATACCCCCACTCCCGGACACTATTTTGTAATAGCGTAGATTTTACATTTCCGCAATTTACAGTTTTCCAATTATACCATGGTTAGACCTAGGGTTTGTATGTACATAAAATCAAACGCTAGATAACCTAATACAAGACAAATACATGTAATCAATACACAATCACACTTGCACCCCCTAGGGTAATCCCACATGTTGCCTTCCAAAATGGGCCATGCTTGCACGTCGAGTATCTTTGGCAAAACAAAATCAAATGATCATAAGTCCCTCAAAGTGTTGCCTAAACGGAATGATCATAGTCCCTTCAAAGCAAATTGCCAAAGACACTTGGCATCATTGCATTCATGGTCCATACGATGACCCGCGCCCGTCCCGAATAAACTTCCTAAACGCAAGATTGTCTATCAATTTCAATGGTGGAACAAAATTGTTAAAAGGGGTAAAACATAACAAAAACCTTTGAGTACAATAGGGTAGAAAAAACTCTTAGTTACTTGAGATCAAACTTGCAAAAACACTTGCCTTCTTTTCAAAAACCACAATCCACAACACTTTCAAACAAACTCTCAAAAACATTTGAAAACGTCTTTTCGAAAAGATTCACACTTTTGTAAAACACTCAAACACGAGTCAAATACATTAGTTGCCTAAGACAAGGCATCTTTTTCCAAAACATTTTCAAAAAGCACCCACACACACACACCATTTTCAAAGCAATCGAAAAAACAAGGCAAGTGATCTAAAAACCAAGTAACTAAGAGCCCATGGATAACCATGGATGAAAAGGGTGCTAATACCTTCCCTTTTCATAATCTACCCCCCGAACCCACGAAATATCTCAAAAGGTTTTTGCTGTGCTTTTTTAACCTTTCCTTTAGGATAAAGTAAAAAGTCGGTGGCGACTCTTGCTCAACCGCACAAGTGCGAATACGAACGCAAAACGCTAGTCAGTTCTCCCACCGTATCACACAGGGTAAAGACTCAAACAAGGTCTAACGCATGATTAGTTAGTTTAGGATCGAAGAACATCACGAAGAGCGGGTGGGTACAAATAAAATTTGAGCCTTTATCCTTTGTTTCTTAAACCGTGAACCAGGCCACGCTACAACCCTTAAAAAGTCCTAGCTGAAGCATGGGTTTAGTTCGAAAGCATACTGTTACCAAAGGTATCCTGACTCCTTAAGGCTTGCGGTAAAATAACGAGTTGACATCACGGTTCAAAAAAAAATTCACTTGTTTTTATGAAAAAATGCATTTTCAAAAAAGACATAAGCTTTGAATTTTCAAAATAACATTGTTTGCAGATGATTATTTGTTTGAACAGCAGAGAACTTTGCACGACGAGCATCTAGTGAACAAAAGTCTTCTCAACAAAAGGTCACCTCAAATGGAAAAGCACTTCCAAGGGGGCAGACACGATCATTGTTCATGTAAGAAGCTTTGACCCAAAAGGTGTTTTTGTTAACTTTTCCAAAGGACCTATAATGTAGAAATTCATATCTTTTCATGAGTGCATTTTTTGAACTTTAGGGATGAAGATGGGTTGTAGGGCATTGGATTCTATTCAAAATGAGCCTTGGATGGGAAATTTATGATAAAGTATGAGAAAGTTATGCTTGGTCAAAGTTTGGTTGACTTTTCCTAAGAAACCCTAATTTAGCAACTTTTGAGTTTTGATGAATTAGGAGCATTGCCTGAGGAATCATAATCAACCCTTGATAAAATGATGGATATCACTTCAAAATGTTGATGTTGACCAAAAATCTTGAAGTTTGACTGTATGTGGGCCACAATTGACTTTTGACCTAGTATAGTTGATTTTCAGGCATCTGGGCAATTGACTGAGCAAACTTCTTGTGCAAGGCATGAAACTTGACATGGATGATATTGATAACATATTAGGACCATGGAAATAATATGGGACTTTTGAAGTTCACACATCTTGATGAAAATGGAAACCCTAGTTTGAGGTACATTGCCTTAGGAGAGAGTTTGTCTGGTCAACTCTTGGGCATCCTTGAGCAAGTTGAGGACCTCAATGGGCATGTGTTAAGTAAAATGAGAGGGAAAATTTTGGGGTATAACAATTAAAAATGGGAGGGAAAATTTGGGGGTGCAACAGCTGACCCTATTCAATCTTCTTAAACCTGAAGATTTAGATTGGCTTGTCTACCTTTTGTGATCTGTAGGTGGAAGATGATTGAACACTAGAGTGCCCAGAAATTTGCACTCGCATGAAGTAACGTTGTTGGTTGACAATATCAGGAATGGGCTTACATATTCCATTTGGATAAGATGACTGAGAGTTCTCTTAGATGGGCTTAAAGATGCCATCCAAAGTAGATGCTGACTTCATAAGAGGTCTCTTTGTGGAGATTCCTGTTCCTGTTGTTTGAGGAGGACTCCACTGGGGAATGTTGATTTCTATTATTTTGCTTGAGGAAAACTCTATGGGGGAATATAGTCTAGGAGCTTTAGTTGTCCATGGCTCTACTGATGAGTTATCTCTAGACTGTAGAGATGAAAGTTAGCTGTTTTCTGGTTGAAATCTAGGCTTCACCGTAACTTGCCAAGGGTAATAAAATTGACTGTCATCTGGTCATATTCCAGGCTTCAAAACAAATTACTGGGGAAAATGAAATTAACTATTATCTGGTCATTTTCCAGGCTTCAGTGACTTGAACTATTATCTGGTCGGGTCCAGGCTTCAATGACTTGAACTGTTATCTGGTTGGGTCCAAGATTTAGTAACTTGAAATGTATTAGAAGGAAATCCTGTAAGGCTGCTTCAGGATGAGCCCGTGTAAATATGAATTTGGAAATTGTGAGAAGGAATCCGTGTAAGATTTCTTCAGGATGAGCCAGTGTTCGACTACATCTGGAAATGATGAGAAGGAACCCGTGTAAGATTGCTTTAGGATGAGCCCGTGTAAAGCTGCATCTGGAAATTGTGAAAAGGAACCCATGTAAGATTTATTCAGGATGAGCCCGTGTTAGACGACATATGGAAATGATGAGAAGGAACCCGTGTAAGATTGCTTCAGGATGAGCCCGTGTAAAGCTGCATCTGGAAATTTTGAGAAGGAATCCGTGTAAGATTTCTTCAGGATGAGCCCGTGTTAGACTACATCTCTAAATGATGAGAAGGAATCCATGTAAGATTGCTTCAAGATGAGCCCGTGTAAAGCTGCATATGGAAATATATTAGAAGGATCCTGGGTAGGGATGCTTCATTTGGTCGTGTAGATAGTTACCCCGTCTTGTTTCGAGAATTGATCCACAATTGGCTGCTCGCAGATAGTTGCCCTGTCTGATTTCAGGAATTAATCTGGAACTTACTTTTGTTGGTCGTTGAGATAGTTGCCCTGTCTGGTTTCGAGAATTACTCTCTAACCTGGTCTTGTAGATAGTCTCCCCGTCTTATTTCTAGAATTGATCTACAATCATTTGTCCATAGATAGTTGCCCTGTCTGGTTTCAGGAATTACTCTCTAACCTGGTCTTGTAGATAGTCTCCCCGTCTTGTTTCGGGAATTGATCTACAATCAGTTGTCCATAGATAGTTGCCCTGTTTGGTTTCAGGAATTAATCTGGAACTTGCTTTTGTTGGCTATTGAGATAGTCGCCCTGTCTGGTTTCAGGAATTACTCTCTAACCTGGTCTATTAGATAGTCGCCTCGTCTGGTTTCAGGAATTGATCTACAATCAGTTGTTCACAGATAGTTGCCCTGTCTGGTTTCAAGAATTAATCTGGAACTGGCTTTTGTTGGTCGTTGAGATAGTTGCCCTGTCTGGTTTCAGGAATTACTCTCTAACCTGGTCTTGTAGATAGTCACCCCGTCTTGTTTCAGGAATTGATCCACAGTCAGTTGTTCATAGATAGTTTCCCTGTCTGGTTTCAGGAATTAATTTGGAACTGTTGAACATTGACGATGATATTTGTCTGCTTGCAAACTTTCCAGAAAAGGTAAAGTCAGTTTCATGCGATGTCATGATGTATGAATTACATGATGCTCTCAAAATAAATGAGAATGTTATATGCGTTTCAGTTATGCATATGCTACGGTGTATTGTAAATGTTGTATGTCTGTAATATGTGAGTGCATCAGTTGCTCTTTATGGTGTCGTTGTACTAAGAGAAGATAAATCCTTAACTGCTGCTAGGGATGAAGGATGTGATTCTTCAATATTTGTTGAAGTTGAATTGTTGGGAGAAGAACTTCCGTGGCTAGAGAAATAAAATCTACTAGGGAAAGAAAACTCCATAAACTGCTTGGGGATCGTTATGAAGCCCTGTTGGGGAACCCAAGAAGTTTATGAACCAATTTGAAGAAATATCCAAGATTTTGGGGAGATGATTAAAGCTTTTGATATATTAATAAGATACCGAAATGTCTGAAATTGTTAGATTATATACTGAAGACATGACAGTGACTTTGTGGGAGGACGTCTCTGTCTCCATACCTACAGGGAAACGTATCCTTACTGATGACGAACTCTGCGAAGATAGTCCCCTAGGGGTGGTTACTCTGGGGGATTTCGTGGATGGTTTGAATGTTATCCCAACTCCTGGAGTCTTGAGTAAATGTTGATCAGGCTGATAAGCCTTCTATTGATAGACAAGTGACAAGATGACATGACATAGTCGTACGCTTTAATCCCTAACTTTTTCCTGGACTGTCCTTTCAGATTTTCAGTCCACCGGGATACCCTTTTTTGTCCAAGCCGCCTTTTCAGGTTTTCGACTTGCCAGGTGTACAATTTTATTTATATATCCCTAATGTTTTCCTGAACTCCTTTGGTTCGTCGGGATGCCCTTATTTTGCCTAGGCCAGTCAACCTAGCAGGTCTTTTTTTTTCTTCATGCATAGTATTTTCCGACTATGTCCGTGTTCACAGGGTGCGAAGAATTGTCAATGTCCATAGTAGTAAGCATTGCAGCACTGCCAGAAAATGTTTTCTTGATCGCACGTGGCCCTTCCTGTTCAATGCCCCAAGTGATTCAGATGGAGGTCTGCCTTTGGCTATTTGGCTCTTTTGATGGATTCTTTGAATCTTAACTCGACTTCCCCCAGATCAGTTTAGACACCATGCCATGCCCAATGATTATGAAAGGCTTGTTATTGGAAATGTCTTTTCGTCTGAGGTATTTTTGTTCATTGAGAGGATTTTCGTTCATTGAATATTCGTCGTGCGAATTTCTCAATTGTTGAACAATTAGTTATATGCAAACAGTGGTATTAAAAATGCAAAGCTTATGTCTGTCTTGAAGTTTTTGAAAATGCATTTTTTTTAGTAAAACAAAATTTTCAAGAATATGATATCAACTCAGGATTTATAGCAAGCCTTACAGGAGTCAGGATACCTTTTCGTAACAATATGCTTTCGAACTAACCCATGCTTCAGTTAGGACTTTTAAGGGTTGTAACGTGGCCTGGTTCACAGTTTAAGAAACAAAGGATAAAGGCTCGAAATTAATTTGTACACAACCCGTTCTTCGTGATTTTCTTCAGTCTTATACTCAGTTAATTGTGCGTCTTGATCCCAATTGAGTCTGGAATCCTTTCACTGATATTCCGGTGATGGTTCAGATACAAAAAGTTATTTGAGAAGGCAGTCATCAATTTTGCAACCTTTTCTTATTGTTGAGGATTTGTAGCGACCTCTCTTTTTTTGATTTTTATTATCCCTAATTTTTACCTGAACTGTTTCTTTTGTGATTACAGTCAGCGGGATGCCCCAGTTTTTTTTTAAGTCTCCTTCATAGGTTTTAAGTTAGCGGGCCTTTCTTTTGAAAAATAATGACTGCTAGTTTTAACGATTATGTGGAACCATCAACATCTTTTGTTTTGGAAGGATACCTCCGACACTACTCGTCATGTACGAAGGGAAAGCTTGCGATTGAATGCACCATTGAATCAAATGAGAAACTACCCTTCCCCAGGTTATGATTAAGGGTTTCAATTTGCGTGAAAAAGAAAACTCCTACTTATTTGGCTCAAAGGGGTTGACTAGGGATTATCCTCCTTATAACTCTATTGTTTAGGATTTGAAACAACACCTGTACATCGTCATCCAGGTCTATTCAAAAGCATACTGTAGAGATTATGGTATCTATTTTGGCATCCTCCCTCTAAAGGCTTACAACTTTTAACGTGAGTTGAATATCACAAAAGGGAAGTAAAAGCATAGTTTCAGTATAGTGAAAATGAATGGATTAATTCAAGACAAACATATGCAATGAATAAATGGAATAACAAAATTTGACATAAATAAGTGTTCAAACAATCAAAAGAAAATTACAGTTTGAAAATTATAATGAACAAAAAGCCTCTCTGTCTGAACTTGTCACTTCAGATGGTGTGGCTTTGAGGGATGGAAGAAGAATTCAGTCTGACCATCTTGTATGAACTCCAGCACTACTTATTTGATCAAGTCTTGAATCTTATTTCTCAATGTCCAACAGTTATTAGTGTCATGTCCAAGACTATTAGAGTGGTACGCACACCTTGCATTTGGATTGTACATTGGAGAGGAAGTGTTGTGGTTTGTAGAAAGATCCCGCAAAGAGATGAGTTCAGCTTTCAGAAAGTGTTGCAGTGCCTGGGATAAAGACATATTAATCTTAGTAAATTGCCTTTCCTGAAACTTTTTCCTACTCCTATTGCCCCGTTGTTGTTGAACCGGTGCAGGATTAGAAGTTAACACCGCCACCACAGACTGGTTGAGATCAATCTTATTACGACCCTTCTAGTCGTACACATTATTGGACTCCTTTTTTCCGTTGTATGATCTCTTTTGAGTACCTGAAGATGCAGTCCCCTGAATTTCATCGTTCCCGAGTTTATTTTCGACATGTTCCCACATGAACATGTCACCCAATTCCCTATCTGCCAAGAGAGGTTGATCATTGATTAGGCCCTAAATTCTAGAAGTTTGCCTCAGATGGTCGTATCTGTCCTGATGAAGCTTACTGATGAGAATCCTCAACTCTTCTTGTCCCCGAGATAAATTTTGGATAAGAGCCACCTGACTATTCATCTGGATTCTCATCCTTTCCATCTCAGCTTGTAGTTGTTCCAACTGGTCATCCTTGTCATCGTCAGGATTTTTCTTGGTCAAGTTCCCATCGAGGAGTGCTTTCAATTCTTCTTTCCCCTTGGATAGATTTAGAAACATTTCCTTGAACTAAGCATCTTGAGTTTGGAGATCTCTGTCGTTCTATTTGAGAGCCATTTTCCAAGCTGAAATAAACAGCGAGAAAATGAGAAACCTGTCTTGAGAATAACTGTTATGTAATGATATGCATGCAATGTTTTCAAGGATCTCGTGGGGTAAACACAAGAAAATGTCTGAAGTTGAATTTTCACTGCAACTTTGATGGAAGGACTTCATATCGTTGAATATCCTTCTACAAGAATCAAGCTCACCATGTCGAGTGGGTCATAGCCTCTGACTCAAGTTGTCGTGTTCTGGTATTTTTGACGGCATTGGCTAGAGGAAAATAAATACCATTTCCCCTTGCTAGACGTTTGGTTCATCATAGCCTGCATCACAGACCCTTGAGATCCTTGAAATGGTTAAGGAAATGCTATGGTATGATGCTATGATGTGTATGATATGCATCAAGCAAAAGTGTAAGGTGATGAAGACAAGTGAGTCTTGAGAGAAGTCCAGGTTATTGGATAATGACTACAAACAAGTACTGCAAGGAACTCACATAGTTAGATATAAACAAAAACCCTGCAATGAGTTCAAGTTGTTAGATAATGAAAGCAAACAAGTCATACAAGTATCCTTAGGTTCAAAGGCTTGCATGAGGTTTAAGGGTAAGTACCCTCTTGAAGTTTCAGTTGGCTCAACCTGTCCTAGCAATAGTAACCGGGTTCTAAGGAGTCTCATATCACTGACCTTTCTTTTAGGCATTGTTCTAGCTCAAGCACCAAAGTATTGCAGCCAAAATATCCCAAAAGTCCAATCTCAATGAGTGTAGCATCGAGTATCAACCAATCTTCTTTCGGAACCAAAGTCGGCCATCTCACTACTTTCTAATGGCTTAGGATGAGTCAATTAAAGGTTCTAAAGGTCAGTTAACGCTTAATGACACTATAAGGAAGCCTAATGTTATCCTTGAATGACTCAAGGGAAATTAGTACAAGCTAGAGTATCACGCTAATGTAGCTATCACTTCGTCCATATCGGTATACATCGTACAACTTCCATGATTTATTTCTACTTACCTAAAAAGGTGTCCCGGATCTGGGTGTAGGATCTTTTAGTAACAACCCAAACAAAACCCTCCAAAGTAAAGCTTATAAAACACACAATGTAAAGCAAATAAAATGATCTAAAATCTAAGGTAACCCCACTTTAAATTATTTTTCCCCAGCAGAGTCGTCAGTTTTGTGATACGGTGGCAGAACCGACTGTTATGCTGGTTTTGAATTTTTGTTCGCAAATGTTGCGGTAAGAAAGAGTCACCACCGACTTTTATTTTATCAAACAAAGGAAAGGGTGAAAAGAACAGAAAAATACCTTTCGATAGTTTTGAGTAAGGGGGTAGATTATGGAAAGGGAAGGTGTTAGCACACTTTCCATTCGTAGTTTTCTACGGGTTCTTAGATGCTTAGCTCATTTAAAAATACCTTGTGCTTTGTGTGTTTTTGAAAAGCATTTTTGAAAGCTCCTTAGTGCGGAGAACTTTGTAATGTTTCTCGGAATAGTAGAGAACATATACAAAGTGTTTGAAAATGTTTTTGAAAGAGGTTTGTTTAAGTGTAAAAATTGTTTGAGCAAGAATCTAACAACTATCTACTTTACTCGAAAGATTGTTCTTTTCCTCTTTTCCTTTAGACAATGCTATCCTACTATTAGTGAGTAGGTAGCCCTAGTCGTTGGATGTTTGAGGGACATTCGAAGGGACGTTTATACAGTCACGAAGGAAACTAAGCAAGAAACTTTAGTAACTACCCTAGGGTTTTAAGATCACTTTACCAAGGCAGCGTCGAGAGGGTCATCGAGGGACATATGATCTTTAAACTGGAGGGTAGCCACTAAAATCTCTCACGTTTCGAGAGTTGTTACTGTTTTCCGAAGGAAATCAAAGTGGGATACCCTAGAGGTGTATATGTGAAATTGTGTTGTATTCAGTTATTTTTGTCTTGTGTTAGGTTTGCTAGCGTTTGTTTGTTATTCTTGCCATACAATCCTATTAGTCATGCATCTAAACAGTTTAATAGTTTGCAGAAATTAAAAGTGCGGAAATGTAAATCTAACTATTACAAGGCTTCGGGGAGGGGGATTATTATAAGTCCCAAAACTAGGAGGGAAATAAAGCAGTAAATGTAAAAGTCTACTTTAAACTATTACAACCAGGAAGCAGGTACAATAATATGAAAAAAGTGTGAAAGGAAATAACGCGCGCGAAATGAAAATAACGTCTAAAACTTAAAAGGAAAAAAATTATTTTTGTTTGTTTTTGATAATGGAAAGAAATTTATTTTAAAATCCTAAGTCTATTTAGTTTTAAATTAAAAAAAGGTTAAAATAGTTAATCAATTAATTTACAAAAATAGTTTAATAAAAAAACCTAAAACTATATTTTTTATGATTTTTTGGGATGATTTTTATAATGTTATTAAAAAAAATAAAACAATTAAAAGAAAATAAATAAAAATAAATAAAAAAAAGTAAATGGGCCAGGATAGTAAAAGTAACAGGCGGGGGGTGGGGGGGGGGGGATCTGGAATTTGTTTGGGCCCAAACAAATAGAACCCAGAAGCTGTGCTGGATCCTATGTTGCTACCCCTTGAGAGTCCATCATGAAGCTGCATGTTTGAAGGCACTGGATCTAACGCTGTATGGATCTGATGGTACATGGTGCACCCATAGAATCACAACAGGCTGGATCTGCAAGAAACATGTTATAAAAATAAAATACACGACCTGGGTATCAAACCCAGGTCCTTCTCATTGTAGAGCATCTTCCTCACCAACTGTGCCAGCTATCCATTCGTTGATAAAAATAAAATGATAATATTATATTAGGAACAATACAATATTGATATAAAAATAACATCCGCATGCCCCCTCGCCTGAGTCAACGGACGGAGAGACGCCGAAGTCAAACTCCGGTTGTCTTCTCCGGTGCACCAAAACCTGCAAACTCAACCAAACGCTAATTTAAAACAATGCAAAGGACCCTATCCCACGTGAAATCATCTCCTGAATCGAAATCTGGGGTCTATTTTGCTTGAACCTACCTATATTGCGAGCTTCGAAGGCAAATTTAGATCGTGACCTAACGATGGCATGATCTTATTCCTACATGTTATCTTACATGTGATACGTTCATACAAACACAAACAACATTAGCAGCATAAATATGCAAGCAATATGTATTTAAATGTCCTGGAAATACAATTTTGATTTTGTAAATCCTTACCAATCGGAGATGATTCGATCTGTAACCCTGGGCGTGAAAAAACTAGTGTAAGGGCCTGGGTGGCTTCCTGGAAGTCTCAGGAGAATGATTTGGGCGTTAGTTTGGATTGAGAAGGCTTGTAATGCAGGTTTTGAATTTTGACAGCTTTATGCAATTTTGAGAATTTTGATATGGTTTTCTGAGGTAGTGTATGGTGATTTGAGGTACTGTCTGCCTGTGGCTCTTTGAGGCAATTTGTCTCTCTCCCCTGCTTTTGATTTGGTCTTGTATTTATATATGGGTGTGGTGGTGAACAAATATGGCATGAATCAGCCATTAACCATGGCTTTGAAAGCAAAATCATCAGATTTAAAAAGTTGCCATTTTGAACTTTAAGTGAGCCTGGACAGGTTATGGTTGGTGTTTTGCACGAATTTAGGCTTCGAGCTAATCAGTCAAATCCCAACAAGCTTCATCCCATTAGGTTTTCATTTTGACTTGCATCTACATTTCACATCAATTGATTCTTTCGACAAGATCCCAAGCTTTGTACTTTTCGATGGCTCTGAGTTCCAATTCGAATTGCTCAAGGCTTCACCATCATGGCTTCAACGACTTAGTCACCATCTGCATCAATTATGTAATCTGGAAACCCCTCATATCCAATCAGCATAGTCGAACTCAGTTCTTGTCCCTTTCAATCTCCTTTCCTTCATTTCGACCAATCGAAGTATCACCTCTTTATCTTGACTTGTCGAAGTTTCGTTCTGTTCTTTTCGATCTCCTTTCCTTCAATTCGACCAATTGAGGTATCACCTCTTCATCTTGACTTGTCAAAGCTTTGTTCTGTTCTTTTCGATCTCCTTTCCTTCAATTCGACCATTCGAAGTATCACCTCTTTATCTTGACTTGTGAAGCTTTGTTCTGTTCTTTTTGATCTCCTTTCCTTCAATTTGACCAATCGAAGTATCACCTCTTCATCTTGACTTGTCGAAGCTTCGTTCTGTTCTTTTTGATCTCCTTTCCTTCAATTTGACCAATCGAAGTATCACCTCTTCATCTTGACTTGTCGAAGCTTCATTCTGTTCTTTTCGATCTCCTTTCCTTCGATTCGACCAATCAAAGTATCACCACTTCCTCACTATGATTGAAACATATTGCTCCAAAAACTCTAAGATGACTTATTTATGGTTTCCACCCTATCCAAGCCTCATATGGTGCCTTTTTCGACTATCTGCTTCGCTGAGAATCAAATTAGACTACATATTGCTGTCGAAGCTACTTCAGCTCAAAATCTCTTAGACATATTCTTAGCTTTCCACATACACCTCATCATGTTCCATACACTTATTTTATTTCTTTAAACTAATCCATTATGCTGAGGCGTATAGGGTGCTGAAACCGCATGGCCGAACCTGTCATCGGGATGTAATGAAACATCAATGAAGTCGCCACCAAACATCTTTTATCCCATCGAAAGGGAAAGGTAAACATCGAGAAAACCTGAAAAGGGAGAAATCACAGTCTTTCGACCGACAAATCGGGTAAGGGAGTCTGTTACGCGAGGGGAAGGTATTAGCACCCCACACGCCCGTAGTACTCTAAGGTATCCACTCTTGTTGTCTAATCTAATGGGTGTGGTCAAACCCTATGTGTATGGCTTGAAGCTAAAAAAGGAATGCATGCGAAAAAGAAAACAATGTAGGGAAAATAAAAGTTATGCTCGATTGGGCCCTACCCCTTTGCCTACGTATCCCTTTTAAGGAATCAGAGAAGCCGTAGTTCGGCTTATATATTTTGGTTGGTTTGTTTTTTTTAGTTAAGACAACAAAAACAATCAAGATGGAAAAACATCGAATGAAACAACAAATAAATGAGATGGTCAAACATCGACTAAATAATAACATAGTAACATGTCACAGATGGCAAAACATCAAATGATAAAACGGATGACAAAACATCACACCTAACAATGATATTGAGAATCAAAGTAGGATAACCAACATATGCGATGGCGAAACATCGGCTTTCAAACAAATGTGCGATGGCGAAACATCGATAAAATAGTTGACAAAACATCACACCTAACAATGATATTGAGAATCGAAGTAGGATAACAAACATGTGCGATGGAAAAACATCGGCTTCAAACAAATGTGCGATGGCGAAACATCGGCTAAAATATAACAAGATATCATGGTAAAGATGGCGAAACATCGATAAAATGGATGACAAAACATCACACCTAATAATGATATTGAGAATCAAAGTAGGATAACAAACATGTGCGATGGTGAAACATCGAGTTTAAACAAATGTGTGATGGCGAAACATCGATAAAACGGATGAAAAAACATCACACCTAACAATGATATTGAGAATCAAAATAGGATAGCAAACATGTGCGATGGCGAAACATCGGCTTCAAACAAATGTGTGATGGCGAAACATCGGCTAAACCAGATTTTAAAAAAAGCAAAGCCAAGAGGCGCACAAACAAATAAGATTGATTTGTATCTTTTACCTTGAAGAAGGGTTTTAGTTTATTAGAGGTGTTTTATGATTTTCCAAGAAAACAATTTTTGTTTTAAGATGTAAAATGCAAAGGAAGGAAAAACAACTAAGGGAAACTAGCCTAGCACTATCCCTAGTATTATCATACAACGATTGACCCTAAGGTTGAGGATAAAGGAAATTCCTACCCTATGCTAGTGTTGTACCCCAAAAATTCCCCTCCCATATTTCTTAAAACATGTCAATAAAAAATCTCCAAGTTACTCAAGGTAGCCCAAGAGTTAGTCAGACAAGCTCTCTCCTAAGGCAGTCTACCCCAAATTAGGGTTTCATGTTGCATCAAGATCCTTGATTCCAAGTGACCCCAAGTTCTCACCAATGTCCTAATATGTTCTCAATATCATCCATGCCAAGTTTCAAGCCTTGCAGAGGAAGTTTGCTCAGTCAATTGCTCAAAGGTCCAAAAATCGACTGTGCTAGGGCAAAAGTCAACTGTGACCTACATACAGTCAAACTTCAAGATTTTTTGTCAACATTCTAATTTTGAAGTATATTTCATCATTTGATCAAGGTTTTATCATGATTCATCAAGGATTGCTCATAATTCATCAAGATTCAAAAGTTGCCAAATTAGGGTTTTGTAGGAAAAAGTCAACTCAACTTTGACCAAGCATAACATTCTCATACTTTATGAGAAATGACCCATCCAAAGCTTATTTTGAATAGGATGCAATTTCCTACAATCCATCTTCATGCCCCAAGATCAAAATATGACCTCACAAGAAGTTATGAATTTGGACATTATAGGTCATTTTGAAAAGTCAACAAAAACAACTTTTTTGTCAAAGCATCATACATGAGCATGGAATATAAAAATGAGATTAGACCAAAAGGGTTGATTATATGACATCTCAAGCTTTCTAAAAAGTCCAAGAAAACCTCCAAAAGTTCAAAATTGAGGAAGTTATGCATTGATGAAGTTGGACTTTTTTGCAAAATTGCCAAAAGTCAACTATCCCCAAAACTTCAAATTTTGCCAAATGGGCCCATTATTTTTCACTTGTTTTGAGTTTGCATTATAGCCCACGTGCTTTAGCCTTGGCCATGTGTCCATATCATATTTTTATTAATTATTTTGATATTTATTTGAATTTATTTGATTTAAATCAAATTATATCAAATAAAATCAAAAACATTGAAAACTAAAGATCTTGTGATCATTTCAGGTATTGTTATACAGCTAGCACCATATCAAACTCATTTCAAAGCAATTGTACACAAAAAGATTCAAATTAAGCCAATTTTGGAAGGTTGTTCAAAGAGAATCAAATCAAATATCCAAGCATTGAAAGAGAGAGATTTGGACAAAGTTTGTTACTCTAATACATTGAGCAATACATAAGGGTCGGGTGCAGACCAAAATAAGGGTTAGAGATCAATTGGAGAGCAAGAACAAAGTTTGCAAAAACACCAAAAAAGTGTGAGATCGAAATCAAGTCTAGAGGCAATTTCAAGACTTGAGACTTGTCTCAATCTCTTCCTGGCCATCTCCACAAGCGAAACCAATCAAAATCACGCATTTCCAGACCCTTCCAAGCGCTGTAAGTCGTTCATGAAGCAACCCTGTTCTTGATTTCGTATTTTGGAAATTAGGCATTATTAACATGAAATAATTGCATATTCTTAATCTACATATCATTTGCTAGCTTTTTGTAATAACCAATTTCATTTATATGCTCTGTGTCATGGATCACCATTTCTAGGGTTTTGCGTTTGGTTTTAGGGATTTTTGTTTCAGGAAAAATTAGCCCTAATAATGGGCATGGTTGCAACCAGAAGGAGATGACGAGTTCAACCATGGTCCTAGGAACCATTTTCATGGCCTGTAGGAGATTTTTGAACAAGTACGACTTATAGTGACGACCATCGTCCGTAGCTATAAGTGTTGCAGAGTTTTAGCAACGGATGGAGGAAGGGGATGATGCGTTGTCACCCCTCTGTTAGCCTGTTTGAATTCTGCGCCAAAATTCCACTAACGCATTTGTTTTCTTATATTATTGTTATTTTGTATTTTGTTAACAAATGGAACAACATAGCCCAGCGGTCACCACGTTAGCGTTAAGGAATTCAGAGGCCGGAGGTCAGGGGTTCGATCCCTGCCTCCAGCATTTGTTATTTTTCCAATTTCTTTCAGGTGATCATGTGCACGCATGGGCCAGATTTCCACCATGGACATTCACCATCAAAGCGCCAGATGGCCAGATGGCCAGATCTGGTGGCCAAGCCTTGAAGGCACACCCTAGGCCAATCAACGCATACGCAGGGGATCCTAAAAAGTCCAATGGACCAGCATCAATTGGGCCAATATCCTTGCTTTCTGCACCCCCTAAATCGGGCCCATTCCTCTAAATCTCTATATTTATTTATTTTCATTTAATTTTGTTTAATTAATTATTAACCAATAGAATATTTTCTTTTTAACAAAAAAATCACAAATATATTTTTATCCAATTAAATGTCAGAAATTTAATATTTTTTTTCTTTTTTAATAAATACTAACTAATTAATTAGGTTTTTAATTCTAGAATAACTTTAATTTATTTTGTAAATATTTAAAACTAATTAGAATTAATAGGTTTTAATCTTTAATTTAATTATTTTAATTTCTTTCTTAAATAAACAAAAACTTCAAAAACATGTCATTAATTATTTTTTCCATTTAATTAATTTAATAGTTAATTTAGTATTTAATTTAGGACTTAATTTCTTTTCTTAAATAAAAATAACCAAAAAAAAACATTTTCTTTTAAAAGGGTCAAAACCCTAATCTCGCATTCGATCCAATTCACTCGCGCAAAGAAAGGTAATCCTTCTTATGTAACTGTTTTAAATTCAATTTCTGTATCAACATTTATCCCAATTCCCATTCAATCAGAAAACCCCACACCACAAACATTTGATGACTTTGACATTGAATTTGACCCCTCTGAATCCTTAACTCTTAGAAGATCTCGCTCCCAACCTCCAAATCTAAATATTGATGCAACCCAACAAGAACTTGCAAAAGTTCTATCTGATATAGATACCTTTGACCAACATACTTCTGCTCCCATGCCAGAAAATCCAAACCCTGAAACCACCACAGAAGCACAACCAGAAATTTCCCTCTCTCCACAACCAGAAATCCACTACCTCCATCTCCTCAACCATAAATTCATCCACCTTCTCCACAACCTGAACTATTTCAACCAGAAGTTCAAACTTCTGAGACTCAACCTTCTGAATCCTGTGAACCAAAACCTCATAACGATCAATCAAACCAAATTGTTGATTCTGATACCATTCCCATTCCTGGAATCACAGAACCTCTGGCCATTCGTATGCCCCTAACCATTCTGAATATTTCCGAAATTCCCTCCTCACTAGAATCAACTCCACCAAACTCCCCAACCAGTCCAATAATAATTCCTGACTCTCCCACTTCCTCACCAAAGAACAATCCAGATGACAACAGCAAGACTGTCATTGATTTAACGGTTTTTGAACGTCTTGCTGCCATAACCCACAAAACAACTATCCCAACACCAAAGCCATATGAACCCTCTCCAGATGTTGGTACCATCTTATTGATGTTTGAAACAGAAGTACATAAGTGGATCACTTCTCTGAAGCAAGCTAGTCTTGAGCTGATTGATCCTGCTGGATCAGACTACCTTTGGACAAGGTTTAGAAGATGGGTATGTTCTAAAACTCATAAGTTGCAAGAATAGAGCTACGGACAAGCTCAACAGAACTTCAACAATCTACTGAAGGAAATTGAAGATCCAGTTCTAAGCAAGCTGCTTAAGGAAGAAGTTCTCCCTCTGGACATTGCTCCCTGGTCTGAACATCGTCCAGCATCCAAAGTTCAACCAGAGTCAGAAGATCTCAATCTGACTGATACTCCAGGGCAGGTGATTCCTGCTGAAGCACTGGGTCAAAAAGAGGATATTGCAGAAAGCTCTGAGAAGCATCATGTTACTGAAGATTCTCAAGCTTCCTCCTTTGATAGGCAGACTCTAGAAGACCTGAAAAGATCTGATATGTTGATGAAGGAAAGAATGGATAAATAGGACGACAAAATTGATGCAATCACGAGCATGTTAACCCAGCAACAGGAAACCAACACCCAGATCAAGAGCATGTTGGAAGCTTTGTTCACACGTCTACCTCCTCCCTCTTAGAATTTCCTTGTCTTCAAAACTTGTTTATCTGTAATTTTCTTACATTGTCCTGAACTTATCATTGCTTCTGGTTTTTAATATAAACGCATTTTAGCTCTGATCTTATGTTCTTTTTGATAACTGACAAAAAGGGGGAGAAAGAATGATATTTTTCAATAACGGATTACTGAGACATAAGTCTCAGACATTCTGATCCATTTAAATTTCTCTCTTCTGAAAAGCTTACAGGTACAAAACTATGATGAAAGATACAGTAAAGTTCTGATGCTCAAAGACTCATGGAATTAAAGGGAAGTAATCAACTCAGGGGGAGCTTTCTCTCCTTAATTCTATACTTTTTATTCTTTATTTTTAATTGAAAAATCTGGTTTTTGTCATCATCAAAAAGGGGGAGATTGTTAGAACATAGTTTGATTCTACAACCCTTAATTAGAGCTTTGATGATAACAAAATACAAAGAATAAATAAATTGTAAGATTTATATATAAGACAAATATGCTTCTTAAAATTATGTTTTGTATATACAGAAGTTCTGATGGAATCAGCATCAGAAGATCAGTAATATGTCAGCATCAGAAGATCAGTAACATGTGCTACACGCTGAAGCTACCAGATTAGACGCTGAAGCTTGATGACCAGAATCTGCGCATAAACATATACACTCTGACTCTGATCTAAGATCTTTACCAAGTCATCAGCACTCAGAAGCGTCATCTTAAGTTAAAGCAAAGAACACTCTGAAGCGTTATCATAAGCAAAGAAGACTCTGAAGCGTTACTAAGTATTCTAGACAGAATCAAATGCTAACGGCTCTCTTCAAGACAAGATCTTCTTCAAAAGGAAAGTGCGTTATTATCATTAAAATGGCTTTATGGACAACGTATCTCTGCCTTGTCTATATAAACAAATCTGCTTGAGAAAAGACGCACGCATACACTCACATAATTTGCCAAGCCTTCAAAACCACGCTTACTCAAACGCTTTAGCAATTCAGTTTTACTCCAAGCTTAAGTTGTGTAATTATCACAGTTGTGATATATTGTTTTATTAGAAAACGTTAAACACATTCTTGTTCAATTCTTTGTAAGAGATTTCCTTGAGATAAACCGGTTTGTGGTTATACTCAAGAAGGCTTTAATAGTTGTTAAAGTAGCTGTTGTAATCCTTTGAATATAGTGGATTAAGACCTCATTGGAGAGAGGCGAAATCACCTTGACGGGTGGACTGGAGTAGTTTGAGATCAAACGAACCAGGATAAAAATACTGTGTTGTCTAAGCATTTGTTTTAAGTTTTACAATTCAACCCCCCTTTACGCCTTGTAATAATTAGTTTAAATTCCGCACTTTAATTTCTGCAAATTATTCGACTGTTAGATGTTTGATAATAGAGTTTGCATGACGAGAATGAATGCTTAATCTAAAATCAAATTAGATCACCCTAAACATGTGCAAAGATAAAAATAACTGAAAAAAACACACCTGCACATGCGCACTCCTAGGGTACACCCCACTTGGTTGCCTTTGTAAGCGGTCATTAAGTATAGGGTATTTTAGAGGTCGCCCTATTGTCTAAAAGATCATAGTTGCCTCAAAATGGTTGCCTCGGATATTGTTGCCTCGAACAAATGATCTAAGACATTAGGGTTACTGCTAAGACATCCTAACATTTCTTTAGTGACCGTATGTCCCTCTTTCAAATTGACCCTCAAACTCCAACGACGGTGCTACCTACTCACTAATAGTGGGATAGCATTGTCCAAAGGAAGTTAGCATAGAAAGATTCCTTTTTTGAGTAGGTAGATTAGTTCTTAGATACTTGCTCATCCAAAACAAACTTTTTCTCACACTTACACTCTTTTACAAACAAGTTTTCAAAAGCACTTCATTACACTCTTGAAGACAGACGCAAGAGCTAAATCAAAGTTAAAACAAAAACTTTTCAAAAGCCCACAAACACAAAAAAACAATTTTTGAAAATGATGAGCAAGTACCTAAGAGCCCGTAGATAACTACGAATAGAAAGGGTACTAATACCTTCCCTTTCTATAATCTACCCCCCGTACTCAGAAATATCTCGAAAAAGGAATTTTTCTGTGCTTTTTTCCTTTCCTTGTTCGATAAAATAAAAGTCGGTGGCGACTCTTTCTTACCGCGACATTTTGCAAAAACAAACGCAAAACGCGAACCAGCATTCCAAAAAACAGTCAGTTCTTCCACCGTATCACAGAACTGGCAACTCTACTGGGGAGATAGTAAGTGGGGTGTACCTTAGGACTAGTTCATCATAGTGCTTTCAATTGCTTGATTTGTATGCTTTATCTTTGTGGGTTTGAATCGGAGTTACTATAGATCCTAACCCGGATCTGGGGATACCTTTTAGGTAAGTAGCAATAGATTGTGAGGGAACTGTACGGCGTAGACCGATACGGTTGAAGTAGTAGCTACGTTGGTGTGGCACTTTAGTTTGTACCGATATCCTTTGTGGTGGAACAAGGAGAATATGGGTTAGCTAAGGGGCCATTAAGCACCAACTGACCTTAGAACCTATAATTGACCAACTTGGCCATAGAAAAGTAGCAGTATGCTACACTCATTGAGACCAAACTCTCGCGATGATTCCGACTGCAAGAAAAGGTTTCCAAACTAGAATTATGACCGATCAAGGGTGGTCAGTGATATTGAGATCCTCTAGAACCTGATTACTATTACTAGGACAGGTTGAACCAACTAAACTGAAAGAGGGTAATACCTAAACTTCGTGCCAGCCTGAAATCTAAGGGTTACTGTGTGACTTGCTTGCCCTTACCATGTTTGCTATCTGTGAATACTTGTGGTGTGTTTCTATCATAACATCATGTATCATGACATTGCATGCATCTTGCATCAGACTAACCCATTTCAAAGACAGAGGGGATTCATCTTTGTTCTGTTTTGTAGGTCATGGAATCTATGCGTAGAAACACTATTCGGATCAGCTTTGTACAGATTCCTACTCAGCTTAGAGATTTGGTTTCCAAAGTTCCAAATACTTCCTCCTTTATCAGAAGACATGGTCACCTCTTTGGTTTGGTCACTTCCAAGATGGATGAGCAAATGATGAGTGTCTTGTGCCAGTTCTTTGACCCATTGCACCACTGCTTCACATTCCCGGACTATCAGTTGGTCCCTACCTTAGAGGAGTTCTCTGATTTACTTGGTATTTCTATTCTAGAGCAGACGCCATTTACAGGTTGGGAGAAAGCTCTTAGGCCAGAAGATGTTGCTACAGCCCTACATCTGACAAAGGTTGAGGTAATGTCTAATTGGGAGACTCGGAGTGGTACAAAAGGCTTCTTGGCTAAATTCATGGTTGATCAGGCTAATCAGTTTTGGGACAGTCTAGACTTCCAAGCATTCGAAGACATCCTGCTCTTCTCATATATGGTTTGGTTTTATTCCCTAATTCAGATTCTTTCATCGACGTGAACGCAGTGAAGATCTTCATGTCCCGTAATCCAGTGCCCACTCTCTTAGGGGATATCCTACATGCTCTTTATGCCCGTACTGCTCGGAAACGGGGAACCCTTATGTGTTGTGCACCATTGCTGGCGAGGTGGTTTATTTCTCACCTCCCCAAATCTGTTTTGAAGAACAAGGAATGCATCGGTTGGGCCTACAGAATTATGTCCTTGGCTCACACAGACATCATCTGGAGCACTAAAGACATGGAAGAAGTGGCTGACATCGACCGGTGCGGAGAATACCCCAATGTTCCTTTGCTTGGAATTAGGGGAGGGATCACCTATAATCCTTGTCTGGCCTTACGACAGTTTGGGCGAGCTAGAAAGGACGATCCTCATGAGTTGTTGATTCCGAGTATTGTCTTTGACTACCAAGGGGATATTGATGAACATCACTGCAGGTTCATACGAGCTTGGAATAGAGTTAACAGGTCTGATCCGCATGAGCTAGGAGAGAAAACTTCTCTTCCAATGGAGCCATATCTCCGGTGGGTTCGGGCCCGTGCCCAAAAGCTGGGGATTCCGTACAAAGTTGTCTTACCGGTAATTGTTGAGAGCACTGATGAAGAAGGGGTTCCTCATACTGTCCTTCACCCATACATGCCTACTGACATTGGGGCATTAAAGAGGTCGTGGATCCAGTTAAGAGAAGAACGGGATACTTACAGAGAAAAGTATCATGAGCAGGAGCGGAAGATTCTAAAGCTTACAAGACAGCTGGAGAATGAGAAGGTCCTCAACGACTATGTCAGCACCAACGTAAAACGACCATGGGAGCGCTGATGTCCTTTGTTATTTCTAGTTTTGATTTACTTTTTCAGTTTTTCTCTTTGTAATTCCTTCAAGGCATTTGTCAAACATTGTTTTAAGTTTATCTAATAAAAGTGTGTTTTCCTTTTGGTTTACGAATTTGAATCCCTAAAGTCTTTGAAATCATATCATACGCATTCCATTCCCATGCACCTCATAACAGGTGCCCTTACAGGTCTCTTATCTTCTTCGCTGTTTATTTTAGCACATCATGTCTGCTGAAACAAAAACTGACCAAGCTATCAAGGCTCTACAAGCTCAAAACGCTCAGTTCCAGGAAATGTTCATGAACCTGGCCAAGGGGAAGAAAGACCTAAAGACTCTTATCTTTAAGGATAAGAAGAAGAAGAAAAAGAAGACAGTCCTCCTGAATATGGGTCATAGGTTTGGAAACAGGTTGCGGGAAGAAGTTGATTTGTCTCACTCATCTGGAGGGGGAGGAAATCAGGAAGAAAGGAGGGCTCCTAGCCCTGTGGTTTCTGACAACGAGACTGACTTTGATGAAGACCAGTATCCTCCTGCCGAGGATAGGTATAAACAGCTTGAAGACCGATTAAGCGCGATGGAGATCCAGAAGATACCTGGACTGGATTTTGGAGAATTGGGTCTAACATCTGGGGTGGTGATTCCCTACAAGTTTAAAGCACCAATCTT
Organism: Vicia faba; assembly: GCA_948472305.1. Lineage (NCBI taxonomy): Eukaryota > Viridiplantae > Streptophyta > Magnoliopsida > Fabales > Fabaceae > Vicia > Vicia faba. Next base: position 973,940,513 of record OX451739.1, read on the forward strand.
TGCTAAATATGAAGGGGTCTCCTGTCCAAAGCTACACCTTCATTCGTATGTTAGAAATATTCAGCCATATACCGCTGACAAGAACCTCTGGATCCACTTCTTTCAAGATAGTCTTTCAGGGACTCAACTGGAGTGGTTCTATCAGCTAGAAGGAGCTAACGTCCGTAATTGGGAGGACCTTGCTGCTGCTTTTTACAAGCAGTACCAATATAATGCCGACCTTGCTCCTATGCGTACCCAACTTTAGGGTATGTCCCTGGGTGCGAGCAAAGGTTTCAAAGATTACGCTCAGAAGTGGAGGGATCTTGCTAGCAGAGTCCAACCCCCGCTGGCTGACAGGGAGCTGGTGGATATGTTTCTGGGGACCTTGTCTGGTCCATTTTTCAACCATTTGATCGGAAGTTCATCGTCAGGTTTTACTGAGTTAAACATGATTGGGGAGAGAATTGAAGCCGGTATCAAGAGCGTCAAGTTACAGAAAGGTGCTTCGTCAAGTACCGAGAATAAACCTTTTAAGAAGGAATCAAGTGCAGTTTACATTTCCAAGAGTCAGAATAAACCTGAGCGCCGCCAAGCTGTTAATGCGGTAGTTATTTCAAGACCAACTGTTGCCACACAACGTAACACTCAACCAAGGGTAGAGAGGCCTCAAAGACAATTTACTCGACTTAGCATGACTTTATCTCAAATTCTGCCACAGTTGTTGAAGACTAACTTGGTGATTCCGAGGGAAGCTCCGAAGAATCCCAACACCACCTCACCCTTGTACAATCCAGACGCCCGCTGTGCTTATCACTCTTATAGCCCGGGGCATGATACCAATAATTGTTGGGCCTTGAAGAATAAGGTACAAGATCTGATTGACGCTAAGGAGATTGAGTTCGAAGCGCCAGAAAAACCTAATGTTATGACTGCTCCTATGCCAAATCATGGAGTGAATGCTGTGGATGATGATGTGTTTATATCCTCTGTGGAAGATATTGCTACCCCATTAATAACTGTGAAGAAGAACCTTCTGTTAGCCAGTTTATTTTCGGGCTGTGGCGAAGGTTGCCATCTGTGTGCTGGCCTACCTACTGGTTGCCGTCTTTTGAAGTCAGGTGTTCAACGCCTGATGGATAATAAAGAAATCTTCTTCGAGAAAACTTTTGTTCCCTTGGTTCATGTTGAAGAAATTTCTATAATCACCATTTTCGCCAATTCTTCCAAGGCTTCCTCGAGAAAGCCTGTTAGAATTACATATGTTCTGAGAGTTGCTCCTTTGATTATTATTGTTCCTGGACCTATCCCCTATACGTCAGATAAGGCTGTCCCGTGGCACTACGGGGCTGATGTGTATTATCACGGGGTTAAACAAGACTTGAAGGATGAAGAGGCTGATACTGATGCCAGTAATATTGTTGGATCTAGTAAAGTCACCCGAAGTGGAAGAATTTTCTCCCCTGAGATCTCTCCACCAGTTGTTCAGAAGCCTGTTATTACACCTACCAATACACCTGTTATTACCCCTGTTCATGTTCCAGTCCTTACCTCTGTCGCCGAGTCATCTGACACTCGGGGCAAAGGGATCACCGGTGAGCCTGCCCGGACAGAGGCACCTAGGAATATTACTGTTGAAGCCTCTAGACAAGAGATAGAGGAAATCTTAAAAATCATCAAGAAAAGCGACTACAATATAGTCGAACAGCTGGGGCAAACCCCGTCGAAGATCTCTATGTTGTCTTTATTGTTGTGTTCAGAGGCCCATGCTAAGGCTCTGATTGCTTTCCTGAAGACCGTGCATGTGCCACAAGAGACATCATCTGATCAGTTCAAAGATTGCATGGCTAGTCTGACAGCAGATAATGGGTTGGGTTTCTCCGACGCAGATTTGACCGCCAAGGGGAAGAATCACAATGACGCCCTGCATGTCTCCATTGAGTGCAGGGGCACTACTCTAGCTCATGTGTTGGTGGATATTGGGTCCTCGCTGAATGTTTTACCCAAGAAAGCGTTAGACCGGTTAGACTGTGAAGGATTGGAGTTGAAGTCGAGTAACATCGTGGTTAGGGCCTTTGACGGGTCCAAGAGGATGGAACATGGAGAGGTGGATATTCCGATTAAGGTTAGTTCTCAGATCTTCGCGTCTACATTCTATGTGATGGACATTCGACCATCTTATTCTTGTTTGCTGGGTCACCCATGGATCCACAAAGTTGGGGCAGTAACTTCTACGCTCCACCAGATGCTGAAATACCCAGTAAAGGGGAAAATTGTTACGGTGCTGGGAGAAGAGGAGTACATGATGAGCCACCTCAACTCTTTCCGGTATGTGGAGATGGACGGGGAGTTCATTGAGACCCCGTGTCAACATTTTGAAGAAGTCCCCTAGACGCTGGCATCAACTGAAACTGTTGCTGAAGATCCTCCAATGAAGATGGCTTCCCTAAAAGATGCCCGGGCTGTTATTGAGAAAGGTGGGTGTGCGAATTGGGGCCAACTCCCTGACTTTGCACATAAGACTGACAAGTTTGGTTTGGGTTTCACTGCAGAAGCTCAACAGGCTGTTCGGCGGGCGCAGATTGGAAGACCTCCCCTGCATATTACTAATTCTGAAGTGAACATGATTGAAGACGATGATGAAGAGTCTGAGTTCGACAGTTGGATCTACCCGACTACTGATGGCGGACTAAGCAATTGGACGGCTAAGGACTTCATTCCAATTTCTTTTATCACACAGTAATAGACTTTTGTTTCGAATTTGTAACAAACAATTTTTAAACTTTACGGCCCGATGCGTTACCCGAGACACCGTGGTTTTGTTTGTGAGGGCTTTATGTGTGGTATTTCCATATATCATTAATAAAATCATTGGACGTTTTCTTGCATTTCAAATTTTGCGCTCCTTGTTTTTCTTTTTACCTTGCAAAACAACTATTTTACACACACTCACGTATACAGGTCTGAATCCACTCTGGATCCCACTGATAACGACTCTGCTACTGCCAGTTATGACTTCGAAAGTACGATCAACCAAGCCGAGGACGAAGGTGAGGATGATTGCGAAGTGCCTGGTGAACTTGCTAGACTGTTACTTCAGGAAGAGAGGGCCATACAGCCGCATGAAGAGCCAGTGGAATCAATAAATCTAGGTTCAGAGGTAGACAAGAGAGAGGTCAAGATCGGTGCAAATCTGGAATCCAGTGTTAAGAAACGGTTGATTCAGATGCTACGTAACTATGTTGAGATCTTTTCCTGGTCTTATGAAGATATGCCTGGGTTGGATACTGATATTGTGGTTCACCGATTGCCTACCAAGGAAGACTGTCCTCTAGTGAAACAGAAAGTTCTCCGAATGTGCCCAAAAATGTCTGAGAAAATCAAGGCTGAGGTTATGAAACAATTTGATGCCGGTTTTCTAGCAGTTACTTCTTACCCGCAGTGGGTGGCCAACGTGGTTCTGGTGCCGAAGAAGGATGGTAAGGTTCGGATGTGTGTTGACTATGGGGATCTGAACAGGGCGAGCCCCAAGGATGATTTCCCTTTACCTCATATCGACGTTCTGGTTGACAACACCGTGCAACATAAGGTCTTCTCCTTTATGGATGGTTTCTCCGGTTATAATCAGATTAAAATGGCTCCCGAAGACATGGAGAAGATAACCTTTGTTACTCAATGGGGTACCTTTTGCTACAAGGTCATGCCTTTTGGATTGAAGAATGTTGGGGAAACGTATCAGCGCGCCATGGTCGCTTTGTTCCAAGACATGATCCATCATGAGATTGAGGTATATGTTGATGACATGATTGCAAGGTCCCAGACTGAGGAAGAACATCTTGACCATCTTCAGAAGCTATTTGATAGGTTGAAGTTGTACAAACTGAGGTTAAACCCGAACAAGTGCACCTTCGGGATGAGATCTGGTAAGCTTCTGGGTTTCGTCATAAGTGATAAAGGTATTCAAGTGGATCCTGCAAAGGTGAAGGCTATACAGGAAATGCCAGCTCCCTGAACAAAAAAAGAAGTCAGAGGATTTTTGGGACGTCTGAATTACATTGCCCGATTCATCTCACACCTGACTGCTACTTGTGAGCCAATCTTCAAGCTACCGAAGAAAGATCAAGTGGTAAGATGGAACGATGAATGTCAGGCTGCTTTCGAAAGGATCAAGGAGTATCTCCAGGAACCACCTATTCCGATGCCTCCAGTTGAAGGGAGACCTTTGATCTTATACTTGACAACACTCGACAATTCAATAGGGTGCGTGTTGGGGCAGCATGACGATTCTGGCCGAAAAGAGCATGCTATTTACTACCTTAGCAAAAAGTTTACTGACTGCGAGACCCGATACTCGTTGCTCGAGAAAACTTGCTGCGCTTTGGCATGGGCTGCTCGCTAGCTGAGACAATATATGCTGACTCACACTACTCTATTAATATCAAAGATGGATCCAATCAAGTATATCTTCAAGAAACCTGCCTTGTCTGGAAGAATAGCGAGATGGCAGATGATCTTGACTGAGTATGACATCCAATACACGACCCAAAAGGCAATCAAAGGAAGTGTGTTGGCAGATCATTTGGCACATCAGGTGGTAGACGATTACCAATCTATGAACTTCGAGTTTCCGGATGAGAACATCATGTTGGTGACTGACTATGAGACACCTGGACCGGATGAAGGACCTGAGGAGGGATCCCGATGGTTTATGTACTTTGATGGAGCTTCAAACACTTTAGGAAATGGAATTGGCACCATAATCATATCTCCGGAAGGCTCTCATACTTCGTTCACCGCCCGACTATGTTTCAACTGCACCAACAACATGGCGGAGTATGAAGCGTGCATTATGGGTCTTCGAGTAGCTATCGACCTAAGGATTAAGTTCTTAAGTGTATTCGGAGATTCCGCTCTCATGATAAGTCAGATCAACGGCGAGTGGGATACGAAACACCCAAATCTTATTCCTTACAAAGAGTATGTATTAACGTTGCTTCCACACTTCGAGGAGATAACCTTTGAACACTTCCCTAGAGAGGAGAATCAGTTGGCGGACACGCTAGCTACGATGTCTTCTATGTTCAAGGTCAGATGGGACAATGAAGCTCCCCAAATTACCATTGAGAGGTTGGACGAACCCGCACATTGCTGTGACATTGAGACTGAAGAGGCAGCAGATAAGCTCTGGTTTCATGAGGTAAAGAGGTATCTTGAAGCTCAGGAATACCCTGAGGGTGCATCTGTTAATGATAAGAAGTTTCTGAGGAGGTTCGCGGCGAAGTTCTTCATCAGCAATGACATCCTTTACAAGCGTAACCATGACTCAACCTTACTGCGTTGTGTGGATAAGAATGAGGCAGAAAGAATCATGGTAGAGTTACATGAAGGTACTTTTGGAACTCATTCCAGTGGACACACCATGGAAAAGAAAATCCTTCGGGAAGGATATTATTGGTCCACCATGGAAGCCGACTGTTATCAGCATTCTCGGACCTGTCACAAGTGCCAAGTCTATGATGATAAGGTGCACATACCTCTGGTTCCTCTGAACGTCTTGACAGCTCCTTGGCCTTTTGCAATGTGGGGCATTGACATGATCGGTGAGATCAGACCTACTGCATCTAACGGGCATCGTTTCATCTTGGTAGCTATTGATTACTTTATGAAGTGGGTTGAAGCAACTTCCTTTGCTACTGTAACCAAGAACGTCGTGGCACGGTTTATTCGGCATAATATGATCTGTCGATACGGTGTACCAGAGAGGATCATTACGGACAATGGTACAAATCTCAATAATAAAATGATCACCGAGCTCTGCAAGCAGTTCAAGATACATCATTACAACTCATCTCCATACCAGCCAAAGATGAATGGGGCTGTTGAAGCAGCTAATAAGAACATTAAGAAGATTGTGCAGAAGATGACAGTGACGTACAAAGATTGGCACAAGATGTTACCATTTGCTCTTCATGGGTACCGTACCTCAGCACGGACGTCAACAGGGGAAACACCCTATTCCTTGGTATATGGTATGGAGGCGGTCTTGCCCATTGAAGTTCAGATACCCTCTCTTCGAATCGTGAAGGATGCAGGTTTGAGAGAAGATGACTGGATTCAGACCTGGCTTGATCAACTGAACTTAATTGACGAGAAGAGACTTACTGCTATTTGTCATGGTCAAACGTATCAAAACGGATGATCAAGGAATTTAACAAGAAAGTCAGACGACAAGAGTATCAAGTTGGGGATCTAGTAATCAAGCGCATCATTCTACCTCAAGGTAACCCCAGGGGAAAATGGACCCCTACCTATGAAGGGCCATTTGTGGTTAAGAACATTTTCTCAGGAGGAGCGATGATTCTAACCACCATGGATGGTGACGACCTCCCTCACCCTGTCAATGCAGAAATAGTGAAAAAATACTACGCATAATCAAAGACCCGCTAGGTTGACTGGCCTAGGAAGAAATAAGGGCTTTCCGGCGAACCAAAAGGGTTCGAGCAAAAATAAGGGATGAAAATGAAAAATCTATACACCCGGCAAGTCGAAAACCTGAAAAGGAGGCTTGGGCAAAAAAGGGTATCCCGGTGGACTGAAAACCCGAAAGGGCGGTCCAGGAAAAAATTAGGGATTAAAGCGTAACACTATGTCTCATTGGATCACCTTGCAGTCAGATTTCGGTATCAACTATCAAGCTCGGACGGTGCTAATCAGTCTGATCCACCTTCGACCAAGTAGCAAAGTGATGAGATGCTCGAGGACATAAAGGAAATAGCAGAGTTGGAACCCAGTGGGATTATTCACATAGCTGTTTTTCTTTGTTTTTCACAAATTATATAAACTCTATTGATCGGCGGCATTCTCTTACTAGGACGTCATCCTCTTGTACAAAAAACGCCTATTTACAGGCCAAACTTCAAAATCAATACAAGTCATCTTCACGAATAAATTTCAAACTATTTTCCTTTTTCTGTTTTGTTTTGCAAAGAACGTCCAATGTTTAATTTTTGATATATGCATTTGACATTGATTGCTGCTCATAAATATTTACATGCGAAACAAAAGATGATTACTTGTAATATCAGAAACAAGGGCAAACGAGAAATGTCCAAACCGTACAATTGCTCTGTCCACTAGGTATAGGGATAGACCTAGCTGGAGGAAACGATTGAAAGTGCATTCATTCCCTGCAGAGTAAGAGAAAGACGGTGGTGTTAGCTCTCCCCAGCAGAGACTCGCAATTGTAACTGAATCAGTAATATTCTCCCCAAGCAGAATTTATCTACCATCAACACTAAGAAGTCTTGTCATCCCCCAGCGGAGTATATAAAAATATATATCCCCAACGGAGTATATAAAATATATATCCCCAATGGAGTTTGAAGAATCGTCCCCAGTAGACTCTGGAAGATTATCCCCAGTAGAATCTAAAAGAGCTATCCCCAGTAAAGTCGCAACTGGAAAGTCATCCCCAGCGGAGTTCATTCCTTTCACAAAACAGGAATTCAATCCCAACAAGGTTCATTATCACCAGCTACAGTAATTTATCCCCAGCTGAATTCATCAGTGGAGTCCTCAGCAGATCATCTCTTCCCCACAGAGTCATTTTCTCGTCAGTTTATTCCCCAACAGAGTTATCCTCTCCTGCGGGTTTATTCTCACAATCATCTTCATTCACTATCTCCGGCAGAAACGAAGAATTCAATTCTTTTCTCCAGCAGCAATCTGGGATTTATCTTCCCCAGTTCAAAACATCACATTTCTATACATCATGACATGCATATGCATCATACGACACAATCTCATTTATTTTGAGAACATCATTGCTTGATACATATCATGCATTACATACAGCTAACCTTTACCTTTCAGGAAAGATTTTCACAAAATTAAAGCTATGAAGCTTCTACCACGGTCGAATTACGAACGAGTTCCTAAATCTCGATAGATATTTTCCCAGTGGAATTACGGATAAGTTCCTAAATCTCCACAGAGTTGTTGAATTACGGACATGCTCCTAAATCTCAGCAAAGCAGTTGAATTACGGACAAGCTCCTAAATCTCAGCGAAGTTGTTGAATTACGGACAGGCTCCTAAATCTCACAAAGCAGTTGAATTACGAACAAGCTCCTAAATCTCAGCTAAGTTGTTGAATTACGGACATGCTCCTAAATCTCATCAAAGCAGTTGAATTACGGACAAACTCCTAAATCTCAGCGAAGTTGTTGAATTACGGACATGCTCCTAAATCTCAGCAAAGTAGTTGAATTACGGACAAGCTCCTAAATCTCAGCTAAGTTGTTGAATTACAGACAGGCTCCTAAATCTCAGCAAAGTTGTTGAATTACGGACGAGTTCCTAAATCTCGACATATATGTTCCTTGGTTGAATTATGGACAAGTTCCTAAATCTCAGCAGAGATGTTTCCTCAGTTGAATTATGGACGAGTTCCTAAATCTCAACAGATGGTTGTTTAGTCGAATTACGGACAAGCTCCTAAATCTCGACAAAATCAGTTGAATTACGGACAAGCTCCTAAATCTCGACGAAATTAGTTGAATTACGAACAAGCTCCTAAATCTCGACAAAAACAGTTGAATTACAGACGAGCTCCTAAATCTAGACGAAGTCAGTTGAATTACGGACTAGCTCCTAAATCTCAGCAAAGATGTTTTCTCAGTTGAATTACAGACGAGCTCCTAAATCTCAGCAAAAGTTGTTCCCTCAGTTAAGTACGGATGATTGAAGTTCCTAAATATCAACAGAGATGACTCACCAGCAGAATGACAGACGACGAAGCTCCTAAATTTCTCTCCACGAAAGATCAGACTTCCCCAGCGGAATCTTCCTCAACAATAGGTGTACAAACTCTCGCTAAGGAATCTCTTAGGCGATCGACACTCTTCCAAATGGCATCTGTAAGCCCATTCCCGACATCACAAGACAATTACCACTTCACGCGAGTGCAAATGTTTGGGCACTCTAGTGTTCAATCCACTTCCACCTTCGGATTACGAAAGGCACGAAAGCCAATCTGCATCCTCAGGTTTAAGAAGATTGAACAGGGGAAGTTGTTGTACCCCAAAATTTTCCCTCCCATATTTCTTAAAACATGTCAAGAAAAAATCTCCAAGTTACTCAAGGTAGCCCAAGAGTTGGTCAGACAAGCTCTCTCCTAAGGCAGTCTACCCCAAATTAGGGTTTCATGTTGCATCAAGATCCTTGAGTCCAAGTGACCCCAAGTGCTAACCAAAGTCCTAATATGTTCTCAAGATCATCCATGCCAAGTTTCAAGCCTTGCAGAGGAAGTTTGCTCAGTCAATTGCTCAAAGGTCCAAAAATCGACTGTGCTAGGGCAAAAGTTAATTGTGACCTACATACAGTCAAACTTCAAGATTTTTTGTCAACATTCTCATTTTGAAGTATATTTCATCATTTGATCAAGGGTTGATCATGATTCATCAAGGATTGCTCATAATTCATCAAGATTCAAAAGTTGCCAAATTAGGGTTTTGTAGGAAAAAGTCAACTCAATTTTGACCAAGCATAACTTTCTCATACTTTACGAGAAATGACACATCCAAAGCTCATTTTTAAGAGGATGAAATTTACTACAATCCATCTTCATGCCCCAAGATCAAAATATTCCCTCACAAGAAGTTATGAATTTGGACATTATAGGTCATTTTGAAAAGTCAACAAAAACACCTTTTTTGTCAAAGATTCATACATGAGCATGGAATATCAAAATGATATGATCCAAAAGGGTTGATTATATGGAATCTAAATCTTTCTAAAAAGTCCAAGAACACCTCCAAAAGTTCAAAATTGAGGAAGTTATGCATTGTTGAAGTTGGACATTTTTGCAAAATTGCGAAAAGTCAACCATCCCCAAAACTTTAAATTTTGCCAAATGGGCCAATTCTTTTTCACTTGTTTTGAGTTTGCATTATAGTCCACGTGCTTTAGCCTTGGCCATGTGTCCATATCATATTTTTATTAATTATTTTGATTTTTATTTGAATTTATTTGATTTAAATCAAATTAAATCAAATCAAATCAAAAACATGGAAAACTAAAGATCTTGTGATCATTTCAGGTCTTGTTATACAGCTAACACCATATCAAACTCGTTTCAAAGCAATTGTACACAAAAAGATTCAAATCAAGCCAATTTTGGAAGGTTGTTCAAAGAGAATCAAATCAAATATCCAAGCATTGAAAGAGAGAGATTTGGACAAAGTTTGTTACCCTAATACATTGAGCAATACATAAGGGTCGGGTGCAGACCAAAATAAGGGTTAGAGATCAATTGGAGAGCAAGAACAAAGTTTGCAAAAACACCAAAAAAGTGTGAGATCGAAATCAAGTCTAGAGGCAATTTCAAGACTTGAGACTTGTCTCAATCTCTTCCTGGCCATCTCCACAAGCGAAACCAATCAAAATCACGCATTTCCATACCCTTCCAAGCGCTGTAAGTCGTTCATGAAGCAGCCCTGTTCTTGATTTCGTATTTTGGAAATTAGGAATTATAAACATGAAATAATTGCATATTCTTAATCTAAATATCATTTGCAAGCTTTTTGTAATAACTAATTTCATTTATATGCTCTGTATCATGGATCACCATTGCTAGGGTTTTACGTTTGGTTTTAGGGATTTTTGTTTCAGGAAAAATTGGCCCTAATAATGGGCATGGTTGCAATCAGAAGAAGATGACGAGTTCAACCATGGTCCTAGAAACCATTTTCATGGCCTGTAGGAGATTTTTGAACAAGCACGACTTGTAGTGACGGCCAACGTCCGTAGCTATAAGTGTTGCAGAGTTTTAGCAACAGATGGAGGAAGGGGATGATGTGTTGTCACCCCTCTGTTGGCCTGTTTGAATTCCGCGCCAAAATTCCACTAACGCATTTGTTTTGTTATATTATTGTTATTTTGTATTTTGTTAACAAATGGAACAGCATAGCCCAGCGGTCACCATGTTAGCGTTAAGGCATTCAGAGGCTGGAGGTCAGGGGTTCGATCCCTGCCTCCAGCATTTGTTATTTTTCCAATTTCTTTCAGGTGATCATGTGCACGCATGGGCCAGATTTCCACCATGGACATTCACCATCAAAGCGCCAGATGGCCAGATCTGGTGGCCAAGCCTTGAAGGCACGCCCTAGGCCAGTCAACGCATACGCAGGGGATCCCAAAAAGTCCAATGGACCAGCATTAATTGGGCCAATATCCTTGCTTTTCGCACCCCCTAAATCAGGCCCATTCCTCTAAATCTCTATATTTATTTATTTTCATTTAATTTTGTTTAATTAATTATTAACTAATAGAATATTTTCTTTTTAACAAAAAAATCACAAAAATATTTTTATCCAATTAAATGTCAGAATTTTTTTTTTCTTTTTTAATAATTAATTAGGACATTTATTTTACCGCTTTATTTTATTTTCAAAGGGTTGCTTTTGGAGATGTAAATACCCGACGCCTTGTAATAATTAGTTTAAATTCCGCACTTTAATTTCTGCAAACTATTCGACTGTTAGATGTTTGATAATAGGGTTTGCATGACGAGAATGAATGTTTAATCTAAAATAAAATTAGATCACCCTAAACAATTGCAAAGATAAAAATAACTGAAAACAACACACCTGCACATGCGCACTCCTAGGGTACACCCCACTTGGTTGCCTTCGTAAGCAGTCATTAAGTATAGGGTATTTTAGAGGTCGCCCTCTTGTCTAAAAAATCATAGTTGCCTCAAAATGGTTGCCTGGGATATTGTTGCCTCGAACAAATGATCTAAGACATTAGGGTTACGGCTAAGACATCCTAACATTGCTTTAGTGACCGTATGTCCCTCTTTCGAATTGACCCTCAAACTCCAACGACGTGCTACCTACTCACTAATAGTGGGATAACATTGTCCAAAGGAAGTTAGCATAGAACGATTCCTTTTTTGAGTAGGTAGATTAGTTCTTAGATACCTGCTCATCCAAAACAAACTTTTTCTCAAACTTACACTCTTTTACAAACAAGTTTTCAAAAACACTTCATTACACTCTTGAAGACAGACGCAAGAGCTAAATCGAAGTTAAAACAAAAACTTTTCAAAAGCCCACAAACACAAAGAAAACAATTTTTGAAAATGATGAGCAAGTACCTAAGAGCCCGTAGATAACTACGGATAAAAAGGGTGCTAATACCTTCCCTTTCTATAATCTACCCCCCGTACTCAGAAATATCTCGAAAAAGGAATTTTTCTGTGCTTTTTTCCTTTCCTTGTTGGATAAAATAAAAGTCGGTGGCGACTCTTGCTTACCGCGACATTTTGCAAAAACAAACGCAAAACACGAACCAGTATTCCAAAAAACAGTCAGTTCTTCCACCGTATCATAACTAGCATACATGGATTCCTACCTTAATCAACATGTCAAAGGAAGCTCAACAAAACTATCCTATAGGGAACAAAAAATGAGAGCGAATTCGTGATCTCAATCTCTAAATTGAGTGACTCATCGATCAACAATTAAAGAAGAAAACAATAAACTTCCTATAGGGAACATGCACTGAGAGCGAAGTCGTGATCTCAATTTATAAATTGAGTGACTCATCGATCAACAATTAAAATAAAAACAATAAACATCCTATAGGGAACATGCACTAAGAGGGAAGTCGTGATCTTAATTTCTAAATTGAGTGACTCATCGATCAAGAAACAAACACAAACACAACACATGTATCAAACAAAACAGAGGGCCTCCTGACATATATCAGCAAATAAGGTCCCATCATGCAACACAGAACTATACAGAATGAAAATAGAAGAAAGGAAATAGTGCAATACCAAATGGATAACTATCCGTAGCAACTGAACAAGAATAAAAAGAAACCCAGAGAACTTCAAGCAAGCTGGCATCAGCAGACAAATCAAGTCAGAAATTACTCCATCAGGATGTAAGTATTGAGAGTTTCAGATATGAACAGATCCCATGGGCAATGTATAACATTCATAATCACATGTATATATCCTGCATAGACTATCAAATATTCCAAGCACAAGAGTAGTTCCAATATAATAAATTATGTTCCACAAATAAAGTGAAACACAGTAGCCTTAAGTCAAAAATGGAAAACTTTTCTCAGAGTACCTCACACATTCAACAACCAAGTTAGTATTCCCATAAATAGAATGATGACTCACATGAGGGATGGATGATGACACCATAATGAGGTGAGGAAACATGATAGCAACTATCAAAACATTAGATATGATAGACAAAACGAAAAAGGCATATGCACAATTTGGTTAAAAGTTAGGGGAATGTTGCTCCTTTCTATCACCATATTGAATTGACAATTGAATATCAATCAAGGATCGTGGGAGCTTGAGAAGAATATAAACAAAGACCATGAAGGTCATTAGAAACCACAATTCAATCATACACAATTAATTCAACACAGCTCACAAGCATAATAAAAGAGGAATCCCACACAATGCATCAAAAGGTTCAATCATTCAAACATAAGGCATTAAGTGAAATGACTTCAGTTTATGTGGATAAACATAACCAACATGATCATTAGGTGCCCAATCATAGGCCTCACTCAGGTTCATTGGCCATCAAGAAAATTGCAACAAGATATGCAACATTAATTGGGTACCTTCACTTCAAAAATACATCAAAAATAGAAACAAGGATCAAGAATTCACACAAAAAAATTTATTAGCTTCTTTGAAGTTTGTAGAAGTCAGAAAGCAAGTCTTGAGTTCATGAATACTTGAGGAAGGGATCAAATGAGGCCCAAAGTTCAAAACTAGTTGGCCAAACTATCAAAACTAGACAAGTTTTCAAAATAATTTATGAAAAATATCAAACCAAGTCAAATAATTCAAGAAAAATGGTTTTCAGATCCTCAATACATCCATGAACCTTAATCAAGACCTAAATTCCAATAGAAACCCAAGCAAAATTGGTTTTGAAAATAAAACTTGCAATGTAAGCCACAACACCCTAATTGTTTGAATTTTAATCTTAAATATTAATTAGGTGAGATCCAAATTCAAACAATTCAAACCAAAATCATGCAAATCACAAGGGAACCCTAAATATCAGAATACATATTTTTTCACATTTTTAGGATTAAAGAAAAGTCAAAAATAAATTCAAATTCAAACTTTTAAACAATTAAACAAATATTCACATTTTCAAAATGAAATTCCAATCAAAAGTCAGAAAAAAGATCCAACCAAAATTATATTCAAATATTAGAAATAAAAACCAGCGTTCATGATTTTTTATGGAATTTTTGAATTAAAGGAAGTATTAAAACAAAATTAAACAAACAATTAAACTATTAAACTATTATTTAATGAAAAAAATGCAAACCCTAGCCAAAAGTCATAAAAAAAGTAAAAACAAAATTATATTTAGACACTAGGATTAGAAACAAACTTATGTGATTTTTTTGAGGATTTTTGGATTAAGAAAAATATTAAAATAAAATTGTGAAGCAAAAGAAATCAAATAAAACTCCCAAATTAATATTCTAATCAAAAATAGGAAAAAATACCAAACAAATTTCAGAATCAAATTCTAAATAGTTTTAAGAGTTCAAAACATTTTTTGTGGAATTTTTAGATTAAAAGAACTATTAAAATAAAAATAATCTTTAAACAAATAATTATTTAAACTTATGAAATTTTAAACCAATCAATTTTTTTTTAAAAATTCCAATAAAATTACACAAGATAGTAGAAATTATTTTGGACTTGTGATAATTTTTTCAGAATTTTTTAAATTGTTTTGATCAAGAAATAAAAATTAGAAAATCAATTAAAATCAAATAATATGAAATGCATTGAAATTTCAAACAAGCCAATCACAGCGCGCCGCCTCACTTCGTCTTCAACCTCCAGTATAGGGAAAAATGTGTGCAACAAAATAGGTCATGAGCCTATGTTCAGATCCATCAATCATGCTCGTTTCTTAACCAAAATCCATGAAATCGAGTGCAAATTAAAGCTAACATATCATACTTCATTATGCAATTCGAATCATTCTCAAAGATCAAGCATGGATAAAGAAATCAAGTTTACAAAACTGAAAAAACTCACTGCAAACATCAAAACCAAGAACACGATTTCATCCATTCTGCTTGAATCAAAAATCAAATATACATCAATCATAATGATTGGCCAGCTAGCAACTCAATGGACATGATTTACATCATCAATTCAAGCTGAAACACATAAATCAAAGTTCAAGAAACTCACATGGATGTGAAAACTGGAAACATGATTCCTTCACTCCATAAGCAATCCAATGGTGCAGGCTTGATCTGCTTACTTCACTGAAGCTGAAACACCAAGAAATTTGAAGAATGATCCAAGGAGAAGAGAGATTCGAAGCAATTTGCAGAGATGCTTCAAAATTTTCAGATTTGCAATGTAGCGATTATGAGCCTCCTCCTTCACAACTAAGCCTTGATTCTTGTTATATAGCACTAGAGGAAGAGGATAGAAGTGTTATTTGGCACTCAAAGTCGTTGGAGGGCAGGATTGGAAGTTTGTGCAGAAAATGAAGTGTGCATAGGATTAGGTCATTTGCTCGTGCATTTTCTTGCCTTTTGTGCATTTTATGGGCCAAATAAGGTCAGAAACCAATGCTCAAAGTGCCAGCCCATGATTACTTGAAATGAAGAAGTGTTGGTGAATTTGCAAAATTGAGTATGTTTTGTATTTTTTTTCATTCAAGCAAGTTCAAGAAGCACATGGGCACGGGATGGTGAGTGTGATGGGCCTCAGCATGTCATAAATTGTTCATGGGCTTGATTAGAAACAAAAGGAATGGCTAAAACTTGAGTTTGCAAGAAATGGCCATTTTGCATACTTGTCAAATTTCAATAAAATGCCTCAAAATTCCAAAGTTCATAACTTGCTCATACTTTTGAATTTGGACACAAATGAGTACAATTTGGAAAGGTTATGAAAAGATCTACAATCCCTTAGTTTTGATGTTTTGCAATTGAATCCATTAAGGTCCTGGAAATTTGACATGAAATTCACTAAATTTGGAAAATGACCTATAATTTTAACTTGAGGCATGAACTTCCAAAGACCATAACTCTTGACTCTTTTCCAATTTGGACATGAGAACAAAAGGAGATGAAAGATCACCCTCTTATATTTCCAAGCATATTTAATTTGCATTTTTTTATCAAAGATGAATAAAATATGAATTTTTGAAGTTAAGTCTTCATTTTCCAAAATTAGAAACTTTTAGGGTTTCTTCATGAACAAGTTTCAATCCAAACCTCAATCTTTTTGATCCAATGATCCAAATGGACTTGAAATATGAAAAGTACACCCTTGAATTGATGATTGACCAAAAGTTCACTTGGTCAACCTTGACTTTGACTGATTTTGACCAAAATGACCATTTTGCCCCTTTGAATCAATTGATCCACTTCCCTTTAAAATTGATGATCAAGACTTCAAACATATGATCTTCCAAATATATATAGGCCATGTACAAAGTTTCACTTCAAAATTCTCAAGAAATCTTGATAAAATCCCAAACCCTAGTTTTGGTTAACACCTTAGGAGACTGATGAATCATCTCCGAAATTTCAAATCCTCTAATGATTTGGGCCAATTTCTTGCACAAAGATATCTCCAATGTCAATGAGGTGTTGTAGCTTAAAAATCAAGATTTACTCATGCATTAATAGCCTTGATCAAATAAAACCCTAATTTTGACTAGTGAATCAAAAGAGTGATTCCTCTTATAATTAATCTCAAACTTCAATCCTCTGATGATCCAAAGAGATGGATAAAATATGTTGAGATATGCAATAACTTTTGAGCTTGAAAGATCCAGAGGTTTAGATGATAAGATTCCATTTGAGCAACTTGTCAATGCAATCAACCTTCAAAGCTTGAGGAAGACTTGATAACCAAAGTATTTTGATCCCATCACAATGTATGAATGTAATGCAATATGATAATCATGATGAAACATAAGCCTAAATCAAGAGGGTAAATTTTGGGGTGCAACAAATGCCCCTATTCAAATATCTTTAACATGATAAGTGAGAAAAGTGAAAACTTTCGAGCGTTCATAGTTGAAGATGATTGAATACAAAAGAAAATATAAACTCTTGAAGAAGAAAGAAAAAAAAAAGCAGAAAACCCCCAAGACATGCGTCAGAATAAAGCCGTAACGCAGGTTGAAACATAACAAAAACAAAGAAGAGTAGACACAACTAAACTCCCGGACAAATGTGCCAGGGAAAAACTGGGCTTAAAAAAAAAAGAGGTGAGATAAAACTCAAACCACATAGAATAGGCGAAACTAAGCTCTAGAAAAGAAAACGTACGCGGGTGAGGAGACGAAACTCTGAGCTCGACCCAAAGCAAAGTGGCTAGAGTGCGTGATTCTAGGAGCACTTGCTAATCTCAAACTAAGATAGACAGTATGAAGGAATTGAAAGAATCCCAGAAATGAGGAACAAAAGCGAGACAAAACTCGACTCAATAACCAGTTAGACGAAACTAAACTAGATGAGTACCAGGACAAAAATGGATTTCACGCACGGGTAACAAGGCGAAACTCGACCCATAGCAAAGTGATGAGAGTGCATGTTTCTCAGAGCACCTGCTGGTCTCATATCAATGGATAAACAGTGACGAAAAATGATAAAAGAATCCAAGGAACAAAAGAGACTGATTTCAATCCAGGGACGCAGTACGAATACTACACTCGGTAAACGAACACCGTCAAAGGGTCCAAGGTATGAAAGCAAAAACGAGACGAAACTCGACTCAATAACTAGTTAGGCGAAACTAAACTAGATGAGTACCAGGATGAAACTGGATTTCATGCGCAAGGTGAGGAGACGAAACTCTGAGCTCAACCCAAAACAAGGAGATTAGGGTGTACACCTAAAAACCTGCTGAAAGCGAATATCAGGACGAAACTGGTATTCGAAAGGTGCATCAATAGACATTGGAATGAACCGGAGAGGGTAGTGAATACTAAAACCGAGAAGACCGCTCCAGGGTGAAACCGAACTACATTCAAGAGTAGACACTCAAACAAACAAATGATTGACACCAAAAGGATATTGGTATGAGGGGAAAACTGAGATAATGAGGACGAAGACCTCGCTGGGGATTTAATCCGAAATATTAGCAAATTCACTGGGGACAACAGAAACAAACAAAATGGCTTATGTTCCGATGCATGTTTGAATTCTTTCTATATAGCGCAATGCTCCATATAATGGAAATGCTACGCGTTTTGGTAGATGCAAT
Organism: Vicia faba; assembly: GCA_948472305.1. Lineage (NCBI taxonomy): Eukaryota > Viridiplantae > Streptophyta > Magnoliopsida > Fabales > Fabaceae > Vicia > Vicia faba. The sequence goes on from OX451739.1 coordinate 973,958,808, forward strand.
GTAATGATGCATGTTTAAATGTTTCACTGGGGAATGGCCAATTGAGAAGCCAATAACCAAGAAGTCGGAATCTGATATGACTTCCAAAAATAAATTGCAAAATCCAAAGGAGAGGAGAAAATATGGGGATCCGCTGGAGAGGGAACCTCGTAGAGATGAAGCTTCACGGGAAATAACAAACAAGCAACCAGTAGAAACGGGCCACAAACATTGAGAAGAGCTGCAAAAATAAATTGCAAACTCCTAGAGAAGATCAGATCGACACTATAGCTTCTGGAGAGGGACGCCATCCGAAGATTAGACATTGAGGGAAAAGATCAGGGCAAGACTGTAATCTCTGTAAAAGACAGTGCGCGGCCGTGTTGAGTATGACACCAAGACAACAAACCCGACGTGAGGGATGAAAACCTTTGTTGGGGGAACAAAGCTCTGCTGAGGAAATGGGACTTCACCGGGGATACAGAACTCTGTTGAAGATTTTATTGGAGATATTTTTCTTTTGGAATGCAACCATTGGATGGATCATGCAGATAGTCACACAGTATCGACCTTACTGGGGATAAGGAAAGATCTTAACATAAGGATGCCCCAGTCAACAGATTGGCTGGGAAATGAGAGGTCATGGCGAGGTATCTCTGTTGGCAACTCCGTTAGGGATATGCGGCATCCTCAAATCCGGAGTCTCAGAATGAAGCCTTTGAAAGAAGATTCCTGGGGAAACAAAACTTCACTGCGGAAACGAAATTTCACTGGGGATAGGTAAAGTCCTATTCATACATGGGCTCTGTCTAAAAGAAGAAAGCCAAATATTCCCTTCCTGACAATCATTAAGCTCTTTACAGGTGTTCAACGTGTAAACTCTTTTTTGATGTCAAGCAAATGTTTTGCATGCAGAAAGATGTTTATTTTGGGAATGAAAGATCTGATGCGAAGATTATTTAAGCCTTGAAGTTGAAAATCTTAACAAAGTGTCGCATCTCTGTTGTGAATGAATCACTGGCTAGAGTGCAAAAAAAATTCAAAACTTTTCTTCCCCCCCCCCTTTTTTTTAAGAAAACGAGTCAAGATGCGGGTGGTAAGATACCAACATGGATATGCAACACATATTTGGGAGTTTAGGAAACACTATCCTGTTGTAGTATGCTTTCAAGTTAAACCTTTGTTTCAGTTAGGACTTTTAGAGGTTGTAACATGGCCTGGTTCGAGGTTTTTTAGAAAAAAGTTTTTCAAGGCTCAAGTTATTTGGTGCCCACCCCCTTCGTGATATTCTCCTGTCCTAAGTTCAGCTGACTTATCACAAGCATTCATATTTCAAAAGGATTTATAATGGTTGAGTGATCACAACAAATTCTCCAACATGATTGTCACTTAACTTTTGCTGCTTTTGTTTTTGTTGTTCCTCTTCTTTTAATGAAAATTTTATTGGATAATCTCTCTCGGCCTTTTGGGCTCTCTTTTCCCTAACTTTTGCCTGGACAAAATATTTTGAATTTCAATTTTGGGAGTCCAGCGGGACGCCCTAACTTTTTCCTAAGCGACTTGTTTTAAAGTTTCGATTTAGCGGGGCTTTTTGTTTCTTTCTTATTCATACTTTCCACTTCGAACAGGTCAATGTGACTTTAGGTCTTTGAGGGATAGCCATTATTGTATCGATTCGATCTCGACCTTAGGACTTTGTGAGGAAATGAACATCGTGGTTTAGACATTTCTCCTAATCTCATGATGCGAAAGATAAAATGTGGTGATCCTCAGATGGGATATTCCTTCTGAAATTTGAATGCTTGATCAAATTAACTAAACATCTACCCTGCCCCTGGTTAAAAAAAATAAGGTTTTTTTTAACGGAAAAGAAACTCCTACTTTGAAGGCTCAGAGGGGTTAACGAGGGTCTAACTCCCTTATATCTCCGGTGTTTGGGGATTGAAACAATGTCTGTACATCGTCAACGGGGTTCTACTCAAAAGCATACCACTACAGTCATCATTTTTAGCTAAACTCCTTCCTCCAAACTCTTGGCTAAGCAAGAGAATTGGCACAGTTGGTATCAAAATGCCCGAAAAAAATCGATTAAAGAGTGATACTGGATGGACTAAGTAAAATGAAACAATTTCTTCAAGGCAAAAATATTCAACGCATCAAGACTGACATTCGACCATCAACAAAATCCTATATGCAGACAATGCTAAAACAATCAATCAAGATAACACATGAAAGTGCGGCAGAGAAACGTAATAAAAGCCATTATGGGGAAGAAATATTTCCAACCAGGTTCGCCGATCTCGCCGACCTGCCGTAATCTTGATATTACCCTGACCCATGACCTTTACCAACAGCGCGGAGTTGTGAAACAAATGGCAAGGCATCCGCCAGTAAAGTGAATGAGAATCCCATCAATCAGAGAAACAAACATGCCCTTTGCATAGTAGTAGTTGTGTTTGTTATCCTAATTTCAAGCGATCAACTGACCATGACTTAGATTACCATTTCCGTGTAAGGCCCACAAAGTTTATATGCACATGCTTATCAAAATATTGGACGTTTTTGCAAACAAAATAGTAAAAAGGGAGAAAAGAAACGTATACGTGTACTTGAAAGAAGATATTCTATTGATTTTGAGAAATCAGCGTGTGAAAAAGGAATTTACATTTGGAAGCAAGTAATTACAAAATCAAAGCAAACAAGTGTTTACAAATGGCAATGTGAATGTGAATATCCATCAAGTCCCGACTCTGCTATGACTCTTATGACTCTTACGCTTCTATCTTCCTGCTTTCAGATAGATCATTCTTGGATTAGCTTCGAGCTTATGCCAGGTGACGGAACGGAGGAAAGAAACAAAGGATCTCATGCTGAGCGTAGTCATTTGCTTTAAGTCCCTAACTTTTGCCTGAATCTCCCTTTCGGGTTTTCGATTCACCAGGACACCCTCTTTTTGCCTAAACTGCCCTTTCGGGTTTTCAGTTTAGCGTTTTTTATTTTTATTTTTTTATGCAAAGTATTTTTTAACTACGTCAGCGTTCACAGGGAGAAGGAAGCACTCTCCATCCATAGTCATGAGCATCATCGCTCCTCTGGATAAAACTTTTCTGACCACGAAAGGACCTTCATAAGTCGGAACCCACTTGCCCCTGGGATCTCCCTGGGGAAGAATTATCCTTTTTAGCACAAGATCACCTGGCTTGTAATACTGAGGTTGTACCCTCTTATCAAAAGCTTTCCTCATCCTTTGTTGATATACCTGACCATGACATATAGCCGTCAACCTCTTCTCGTCAATAAGTTCCAACTGATCCAGCCAACTTTGTACCCATTCACTCTCGTCCAGCTCAACATCCCTCATGACCCTAAGAGAAGGAATCTCGACTTCTATCGGCAATACTGCTTCCATGCCTTAAACCAATAAAAGTGGGGTTTCCCCAGTCGAAGTACGCACAGTGGTGCGATAACCATGCAAAGCGAAGGGCAGCATCTCATGCCAATCTTTATAGGTTACCACCATCTTCTGTACGATCTTCTTGATATTCTTATTGGTCGCTTCGACAGCACCGTTCATCTTTGGTCGGTATGGGGAAGAGTTATAATGCTTGATTTTGAAGGACTCACAAAGCACCTTCATAATTTTGTTGTTCTAATTAGACCCATTATCGGTAATGATCTTTTCAGGCACTCTGTAGCGACAGATAATATTGTGCTTAATGAACCGAGTTACCACCTGCTTGGTGACATTGGCATAGGATGCAACTTCGACCCATTTTGTAAAATAATTGATGGCAACCAGAATGAAACTGTGTCTGTTGGATGCTGTTGTACCCCAAAATTTACCCTCTCATTTTATCAACATTCCTCATCACAAGACTTTTGGAATTCAAGATCAAGCTAGGGTTTACTCTGCTCAAGACACCTCCTTGCACTGTTGACCTAAATTAGGGTTTGAATTTGCACAGGGATATTTTGACCTACAATACCCAAATTGACTTTCATACTTCATGTTGGACTCATAAATTTACCCATACCAAGTTTCAAACCTTGAATCAAATTTTGGCCCAATCAATTGGACAGTTGACCTAGAAATCAGCTGTATTGGGGAAAAAGTCAATTGTGACCAATTTACAGTCAAAACTCATGAATTTTGACCCACATCAACATTATGAACTCACATGAACCATTTTATCAAGTTTGGACCACAATTCCCCCAAGAAATTTGATCAGATCACCAAAAGGGCAAAATGGTCATTTTTAGGGTTTTGACTGTACAAAGGCAATTTTTGACTGTTTGACCTAGCCAGTGGAAAATTAAGCTCAACCATAAACTCAAGGACTCAATGAAATTATCTTGACTTATTCAACAAGTTCAAAAGACCTCAAATGCATAGGATTGACAGATGAATTTTTCAGTCAACTGATCAAATTTGACTATACACTAAAAAGTCAAACTTTGACTTTTTGGTCAAAATCAAGTGCCAAGGGTCATTTTTCATCAAGATATGTAAAATTATGAAACTTGTTCATCAAGAAATCCAAAATTGCAAATTAGGGTTTGAAATTGAAAATTTTCATAACTTAGAATTTTTCTAAGTTATGAAATTTTCATAATTTTTCCTAACTTTGTCCCACATTTTCACCAAGATGCAAATGGATTAAAACAAAACTTATAACATGAAAGTTGTATTCCATCACAAAGTCTACAACTTTGATTCACAAAGTTTTCTCAAAAGAAGCTTGGATCTCAAGTTATGATTTTTGGAATAAGGGTCCCTAAAACTTTTAACTTAGAGAAATTTTGCCCTGGTTTAGGCAGCATTTTGACCCATCTTCTTGGCCATTTTTCACATAGTTCCACTTGGAATCTCAAGTTTCACTTCAAAGATGGATTATATTACATGTTGCAAGCTTTCCAAATTTTCCAAGAACTCCTCAAACACATTTGTGGTTAGGGAGAATCAAATGCTTGAAGTTGGCAAAAACTCACTTTGTATCCATGGCCAATACATGTTCATACAAGTTGCAAAACCTGTCCAAACTAGCTTCGTACTTAATTACAGGTCTCTAAACCCTTCAACACTTAAAAACTAAATGCAAACTCATTGGACATTGGTGTTATTCTGATCAATGGAGCTTGGCACAATGAATAAATCCATTTTGGGCATAAAGGTAGCACTTCCATTTACATAAAGCATGCTTTATGTCAAGTTGCACTTCTTGAGCCATACACCAAGCCCTTTACTACAAACAAGGCTCACTAATGTTAGGCAAAGTTCAACAACTTTGTGCAGCTAGGTTATAAGCCAGTACAACCATATCATTGTCAACTCTCACTTTTTAATTCAAAATCAAGTAATTATGCAAAAGGTCAACAACTTGCATATCTGATATATTCAACTCTTGCCAACATTCCAAACAAGTTTTGCACATACCTTGGAGCCAGAAACACGAGCCATTCATCCCTCAAACACTCTTGAACATCAAAACACCAAAAACTTGCAAAACAGGACAGTTGTTGCAACTTGAGTGCCATAGCTCATTTTGCTCGTGCATTTTTCTCCTTTCCACTTCAAACACCTTCCATTCAAATCACTCAAGCCATCCCAAACCTCCATTGCCAACTGTAACTCCATTTACAGTGTTCACCATTTTCATTTCAAGCTTTTGCAGGTTGACTTCTAGAGGCTGATTCAGGAACATTCGAAGCAAACTAGCCATTGGAAAAGACCAAGTGAAGTTCAGGCAAGCTACCAGGCACCTCAAAACTTGTTGAGAAGCTCTGCATTGTCCAACTCGAATCCAACTGAAACAAGTATTTCTCCAACTTCTATCACTCTATTTAGGAACATTTAGCCTTAGGTTTATGAATGAAAATGTAGTATTCAATGCCACGAAGCTGTACATATGCTCAGTTTTCATTTATATTAAGCGTGCTAAGAGAATTTTATCCATGAACATGCTGAAAAAGTTATGTCATATTTTAGGGCCAGAGAAATTCTCTCTGGTCTTTGAGAGTTAGATTAAGTTTTTTATATGGTTAGAATCGTGGTTTGATGCTCTACAAGTTTCATGTTTTGAGTTTTGGCAAAAGATCACAAATACAGGAGTTAGCAGTTTGTACAGGCACGCGCGTGTTTTCAAATATTCTGGAGGTTGAAGATGAAGTCTGGGCTGGGCCTGGCCTTCTTGCTTTCTACACCCCCCTTTTGATAAATGCACCCCCTGACCCCTTTTCTTTATATTTTGTTATTTTTGTATTTTAAATTCATTTCTGATCTTGATTATTTATTTCCAAATATAAAAATACTCCAAAAATATTTTCATTAATTTTTTACATTTATTTAGCATTTTATTTTGATTTTTCTAATATAGAAAACATTTTAATAATTTTCATTATTTGTTTAATTTTAAAACAATGAAAATAATACTTTTATTTTTTATTTCTTAGTTTTATTCACACTGAAAATATTGTTCTTGAATATATTGTTCTTGAATATATATATATATATATATATATATATATATATATATATATATATATATATATATATATATATATATATATATATATATATATATATATATATATATATATATATATATATATATATATATATATATATATATATATATATATATATATATATATATATATATATATATATATATATATATATATATATATATATATATATATATATATATATATATATATATATATATATATATATATATATATATATATATATATATATATATATACATATATACTTTTATTTTATTAAATAATTAGAACAAAAATATAAAAATATTACCTTTTTATTTTTTATATAAAAAATACCTTTTTTTAATATATTTCATTTTTGTATATATTAATATATTTTTTGTACATAAATAATATAAGATATTATTTTCTTAAAGAATTAGGGTTTACCCCTTTAATAAATAAAATTAATCCTTTATTTATTTATTTATTTATTTATTTGTATTTCTTTACATTGAAAATATTTTACATACATAAAAACCTCTTTTTTTGCATAATACATTTTATTTAACATTTGTTTATTTGAATAATTGTACATTTAAATATTGATTGCATTTGAGATTCACAATTTGGATGTAATAGTAATTAGGGTTTATATTTCTTGTCAAATACCCCCTATTCAAAAACTGTACCCCCATCCCCATAATCATGTTGTAATAGCTTAGAATTTAAATTCTCGCACTTAACACTTTCAATTATGGCATGATTAGAGAATTAGGGTTTGTATGCCAAAATCAAATTAACAAATAGTTTGACCTAATCAAAGACAAAAATGCATGAAAGACAAACACAATGCACACTTGCACCCCTAGGGTTACAATCCACTTGTTGCCTTCAAAAATGGCCCATGGTATGCATGTTAAGTACTTTGGCAAAACAAAAACAAACAAAAGATCATAGTCCCTCGATGACGCTATCTTGGTTGCCTAAACAAAAATGATCAAGTCCCTCAAGAAAATTGCCAAAGATACTTGACACAATTGCTATCATGGTCTATACGATGACCCGCGCCTGTCCCGTTTAACATCCTAACATAAGGTTGTTCACCAAATGCAATGGTGAAACAACACTGTTAAAAGGGTTAAAAACATAAGAAAGATCTTTGAGTATAATAGGGTAGATAGCTCTTAGTTACTTGATCAAAAGCTTGCAAAACATCCTTGCTATTTTCAAACACACTTCACAACACAATTTCAAAACCCTACTTTCAAACATTGAAAACTTTTCAAAAGACAAAAAGACCTTTGTATACTTTCAAACAAGAATCATTACAAAGGTTGCCACAATGATGACCTCTTTTCAAAACATCCTTCAAAACCACACACAAAGCACCATTTCAAACAATTGAAGAGCACCATTTCAAACAATTGAAAAGCAAAGCAAGTGATCTAAACAAGTAACTAAGAGCCCATGGATAACCATGGATGAAAAGGGTGCTTGTACCTTCCCTTTTCATAATCTACTCCCCGAACCCAAGAAAACATCTCAAAGGTCTTTCCTGTGCTTTTTGACCTTTTCTTAGGATAAAATAAAAAGTCGGTGGCGACTCTTGCTAAACCGAAACATTTGCGAACAGAAACGCAAAACCTCAAGTCAGTTCTCCCACCGTATCACAGATGCAGTCGGTTCAATTTTTCTGATCATATCAATTCCCCACATCGCAAACGACCAAGGGGAAGTCAAGACATTCAAAGGTACTGGCTGCATATTCACTTTATCAGCATAGACTTGACATTTGTGGCAAACCCGTGCGTGATTGTAACAGTCAGTCTCCATGGTGGACCAATAATAACCTGCTCGCAAAATCTTTTTAGCCATGGTATGCCTGTTGGAATGGGTCCCGAAATCACCTTCATGTATCTCCTGAAGAATTCTAGGTGCTTCTTTCTTGTCAACACATCTGAGCAGTAAACCGTCATGATGCCTTCTATACAACACACCACCACTGAGAAAGAACTTGGCTAAAAATCTTCTCAAGAACTTCTTATCTGTGACGGATGCCCCTTCAGGGTACTCTTGTGTTTCAAGATATCGTTTAACATCATAAAACCAAGGATTACCATCTGATTCTAAACTAGCCTCAAAACAGAAATCTGGCTCACTCAAACTTATGATGGTAATGGACGGTTCCTCATTAGCCCACTTAACCTTGAACATGGAGGACAAAGTTGCCAGTGCATCAGCTAGATTGTTTTCTTCTCTGGGAATATGCTCAAACGTGATCTCTTCGAAGTACATAATCAACTTCATAACATGCTCACGATAGGGAATTAGGTTCTGATGGCGAGTCTCCCAATCTCCATTAATCTGGATGATAACAAGATTGGAATCCCCGTAAACTTTCAAAAATTTGATGCGCAGGTCGATCGCCGCTTCAATGCCATAAATGCAAGCCTCATATTCGTCCATGTTGTTAGTGCAATCGAAACAAATATGAGCCGTGAAAGGAATGTGGTATCCCTCAGGGGAAGTGATAATAGCTCCGACGTCGTTGCCCATGGCATTGGATGCACCATCAAAAACAAGCGTCCAACGTGATCCCGGCTCGGGTCCCTCGTCTAGGTCTGGCATGTTACAATCCCGGATATACACAATTTCTTCATCTGGAAAATCAAACTTCATCGGTTCATAATCATTCATGGGCTGATGAGCAAGATGGTCAGCCAATACACTACCCTTAATTTCTTTTTGAGTAGTGTATTAGATATCATATTCGGTGAGTATCATCTGCCAACGGGCCACCCTGCCTGTAAGAGTTGGCTTCTCAAAAATATACTTGATTGGATCCATTTTGGATATCAAGTAGGTGGTATGAGTTAACATGTACTGCCTCAAACGCTTGGCGGCCCAGGTAAGCGCACAACAAGTCTTTTCCAGCAATGAGTACCTCGACTCGCATTCCGTAAACTTCTTACTCAAGTAGTAAATAACCTGCTCTTTCTTCCCTGTCTCGTCGTGCTGACCGAGGACACAACCCATTGAGCTCTCCAACACAGTTAGATACATGATTAGTGGCCTTCCTTCCACTGGTGGAATGAGTATCGAGGGTTCTTGCAAATACTCCTTTATTTTGTTAAAGGCCTTCTGACAATCCTCATTCCATTTAACTGTCTGACTTTTCTTCAACAACTTGAACAAAGGTTCACAGGTGGTTGTGAGATGAGAAATAAATCTAGAAATGTAGTTTAACCTCCCCAAGAAACCACGTACTTCCTTCTCTGTCCTTGGTTCAGGCATTTCCCGTATCGCTTTTACCTTGGCCGGGTCCATCTCGATACCTTTTTCACTTACAATAAAACCCAATAGCTTGCCGGATCTCACCCCGAAGGTGCACTTATTTAGATTCAACCTTAGTAAGAACCGCCTCAGTCTCCCAAACAATTTTTCCAGATGAACAAGATGTTCCTCTTCCGTGTCAGACTTAGCAATCATATCGTCCACATATACCTTAATCTCTTTGTGAATCAAATCATGAAAGAGAGTGACCATGGCGCGCTGATACGTTGCCCCAACATTTTTCAAGCCAAACAACATCACTTTATAACAGAAAGTTCCACAAGGTGTGATAAATGTTGTCTTCTCCATATCCTCTGGAGCCATCTTAATTTGATTGTAACCCGAAAAACCTTCCATGAACGAAAACACTTTGGAATGAGCAGTATTATCGACCAACACATCAATATGCGGAAGAGGGAAATCATCTTTAGGGCTGGCCCTGTTCAAATCCCTATAATCCACGCACATTCGGACCTTACCATCTTTCTTGGGCACAGCGCAATATTTGCAATCCATGGCGGATAATTGATGACCTTCAAGAAATTTGCGTCCAACTGCTTCTGGACCTCCTCCTTGATCTTCTTGGCCATCTAAGGATGAGTTCTTCAGAGCTTTTGCTTGACAGGGGAACAACCTTCTTTGAGCGGTAGTCGATGCACCACTATGTCTGTATCCAACCCAGGCATATCCTCATAAGACCAAGTGAAGATATCAGAATACTCACGGAGTAGCTCGATCAATCTGACCTTTACACTTTCTTCGAGATCTGACCCTATCTTGACTTCTCTTCTTACCTATTCTGTGCCAATATTCACCACCTCAATTGAATCCTGATTCGGATGGATAACCTTCTCCTCTTGTTTTAACAATCTTGCTAATTCCTCAGGAAGATCACACTCCTCATATGCTTCTTCTTCAACTTGATAAATAGGAGTATCAAAATCATAATGAGCCATAACAGAGTCGTTATCAATATAATCGATGGTGGAAGTGCATCTGCATGAACGACATTTTGGCGTTTTTTAGTGACAGTGTGTGAATAAAAACATTGCCATTCAAAATAAAAAAGAAATGGAGCAAAATTTTGAATGCAAAAACGTCCTTTATTTCATGATAAGCTTTTGAAAATAAACATGGTGGCCCTACACAAATGATTCACCACGCCTTGGGCAGAGCGTAGGAATTATGATATGATAATAAAAGGAAACAAGAAAATTACTCCTCAGCGCTTGAAACTTTGATAACATCCACAGAAGTCCAATTGTTGAGTGTCTGGCCTGGAATACTCGGATGAATCCAATCTTTGATATGTAGCCATCAACCCTATCATCGCCAACTACATTGACGTGTCCTTCTTGAGTAGCACAAGGACGGGAAAACTTCACAGGAGTAGATAAACTAGATGCTCTGGGAGTTGCACTTTGCTGACCTGGGCTAAAACCAAGACCAAATTTATTAAATTTTGGGGTAACGTCCAGCACCTGACCCCAACCTTCAGGGTTGCCATTTTCCACCACAGCTCTCGCATCCTTGAGAGAAGACATAACCGTTTCAGGTTTCCTTTTCTGCTCTGGAGGAGGAAAATTGACAGCATGAACTGTCTCAAACGCCTGAAACGGGGTATAAGGTATCTCGCCTTCAACTTCAACATAGCGGAATGATGTCAAATGACTCACGATGTACTCTTCCTCGCCGCACACAATTATCACTTTTCCCTCTGCAGGATACTTGAGTTTCTGATGAAGAGTAGAAGTGACTGCCTCTGCTTTATGAATCCACAGCCGCCCCAACAAACAACAATATGCTGGCTGTATATCCATCACAAAAAATGTAGCCGTGAAGGTGCAAGGACCAACCTTGATTGGTAACTCCACCTCCCCAAACACTGACCTTCGAGACCCATCAAACGCCTTCACCATTAAATCATTAAGGCGCAGCTCCAGTCTAGAATAATCAATTTTCATCAATGCTGACTTGGGAAATACATTCAAAGATGACCCTGTGTCCACTAAAACCCGGGATAAATTAGTGCCCCTGCAATCCATCGAAATATGCAACGCTTTATTATGGTCTCGCCCCTCCGGAGGAAGATCAAAATCTTTGAAACCCAGACCGTTCCCGACAGATATGTTAGCATAAACATTCTCAAACTGATTGACTGTTATCTCATGTGGCACGAACACATTCTTTAACAACTTCATCAAAGAATTTATGTGAGGTTCTTAATAAATCAACAGAGACAAGACAAACATCTTAGAAGGAGTATGGCTCAGATGATCAATTATGCTATAATCACTCTTTCTGATAATTCGCATTAACTCTTCGACCTCATCGGGAACTGAAGAAGCTTCTGGTATCGGAATTGGTTGAGTCACATTGGCTGGCGTAACCCTTGGATTACCAATCATCGCCTGCTGTTTTACTTTTTATCTTGCAGAAGCATCTTCCACATCTTGCACAATGGAAGGACCAAATACTCTCCCGCTTCTAGTCATTCGACCCACACCAGAAAAGTTATGAACTTCCCCTTCATTATCTTCAGCACGTTCTTCCTCAGACAAACGAGTACTTACCTCCTGCTTCACCCCATGGTAATAAACATCAGCACTGTAATGCCATGGGATGGCCTTCTCACTGGTATACAGCATGGGACCGGGTACCGTAATCATCAAAGGAGGCGCCCTAGATGGGGTAGGAATGCGCACATGGGTGTAAGGAATAGATACCATAATAACATCTTCTTCGGTAACCTTACGGTAGCTTAGTTTTCTATCAAACTGTAGGGAACCCTCCTTTATCAACAACTGGATACCTGCTTTTAAATCATCGTAGCCCTTCAGTTGCTCTCTACACTTGGCACACTCTGAAGTACAACCCGGAAAAATAGAATTGTCAAGAAAATACCTCTTAACATACCACAACAGAGGAGTTACTTGTTCCACATTCATGATTAAATTCAACACTTCACCATTATCATCAATCATATTAACAACACCCCCTCCATGCCTAGGCATTGGGTTCTGAGTAACATTCAGACCAGTCACTGGAGTAAACTCAATTGCCTTAGCATCCAACAAGTCTTGTATTTTGCACTTCAATGCAAAGAAATTGTCAGTAGAATGACCAACTCCGCCTGAATGGAATTCACATCTTGCGTTAGCATCATAGTTAGGAGGAAGTCTTGCGGGTGGTGGTGGCATATTTCTCAAACCGATCAATTTCAAATCGAGCAAATGGTGGAGTGCTTCAGTAAGAGATACCAACAAGGGATCGAATTTTCTCATATGTCTCTGCTGTTGATTATTATACTGACGGGCATCATCTTGATGTCTTTGTTGTTGAGGCACTGTATTCGGTCTCTGCTGTTGAGGAGCATTAATAGGAATAGAAACAACGTTGATTTGTTGGTGCTGACGATCCTCTCGTCTTCCTCTACGAGAGTAAACCGCACTTGCATCCCCTTCCCTTTTCTTAGGGTAAGTGTTGAATGGTTTCTTACTTCCCCCTGATGAGCCACTAGAACCTCAAATCTGAATTTTCCCCAATTTCAAACCTACCTCAATTCTTTCACCAGCCATAACCAAATCTGCAAATCCTGCCGAAGTACTTCCTATCATGTGCTCATAGAATGGACCTTGTAGGGTACTCATAAACATATCAATGAGTTCTCTCTCCATGAGTGGAGTTTGAACCCTCGCAGGAAACTCACGCCACCTCTGAGCGTATTCCTTGAAAGATTCTCTTGGTCCCTATGACAAATTATGTAATTGACTGCGATTAGGCGCCATATCCATATTGTACTGATAATGTTTAACAAAAGCCCGAGCGAGATTATTCCAGCAACGAATATGGGTTTTCTCTAACTTCATGTACCACTCTAGGGATGCCCCAGACAGGCTATCCTGGAAAAAGTGAATCAAAAGCCCCTGATCCTCAGTATGCACCGACATCTTTCGGAAATAAGCAGTTTCATGAGTAACAGGACATGATGTTCCGTTGTACTTTTCAAATGTACGAGGATTGAAATTTGGAGGAACTTTCACCCCAGACACCAACCCAAGATCATTAGCATCCATACCAAGGCCCCCCTGCCATTCCACAGCCTTCAAACGTTCTTCCAACAACCGATACTTCCTATCCTCAACCTGAACTTTCGGATCTGAACATCGAACCAAAAACTGATCTTCATCCTGGTCAAAGTCATAATCCTGCTCCTGATAGTTCCTTACACCGCCCTGATTATCTCTTCTGTTCCCCACAAGACGAGGTCCCGGAGACGGGGGAAACTGCCCTACATTGCGCACAAAAGGGTTTCTGGGGATCTCGTGAAAATTTCCAACAGACTGATCTTGCACATCCCCCAATCCTACAGAAATGTCCTGATAGAGCCCTTGATTTCCACCATCCTCTGGATAGCGACGCTGGTTGTTGACAATGGTAGCCAGTTCCTCTTGCCGGAGATTCACATTGGCGATGACCTCCATGAACTGGGCCATTTGAGTAGCCATTTGAGCCCTCATTTCAATGAGTTCAGCTTGAACTTGTTCCATTTGTCTTGGAAAATTGTTTCTGGTGGAATACCGATGAGTAGTCGTCTTGAATTATGGATAAGAAAAGCAGAAGAATAAGAATACTGTCTTGAGATAACCTGTAATGTTATGAAATGCATGATGTGCATGATATGTTTGTCATTTCCCGGTATTCGAGAGTCCTTTTATTCATCAATCACGGTGCGCAACCAATAATCAAGTATACAATCAAGGGGAAAAAAGGACAATAAGACAAACACTTCAATTATTTACAAACAAAAGAAATGATGTTTGAGTGACTTTGGACATTTAAGCGTGTAATGATAAACAACAAAATATGTGCTTCAAAGTAAACTTAACAAAAAAACTGAATAATAAAAACAAACAACGGTCCCTTCTAACAATCCTGGGGGTGACCAAATACACCAAAGGTAAGTAACAAAACTAAATCTCTGGAACAAGACACGCTTCAAGGTGTTGACAATACTCTTCAAGCCTAGCTTTCTCCTTCAAAAGTTGTGATGTGACTACTTTACTTTCTTGAAACCGATCCTCTGCAACACGCCTATGGGCTACTTCCTTCTTAAGCTGAGCATCTTTGTCTTTGAGTTGTTTCTCCAAGTTTTGAATCTTCTTCCTGTAACTATTCTCAGATGCCTAAAGCTTCTGGAACTCTTGCTGGGCCTTACTCAACTCTTCTTCCATTTCAGCATGAGACCTCTTCCTAAAACTGGTTGCATCAGAAGTTTCCCCTTGAGCTTCTTTGAGTTTGCGAGCTAAGTCGGCCCTTTCTTGATCTACCCAGTAAAGTTGCATCCCTGCCTCACAGTCCTTTGCACGAAGTTGAATATTCTCCACATGAACCTGGGTGAACACCTCGGTAGGCACCGTGTTACTCAGAACAGTAGGAGGTTGCTCACATATAGGAGCCGACCTTACAAATGGTAACCGTAAAATCTTAACCCTGGCTCTAATCCATTCCAAGTAAGGAACCCTAGAAATAGGAACCTTCTTGCCCAAAGTAGTTATATCCTTCTTGTGAATTCCCTTCCAAGCACTTATCACTCTTTTCAACATCACATGATCACTTCCTCTAACAAAATACACTGATTCAGACACCTCATAAACCTTTGGAGGTCCATCCATTGCATATCCCAATTGACGATAAGCAAGCACAAGATTATAGTTGATACACCCCTTAGTTCCTATGAGGGGAACATTAGGGAAATCTTCGCAGCTAGTGATAATACTTCGTACTTCCTCCATGTTATAATTCCACCGGATGTCAAATGAAGTAAGATTGACAAGTCTTGATGACCATCAGAGAGAATTTCTGGTATCCATGAAAGGGCCACTTATCGGTAGGTGCAACTTAAACCATTGATACAACATCGAATGACATAAACTTACATTACCTCCTTTTCCATGCCTGAAACGAATGGTGTAAAGAGTATCTGCCAAGAGTGTCGGTACCGGGTTCTTATTTCTAAAAACACAAATAGCCGTCAAATCCACAAAATTTCTCTTGCGAGGGAAAAGGATGATCCCGTATATCATGAGAGAAAACAGAGAGCTGAAGTCACTCCAATTCCCTTTCTTTTCCCAGTCTTCAGCTTTCTTCACTAAGAAATCCAAATAAAACCCTGTAGTATACTCACTTGATTTCCAATTGTCTTTCACCTCTTTCTAACTCAAATGAAGAATTTCAGCAATAACTTCGAACTTCAGCTTCTCCGGTACTTGGACAAAAGGAACTTCATCGGACAACTTGATATTAAGTAGGTACGCGTACTCTTCTAGTGTGTGAACCAGTTGATAATCTTGAAAAGTAAAACACCATAATTCCTTGTCATAGAACTGGAAGAGGGTGATCAAAGCCATTGGGTCAACTGGGGTGTTAAGGATTAGTAACAAATTGCCATAATTTTTGTTGAAATTATTCAGAACATCACTCTTCAGATAAGAACTCAACCTCTTCAATTCGGAAACATCAATAGTAGGAATCTGATAAGCGAATGTATGCCTGGTGGGCTCTTTAACATGAACTGAATCAAACTCATCTGACGGGAGGCCAACCATTTCTGATGGAAAGAAGACTCTCAAATGTCCCTGGAAGATGACATGTGTATTCTAGTTATTTTTTATACATAATTTTTTTAGAAATAAATATGCTATGATGCAACATGACAGGATCAAAGTTTTACACTAGATGATGGCTGGACCATTACAGAACAGCACCACTCAAGATCAAAATAAAATCCCAAAGCTTCAAAACTATCATGGGAACCTGAGTCACCTTCGCAACACAAAGTAACCAACAGTACCTGTACCTGTAAGAAAAGTTTTCCCGCCCCTCTCACGGGTGTAGTCTAGGTCAAGGTAAAGTTAAAAGACAAATCAGAGTACAAGAGCTCGAATGTCGGTATCATCATACGATAACACTTATCTGAACTACCTCCAAAGTCATGGGTCTCATGGTCAGGTCTACAAAGCATCCTCCTCATAGCTGCCATGGCCACTCTATTCCTAGTTTCTATGGAATTCACTCATAGCCTGGGTACGGGGCCTTTTACCTCATGGAACAACCCACCCACCCACCAAGAAATCCAGAATCCAAACAGTCCAGCCATATCCAGTATGCAGAAAGTAAAGCGCACATAGGATGCAATGTAAACAGATAAATATGCAAAGCGGTAAAATAAACACCCAAAAAGAAAACAAACAAGAGCTAGGATCGACTCCGGGATGGATCAGCAAAAGGTCAATCTGTCCCCAGTGAAGTCGCCAGTTGAAACCTCCTGGCCAAACCTGTCATCTGGATGTAATGAAACATCAATGAAGTCGCCATCAAATACCTTTTATCCCTCCGAAAGGGAAAGGTAAACATCGAGAAAACCTGAAAAGGGAGAAATCAGTCTTTCGATCGAGAGATCGGGTAAGGGAGTCTGTTACGTGAGGGGAAGGTGTTAGCACCCCACACGCCCGTAGTACTCTACGGTATCTACTCTTGTTGTCCAATCTAATGGGTGTGGTCAAAACCTATGTCTATGGCTTGAAGCTAAAAAAGGAATGCATGTGAAAAAGAAAACAATGTAGGGAAAATAAAAGTTATGCTCAGTTGGGCCCTACCCCTTTGCCTACGTATCCCTTTTAAGGAATCAGAGCAGCCGTAGTTCGGCTTATATATTTTGGTTGGTTTGTGTTTTTTAGTTAAGACAACAAAAACAATCAAGATGGCAAAACATCGAATGAAACAACAAACAATTGAGATGGTCAAACATCGACTAAATAATAACATAGTAACATGTCACAGATGGAAAAACATCAAATGATAAAACGGATGACAAAACATCACACCTAACAATGATATTGAGAATCAAAGTAGGATAACCAACATATGCGATGGAGAAACATCGGCTTTCAAACAAATGTGCGATGGTGAAACATCAATAAAACGGATGACAAAACATCACACCTAACAATGATATTGAGAATCAAAGTAGGATAACAAACATGTGAGATGGCGAAACATCGGCTTCAAACAAATGTGTGATGGTGAAACATCGTCTAAAATATAACAAGATATCATGGTAAAGGTGGCGAAACATCGATAAAACGGATGACAAAACATCACACCTAACAATGATATTGAGAATCAAAGTAGGATAACAAACATTTGCGATGGCGAAACATCGGGTTCAAACAAATGTGCGATGGTGAAACATCGATAAAACAGATGACAAAACATCACACCTAACAATGATATTGAGAATCAAAGTAGGATAACAAACATGTGCGATGGCGAAACATCGGCTTTAAACAAATGTGTGATGGAGAAACATCGGCTAAACCAGATTTTAAAAAAAAGCAAAGCCAAAAGGCGCACAAACAAATAAGATTGATTTGTATCTTTTACCTTGAAGAAGGGTTTGAGTTTATTAGAGGTGTTTTATGATTTGCCAAGAATTTTTTGTTTGTTTTAAGATGCAAAATGCAAAGAAAGGAAAAACAACTAAGGGAAACTAGCCTAGCACTATCCCTAGTGTTATCATACAATGATTCACCCTAAGGTTGAGGATAAAGGAAATTCCTACCCTATGCTAGCATACATGGATTCCTACCTTAATCAACATTCCAAAGGGAGCTCAACAAAACTATCCTATAGGGAACAAGCAATGAGAGTGAAGTCATGATCTTAATCTCTAAATTGAGTGACTCATCGATCAACATTTAAAGAAGAAAACAATAAACATCCTATAAGGAACATGCACTGAGAGCGAAGTCGTGATCTCAATTTCTAAATTGAGTGACTCATCGATCAACAATTAAAAGAAAAACAATAAACATCCTATAGGGAACATGCACTGAGAGCGAAGTCATGATCTCAATTTCTAAATTGAGTGACTCATCGATCAAGAAACAAACATAAACATAACACATGTATCAAACAGAACAGAGGGCCTCCTGACATATATCAACAACAAAGGTCCCATCATGCAACACAGAACTATACAGAATGAAAATAGAAGAAAGGAAATAGTGCAATACCAAACGGATAACTATCCGCAGCAACTGGACAAGAATAAAAAGAAACCCAGAGAACTTCAAGCAAGCTGGCATCAGCAGACAAATCAAGTCAGAAATTACTCCATCAGGATGTAAGTATTGAGATTTTCATATATGAACAGATCCCATGGGCAATGTATAGCATTCATAATCACATGTATATATCTTGCATAGACTATCAAATATGCCAAGCACAAGAGTGGTGCCAATATAATAAATTGTGTTCCACAAATAAAGTGAAACACAGTAGCCTTAAGTCAAAAATGGAAAACGTTTCTCAGAGTACCTCGCGCATTCAACAACCAAGTTAGTATTCCCATAAATAGAATGATGACTCACATGAGGGATGGATGATGACACCATAATAAGGTGAGGAAACATGATAGCAACTATCAAAACATTAGATATGATAGACAAAAAGAAAAAGGCATATGCACAATTTGGTCAAAAGTTAGGGGAATGTTGCTCCTTTCTATCACCATATTGAATTTACAATTGAATATCAATCAAGGATCATGGGAGCTTGAGAAGAATAAAAACAAAGACCATGAAGGTCAGTAGCAACCACAATTCAATCATACACAATTAATTCAACACAGCTCACAAGCATAATAGAAGAGGAATCCCACATAATGCATAAAAAGGTTCAATCATTCAAACATAGGGCATTAAGTGAAATGACTTGAGTTTATATGGATAAATAGAACAACATGATCATTAGGTGCCCAATTATAGGCCTCACTCAGGTTCATTGGCCATCAAGCAAATTGCAACAAGTTATGCAACATTAATTGGGTACTTTCACTTCAAAAATACATCAAAAATAGAAACAAGGATCAAGAATTCACACAAAAACATTTCTTAGCATCTTTGAAGTGTGTAGAAGTCAGAAAGCAAGTCTTGAGTTCATGAATAGTTGAGGAGGGGATCAAATGAGGCCCAAAGTTCAAAACTAGTTGGCCAAACTATCAAAACTAGACAAGTTTTCAAAATAATTTATTAAAAATATCAAACCAAATCAAATAATTCAAGAAAAATGGTTTTCAGATCCCCAATACATCCATGAACCTTAATCAAGACCTAAATTCCAATGGAAACCCAAGGCAAATTGGTTTTGAAAATAAAACTTGCAATGTAAGCCACAAAACCCTAATTGTTTGAATTTTAATCTTAAATATTAATTAGGTGAGATCCAAATTCAAACAATTCAAACCAAAATCATGCAAATCACAAGGAAACCCTAAATATCAGAATACATATTTTTTCACATTTTTAGGATTAAAGAAAAGTCAAAAATAAATTCAAATTTAAACTTTTAAACAATTAAACAAATATTCACATTTTCAAAATGAAATTCCAATCAAAAGTCAGAAAAAGATCCAACCAAAATTATATTCAAATATTAGAAATAAAAACTAGCGTTCATGATTTTTTATGGAATTTTTGAATTAAAGGAAATATTAAAACAAAATTAAACAAACAATTAAACTATTATTTAATGACAAAAATGCAAACCCTAGCCAAAAGTCATAAAAAGGTCAAAAAAAATTATATTCAGACACTATGATTAAAAAAAAACTTATGTGATTTTTTTGAGGATTTTTGGATTAAGAAAAATATTAAAATAAAATTGTGAAGAAAAAGAAATCAAATAAAACTCCCAAATTAATCTTCTAATCAAAAATAGGAAAAAATACCAAACAAATTTCAGAATCAAATTCTAAATAATTTTAAGAGTTTAAAACATTTTTTGTGGAATTTTTAGATCAAAAGAACTATTAAAATAAAAATAATCTTTAAACCAATAATTATTTAAACTTATGAAATTTTAAACCAATCAAAACATTTTTTTAAAATTCCAATAAAATTACACAAGATAGTAGAAATTATTTTGGACTTGTGATAATTTTTTCAGAATTTTTTAAATTGTTTTGATCAAGAAATAAAAATCAGAAAATCAATTAAAATCAAATAATATGAAATGCATTGAAATCTCAAACAAGCCAATCACGGTGCGCCACCTCACTTCGTCTTCAACCTCCAGCATAGGGCAAAACGCGTGCAACAAAACAGGTCATGAGCCTATGTTCAAATCCATCAATCATGCTCGTTTCTTAACCAAAATCCATGAAATCAAGTGCAAATTAAAGCTAACATATCATACTTCATTATGCAATTCGAATCATTCTCAAAGATCAAGCATGGATCAAGAAATCAAGTTTACAAAACTGAAAAAACACACTGCAAACATCAAAACCAGGAACACGATTTCATCCATTCTGCTTGAATCAAAGCTCAAATATACATCAATCCTAATGATTGGCCAGCTAGCAACTCAATGGACATGATTTATATCATCAATTCAAGCTAAAACACATAAATCAAAGTTCAAGAAACTCACATGGATGTGAAAACTGGAAACACGATTCCTTCACTCCAGAAGCAATCCAATGGTGCAGGCTTGATCTCCTTACTTCACTGAAGCTGAAACACCAAGAAATTTGAAGAATGATCCAAGGAGAAGAGAGATTCGAAGCAATTTGCAGAGATGCTTCAAAATTTTCAGATTTGCAATGTAGCGATTATGAGCCTCCTCCTTCACAACTGAGCCTTGATTCTTGTTATATAGCAAGAGAGTAAGAGGATAGAAGTGGTATTTGGCACTTAAAGTCGTTGGAGGGCAAGATTGGAAGTTTTTGCAGAAAATGAAGTGTGCATAGGATCAGGTCATTTGCTCGTGAATTTGCTTGCCTTTTGTGCATTTTGTGGGCCAAATGAGGTCAGAAACCAATTCTCAAAGTTCTAGCCCATGATTACTTGAAATGAAGAAGTGTTGGTGAATTTGCAAAATTGAGCATGTTTTGTATTTTTTCATTCAAGCAAGTTCAAGAAGCACATGGGCACGAGATGGTGAGTGTGATGGGCCTCAGCATGTCACAAATTGTTCATGGGATTTATTAGAAACAAAAGTAATGGATAAAACTTGAGTTTGCAAGAAATGGCCATTTTGCATACTTGTCAAATTTCAATAAAATGCCTCAAAATTCCAAAGTTCATAACTTGCTCATACTTTTGAATTCGAACACAAATGAGTACAATTTAGGAAGGTATTGAAAAAATATACAATCCCTTAGATTTTATTTTTTGCAATTGAATCCATTAAGGTCCTCAAAATTAGACATGAAATTCACTAAATTTGGAAAATGACCTATAATTTTAAATTGAGGCATGAACTTCTAAAGACCATAACTCTTGACTCTTTGCCCATTTGGACATGAGACCAAACGGAGATGAAAGATCACCCTATTATCTTTCCAAGCATATTTAATTTTCATTTTTTTGATCAAAGGTGAATAAAATATGAATTTTTGAAGTTAAGTCCTCATTTTCCAAAATTAGAAACTTTAGGGTTTCTTCATGAACAAGTTTCAATCCAAACCTCAATCTTTTTGATCCAATGATCCAAATGGACTTGAAATATGAAAATTACACCCTTGAATTGATGGTTGACCAAAAGTTCACTTGGTCAACCTTGACTTTGACTGATTTTGACCAAAATGACCATTTTGCCCCTTTGAATCAATTGATCCACTTCCCTTCAAAATTGATGGTCAAGACTTCAAAATATGATCTTCCAAATATATAGAGGCCATGTACAAAGTTTCACTTCAAAATTCTCAAGAAATCTTGATAAAATCCCAAACCCTAGTTTTGGTTAACACCTTAGGAGACTGATGAACCATCTCTAAAATTTCAAATCCTCTGATGATTTTGGCCAATTTCTTACACAAAGACATCTCCAATGTCAATGAGGTGTTGTAGCTTCAAAATCAAGATTTTCTCATGCATTAATAGCCTTGATCAAACAAAACCCTAATTTTGACTAGTGAATCAAAAGAGTGATTCCTCTTATAATCAATCTCAAACTTCAATCCTCTGATGATCCAAAGAGATGGATAAAATATCTTGAGATATTAAATAACTTTTGAGCTTGAAAGATCCAGAGGTTTAGATGATAAGATTCAATTTGAGCAACTTGTCAATGCAATCAACCTTCAAAGCTTGAGGAAGACTTGATAACCAAAGTATTTTGATCCCATCACAATGTACGAATGCAATGCAATATGATAATCATGATGAAACATAAGCCTAAATCAAGAGGGTAAATTTTGGGGTGCAACAGGTGCCATGGAAATCGCTCGAAGCTTTTGCAAACTCTTGGTGAAAAGTGAAACCCTAGTTGGAGGTTCATTGCTTAGGAGGAGAATTTGTCTGATCGATTCTTTGGTCAATCTTGAGTAATTGAAGACGTCAATGAGCATGTCTTGAGTAAAAATGGGAGGGAACATTTTGGGGTGCAACATCCTCAATTTACTATTTTTCTTTATACTGTATAGTAATTAGGCGTGTATGGTAAGATTAAAATCAACTTCTAGATAACCTAATTAAAGAACCAATTAACTTGAATCAAACACACTTTTCACACGCGCACCTCTAGGGTAACCTCGCTTGTTACCTAAAAAAAACAGTCATGTCCCTAGAATATGGGACGCTTTAGCAAAGACCCTTTGATAAAAAGATCGTAGTCCCTCGATGTCCCTCGAAGTTGCCTTCAGTAAAATGATATAGTCCCTTACAAAAATTGCTAAAGTGTCTCATAAGTTGCCTTCTATGACTGTATGATTGACCCGCGCCTGTACCTTCACATCCAATGATGGAGCTTCTTACCAATCAATGGTAAGATAGCAACATATAAAGGAGGAGGAAAAGAACAAAGACCTTTTGAGCAGGTAGGACACTCGTAGTTGCTTGCTCACAAACTAAAACCATTTCCAGACTTACACTTTCAAAACATCTTCAAAAACAAACATCACTTTGAACTATTTTAAAAACCAACACTTTGTATACATTCTTATAGATACGGGAATCATTACAGAGTTTTCCAAAACAAATGAGTTTTCAAAATATTTTTAAACTTGCACCAAACATAAACACATTTCGAACAAAGCAATTTCAAAAGTGAGCTAGCAAGCAACTAAGAGCCCGTAGATAACTACGAATGAAAAGGGTGCTAACACCTTCCCTTTTCATAACCTACCCCCCGAGCTCAAGAAAAATTATCGAAAGGTCTTTCCCATTCTTTTCACCCTTTCCTTTATTGGATAAAAGAAAAGTCGGTGGCAACTCTTGCTATCCACAACAATTACGGTCAAACGCAAAACACCAAGTTAGTTCTCCCAGCGTATTACAAAACTGGCGACTCTGCTGGGGATTGATGTATTTAAAAGTGGGGTTACCTTAGAGATAGATCACATTTAATTTCTTTTATTGATTTGTTTGCTTTACATTTATGGGTCTTTGTTTGGGCTTGTTTTGATCCTCTACCCGGATCGGAGAACAACATTAGGTAAGTAGCAATAGATTTTGGAAACTGTGTGGGGTATACCGACATGGTTGAAGTTATAGCTACGTTAGTGTGACACATTTGTTGGTACTGGTAGACCTTGAGTTTATTCAAGGAGAATACGGGGCCGCTGTGTGGTGTCATGAAGCACTAACTGACCTTAGAACCTTTAAATGAATAACTTGGCCATTAGGAAGTTGTGAGATAGCCGACTTTGGTGCAGTCTGAAGTTGGTTGATACTCGATACTACGCTCATTGAGATCAGACTTTCGGGATATTTCTGTCGCCAATAAAGAGGCTTGCGCTGAAATAATGCCTGAAGAAAGATCAGTGATATTGAGATTCCCTAGAACCCGATTACTTTCTAGGATAGGTTGAACCAACTAAACTTCAAGAGGGTACTTACCTATGAACTCCATGCAAGCCTAAACCTAAGGAATTGTTTGCTTTGTGTGTTTATGTTTACTTGCACATAACATCATAACATCATAACATGGCATTTTACACTAACCATTTCAAGGATTTTTAGGACTTATCTTTGTGCTGTTTTGTAGGACATGGCTTCCACTCGCAGGAATACTATCCAATTTAACCTTGTAAGAGTGCCTCCTCAACTCAAGGAGTTAGCGTCGAGGGTTCCTGAGCATTCTCCATTTACCAAAAGACATGGTCGACTTCTCAATATGGTTACCTCGAGCCTTGATGAAGACATGATGAAAGTGCTCTTTCAGTTCTTTGATCCTTTACACCATTGCTTTACATTTCCTGATTACCAATTAGTGCCTACCATGGAGGAGTTTTCTTAGTTATTGGGAATGCCTATTATTAATCAATTACCCTTCAATAGTATTGAAAGAGACCCAAAACCTGAGGAGATTGCTCGAGCTCTACATTTACAACGGTCCGACGTTGTGGCAAATTGGGAAACAAGAAGTGGTGTCAAAGGGTTTCTAGCTAAGTTTTTGTTTGAGAAGGCTCAATATTTTTAGGATACTCTGTATTTACAAGCCTTTGAAGAAGTGTTGGCCCTTCTCATCTATGGGATGTTACTATTCCCTAATTCGGATCAACTCATAGATGTGAATGCAGTCAAAGTTTTTCTGTCTCGTAACCCAGTGCCTACTATACTTGGAGAAATATTTCACTCTCTTCACACTCTCACCATGACGAGAAGAGGGAACCTCATGTGTTGCACTCCTCTGTTGTCTAGGTGGTTTATTTCGCACCTACCTCGACCTGTTTTGAAGAATGAGCAGGGCATGAGATGGTCTAATAGGTTGATGTCCCTCACGCATTCGGATATTCATTGGTGTCCTTGATCTTTGGAGGACGTTACCATCATTGATCGTTATGGGGAATTCCATAATGTCCCTCTCCTTGGCATTAGGGGAGGAATCACCTATAACCCTTGTTTGGCGTTGCAACAATTTGGGTATGCTAGAAGGGATGGTCCTCATGATGTACTTGTCCAAGTAATTGCATTTGAATATGAGAATGATATCCAAGGTTATCGTCAGAGATTCATACGAGCTTGGGACATGGTGAACAAAGTTGATAGCAAGACATTGGGACATAAGAACTCCACTCCTTTGGAGCCTTATCTCAAGTGGGTGCAAGCTCGTGCTCAAAATCTCATGATGCCTTATGAGGCCATTCTACCTATCATCATGGAGCCTATTTCCGAGGGAGATGTTCCTTACACTATTCTCCATCCTGACATGCCGGCTACTCCCAAGGAGTTGCAAAGATCTTGGATTCAACTCAAAGGGGAGCGAGACACCTTTGAAACCTAGTTCTACACAAGAGAGAAGAAGGTTCTGGATTTCACGAGACAACTCCATGAAGAGTAGAGTTTGAATGCCTACATTGCACCGAAGAGGATGCACTCGTGGGAAGCTTGATTCTTTTTTTTGGAGTTTATTTTGTGTTATATTTATTTCTTCCATTTTAAGCCCAAGGGGCATTTTTGTAACCATTTGAACTTATTAATGCAATTAATGTTTGTTCTCTCTTTGTCTAAGCAAATTTAAATTTTAAAAGTCCTTGAAATCATTTGCATACGCATTTCATGCATCATGACATAAGCAGGTTTTCAAGCACAAGTTTCCTCATCTTTCTACTGTTTATTTCAGTACGATGGATATCGAGCAAACCGTGAAAGACTTGCAGAAGCAGAACTCTCAATTCCAAGAAACTTTGCTAACCCTGGCCAAAGGATAACAAGAGATGATGTCATTACTGGTGGCTAAAAAGAAGACTAAGAAGAAAGCAATGATGAACATGGGGAAAAGGTTTAAAGGTCCCGTCCGTCAAGTGTAAGTAGTTGAAGAGTCATCCAAGGAAGACGAGAACTAGGAAGAAGATGTAAGGAGCACCCGCGCTGGGGGTGAAAATGATCAAGCATATGAGGATAAAGACTACTTTGATGAGCAGTATCCACCGGCCGAGGATAAATACAAGTAACTGGAAGAGAGGCTGAAAGCTGTGGAAATTCAAGCCATACCTGGCTTGGATTTTGGTGATTTGGGCTTGGTACCTGGGGTTGTTATCCCACACAAGTTTAAAAACCTAGTCTTTGCTAAATATGACGGAGTTTCGTGCCCAAAACTTCAACTGAGGTCCTATGCCTGCAAGATAAAACCCTATACCACTGACAAGAGGTTGTGGGTACATTTCTTCCAAGAGAGTCTGTCTGGGACTCAGCTAGAATGGTTCTATTAATTGGAGGGTTCCCGCATCCACACATGGGAAGATCTAGCCAATGCTTTTTATCATAAGTATCAATACAATGTCGATCTGGCACCAACCAGAGTTCAACTTCAAGGTATGACAATGGGTACTAATGACTGGTTTAAAGAGTACGCACAAAAATGGAGGGATCTTGCTGGTAGGGTCCAACCACCACTAACTGACAGAGAACTAGTTGACATGTTCATGGGTACATTAACTGGCCCATTTTTTAACCTATTGATTGGGAGTTCTTTGTCTGGTTTCACCGAGTTGATAATAACCGGTGAAAGGGTAGAAAGTGGCATTAAGAGTGGGAAAATTCCAATGACATCTGCTTCCGCATCCAATACTGTAAAGAAGCCCTTCCCTAGAAAGAAGGAAAAAATGATGTGTATGGGGCAAGGGCCCATACCAAGAAGGATCTTCGACCCTATGTTAATGTCGTGTTAATCTCCAGTCCTCCATCTGCTCAAAGGCAATCGTCCAACAATCAATGATCTGAAGTTCCTCGAAGATAGTTCACGAGGATAAGTATGTCATTGTCCCAAGCCTTACAATATCTATTGAAGGCCAACTTAGTGACATTACACGATCCACCATCCAATCCTAACATTTCATCACCTAAGTATAATCCAAATGCCAAATGCGCGTATCATTCCAATAACCCTGGACATGAAACTGTTCAATGTTGGGCTTTGAAGAATAAGATTAAAGACCTGATAGACAATAAAATAATTGAATTTGATCCACCTGCTACTCCAAATGTGATAACTGCACCAATGCCAAACCATGGCAAAGGTGTTAATGCAATTGATGATACTACTTTTGTTTCCTCCATTAAAGATTTAACAACTCCATTAACTACTGTGAAGGATAATTTGCTGAGAGCCGAGGTGTTCCCTGGTTGTTCTAAAGATTGTGTTTGTTGTGATCAACAAGTAAACGGGTGCAAGCGGTTGAAGGAAGGTGTGCAATTCCAGATAAATAGATGCGAGATCCTGTTTGAGAAGATTCCTACCATCAAGGTTTTAACCAAAAAATCTGAAGACCTTTCCATAATAACAATCTTCAACAAGCCTCTTAGGATCCCCTCAAAGGGTCCTATTAGGATTTCAAATGAACCAACCATTGTTCCTTTAATAATCACTGCTGCTGGGCCTATTCCCTACTTCTCTGACAAAGCGGTTCCATGGAACTATGGTGCCGAGGTTTATTATCATGGGATAAAACAAGATTCTTGTATCAACGAAGACAAAGCTGATGTTACTAATATTGCAGGTTCTAGTAAAGTAACAAGAACAAGGAGGATATTTTCCCCTAATATTTCACCATCCACTACTATAACAACTCCCATCCAGATAACCAATGACAAGTCTAGTGCCAACACTAGAGGCAAAGAGAAAGAAGGTGAGCTTGTTGGGATAGATGCACCTACCAAAGATACTGATGCTGAAGAACCCTCCACTCAAGAGATGGAGGAAATCCAAAAAATCATAAAGAGTGACTTCAAAATAGTTGAGCAACTGGGGAAGATCCCCTCCAAAATCTCCATGTTGTCATTGTTACTCTTCTCGGACGCTCATGCCCAAGTTCTAATCAAGTTCCTTAAGAAAGCCCGTGTGCCCTTAGAAACCACAGCTGACCAGTTCGAGAGCTGTGTAACAAGTTTAATAGCTGACAATGGATTAGGGTTCTCCAACGCTGATTTGACTCCTATGGGAAGGAACCACAACAAAGCCTTGCATGTCTCTATTGAATGCAAGGGAACCACCTTGGCACATGTCTTAATTGATACTGGCTCCTCTCTAAATGTGTTTCACAAAGGTGCTTTGGACCGGCTAGATTGTGAAGGATTGGTATTGAAGCCAAGCGATATTATTGTAAGGGCTTTCAACGGGTCTAAAAGGATGGTTCATGGAGAGGTGGATCTCCCCATTAAAGTTGGCTCATATATTTTAAACTCCACCTTTTATATAATGGACATCCGTCCCGTTTACCCCTGCTTACTTGGGCGCCCTTGGATACATGGGGCAGGGGCAGTAACATCCACCCTTCATCAAAAGTTAAAATACCCAGTCAAGGGGAAGATTGTCACTGTTTGTGGTGAAGAGGAATTCAGGGTGAGCCACCTCAATTCTTTCAAGTATGTGGAAATGGATGGTGAATTCATAGAAACTCCGTGCCAGGCTTTCGAAGTTGTCCCTCCTATGGTTTCCGCCACCAAAATCTCCTCAAACATATTAAAAGCTGATGAAGTTATACCAAGAATGGTTTCACTTAAGGATGCCTGTGTCGTGGTCGAAGATGGAAACTGTACTATCTGGGGACAACTTCCTGACATTCCATTTAAAGCAAACAAATTTGGGTTAGGTTTCACCATCAAAGCTCAGAAAGAGGTCAGGCGGGCTCGTGTGGGAAAGCCACCTCTTCGCATAGGAAATCATGAAGTAAATGTTGTAGAAGACTATGACAATGAATGTGCTTTTGAAGAATGGATCTACCCTACTGTCAGAGGAAAGCTCAACAACTGGCACACAAAGGACTTCATTCCAATCTCCTTCCATGAGGAGTAATTACTATTTACTGTTTTCCGTCAATTTAAGAACTTTTGTCTATAATTTTTAATTCCAAACAATAACTTTTAAGCCAGATGCCTTGCCCGGGGCACCATGGTTCATCTGTTTAGGGTTTTGTTCATGTACATTTATCATATGATCATTCAATGAAAACGTTGGACCTTTTGCATTCAAACTTTGCGCTCATTGTCTTTCTTTTTTTATTTGCATTATCAAAATAGCCATGTATCTTACATGCACACACACACACTTGTAGATCCTCATCCACTCCGAATCTCATTGCCAACGACTTTGCTATTGCTAGCTATGACTTTGATCATCCAATCAACCAAGCCGAAGACGAAGGCGAAGAAGATTATGAAATACCAGGGGAACTAGCCAAACTTCTAATGCAAGAGGAGAAAGCCATTCAACCTCATGAAGAGCCAGTTGAATTGATCAACCTAGGTACTGAGGAAGACAAGAAAGAGGTCAAGATTGGTGCTAACTTGGAAGACAACGTCAAAGGCATATTGGTAGAGATGCTACATGACTACGTTGAGGTGTTTACTTGGTTATATGAAGATATGTCGGGTTTGGATACTGATATAGTGGTCCACCGTCTACCAACAAAGGAAGATTTCCTTCCAGTCCAGCAAAAAGTACGTCGTATACGGCCAGACATGTCTGAAAAGATAAAAGTTGAGGTAATGAAGCAATTCAATGCAGGTTTCCTAGCAGTGACATCGTATCGTCAGTGGGTGGAAAATGTGGTCCATGTGCCAAAGAAGGATGGAAAGGTCCATATGTGCGTAGACTATAGGGATTTGAATAAGGCAAGCCCCAAAGATGATTTCCCACTTGTTGCACCACAAAATTTGCCCTCTCATGTTTTCCAAAGTCTTCCCCCTGCCTGGTTGATCACAAACTCTTGCCTAAGGAAAAAGAAGATTTTTGAGTGGTACTTTAAGTACCTTTCGATTGGCATCCTGAAAGACACTTCGATTGACATTCTAGACAAGCATTTCGATTGGCATCCTGAAAGACCCTTCGATTGGCATTCTGAAGGAGTCTTTCGATTGGCATTATGGACAAGCATTCGATTGGAATTATGTCAAGGCAATTTCGACAGGCATGTCAACCATGTCCTTCGATTGGCATGAACAACACCTTTTGATTGGCCTGTTAGCAGAGCCTTTCGATTGAAATACTTCAATTGATATTTGGGCCAGGCCCATTCGAAGGGTACGCAGGGAGTCCATTCGAAAGAGGCAAATCAGGACTAATCGAAGAGCATGGCCTGAAAGCATTCGAAATCCAAGCGTCCAGGTTCATTCAAGGGACACAAATGTTTCAAAAGAGGAAATAATTTAATGTGTTTGATTTTTGTCCAGAGCATTAAAGGCCTGTTTTAATGGCTGTCCCTTGCCATTACTGCACCCTCACACCCCTATAAATACAGAGGCCAGCATACATTACCAACACAAAAATCAAAGGAAAATCATAGAACGAAAATTATACACACACAAAAAATCTGCAGGAGAACAAAACATTGGAGAGACGCTGCCCAGAATTTTCCAAGCCAAAGCAGTCCCTTAGATCGAAGGTGTCCACGCCCAGAAGCCCTCAAATCAAAAGTGCCTACATCCAGGAAGCCCCCAGATCGAAGGTTCCTACATCCAGGAAGCGCCCAAATTAAAAGTCCAATCTGTTGGTAAGAAAGGGTAAACCATCCAACCTCATATTTGCATAATACATTCATACTTGTTGTTACTTTCGATTTGCCATCCTAGACAGGATCAAAGGGCCTGGGTTTGGCACCCAGGTCATGTTTTTTCGTTTGCTAACACTTGCTGCAGATTTAACCTGAAGAGACCCCAACAAGTGCAGGATCGAAGGGCCTGGGATTCAATACCCAGTCCCTGCATTTTATTTCGCTAACATGCTTTTGCAGGTATAACATCCCAGATTGAAGGAGTGCCCTTCTCTGGATCGAACTTATTAGCATGCTGGATCGAAGGAGGCATCTCATTCATGGATCGAAAGCCATGACCTCCATGATCAAAAGACAATCCTCTTCCCTGGATCGAAGGCTACTCATGCCTTGCTGTTTGGCCCAATCGAAAGGACCATGACCCTGTCTGGATCGAAGCTGCCATTTCCCCCTGGGTCGAAACTCCTGGATCGAAGGATCCCCCTTGTATTTTATTTAGTTTTCATAGACTTCCTTTTAATTAACATTAAAATCAAAAAACCACGAAAACATTAGGCTAGTTCTTTTTCTATTAAATTAAATTTGTTAATTAACCTTTAATTACCTTAACATTTTTCCAAAAAAACTAAAATTAAATAGATTTAGATTATTTTTCCCAAAATAAAATAAAACAACAAAAAGAGTTCTTATTCTTAGGATTTTTTTTAATTCACGCGCGTTTATTTTACTGGGATGTAATAGCTTAAACTAAGACCTTCTTTACTGCTTTATTCCCCCAATTTTGGACATGTAAATAACCCCCCTCCCCGAAAGCTTTGTAATAGCGTAGGATTTACAATTCCCGCACTTTAAATTCCTGTACATATATTAACTGCTTAGATGTATGCTAACTAGGATTGTATGGCAAGATTAACTCTTAACTTAAAATCAACAGTAGCTCACCATAACATGTACAAAGATAATATAACTGAAAATTGACACACTTGCACATGCCACTCTTAGGGTACACCTCACTTGGTTGCCTCGAACGTGGTCATTAAGTATAAGATGTTTTAGAGGTCGTCCTTTTGTCCCAAGATCATAAGTTGCCTCAAAACGGTTGCCTCGGAAAAATGATCTAAGACATTAGGATTACCACTAAAGCGTCCTAACGTTGCTTTAGTGACCACACGCCCCTTAAATCGAATTGACCCGAAAACTCCAACGACGGTGCTACCTACTCCTCAATAGTAGGATAGTACTGTCTAAAGGACATTTGCATAATTAAATTCCTTTTTGAGTAGGTAGAGGTTCTTAAGTACTTGCTCTCTTTTAAAAACAAAACAAAAACTTTTCGCACTTACACTTTCTTCAAAAACAAAATTCTTTTCAAAACCCACAATCACAAAGAAAAGCAAACCTTTTGAAAACATAGTGAGCAAGTACCTAAGAGCCCGTGGATAACCACGGATAGAAAGGGTGCTAACACCTTCCCTTTCTATAATCTACCTCCCGAACCCGAGAAACATCTCGAAAAGGAATTTTTCTGTGCTTTTGTCCTTTCCCTTGTTGGATAAAATAAAAGACGGTGGCGACTCTTGCTTACCGCGACACTTTGCGAAAACAAACGCAAACGCGAACCAACATTCAAAAAACAGTCAGTTCTCGTTCCCACCGACCATAGAACTGGCAACTCTGCTGGGGAATAATTAATAAGTGAAGTATACCTTGGGATTAGATCACTTGTGTTTTCAATTGTATTGCTTTGTATGCTTTTAATTTTGTGGGCTTGTATCGGAGTTCTATAGATCCTAACCCGGATCTAGGGGTACCCTTTTTAGGTAAGTAGCAACAAACTGTGAGGGAACTGTGCGGGGTATACCGACATGGTTGAAACAGTAGCTACGTTGATGTGGCACTTTGGTGAGTACCGGTAACCCTTGAGTTAAGTCAAGGAGAGTACGGGGCCGCCGTGTGGTGTCGTGAAGCATCAATTGACCTTAGAACCTTACTTGACCATCTTGGCCTTTTTTAGGGGTAGTGAGATGACCGACTTTGGTGCAGTCCGAAGTTGGTAGATACTCGATACTACACTCATTGAGGGTTGTTTTCTTGGAATATTTTGGTTGCCAGTTAAGTGGCTAAACCAAAACAATGAACATAGAAAACAATCCAATGATATTGAGCTCCTTAGAACCCGGTTACTATTTATAGGACAGGTTTTAAGCCAAATAAACTCAAGAGGGAAATACCTATGAAACTCCATGCCAGCCTAAACTTAAGGCTATTTGTGTGACTTGTGTGCCTTCAAATCTGAACTACTTGCACATTCTTGTTATCTGACAACATGAGTTCCTTACAGGTTTTGTTTACAGTCCTTATCCAATAATTTGGACTTATTGTAGGGCTTACTTACATCACCTCACACTTTTGCATACCTGTACATAACATCATAACATCATACCATAGCATTTTCCTTAACCATTTCAAGGATCTCAAGGGTCTGTGATGCAGGTTATGGTAAATCAAATGTCCAACAAGGGGCAAAGGGGATTTATTTTCCTCTAGCCAAGTTTGTCTAGAAATCCAAGCATGATAACTTGAGTCAGAGGCTATGACCCACTCGATATGGTGAGCTTGACTCTTGAAGAAGGACTCTCAGCAACATGAAGTTCTTTCAATCAAGCTACCATATTCAGATTCTAACAGTTTCTTGTTTACCCCGCGAGATCCTTGAAAACATTGCATACATATATCATACATATCATTGCATAACAGGTCTCCCAATACAGGTCTCTCATGTTCTCGCTGTTTATTTCAGCAATGGATTTCCCACAAGACAATCAGGATCTTCATACTCAAGAGACTCAGTTCAGGGAAATCTTCCTAAACTTATCGAAGGGGCAAGAAGAGTTGAGAACACTCCTCATGGGGAACTTGGTCAAGAAAAATCCTAAAGACAATAAGGACGAACGACTGAAACATCTGCAAGCTGAGGTAGATGCATTGAGAACCCAGATGCTGGGGCAGATGGCTCTTATCCAAGGCTTAGCTCGGGAACAAGAAGAGCTGAGAACCATGATCAACCAGCTTCATCAAGACAGATACAACAACATGAAGCAAACGGTCAAGGCTGGTGGTCAAGTCATTGATCAGCCTCCAAGAAGACAAGGGTTTGGCTTGGTAAAGAATGGACCTCTCCAAGTTGCTACTACCTCAAGGGTCCAACAACAACCTCACCAAAAGCAACGGGTTGACCAGAGGCCATTTACCAAGCTCAACATGCCGCTGTCCCAAGCTTTGCAACATCTGTTGAGACTGAATCTGGTGACGTTAGTAGGACCTCATCCGAATACTAAGACTTCTTCACCCAACTACAATCCTGATGCAAGGTGCGCGTACCATTCTAACAGTCCGGGGCACGATACTGACGACTGTTGGAAGTTGAGGTACAAAATTCAAAACCTGATTGATGAAGGAGCATTGGAATTCACACAAGATGGTCAGGTTGAGTTTTTCTACCATCCCTCCAAGGTTCACCATTTGAAGTGATCAGTACTGAGACAAGAAGACTTTTGTTCATTTGAATTTTCAAGTTGTAATCTCTTTGCTATTCAAACATTTATCTATTAATGTCAAACTCTGTTTCACTAATGCATTGCATATGTTTGTCTTGAATTCATCATTTAATTACATTTAAACTATGCTTTTTACTCACTTTATGACATTCAACTCTTGCTAAAAGTTACAAGCCTTTAGAGGGAGGATGACGAAACAATGCCATAATCTCATACAATATGCTTTTGGACAGACCTTGCTAACGATGTACAAGCATTTCTTTCAAATCCTAAACACTGGAGTTATAAGGAAGATAATCCCTAGTCAACCCCTTCGAGCCAAAGAAGTAGGAGTTTTCTGTTTTTAAACAAATTGAAACCTTTGATTTAAACCTGGGGCAGGTTAGTCTCTCAGTTAATTCAAAAGATATGCATTGAAGTCGCAAAACTCTCAGTTCATAATACAACAAACGACATCAAAAGCATTCCTCTGGAATCAAAAGACAGTGGTGGTTCCTTATCTCATAGGCAGTCAATCTCTCTAAAAAAAAAAAGAGCCCACTGAGCCAAAACCTATAAAGGAGGTTTAAGAAAGCTGGGGCATCCCGCTGACTATAATCTCGAAAACAGGAACAGTCAGGCAAAATTAGGGATAACAAATCAAAAGAACGAGGTCATTACAAATCCTCGACAACATGAAAAATGTTGCAAAAAATGATGACTGCCTTCAAAAATCCAACTTGTGTGAACCAACACCAAAAACGTC
The DNA here is from genome assembly GCA_948472305.1 of Vicia faba. NCBI lineage: Eukaryota > Viridiplantae > Streptophyta > Magnoliopsida > Fabales > Fabaceae > Vicia > Vicia faba. The sequence goes on from OX451739.1 coordinate 973,994,411, forward strand.
ATTCCAGACTCATTTGGAGTTCAAATGCACAATTAACTGAGTTTAGGATTGAAGAACATCACGAAGAGCGGGTGGGTACAAATATACTTTGAGCCTTTATCCTTTTTTTCTTAAACCGTGAACCAAGCCACATTACAACCCTTCAAAAGTCCTAACTGAAGCATGGGTTAGTTCGAAAGCATACTGTTACAAAAGGTATCCTGACTCCTGTAAGGCTTTGCCCTAAATCTTGTGTTGAATTTGTCTTATAAAGAGTTTTCTACCAAAAAACGCATTTTTCAAAAAACTTTGAGACAAGCATAAACTTTGCATTATCTGAATATCACTGTTTGCATTTGGCTATTTGTTTGACAGCGGAGAAATTCACACAACGAATATCCGATGAACGAAAGCCCTCTCAGTGAACAAAATCACTTCAAAAAGGATGACGCTTCCATTGGCAAATCTCCTATAAACAAGGGGGCATGACATGTCACTATCTAGCACACCTGGGGCAGTCCAGTCAAGATTCCAGGAAATCTCTGAAGAAGTGCAGAGTAACCAGGGGCAAGTCTCCATCTCCTTCACCTAGGGCATGGGACATGAATTCCAGCAACGAATCTTGCATGATCAAACATCTTCTGGTAGTATGGCAACACGACACTACTGGCAGTGACACCTCCCTACACTGTGAGAGCGTGGACATAGTCAAAAAAGTACTACGCATAATCAAAGACCCGCTAGGTTGACTGGCCTATGCAAAAATAAGGGCTTCCCGGCGAACCAAAAGGGTTCGGGCAAAAATAAGGGATGAAAATGAAAATTTGTACAACCGGCAAGTCGAAAACCTGAAAAGGCGGCTTGGGCAAAAAAGGGTATCTCGATGGACTGAAAACCCGAAAGGGCGGTCCAGGAAAAAATTAGGGATCAAAGCGTACGACTATGTCCCGTCATCTCGTCACTTGCCTACCAGAAGAAGATTTGTCACTTCAACCGGCAATTACCAAGCACCTTATAGGTGGGGATAATACCAGATCCACAGGGCTGCCGCAGGCACCTTGTCCCGCAAAAATAGGGGCAAATAAGAATTGTTCGAACTGTACAAATTGCTCTGTCCACCAGGTACCAAGGTATATTCAGTTGAAGAATATGGCTAAGATACTATCACTCTCCGCAGAGTAAAACAGTAATGATAGCTCTCTCAGCTGAGACTTGCAGCTATGTACAAATCAGCAATACTCTCCCCAAGCAGAGTTAGTCTACCGTCAGCCCCGAAAAGGTTTGGTATCCCCAGAAGATCTTAATATTCCCCAGCGGAGTATAAGGATATTCTCCAACAAACGTAAGAGTATCCCCGGCAGTCTTAATATTCCTCAACAGAGTATAAGAATGTTTCCCGGAGGAATACAAGATACCCCCAGCGGAGTATAAAGACATTCGCTAACAAACATAAAAGCATCCCCGGCAGTCTTAATATTCCTCAACAGAGTATAAGAATGTTTCCCGAAGGAATACAAGATACCCCCAGTGGAGCCATTTCCCCAGCGCAGTCTAAAAAAGCTTCCACAATGGAGTTGAATCATTTTCCCCAGTAGATTCTGGAAGCTTATCCCCTGCGAAGCACAAATAAGTCTCCCCAGCCAATTTCAGAAGGTTATCCTCTCCAAGTTGCAACTGAAAGATCATCCCTAGCGAAGTTTTTTCTTTCCCCAAGAAGGACTTCTATCCTCAACAGATTCAATATCACCAGCAACGGTAATCCATCCCCAACGGAGTTTATCATCAAAATCCCCAACAAAGCTTATCAACGGAATCCCCAGCGGATTTTATCGTTAAAATCCTCAGCAGAGTATATCTTCCCCAACGGAGTTCATCGTTAAAATCTCCGCAAAGTATCTTCCCCACAGAGTATTTACCCTCGGAGTAATCTCTTCATCCTGTTTATCCCCCACCAGAGTTCTTTTCTCCTAACAGGTTTATCCTTGCAATCATCTTCGTTCGTCATCCCCAGCGGAAACGAAGAATTCAACTCTATTCTCCAGCAAGCTATCCGGGATTAATTTTCCCCAGCTAAAACATTACATTTACATACATCATGATACATTCATAAACGCATCATACCATACAATCTCATTTATGTTGAGAACATCATTGCTTGATCCATATCATGCATTGCATATGACTGACCTTTGTCTTTCAGGAAAGATCCAGTTAAATTCTCAACTATGTGGAAGACCTTGTCTGGTCCAGTTAAATCGATTCCTAAATATTTTTCTGATGCCGATCCAGTTGAAGTTATTCCAAGACCTTGTCTGGTCCAGTTAAATCGATTCCTAAAGATTTTTCTGATGCCGATCCAGCCAAAGGCGCCAAGACCTTCTCTGGTTCAGTTAAATCTATTCCTAAATATTTTCCTGATGCAGATCCAGTTGAAGATTCCAAGACCTTGCCTGGTCCAGTTAAATTGATTCCTAAAGATTTTTCTGATGCCGATCCAGTCAAAGGCCTTCTCTGGTCCAGTTGAATCGATTCCTAAAGATTTTTCGGATGCAGATCCAGTTGAAGATTCCAAGACCTTGCCTGGTCCAGTTAAATCGATTCCTAAATATTTTTCTGATGCCGATCCAGTCAAAGGCCTTCTCTGGTCCAGTTGAATCGATTCCTAAAGATTTTCCTGATGCAGATCCAGTTGAAGATTCCAAGACCTTGCCTGGTCCAGTTAAATCGATTCCTAAAGATTTTTATGATGCCGATCCAGTAAAAGGCCTTCTCTGGTCCAATTAAATCGATTCCTAAAGATTTTCTTGATGCAGATCCAGTTGAAGATTCCAAGACCTTGTCTGGTCCAGTTAAATCGATTCCTAAAGATTTTTCTGATGTCGATCCAGTCAAAGGCCTTCTCTGGTCCAGTTGAATCGATTCCTAAAGATTTTCCTGATGCAGATCCAGTTGAAGATTCCAAGACCTTGCTTGGTCCAGTTAAATAGATTCCTAAAGATTTTTCTGATGTTGATCCAGTCAAAGGCCTTCTCTGGTCCGGTTAAATCGATTCCTAAAGGTTTTCTTGATGCAGATCCAGTTGAAGATTCCAAGACCTTGTCTGGTCCAGTCAAATCAATTCCTAAAGATTTTTCTGATGCCGATCCAGTCAAAGGCCTTCTCTGGTTCAATTAAATCGATTCCTAAAGATTTTTCTGATGTCGATCCAGTTGAAGATATTCCAAGACCTTGTTTGGTCCAGTTAAATCGATTCCTAAAGATTTTTCTGACGCCGATCCAGTCAAAGGCCTTCTCTGGTCCAATTAAATCGATTCCTAAAGATTTTTCTGATGTCGATCCAGTTGAAGATGTTCCAAAACCTTTTCAAGTCCCAGTTTAATACCTATAGCAAGCCAGGAAAACTATCTGTGGACGACTGATTGTAGATTAACACCTGAAACCAGCCAGGAAAACTATCTACATGATGAGATTGAAGATTAATACTTGTAACAAGCCAGGAAGACCTTCCTTTCTCAGGTCAGAGATTAATACCTGTAACAAACCAGGAAAACTATCTACACAAAGAGATTGAAGATTAATACTTGGAACCAGACAGGACGAGTACTATAACCTCAACGGCATACTCCTGGTGAGCACGAGTCAGTTCCTAAATATCAAACAAAGTTAGACTTCCCCAGTGGAATCTTCTACAACAACAGGTATGCAAGTTCTCGCTAAGGAATCTCTTATGCGATCGACACTCCTGCAGATGGCATCTATAAGCCCATCCTCCTACCAACAACCTCCAGATGGCATCTATAAGCCCATCCTCCTACCAACAACCTCCAGATGGCATCCATAAGCCCATACTCCTACTAACAATCTCCAAATGGAATCTGTAAGCCCATTCCCGACGTCAAAATGTTGATACTACACCATGCGAGTGTAAATTTCTGGGAACTCTAGTGTTCAATTATATTCCACCTTCGGATCGCGAAAGGCTAGAAAGCCAATCTATATCCTCAGGTTTAAGAAAATTGAACAGGGGCAACTGTTGCACCCCAAAATTTGCCCTCTCATGTTTTCCAAAGTCTTCCCCCTGCCTGGTTGATCACAAACTCTTGCCTAAGGAAAAAGAAGATTTTTGAGTGGTACTTTAAGTACCTTTCGATTGGCATCCTGAAAGACACTTCGATTGACATTCTGGACAAGCATTTCGATTGGCATCCTGAAAGACCCTTCGATTGGCATTCTGAAGGAGTCTTTCAATTGGCATTATGGACAAGCATTCGATTGGAATTATGTCAAGGCAATTTCGACAGGCATGTCAACCATGTCCTTCAATTGGCATGAACAACACCTTTTGATTGGCCTGTTAGAAGAGCCTTTCGATTGGAATACTTCGATTGATATTTGGGTCAGGCCCATTCGAAGGGTATGTAGCGAGTCCATTCGAAAGAGGCAAATCAGGACTAATCAAAGAGCATGGCCTGAAAGCATTCGAAATCCAAGCGTCCAGGTTCATTTAAGGGACACGAATGTTTCAAAAGAGGAAATAATTCAATGTGTTTGATTTTTGTCCAGAGCGTTAAAGGCCTGTTTTAATGGATGTCCCTTGCCATTACTGCACCCTCACACCCCTATAAATACAGAGGCCAGCATACATTACCAACACGAAAATCAAAGGAAAATCATAGAACAAAAATTATACACACACAAAAAATCTGCAGGAGAACAAAACATTGGAGAGACGCTGCCCAAAATTTTCCAAGCCAAAGCAGTCCCTCAGATCGAAGGTGTCCATGCCCAGAAGCCCTCAAATCAAAAGTGCCTACATCCAGGAAGCCCCTAGATCGAAGGTTCCTACATCCAGGAAGCGCCCAAATTAAAAGTCCAATCTGTTGGTAAGAAAGGGTAAACCATCTAACCTCATATTTGCATAATACATTCATACTTGTTGTTACTTTAGATTTGCCATCCTAGACAGGATCAAAGGGCCTGGGTTTGGCACCCATGTCATGTTTTTTCGTTTGCTAACACTTGCTGCAGATTTAGCCTGAAGAGACCCCAACAAGTGCAGGATCGAAGGGCCTGGGATTCAATACCCAGGCCCTGCATTTTATTTCGCTAACATGCTTTTGCAGGTATAACATCCCAGATCGAAGGAGAGCCCTTCTCTGGATCGAACCTATTAGCATGCTGGATCGAAGGAGGCATCTCATTCCTAGATCGAAAGCCATGACCTCCATGATCAAAAGGCAGTCCTCTTCCCTGGATCGAAGGCTACTCACGCCTTGCTGTTTGGCCCAATCGAAAGGACCATGACCCTGTCTGGATCGAAGCTGCCATTCCCCCCTGGGTCGAAACTCCTGGATCGAAGGATCCCCCTTGTATTTTATTTTATTTTCATAGACTTCCTTCTAATTAACATTAAAATCAAAAAACCACGAAAACATTAGGCTAGTTCTTTTTCTATTAAATTAACTTTGTTAATTAACCTTTAATTACCTTAACATTTTTCTAAAAAGACTAAAATTAAATAGATTTAGATTATTTTTCCCAAAATAAAATAAAACAAAAAAAAAGAGTTCTTATTCTTAGGATTTTTTTTAATTCACGCGCGTTTATTTTACTGGGATGTAATAGCTTAAACTAAGACCTTCTTTACTGCTTTATTCCCCCAATTTTGGACATGTAAATAATCCCCCTCCCCGAAAGCTTTGTAATAGCGTAGGATTTACAATTCCCGCACTTTAAATTCATGTACATATATTAACTGCTTAGATGTATGCTAACTAGGATTGTATGGCAAGATTAACTCTTAACTTAAAATCAACAGTAGCTCACCATAACATGTACAAAGATAATATAACTGAAAATTGACACACTTGCACATCCCCCTCTTAGGGTACACCTCACTTGGTTGCCTCAAACATGGTCATTAAGTATAGGATGTTTTAGAGGTCGTCCTTTTGTCCCAAGTTCATAAGTTGCCTCGAAAGGTTGCCTCGGAAAAATGATATAAGACATTAGGATTACCACTAAAGCGTCCTAACGTTGCTTTAGTGACAACACACCCCTTAAATCGAATTGACCCGAAAACTCCAACGACGGTGCTACCTACTCCTCAATAGTAGGATAGTACTGTCTAAAGTACATTTGCACAATTAAATTCCTTTTTGAGTAGGTAGAGGTTCTTAAGTACTTGCTCTCTTTTAAAAACAAAACAAAAACTTTTCGCACTTACACTTTCTTCAAAAACAAAATTCTTTTCAAAACCCACAATCACAAAGAAAAGCAAACCTTTTGAAAACATAGTGAGCAAGTACCTAAGAGCCCGTGGATAACCAAAGATAGAAAGGGTGCTAACACCTTCCCTTTCTATAATCTACCTCCTGAACCCGAGAAACATCTCGAAAAGGAATTTTTCTGTGCTTTTGTCCTTTCCCTTGTTGGATAAAATAAAAGACGATGGCGACTCTTGCTTACCGCGACACTTTGCAAAAACAAACGCAAACGCGAACCAGCATTCAAAAAACAGTTATTTCTCGTTCCCACCGACCACACCACTACCTCATATTGACGTCTTGGTCGACAACACAACTTAGAATAAAGTCTTCTCCTTTATAGATGGTTTCTCCGGATACAATCAAATCAAGATGGCTCCCAAAGATATGGAGAAGACCACCTTTTCACACAATGAGGCACCTTTTTTTATAAGGTCATGCCGTTCGGTTTAAAGAATCCAAGGGCAACATATCAACGGGCTATGGTAGCCTTATTTCATGATATGATCCATCATGAAACAGAGGTCTGTGTGGATGTATGATTGCAAGGTCGTAGAGTGAAGAAGAACACCTCAACCACTTACACAAGCTATTTGAAAGGCTGAAAGAATACAAGCTGAGTCTGAACCCCAGCAAATGTACCTTTGGGGTAAGGTCTGGAAAACTCATTGGGTTTGTCGTCAGTGGCAAAGGTATTGAAGTCGATCCCGCAAATCTCAAAGATATCCAAGAAATTCCAGCTCCCCATACTGAGAAGGAGATTAGAGGTTTCTTAGGTCGACTCAATTACATCACCTGATTCATATCTCACTTAACTGCCACTTCTGAGCCACTCTTTAAGCTGTTGAAGAAGGATCAAGTAATCAGATGGAATGACGACTACCAAGTAGCTTTTAAAAAAATCAAGGAGTACCTACAATAACCTCCAATCCTGATGCCTCCAGTCGAAGGAATACCTCTGATTATGTACTTGATTGTATTAGAGAATTCAATGGGGTGTGTGCTGGACCAACATGACGAGTCTGGCCGAAAAGAGCATGCGATATACTACCTGAGAAAAAAGTTTACCGACTGTGAAATAAGATATTCACTGCTCGAGAAAACTTTCTACGCTTTGGCATGGGCTGCTCACCGGCTAAGATAGTATATGTTGACTCACACCATTCTATTGATTTCTAAGATGGACCCTATCAAGTATATCTTCGAAAAGCCATTTCTCTACGGACGAATAGCCAGATGGCAAATGATTCTGACCTAATATGATATCCAATATACAACACAAAAAGCAATCAAAGGAAATATATTGGCGGATCATTTGGCACATCAACCTGTTGACAACTACCAATCTATGAACTTTAAATTCCCGGGTGAGAATATCATGCTAGTAACTGTCTGAAAATCCTGGACCGTATGAAGGACCTGAACAAGGATCCCGATGGACTATGGTTTTTGATGGAGCTTCCAACGCTTTGGGTAATAGAATTGGCGTTGTGATTGTTTCTCCCGAAGGTTTCCATACACCTTTCACTTCTAAATTGTGCTTCGACTGTATGAACAACATGGCTGAGTACGAGGCGTGCATCTTGGGTCTAAAGACCGCCATTGACCCGAGGATCAATTTTTTGGATGTATATAGAGATTCTACTCTAGTAATCAGTCAAGTCAAGGGAGAGTGGGACACTAAGCATCCTAACCCTGATCCCATACTTCGAGCAGGTCACCTTCGAGCACTTCCCCTAGAGAAGAGAATCAGTTGGCTGATGCTTTAATAATAATGTAGTCCATGTTCAAGGTCGATTGGGATGACGAGGCGCCTAGAGTCACAATTGGAAGATTTGACGAACCAACGCACTGTTGCGAGCTTGACACAGACGAAGGGAAGCCTTGGTACCATGAAGTGAAGATATATCTTGAAGCATAAGAGTATCCTGGAGGAGCTTCCATCAATGATAAGAAATTTTTGCGAAGATTTTCATCCAAATTCTTCCTAAGCAATGGAATCCTGTACAAGCAACCATGATTCTACTCTACTCTGGTGTGTGGACAAGAAGGGGGCAGAGGAGATCATGGAAGACATGCATGATGGTATCTTTTAGACTCACTCTAGTGGACACACTATGGCCAAGAATATTCTAAGGGATGGTTACTAATGGTCGACAATGGAAACTGATTGTCACCATCACCCGAGGACTTGCCATAAGTGTCAGATCTATGCCGACAAGGTCCATGTACCTCCAATCCCTTTGAACGTTATGATTGATCCGTGGCCGTTTGCAATATGGTGCATTGACATAATTTGAGAGATCAAACCCACTGCTTCCAATGGACACTACTTCATCCTTATTGCTATTGATTATTTCACCAAATGGGTCGACGCTGCGACGTTTGCCTCAGTCATGAAGAACGTCGTAGCTAGGTTTATCAAGTACAACCTCATATGCCTCTATGGTATCCCCAAAAGGATCATCACCGACAATGGAACTAATCTCAACAATGCTATAATGACGGAGCTCTGTACTCAGTTCAAAATCAAGCATCATAATTCTTCTCCTTACAGACCCAAAATGAATGGCATAGTGGAAGCTGCCAATAAAAATATCAAGAAGATTATGAAAAAGATGGTGGTGACCTACAAAGACTGGCATGAGATGTTATCATTTTCTCTTCATGGCTACCGTACTTCAGCTCGAACGTCAACTGAGGCAACTCCCTTCTCTTTGGTCTATGGCATGGAAGCTTTCTTGCCTGTAGAAGTTTATATTCCTTCCCTAAGGATTATAAAAGAAGCATGTCTAGGCGAAGACAAATGGATTCATACTAGGTTGGATCAGCTAAACTTGATTGACGAGAAGCGACTGGATGCTGTTTATCATGGTCAGATGTACCAAAAGCGTATGATCAAGGTTTTTAACAAAAAGATCAAGCCTCGAGTCTATCAGACTGGCGACTTGGTAATAAAGCGCATCATTCTTCCACAAGGCGATCCCAGGGGAAAATGGACTCCCACATATGAAGGGCCATTTGCTGTTAAGAAAGCATTATCTAGTGATGCCATGATGTTAACTACTATGGACGATGAAGACTTCCCACATCCTGTGAACATAGACATAGTCAAAAAATACTACGCATAAAATGACCCGCTAGGTTGGCATACCTAGGCAAAAATAAGGGCATCATGGCGAACCAAAGAGGTTTAGGAAAAAATTATGGATATATGCAAAAGATTATACACCCGGCAAGTCGAAAACCCAAAAGGGTGGCTTGGGCAAAAATGGGTATCCTGGTGGACTGAAAACCCAAAAGGTCGGTCCAGGCAAAAGTTAGGGATTAAAGCGTACAACTATGCCCCGTTGGATCTCTGCAACCAGTTTTTATTACCAAGGTCCAAGTTCAAGGGTACAAGATCAATCTAATCAACTTCTTTCAATGGCAGGGGATGATGATTGAAGACATAGGGGCAATAGCAGAATTGGAACACAATGAGATCACTTCCACCTGACTATTTATTTTTGTTTTCACTTTGTAGTATTTTCATTCTTTCGATGATTTCCTCTTACTAGGATTTATGTCTCCTTGTACAAAAATGCTTATTTTTGGGCAAAGTATCTGTTTTACAGTGGGAAAGCTGGCTTGGGATGTTTTGGGTTTGATCATAATTGTTGCAGTTAGCAAGAGTCGCCACCGACTTTTCTTTTATCCAAAAAGGAAAGGGTGAAAAGAACAGGAAAGACCTTTGAGATATTTTCTTGAGTTCGGGGGGTAGATTATGAAAAGGGAAGGTGTTAACACCCTTTTCATCCATAGTTATCTATGGGCTCTTAGTTGCTTGCTTGATCACTTGCTTTGTTTGAAAATGTGCTTTGTGGTGGTTTTTGAAAGTATTTTTGAAAAGGCGCCTTCGTTTAGGCAAACTTTGTAATGGTTCTCGTTTCGTAAGAACGTATACAAAGTGTTGGACTTTTGAAAATATTTCATGTTTTGAAAGTGTTTGGCGTGTGTTTGTTTTGAAAGTGTTTTGAAAAGGTATGGTGAGCAAGCAAGCAACTAGGAGCAACCTACCTACTCAAAAGTCTTTGTTCATTTCTTTCTTCCTTTGATATTGCTATCTTACCATTGATTGGTAAGAAGCCTTATCTTTGGATGTAAAGGGACGGGCGTGAGTCGTCGTATAGTCATAATAGCAATCTTGTAAGATATCTTATTATTTCTCTTTAAGTTACTAAGATCATTTGAAAGGCAACATTTGTAGCGTCATCGAGGGACTATGATCTTGTATTTTTTTAATTATTTTTGCTAAGACATCACACACGCATAACATGACCCTTTTTGAAAGGCAACAAGTAATTACCCTAAGGGTGCATGTGTGAATAGTGTGTTTGATTTGCATGCATTTAATCTTTGATTAGGATTATCTACTTGTTGATTTGATCTTTCCATACAAACTCTAATTACTAACATCTATATTGAAAGTGATAAATGGCGGAAATATAAAATTCTACGCTATTACATCATTTGGGGATGGGGACACAATTTACAAATGGGGGATGAAAGCAATAATGTTCTAATTATACTATTACAACCATATTGAATATTGCAAGATAAAATGTGCAAGAATATAAAAGCAATGTGAAAGGAAAAGAAAATTGTTTTTTTGTTTATGAAAAGTCTTGATTTAATTAAACTAATAAAACAAAAGAATTTAATTAATTAAAATCCCTAAATTCTAATTTGATTTAATTAGAAAAGAAATTCAGAGCAAAAACTAAGTTAAAAATTAATTTAATCAAGAAAAGAAATTTGTTAAGAAATATATTTTTTTTAGTTTTTAATAAAGAAAAAAACCTAAAAGATGCTACTTTGAATAAATCACGAATAATGAAAATAAAAATATTTTTAATGAGATTTTTATATATTCATAAAATAGACCTAATAAACTAGTAGTGTGCAAAAAATTAGTTCAAGAAGAGTTAACTTGATGGGTTAAATAAATTGTTGAAGTTTGTTAAAAATGTAAAATGAGTCAAGTGATAAAAATAAGATTTTGGTCCCACCAACTTGAACTCAGGTTATTCAAGTTGCTAGCTCAAAAGAATACCACTAGGCTAGGTGTGTTTGCTTGTCAACCATGTGCTTGCATGATATTATATGAGAAGATTACATTCGTTAGTGAAACAACCATCATTAAATATAAAATAAACTTAGATGTAAAAATTTGAAAATGGCCAAGCCTTCCTTCTTCTTCCTCCTACACGCTAACAGTTACTGTAATAACAATATTTTCCATTTTTTTTCAAAAAACGCTAACTTCCTAATTTCTCAACCGAATTCAAAAATGTAAAAATGAAACTTGCTTAGAATTTAACAAGGATTTCAAATATGTAATTAGTTTATATTTATTCCCACTATAACTCACAGATTTCTTCCTGTACCAAACTAAAAACGTAAATGTCCAAAAAATTCAATTTCAAAATTCTCATCCCACAGTCAATTAAAATGAAATTTAAGGATATGGTTAGCTTCATAGACGTGATATATACAATTTATCTTTTGAAAGTAAGTGCAAATGATGCTTGTTTCAAGATTTCAAAGTAGGAAAAACTTACCTCTTGATGCAAAAATTCAATGGCCTCTACACGACTTCCAGAAGCAATATGATGATTACTTTAGCTTCCTGGGACCTTGGTGAGTATGTTGCAACTTTTACTTTGTCTTGAAAGTGTATGGATTGGTCTACTCAAGTCAAGTTGTAATGGTGGATTTTGAAAATGGTGGATGATGAAAATGATGTTACAGTGAGGAAACTTGGGTATGGATAGTTTCTATATGATATATATGAAGTGTTTAGATGATTTGTTTGGACAATAGTTGCAAGAGTGATGAGTTTCGAAGTTAAGGTTTCAAAAGCTTAAAAATGGTGATTTTGGGCCAATTCGGGTTTGAGAGTGTATGAGAGGGTTTAAGGGCTTGTAAAATTGTGTCCTCAGTTTCATAAGAGTGTCTTGATACATAGGAAAAGGTTTGGAGACTTGAGATGGTCAGATTACCAACATCACATGTTATGGCATTTTTGCTTGTTTCTAAAGCAAAGTGGAAAACCAAAATCCCAATGTGTGGTACAAGCTATGTAGAGTGGTTGAATCACTTTAAACATGCTTCTTCTGACTTGCTAGGTTGAGTGTGTGCAGGTGGAGCTATTGAGAGGCTCAAGAAGGGTTGACATTATGAAAAAGCTTGCTTTACAAGAATGGATATGTTACTTTTTGCAATTTCAACCATAAATGGTATCAAGACTTGGAAAAAACATCAAATCCTTGTGTAATACACTTATGGTCTGTGTAATTACTTAATTATGGAGAGACGTAGAAGTAACATGGCCTGAAAAGTGAGATTTAATGATAAGGTTATGAGATTTGATTATGAGTTCATCACAAAAATGACTTATAATTCAAGTTTATCATGCCAACTTCAAGTCTTCGAATCTCCTAGCTCAAAAATGATCTCTTAAAGTTATTGGATATTTTGAAAAGCTTGGAACATCCTCTACAACGTTTATGTTGGACATTTTTGAATAATAAATTTGGAACTAGGTAAAAAGTTGTCATGAAATTAGGTCAAAATCCTGACTAAAATACTCAAAAATTCACTAAGTATTTTTAGTATCATGGACATGTCTTCATAAATTCATAAATTGAAATCCAAGCATTTCTAGAAAACATTATGTCCTACAATGTTTTAGATCTCATTGAGATCTACAACTTTCATGTTAGAAGTTTTCCTTGAATCATCTTGCATCATGGTAGAAATTTAGCACAAAGTTATGAAAAAATGTTAACTTTCCAACACTTAGAAAAATTTTCTAAGTCCTAGAATTTTGACTTTTCAAAGATAACTTTGACTTTTCAAAGATAACTTTGACTTTTCAAAGATAACTTTGAATTTTCAATTTCTTGATGAACAAACTTCATATTTTGACATGTCTTGATGAAATATGATTTTTGAAACTTGATTTTGATCAAAAAGTCAAAGTTTGACTTTTTAGTATACAGTTGACTTTTCATCAGTTGACTGAAATTCATCTGTCAATCCAATGATCTTGAGAGGTGATTTGAACTATGCAATTAGGTAAAGATGGTGCATTTGAATCTTTAGATCATGTCTTAAACGGATAAGTCATTTTCTTGGGCAAAAGTTAAGAACTGAGCCTTCTTCAATCAAAACCCTAATTTTGACCATTTTGCCCTTTTGGTGTTCAGATCAAATTTCTTTGAGGAATTGCGATCCTACTTTATCAATTGACATATATGAGTTCATAATGTTGATATGGATCCAAAATGTTGAAGTTTGACTGTAGGTTGACCACAGTTGACTTTTTCCATAATATAGTTGATTTTAGGTCAATTGATCAACTGACTGAGCAAAAATGTGATCCAAAGCTTGAAAATTGACATGAGAAATCTTGAGAGTTCTTAATGATCCATGAAGGTCATAAAGGCATTAGAAGTTCAATTATTTTGTACAAACTCAAACCCTAATTTTGAGTTGTCAGTGTTGAGGAGGTGTCTTGAGCTGATCAAACCTTGTATAGTCTTGAATCAATTGAGATCTTATGAGAGATTTCTTGAGAAATGAGAGGGAAATTTTTTGGGTACAACAGCTACCCCTGTTCAATCTTCTTAAACCTAAAGAGTTAGATTGGCGGATCCGCCATTCGTGACTTGAAGGTGAAAGATGATTGAACACTAGAGTGCCTAGAAATTTGCACTCGGTGATGTGTTAGTTGGCTGTGTAGGGAATGAGCTTAAAGATGCCTATTTGGAGAGCTGATGGAAAGTTGTTGGAGATGGGCTTATAGATGCCATCCAGAGTGACTGTGGAAGGTATCAGGATAAATATTTTGGTTGTTTTATACTGAAATAATAGATGTCCTTTGCCTATTTTGAACTGGAAGAGATAAATCTAACCAGAAGAGGCCTTGGATTCGTCTGTTATTAAATGGAAGAAATGAAATCCATAAGAGGACTTTTGGTCGTCGGTGTAGGGATGATTTATGAGACATATTAGGGGGAAGCCTCGGTCGGGCTACTTCAGGACGAGCCCATGTAAAACTGCGTCTGGAAATGTAGAGAAGGAACCTGGGTAGGGTTACTTCACGATGAGTCAGTGTGAAACTATATCTGGAAATGTATGAGAAGGAACCTGGGTAGGGTTGCTTCATGATAATTCAGTGTAAAACTTTATTTGGAAAGGAGAAGGAACCTGGGTAGGGTTGCTTCAATGATGTGTCCGTGTAAAACTGCATCTAGGAATGAGAAGGAACCTGGGTAGGGTTGCTTCATGATGAGTCCGTGTAAAACTTCATCTAGGAATGACAAGGAACCTGGGTAGGGTTGTTTCATGATGAGTCAGTGTAAAACTTCATCTGGGTGTATGAGAAGGAACCTGGGTAGGGTTGCTTCATGATGAGTCCGTGTAAAACTTCATTTGGGTGTATGAGAAGGAACCTGGGTAGGATAACTTCCTGATGAGAAGGAATCCATGTAAGATTTCTTCATGATGAGCCCGTGTAAAGATGCATTTAGAAGTCAGAAGGAACCAGTGTAAGATTGCTTCATGATGAGAAGAAATCCATGTAAGATTGCTTCATGATGAGCCCGTGTAAAGCTGCATCTGGTCACGTAGGTAGTTGATCTGTCTTGCTTCGAAAACTAATCTTGGACCTGTTGAAAATTGTTGATGATAGCCATCTGTTGATTGACCTTTTCCTGAAAAGGAAAAATGTTAGTTGCATGTGTGATACGGTGGGAGAAATGACTTGAAGGTTTTGCGTTTGATTGCAAATGTTGCGGTTAGCAAGAGTCGCCACCGACTTTTCTTTTATCTAAAAGGAAAGGTGAAAAAGCATAGGAAAGACCTTTGAGATTATTTCTTGAGTTCAGGGGGTAGATTATGAAAAGGGAAGGTATTAGCACTATTTTCATCCATGGTTTTCCATGGACTCTTAGTTACTTTCTAGATCACTTGCTTTTGTTTTAAATTGTGCTTTGTGTGGTTTTTGAAAGTATTTTGTAAAGAGGCCATTGTTTAGGCAATCTTTGTAATGATTCTCGTTCGTAAGAATGTATACAAAGATGTTTGAACCATTGAAAATGTTTTCAAGTTTGTAAGAGGTTTTGAAAGTGTAGGTGTTTATTTTTTTGAAAATAACAAGGATGTTTTGTTTTGAAATTGTGCAAGTAATTAGGAGCATTCTAACTACTCAAAAATCTTTCATGTTCATTTTCCTTTTCCTTTGACATTGTTATCTTACTATTAATTTTGTAAGTAACCCTATCTTTGGATGTAAACGGGACGGGCGTGGGTCATTGTATAGCCATGATTAGCAATGTTGCAAGGTATCTTAGCATTCTCTTTTAGGGACTAAGATCATTTGAAAGGCAACTTAGATAGCGTCATCGAGGGACTATGATCTTATATTTTGCTTATTTTTGCTAAGATACCTCACATGCGTAATATGACCATTTTGTAAAGGCAACCAAGTGGATTTACCCTAGGGGGTGCATGTGTGAAAATGTATTGTTTTTCATGCTTGATTTTGTCTTTGATTAAGGTTTTCTATTTGATTGGTTTTAGTCTTTCCATACAAACCCTAATTACTAACAATTGTATATAAAGCGATAAATTGCAGAATTTAAAATTTACTATGCTATTACAATACTTGTGGGAGGGGGTGTACAAATTATAATGGGGATTGTAAGAAAATAAACCTAATTAATCTATTACAACCATATTGAATTTATATAAGAATTGAAATAAATAATGTACAAGATGAATAAATGTACAAAAATGTGAAATGTAAAGTAAATGGATATTTGTTTGGATTTTTATGAGAAAAGGGGTTTTGATTTTAACCTAATTAACTAGAAGAAAATAATTAACTAAACCTAAATTTACTAAGAAAAGATTTTAAATAAAACTCTAAATCTATTAATTGATTAAAAAGAAATTAAGCTTAAGAAAAGTATTTTTGTCTTGAAAATAATTATAGTGTTATAAAATATTTTTGACCTTTTTTAAATTAAAATAATATATTTTAATTGGTGTAAAAGAAAATAACTAAAACCTATTTTTAATTAAATTTACAAAGATAATTACTAAAATAAATAAAGTATTGATTAAATGAAATAATTTTTGTGAGAAAAAATAAAAAACTATGTCAAAATACAAATCTATTATTTTTATATTTTTTATGATTTTTTAATATTAGAAAAATATTTAAGAAAACAAATAAATAAAAAATAAGAAAAAGAAAATAAAATTGGGTCAGGGGTGTGTAACTGAAACAGAGGGGGTTAGCAAGCAAAAACAAAAACAACAAGGCCCAAGGAAGCCCAGCGCCTGCCAAAGAGAAGTCAGAATCCAAAACAATATAAAAAAAATCAAAAGGGCACTTGGGTTCGAACCCAGGTCCCTCTGGTTACAGGCGCGCGCTTCTACCACTGGGGTGGCTATACATCCATTTATATAAATCAAAGCATAAATATATATGGCAAGCACATTCCTGAGGCCAACTTCATCTTCAACCTCACGCCCAGCCAGAACCTCTGTAACTTAATCAATCCTCAACAAAAATGAAAACTGTAAACATGAAACTTGTAGCAAATTTCGTCACGGTTTCAGAAATGTAAAGCATTAAAACTATGGATCAAAGACAAACATGAATTTCATTGGCCCTAATCTGAACCCTAAAAATCTCAGAAACTTCAATCTTAAAATTCTCTAAGCCCAAGCAAAATTAATGGAAACTATGGACATGGTTAGCTTTAGGGCAATGATATCTACATGTTTCATTCATAAATAAATTATTGATGATGCCTGTATGAAAAGTTCCAAAGTTAGAAAACTTACCTTGCAAGAGGGTATTGGGTTTGGAGTTGGAGAAGATTTTAGTGAGTTCCAATGATTGGGTTAGCTTCCTCAAGTTCCCAGGAAGCTGAAGGGATGCTTAGTTTGAGCTGAAAGTGCCTGAGGAGTTCTGGAGAAGTCCAAGTGCAAAGCTCTGTTTTTAAAATGGTGGATGATGATGGAGGTGTTACAGTGGTCCTGCAGGTGTTGGGATTATTTGTGTATGTTGTTTAGAAGCTTTTGAAAGCAAAAGGCCAAGAAACGCACGAGTAAATTTTATAAGATTGGATTCAAAACTCAGAAATGACAAGTTTTGAAATGTTTTTGGTGATTATGTGTTCTAGATGTTTTCAGGGCTTAAGCATGTGTGTGTTTTGTGGAAAATGGCTTGTGTATGTATAAGCAAAAGGGTATGAGTTGTTTTGAAAGTCAAAAGTACAGGTTACAAGCTATTTGCTAGGTTACTTGATTTTGAAGAAAAGTGGGAAAACAAGTTTCAAGAGGAGGTACAAGCATGGGATGAGTGATTGTAAGTGTCTAACAAGTTTCTCTTGTGTTATAAGACATGTATGATCAGAGAAGAGAAAGTGCAAAACTCAAGAACACGTTTTGTGCAAAAAGTCAGTTTATCAAAATGGCAATGTGCACTTTCTTCCTAAAATGGATATAAAGCATGGCGTTGCATTGAATGCTTGAGATGAGACCTCAAAGAGTTAAGCAAGCAATTAATTATGGAGTGCCTTAAAAGTTTGAGGCCTACAAAGTAGAGGTTATGCAGCATAACTTTGAATTTGAATTTTGTTCACCACAAAATGACTTGTAATTCAAGTGATAAAACCCTAACTTCATCTCTTTGATTCTCCCTACTCAAAATGATCTCAATGAGTTATTTGACATTTTGGAAATCTTGCAATATGCTATACAACCCATATTTGAATTGCTTTTAATATTCCCCTTGGAACTATATGGAAAAGTGCCATGAAGTTTGGTCAAAATCCGGACCAAATTAGGGCAAAATTTCACTAAGTGTTTTGTTTCATGACCACATGTTCTTAAAATTATAACTTGATATCCAAGCACTTTTGGAAGAATTTGTGTGACGAAAAGTTGTAGATTTCATGGAGATCTACAACTTTCATGTTGGAAGTTTCTCTTGAATCAGCTTGCATCATGGTGAAAAGTTTGCTCAAACTTATGAAAAATAAGAAATTTCCAACACTTAGAAAAATTTCTAAGTTTAGAAATTTTAACTTTTCAAAATGAAATCTTGAATTTTGGATTTCTTGATGAATAAGTTTCATATTTTTACATGTTTTGATGAATTGTGATCTTTGACATTTGATTTTGACCAAAAAAGTCAAAGTTTGACTTTTCAGTATACAATTGACTTTTGATCAGTTGATTGAAAATTCATCTGTCAATCCATTAGACTTGAGCAATGTTTTGAGCCCTGTCAATAGGTAAAAATGATGCAATTAGACTCTTGAGATAATTCCTTAACCAATTAATCATTTGCTAGGTCAAAAATCAGAATTGCCCTTTCCCAGTCAAAACCCTAATTTTGACCATTTTTCCCTTTTGAAGATTTGATCAAATTTCTTGAGTAATTATGGTCCAAACTTGATAAAATTATACATATGAGTTTAAAATGTTGACGTGGATAAAAAATTATGAAGTTTGACTTTAAATTGGCCAAATTGACTTTTCCCCCAATACAACTGATTTTTAGGTCAACTGCTCTATTGACTGAGCAAAACTGTGATCCAAGGCTTGAAACTTGACATGAGTGATCTTGGGGGTCCATAATGATCCATGAAATTCATATGGGGCATTGGAAGTTCAAAAATACTTGTGCAAACTCAAACCCTAATTTTGGTCATCAATGCTTAAGGAGGTGTCTTGAGCTGATCAACCCTAATGCAGTCTTGAGTCAAAGGAGATCTTGTGAGTAAATTCTTGATAAGTGAGAGGGAAAATTTTGGGGTACAACAGCTTCCCCTGTTCAGTCTTCTTAAGCCTGAAGATTTAGATTGGCGAGTTTTTCCATTCGTGACTCGAAGGTGGAAGATGATTGGACACTAGAGTGCCCATTAATTTGCACTCGGTGATGTGAAGGTTGATGGTATAAGGAATAGGATTAAAGATTCCATTTGGAGGGATGATGGAAAGTTATTGGAGATGGGCTTGCAGATGCCATCCAGAAATGATTGTTGAACCGTATCTATAAGCTGAATCTGAATGAGTGTCAGAATGGCGTTCGTGTTTGAAGCGTATCTGAACTGTATCTGAAGGTTGAGTTTTGAATGAGTATCAGAATGGAATCTGTATCTGAACTGTATCTGAAAGTTGAATCTGAAAGAGTATCAGGATGACATCTGTGTCTGGAGCGTATCTGAACTGTATCTGAGAAGCTGAATCTGAATGAGTATCAGAATGTCATCCGTGTCTGGAGCGTATCTGAAATGTATCTGAGAAGCTGAATCTGAATGAGTACCAGAATGGCATCCGTGTCTGGAGCGTATCTGAACTGTATCTAAGAAGTTGAATCTGAATGAGTATCAGAATGGCATATGTGTCTGGAGCGTATCTGAACTGTATCTGAGAAGCTGAATCTGAATGAGTATCAGAATGGCATCTGTGTCTAGAGCGTATCTGAACTGTATCTGAGAAGCTGAATCTGAATGAGTATCAGAATGGCATCCGTGTCTGGAGCGTATCTGAACTGTATCTGAGAATCTGAATGAGCATCAGAATGGCATCCGTGTCTGGAGCATATTTGAACTATATCTGAGAAGCTGAATCTGAATGAGTATCAAAATGGCATCCGTGTCTAGAGCATATCTGAACTGTATCTGAGTTGAATCTGAAGAACTCGTGTTGTATTGCTTAAGTTGGTCATGTAGATAATTGTCCCGGCTTGTCTTAGGTATCAACCTTTTCCATTTGTAATTTGTTGATGATATCCATTGACTAATCTTATCCTGAAAAGGGTAAAACATTAGCTGTAAGCTATGTCATGATGTATGAAATGCATGGTATAATGAGATTGTGATATATGCATTCGTGTTATCAATGTTCATGATATATGGATGTGATGTATGCGTATGTGAGCTAATCTACTGCACTGCTGTTGGATAGGGGAAAATAAATCGCTGACTGCTGTCGAGGATATGGAGTGTAAGTCTTCATGTTGTGAAGTTGAAGTGTTAATGAATTTCCTTTTAGAGAAATAAACTCTGCTGTAAGGGAAATGCCGTACACTGCTCGTAAAATCCTGAGAAATTGGACGACTTCTACTGGGGATTGATAATTGGAAGCTTTGTTCCGTTGGGGATTAATCTGCATACTGTGGGGGATTTATGGAAATAGCTTGGAGATATTTCCCTATCTCACAAAGCCATCAGTGATTGTCTTTCTATTTTGTTTATTTGTAAACCGTAATTATGTTCAAATGCATATTTTCAAAAATAAATCATTGGACGTTTTTGTAAACAAAACACAAGAGTAAAGAAAACAGATAGTTTTGCACTTTCAAAAGGATATCTTTGTATTGACATTGAGTAAGTATTATTGTACAATGAGACAAACATTCTAGTAAGAGAATTTCGTCGTAAAAATGAAAATTTGATACAAAGTCAAGATAGCTATGTGCAATAATCCCATGGGGTTCCCATTCTGCTATAACCTTCGTGTCTCTGAGCATCTTGTCTATTTGTTGCCTTGTCTGAAGTTGATTGAATTAATCAGAACCGTCAAGCTTGTCAGTAGAAGCCAAAGGTTGTCCGTAAGGTGATCCACCAGGACACAGTCATACGCTTTAAATCCCTAACTTTTGCCTGGACCTCCCTTTCGGGTTTTTAGTCCATCGGGATACCCTTTTTTGCCCAAACTGCCCTTTCGGGTTTTCAGCTTGCCGGGTGTACAAATTTTTTTGTTTTTATCCCTAATTTTTGCCCGAACCTTTTTGGTTCGCTGGGATGCCCTTGTTTTGCCTAGGTGTGTCAACCTAGTGGGTCTCTTTATGCGTAGTATCTTTTGACTATGTCCGTGTTCACAGGGTGCGGCAAGTCGTCGCCATCCATGGTGGCCAAGATTATTGCTCCACCAGAGAATATGCTTTTGATTACAAATGGTCCTTTGTATGTAGGAGTTCATTTTCCCCTGGGATCACCTTGCGGCAGTATGATATGTTTGATCACCAAATCCCCGACTTGATACACTTGGCGCCTGACCTTTTTGTTGAAAGCCTTGATCATCCGTTTTTGATACATTTGACCATGACAGACAACAATAAACCTTTTCTCATCAATCAAGTTTAATTAATCAAGTCGAGTATGGATCCAATTTTCTTCATTCAGCTCTGCATCCTTCATAATTCTTAGAGGGGGGATCTAGACCTCAATAGGCAAGACAACCTCCATGCCATAAACCAGAGAGTAGGGTGTTGCCCCGGTTGATGTGCGAGCTATGGTACGATACTCATGGAGAGCGAATGGTAGCATCTCATGCCAGTCTTTGTATGTCACTGTCATTTTCTGTATGATCTTTTTGATGTTCTTATTTGAGGCTTCGACAACACCATTCATCTTTGGCCGGTAAGGGGAAGAATTGTGATGCTGGATCTTGAATTGTTCGCACAGGACGGTGATCATAGTATTGTTAGATTCGTACCATTGTATGTGATTATCCTCTCCGGGATACCATACCGACAAATGAGATTATGTTTAATGAACCGGGCTACCACATTCTTGGTGACGGAAGCGAAAGAGGCTGCCTCAACCCACTTTGTAAAATAGTCAACGACCACTAAGATGAAGTGGTGTCCATTAGAGGTTGTTGGCTTGATTTCACCAATCATATTGATACCCCACATAGCAAAGGGCCAAGGATCCGTCAAGACATTCAGAGGAACTGGAGGTACGTGCACCTTGTCATAATAGATCTGACACTTATGACATGTTCGAGAGTGTTGATAACAATCTTCTTCCATGGTAGACCAGTAATAGCCTGCCCGTAGGATCTTCTTTACCATCGTATGCCCACTGGAATGGGTGCCAAAAGTGCCCTCATGTAACTCAACCATGATCTTTTCTGCCTCAACCTTGTCTATGCAACAAAGAAAAACAGAGTCATGGTTGCGTTTGTAGAGAATGCCATTACTAAGGAAGAACTTAGCAGAGAATCTCCTTAAGAACTTATTATCATTGACTGAAGCTCCTCTCAGATATTCTTGAGCCTAGAGATACCTCTTAACTTTGTGAAACCAAGGCTGGTCCACTACTTCTTCAGTATTAATCTCGTGATTGTGAGCTGGTTCATTCATTCGTTCAATGGTGATCTGGGGAGCCTCATTATCCCATTTAAGTTTAAACATAGATGACATTGTGGCTAGTGCGTCTGCTAGCTGATTTTCTCCTCGCAGGAAATGCTCGAAGGTAATCTTCTCGAAATGTGGAATCAATGTCAACACATGTTCTTTGTAAGGGATACGGTTAGGGTGTTTGGTGTCCCATTCCCCTTTGATCTGGCTGATGACCAAAGCTGAATCTCCGAATACATTTAAGGATTGGATCCCCAAATCTATGGCGGCTTTGAGACCAAAAATGCACGTTTCGTATTCTGCCATGTCATTTGTACAATTGAAGCAGAGTCTTGCCATAAAGGGAGTATGACATCCTTCAGGAGATATGAGTACAACACCTATACCATTGCTGAGTGTGTTGGACACCCCATCAAAGAACAGGGTCCATCGGGATCCTTGTCCAGGTTCGTCATATGGTCTGAATTCTTCATGGTTGTTTACCATCATGATATCTTCATCTGCAAATTCAAACTTCATGGACTGGTAGTCTTCCACAGCTTGGTGAGCCAGGTGATCAGCTAGTACACTGCCCTTTATTGCTTTCTGGGTAGTATATTGTATGTCATATTCTGTCAGGATCATCTGCCATCTCGCTATTCTTCCAGAGAGGGCAGGCTTCTCGAAGATGTATTTTATTGGATCCATTTTGGATATCAATAAGGTAGTATGGGTCAGCATATACTGTCTTAACCGGCGAGCAGCCCATGCCAGAGCGCATCAAGTTTTCTCGAGCAGTGAATATCTTGTTTCACAGTCGGTAAAATTTTTGCTCAGGTAATAAATAGCATGCTCTTTTCGGCCAGACTCGTCATGCTGCCCCAACACACACCACATTGAGTTTTCCAAAACAGTTAGATACATGATCAATGGTCTTCCCTCGACTGGTGGCATCAAAACAGGAGGCTCTGGAAGGTACTCTTTGATCTTGTCGAAAGCAGTTTGGCACTCATCATTCCATTTGACTACTTGATCTTTCTTCAGTAAATTGAAGATTGGTTCACAAGTAGTTGTCAGGTAAGAAATGAATCTGGAAATGTAGTTTAAACGTCCCAAGAATCCTCTGACTTCCTTCTCAATACGAGGAGCAGGCATCTCTTGTATCACTTTCACCTTAACGGGGTCTACTTCGATACCCTTATTGCTGACGACAAAGCCTAAGAGTTTACCGGACCTTACTCCAAATGTGCATTTATTTGGGTTCAACTTCAACTTGTATTTCTTTAGCCTCTCAAACAGTTTCTATAAATGATAAGGATGCTCTTCTTCTGTTTGATATCTGGCTATCATGTCGTCCACATAGACCTCTATTTCGTGATGTATCATGTCGTGAAATAGAGCTACCATGGCACGCTGATAGGTTGCCCCAGCATTCTTCAGTCCTAATGGCATAACCTTGTAGCAGAATTTCCCCCACTGTATGACAAAGGTTGTTTTCTCCATGTCTTCAGGCGCCATTTTGATTTGGTTGTAACCTGAGAAACCTTCCATGAAGGAAAACACTTTATGATATGTCGTATTGTCAACTAGAATATCAATGTGGGGAAGTGGGAAATCATCCTTAGGGCTTGCCCTATTCAAATCTCTATAGTCCATTCACATTCGTACCTTTCCGTCCTTTTTGGGCATGGGAACAACATTGGCAACCCATTGTGGATAGGAGGTGACGGCCAAGAATCCGGCATTGAATTGTTTCATGACTTCTGCTTTGATCTTCTCTGACATGTATGGTCGCATGCGACATACCTTTTGTTTTACCGGTGCACAGTCTTCTTTTGTAGGTAGACGATGTACTACAATATCTGCATCAAGTCCTGGCATGTCTTCATGCAACCAGGAAAATACCTCAACATAATCATGTAGTAGCTGAATCAGACACTCTTTGACATCGGGTTCCAGATTGGCACCCACCTTGACTTCTCTTTTGTCTTCTTCAGTACCTAGGTTGATTGTGTCCACTAGTTCTTCATGGGGTTGTACGGTCCTCTCTTCTTGTTGTAGTAACATGGCAAGTTCCCCTAGTACTTCACAATCTTCCCCACCTTCATCTTCGGCTTGGTAGATTAGATTTTCAGAGTCACAAAAGGCCATAGCAGAATCGTTACCCATGGGATCCTGAATAGATGTAGACCTGCATTGTGAGTGTGAGTGTGTGTAAGAGTATAGCTATCTTTGAAAGAAATGAAAGTGTAAAAATAAAAACAATGAGCACAAAGTTTGTATGCAAAAACGTCCATGATTCATTGATGTCATATGGAACTGAGATAATAACCCTTACAAATGGACCCTTGTGCCTCGGGTGAGACACAAGGTTTTAAGAGTCTGAATTGTTTTTATATTACAGATCCGACAAAATGTAAAGACAAATTACTGTGGGATAAATGTGATCGGGACAAAATCTTTAGTTTCCCAGTTGCTGAGCCATCCACTGACAATTGGGAAAATCCAATCCTCCAGGTTATAGTTTTCTTCATCATCCTCCAAGGTGCTGACTTGGTGGTTGCTGATCTTTAAGGGTGGTCTTCTGGAACGAGCACGACGTACAACCTTCTGGGCTTCTGAAGTGAAACCTAAACCAAATTTGTCAGATTTGTATGGGATATCTGGGAGTTGACCCCAAATAGTGCACCCACCTTCTTCTATCACTGCCTTGGCATCCTTTAAAGACGATATCTTGAGTGGAGGCCTTGTAATCTTGGGAACTTGAGACACAACCTTGGTTAGCGCTACAGTCTGCGGGACTTCTTCAAAGTGCTGGAATGGAGTTTCACTAAATTCCCCATCTAATTCTATATATCTGAAGGAATTTAGATAGTTGACCATATACTCTTATTCTCCATGAACAATGATGATCTTTCCCTGAATTGGATACTTCAGCATTTGATGCAACGTAGAGGTAACAACACCAGCATTGTGAATCCATGGTCGGCCTAATAAGCAAAAATATGAAGGGCGAATATCCATTACATAAAAAGTTGAATCAAATGTTTAGGTTCCAAATTTTATGGGGATGTCCACTTCCCTTTGCACCATCCTTTTTGAGCCGTCAAAGGCCCTCACTACTATGTTGCTTGGTTTCAATGTCAATCCTTCACAGTCAAACCTATCAATAGCCTTTTTAGGCAAAACATTCAGAGACGAACCAGTGTCCACCAAAACATGAGCCAAGGTCGTGCCCCTGCATTCGAATGAGACATGTAATGCCTTATTATGCTTCCCCCCTCTTGGCGTTAAATCAACATCTGAAAAACCTAAGCCATTATCTGCAGTCAAGCTGGCTACGCAGTCTTGGAACTGATCGGCAGATGTTTCTTGGGGTACATGGGTAGTTTCCAAAATTTTACCAAGGCCTTTGCATGAGCCTCGAAACATAATAATAAAGCCAACATGGAAATTTTTGATGGAGTTTGCCCCAGTTGTTCAACTACATTGTAGTCGCTTCTTTTTATGATTTTTAGAATTTCCTCCATCTCTTTTCGGGAAGTCTTAGGGATAGCTACTGATTGTGCCCTCGTTTGGACAGGCTCAATCAAAATACATTTACCTCGAGTCTCGGTTGACTCGGCAGGAGGAATGTCAGTAGGGGTGATAACAGGGATTGTAGTGGTTTTGTCAACAGGAGTATTAGCAGAGATGATTGTAGGACTGGGAATAGCCTTTGGAGAAGCAACAACAACAGGAATGATTACGGTTCCAGAAACAACTTTTGGAGGAGCAATTTCTGGAGAGAAAACCCTTCCACTTCGGGTTATCTTACTAGTCCCTGCAATATTACTGATATCAAAGTCAACCTTCTCAGAACTTGAATTTTTAGCGGCTGGCCAATCTTGCTTGATACCGTGGTAGTAGACATCACATCCATAATTCCATGGGACGATTTTGTCTAAGGAATACGGGATTGGTCTAGGCATTGTAATTATCAGCGAAGCTACTTTAGGAACTGATATAATTCTAACGGGTCTTTTGGTAGAGACCCTGGAAGAATTGTCGGAAATGGTTACGATGGAAACATAATTATAAGAAATAGTTGGAATTAAAGTCTTCTCGAACAAAATCTCCTTGTTATCTATTAGGCATTGAACGCCTGCTTTTAACAACGGACAACTGGTTGGTGAGGATAAACAGAAATGACAGCTTTCATCACATCCTGCGAATACACCGGCGTTCAACAAGTTCTCTTTGATGGTCGGGAGTGGGGTCACAAGTTCATCAACCAAATTAACAAACATATCTTCCTCAATGGCGTTGACATTACAGCCGTGCTTGGGCATAGGGGCAGTGATTACATTGGGAATTTCTGGCACGTCGAATTCAATCTCTTTGGCTTCAACAAGGTCTTGTACTTTGTTTTTCAGAGCCCAACAATTGTTAGTGTCATGGTCGAGACTCTCAGAATGGTATGCTCAGCGGGCATTAGGATGATTGTGAGGAGAGGTTGTGTTAGGGTTCTTTGGAGCTTCTTTCAAAGTCACTAGATTGGATCTTAACAAATGTGGCAAAACTTGAGATAATGTCATATTAATTCGGTGAACTGTTTGACTGGTATTTTCGTTCTTGGTTGGTTGTTTCTTTGTTGAGCAGGCGCTGGTTTAGGAATCATGACAACCCCCACCATTGGACGGTGTTCAGCCCTATGTTAATTTCTTTGAGGATATACAACAACAACTTCTTTCTTTCCAATTAATGGTTTCCTTACAGTAGTAGAGGATGCATCTTTTTGAATCTTCCCATTCTTTATCCCAACTTACACTCTTTCTCCGGTCAATATCAATTCGGTAAAACATGCCAATGAACTCCCAATTAAGTGATTGAAGAAAGGACCGAACAAGGTGCCCAAAAACATATCTACTAACTCTCTTTCAGATAGGGGAGGCTGGACTCTTCCTGCTAAGTCCCTATATTTTTGCGCATAATCTTTAAAGCCTTCACTTGAAACCATGGTCATACTCTAGAGTTGAGTATGGGTGGGAGCAAGATCAGCGTTGTATTGGTATTGTTTGTAAAAGGCAGCGGCCGGATCTTCCCAATTATGAACATTGGCTCTTTCTAGCTGATAAAACCATTCAAGTTGAATTTCGGACATACTGTCTTGAAAGAAGTGTACCCATAAATCCTTGTCAGCGATGTGAGGCTGTATTTTCCTCACATAGGACTGGAGATTCATTTTGGGACATGAAACTCCGTCATATTTGGCGAACACCGGTGCTTTGAATTTTGGAGGAATGATAATCCCAGATACTAACCCCAACTCCTCAAAGTCCAATCCAGGAACTTTTTGAATTTCCATCGCACTTAACCGTTCTTCCAGATGCTTATACTTATCGTCGGCTGGAGAATATTGTTCTTTAGAAAAATCTTCTTCTTCCTCTTCCTCTTCTTCTTCTGGCTGGACAACTTCTTCCTTGCCTTTCCCATCTTGATTGTCTTTCTCACCAGATGACGTTGCAAAGTCTAGGGTCCTTCTTGCTTGACCTTGGAATCTTCTTCCCATATTTAGAACTCTGGTTATTTTCTTCGTCTTCTTCTTTTTCTCTTCAACCAGCAAGGTCTTCAACTCTTCTTGTCCTTTGGCTAGAGTTAAGAACATCTGTTGAAACTGAGCATTTTGTGCTTGGAGGTCCTTCACCGTTTGCTCGAGATCCATCTTACTGAAATAAACAGTAGAAAGATGAGGAGACTTGTTGCAAGAAACCTTCTTATGTTATGATGAATGGTAGATGCATATGCAATGATTTCAAGGATTTTAAAGATTCAAATTTGTTTTAGACAAAAAGGAAACACATATTATATTAATAAATTAAAGTTTGAGTACATTAATGCCTCTTTGGGCAAAACAATACAAAAACTCTAAGATAAAAAGGTTGTACGCATCCTTTTTGGTGCGATATAGGCATTCAGAGTCTGCTCCTCATGAAGTTGCTTAGTGAGTTCCAAAACCTTCTTCTCGCTAGCGTAGAATTGGGATTCGAAGGTGTCTCGCTCCCCCTTGAGTTGTATCCAATCTCTTTGTAAGTCTTCAATAGAGGTGGGCATGTCAGGATGTAGGATAGTGTATGGAATATCTCCTTCCATAACAGGCTCAATGATTACCGGGAGAATGGAAGGATAAGGCATCATAACACTCTGAGTGCGAGTTCGTACCCATTTGAGGTAAGGCTCAAGAGGGATGAAATTATTATGCCCCAATGTCTTGCTATCTACCTTATTCAACATCCTCCAAGCTCGGATAAATCTCTGGCGAAGATCTTGATCGTCGTTCTCGTAGTCAAATACCAAACCTTAAATGAGCATCTCATGAGGGCCATCCCTTCGGGCATAACCAAACTATCTTAAGGCTAAGAAGGGGTTGTAGGTGATACCTCCCCTAATGCCAAGTAAAGGGATATTAGGGAATTCTCCATAACGATCGACAATAGTAACATTCTCTATAGATTGGGAACACCAATGGATGTCTGAATGTTTGAGCGTCATCAACCTTTGTGACCACCTTGAACCTTGATCGTTCTTTAATACAAATTAGGGAAGATGTGAAATAAACCATCTTTCCAAGAGAGGAGTGCAACACATAAGGACACATCTTTTCCTCATAGTGCGTGTGAAAAGAATGTAGAATATCCCCTAGCAAAGTAGGCACCGGGTTGCGGGATATGAAGATTTGATGGAGTTCACATCTATGAGTTGGTCAGGATTTGGAAACAAAACCATCTCATAGATGATGAGAGCCACAATTTCCTCAAAGGCTTGCAAATCCAAAGAGTTCCAACAGTTTTGGGCTTTCTCAAACAAGAACTTTGCTAGGAAACCTTTGACACCACTCCTTGTTTCCCAATTAGTTGTGACATCAGATGATTGCAAGTGTAGAGCTTGAGCAATCTCTTCTGGCTTTGGGTCTCTTTCCGTACCGTTGAAAGGTAGTTGATTGAGAATGGTAATTCTTAAGAGTTGGGAGAATTCTTCCAAAGTTGGCACAAGTTGATAATTAGGAAATGTGAAGCAATGGTGTAAAGGATCAAAGAACTGAAAGAGCACCTTCATCATGTCTTCATCAGTGTTGGAGGTGACCAAGTTGAGTAGGCGACCATGTCTCTCGGTAAATGGAGAATTTTCTGGAATCCTTGAAGCTAGGTCCTTAAGTTGTGGAGGGATCCTTACAAGATTGACTTGAATGGTTTTCCTGCGAAGAGAATCCATGTCCTACAAAACATAACAAAATTAAATCCCAAGATCCTTGAAATGGTTAGTGAATGAGTATGATGTCATGTTATTCATGATGTTATGTACAAGTATGTATATACAAACAAAGCAAACAAGTTCTTAGGTTTAGGCTTGCATGGAGTCTCATAGGTAAGTACCCTCTTGAAGTTTAGTTGGCTCAAACCTGTCCTAGAAATAGTAACCGGGTTCTAAGGAGATCAATATCACTGGTTTATTTCCTTGGTCATTGTTTCAGCACAAGCCTCTTTAATGGCGACCGAAATATCCCAAAAAACCAAACCTCAATGAGTGTAGTATCGAGTATCTACCAACTTCGGACTGCACCAAAGCCGGTCATCTCACTACGTCCTAAAGGCCAAGTTGGTCAAGTAAAGGTTCTAAAAGTTCATTAGTGATTCATGACATCACTCAGCGGCCCCGTATTCTCCTTGATTAACTCAAAGGCTACTGGTACCCACAAATATGTCGCACTAACATAGTTATTGCTTAGACCATGTCGGTATACCCCATACAGTTTCCACAATGTATTGCTACTTACCTATAAGGCATCCCAAATCTGGGTAGAGGATTCAAACCCAAACAAAGAACCAAAATGTAAAGCATACAAGTCAAACAATGAAAGCAAGTAAATGTGATCTAACCCTAAGGTAACCCCACTTTTAGAATTCTTCCCCAGCAGAGTCGCCAGTTCTGTGATACGGTGGGAGAACTGACTTGAAGATTTTGCGTTTGATCGTAAATGTTGCAGTTAGCAAGAGTCGCCACCGACTTTTCTTTTATCCAAAAGGAAAGGTGAAAAAGCATAGAAAAGACCTTTGAGATTATTTCTTGAGTTCGGGGGGTAGATTATGAAAAGTGAAGGTATTAGCATCCTTTTCATCCATGGTTTTCCATGGGCTCTTAGTTACTTGCTAGATCACTTGCTTTTGTTTGAAATTGTGCTTTGTGTGGTTTTTGAAAGTATTTTGTAAAGAGGCCATTGTTTAGGAAATCTTTGTAATGATTCTCGTTCGTAAGAATGTATACAAAGATGTTTGATCTTTTGAAAATGTTTTCAAGTTTGTAAGAGGTTTTGAAAGTGTAGGTGTTTGTTTTTTTGAAATTAGCAAGGATGTTTAATTTTGAAATTGGGCAAGTAATTAGGAGAATTCTAACTACTCAAAAGTATTTCATGTTCATTTTCCTTTTCCTTTGACATTTTTATCTTACCATTGATTTGGTAAGTAACCCTATCTTTGGATGTAAACGGGACGGGCGTGGGTCATCGTATAGCCATGATTAGCAATGTTGCAAGTATCTTAGCATTCTCTTTTAGGGACTAAGATCATTTGAAAGGCAACTTAGATAGCGTCATCGAGGGACTATGATCTTATATTTTTCTTATTTTTGCTAAGATACCTCACATGCGTAATATGGCCATTTTGTAAAGGCAACCAAGTGGATTTACCCTAGGGGGTGCTTGTGTGCAAATGTATTGTTTTTCATGCTTGATTTTGTGTTTGATTAGGGTTTTCTATTTGATTGGTTTTAGTCTTTTCATACAAACCCTAATTACTAGCAATTGTATATAAAGCGATAAATTGCGGAAATTAATATTTACTACGCTATTACAATACTTGTGGGAGGGGGTGTACAAATTATAATGGGGATTGCAAGAAAATAAACCAAATTAATCTATTACAACCATATTGAATTTATACAAGAATTGAAATAAAAATGTACAAGATGAATAAATGTACAAAAATGTGAAATGTAAAGTAAATGGGTATTTGTTTGGATTTTTATGAGAAAAGGGGTTTTGATTTTAACCTAATTAACTAGAAGAAAAATAATTAGCTAAACCTAAATTTACTAAGAAAAGATTTTAAATAAAACCCTAAATCTATTAATTGATTAAAAATAAATTAAGCTTAAGAAAATTATTTTTGGTATTTTTGTCGTGAAAATAATTATAGTGTTATAAAATATTTTTGGCCTTTTTTAAATTAAAATAATATATTTTAATTGGTGTAAAAGAAAATAACCAAAACCTATTTTTAATTAAATTTACAAAAATAATTAGTAAAATAAATAAAGTATTGATTAAATGAAATAGTTTTTGTGAGAAAAAATAAATAAACTATGTCAAAATAAAAATCTACTATTTTTATATTTTTTATGATTTTTGAATATTAGAAAAATATTGAAGAAAACAAATAAATAAAAAATAAGAAAAAGAAAATAAAACTGGGCCAGGGGTGTATAAATGAAACATGGGGGTTAGCAAGCAAAAACAAAAACAACAAGGCCCAAGTAGGCCCAGCGCCTGCCAAAGAGAAGTCAGAATCCAAAATAATGTAAAAAAAATCAAAAGGGTACCACTGGGGCTCGAACCCAGGTCCCTCTGGTTACAGGCGCGTGCTTCTACCACTGGGGTGGCTATACATCCGTTTATATAAATCAAAGCATAAATATATATGGCAAGCACGTTGGTGAGGCCAACTTCATCTTCAACCTCACGCCCAGCCAGAACCTCTGTAACTCAATCAATCCTCAACAAAAATGAAAACTGTAAACATGAAACTTTTAGCAAATTTCCTCACGGTTTCAGAAATGTAAAACATTAAAACTATGGATCAAAGACAAACATGAATTTCATTGGCCCTAATCTGAACCCTAAAAATCTCAAAAACTTCAATCTTAAAATTCTCTAAGCTCAAGCAAAATTAATGGAAACTATGGACATGGTTAGCTTTAGGGCAATGATATCTACATGTTTCATTCATAAATAACTCATTGATGATGCCTGTATGCAAATTCCAAAGTTAGAAAACTTACCTTGCAAGAGGGTATCGGGTTTGGAGTTGGAGAAGCTTTTAGCAAGTTCCAATGATTGGGTTAGCTTCCTCAAGTTCCCAGGAAGCTGAAGGGATGCTTAGCTTGAGCTGAAAGTGCCTGAGGAGTTCTGGAGAAGTCCAAGTGTAAAGCTCTATTTTTAAAAATGGTGGATGATGATGGAGGTGTTACAGTGGTGTTGCAGGTGTTGGGATTGTTTGTGTATGTTGTTTAGAAGATTTTGAAAGCAAAAGGTCAAGAAACGCACGAGTAGATTTAAAGATTGGCTTCAAAACTCAGAAATGACAAGTTTTTAAGTGTTTTTGGTGATTCTATGTTCTAGGTGTTTTCAGTGCTTAAGCATGCGTTTGTTTTGTGGAAAATGGTTTGTGTATGTATAAGCAAAAGGGTTGGAGTTGTTTTGAAATTCAGAAGTACAAGTTACAAGCTATTTGTTAGGTTACTTGATTTTGAAGAAAAGTGGGAAAACAAGTTTCAAGAGGAGGTACAAGCATGGGCTAAGTGATTGTAAGTGTCTAACAAGTTTCTCTTGTGTTATAAGATATGTATGATTAGAAAAGAGCATTTGCAAAGCTCAAGAACAAGTTTTGTGCAAAAAGTCACTTTATCAAAATGGCAATGTGCACTTTCTTCCCAAAATGGATATAAAGCATGGCCTTGCATTGAATGCTTGAGATGAGACCTCAAACAGTTGTGCAAGCAATTAATTATGGAGTTCCTAACAAGTTTGAGGCCTGCAAAGTAGAGGTTATGCAGCATAACTTTGAATTTGAATTTTGTTCATCATAAAATGACTTGTAATTCTAGTGATAAAACCCTAACTCCATCTCTTCGATTCTCCATACTCAAAAATGATCTCAAGGAGTTCTTGGAAATTTTGGAAATCTTACAATGTGATATACAACCTATCTTTGAATTGCTTTTGAAGATTCCTCTTGGAACTATATGAAAAAGTGCCATGAAATTGGGTCAGAATCCTGACCAAATTAGGGAAAAATTTCACTAAGTGTTTTGTTTCATGACCACATGTTCTTAAAATTATAACGTGAGATCCAAGAACTTTAGGAAGAAGTTGTGTGAATAAAAGTTGTAGATTTCATGGAGATCTACAACTTTCACGTTGGAAGTTTCTCTTGAATCAACATGCATCATGGTGAAAATTTTGCTCAAAGTTATGAAAAATAAGAAATTTCCAACACTTAGAAAAATTTCTAAGTTTAGAAATTTTAACTTTTCAAAATGAAATCTTGAATTTTGGATTTCTGGATGAATAAGTTTCATATTTTGACATGTTTTGATGAATTGTGATCTTTGTCATTTGATTTTGACCAAAAAAGTCAAAGTTTGACTTTTCAGTATACAGTTAACTTTTGATCAGTTGACTGAAAATTCATCTGTCAATCCATTGGACTTGAGCAATGTTTTGATCCCTGTCAATGGGTAAAAATGATGCAATTGGACTCTTGAGATCATGCCTTAAACCAATTTATCATTTGCTAGGTCAAAAATCAGAAATTGCCCTTTCCCAATCAAAACCCTAATTTTGACCATTTTGCCCTTTTGAAGATTTGATCAAATTTCTTGAGGAATTATGGTCCAAACATGATCAAATGTTACATATGAGTTTAAAATGTTGATGTGGATTAAAAATTATGAAGTTTGACTGTAAATTGGCCACAATTGACTGTTTCCCCAATACAGCTGATTTTTAGGTCAACTTCTCAATTGACTAAGCAAAAGTGTGATCCAAGGCTTGAAACTTGACATGAGTGATCTTGGGGGTCCAAAATGATCCATGAAAGTCATATGGGGCATTGGAAGTTCAAAAATCCTTGTGAAAACTCAAACCCTAATTTTGGTCATTAGTGCTTAAGGAGGTGTCTTGAACTGATCAACCCTAGTGCAGTCTTGAGTCAAAGGAGATCTTGTGAGTAAATTATTCATAAGTGAGATGGGAAAATTTAGGGTAAAACAACATGCAATGTCATGATTTATGAAATGCATGGTGTAATGATGTTCTCAAAGTAAATGAGATTGTGCCGTATGCATTTGTCATGTATGTGATATGATGCATGAAATGCGAAATGTTGTTGGAATGCATTTCTGTCTTGGAAAATAAATCCTTGTAAAATGTTGGGGAGCCTTGGGAAATGAAATCCTGGACCGCTGCTGTGGATGAAGAGTAAGCTCCTCTTCGGACCTTACTTTAGGATGTTTCCACTAGGGATTCTTGTTTTGTTGATTGAGTAGAAACTCCGTTGGGGAATACTGGCTTTGCTTGAGAAGGCTCTGTGGAGAGTGTTGATTTATTCTTGGGGAAAAGAGTTCAGGATCTCAGTTGTTTGTTTCTCTACTGGTGAGTTATCTTGGGGAAGATTAAATTTACTGTTATCTAGTCGTATTCTAGGCTTCACAAAAAATTTCTTGGGGAGAGTGAAGTTAGGTTGTTATCTGGTTGGATTCCCAGCTTCACGACAACTTGCTGGGGATAAGTAAGTTAACTGTTATCTGGTCGGATTCCAGGCTTTGCAATAACTTGCTAGAAAGGATGAAGTTGAACTGATATCTGGTCGGGTCCAGGCTTTGCAGTAACTTACTGGGGATTATAGAAAAGTCTGCTGGGAAAGAGGAGTTGTGGTCCCTTGATTTGTAGCAATCGGAGAGGCAAACTCAAGTTGGGGAATCTGTAGTTTGGTGGGGAAATAAACCCTGTCGCACGTCTATTGGGAAAAAGTCTTCTTTTGTCAGAAATCCTCGAGGATTCTTGATGTTGACTCAGTTGGGAAGAAGTTTTCAGAGATTGAAAACCTGGCTGGGGTCACCCTATGAAAAGGACTCTGTGGGGGATTTGTCATTTCCCTTAGTAGCAGGTGTTTGTGGAACTGCCAGGAAATGTTTGATTTTACGTAATCCTTTGCTGGGATTCGCGTTCAATGCCCCGAGTGATTCAGATACAATCTTGTTCCTGGTTACTCAGCACTTCTTGAGAGATTTTTTTGGAATCTTGACTAGACTTCCCCAGATGTGCTAGATAATCATCATGGCGTGCCCCTTTCTTATAGGAGATCTGTTATGGGAAGCGTCTTCCCACTTGAAGTGATTTTGTTCATTGAGAGAGTTTTGGTTCACTGGATATCCGTCGTGCAAATTTCTCTGTTGTCAAAAAAATAGCCATATGCAAACAATGATATTCAAATAATGCAAAGTTTATGCTTGTCTTTGAAGTTTTGAAAATGCATTTTAACAGATAACGAATTTTGTAGGAAAATTCAAACTCAGGATTTAGAGTAAAGCCTTATAGGAGTAAGGATATCTTTTGTAACAGTACAGTTTCGAATTAACCCATGCTTCAATTAGGACTTTTTAAAGGTTGTAGTGTGGCTTGGTTCACGGTTTAAGAAACAAAGGATAAAGGCTCAAATTTTATTTGCACCCACCCATTCTTCGTGATGTTCTTCAGTCCTAAACTCAGTTAATTCTATCTTCGAACTCCAATGACGTTTTGGTGATGGTTCACACAAGTTTAGTTCATTGGAAGGTAGTCATTTTTTTCACAACATTTTTCATGTTTTTGAGGATTTGCAGTGACCTCTTTTTTTGTTTATTATCCCTGATTTTTCCTGACCGTTCTTGTTTTTTAAGATTACAGTCAGCGGGATGCCCCAGTTTTTCTTAAGTCTATTTCATAGGTTTTGACTTAGTGGGCTTTTTCTTATTGAGAGATAATGATTGCCTATATGATAGGGAACCGTCACCGTGTTTTTATTCCATAGGAATGTTTTTGATGTCATTCATTGTATTACGAAGTGAAAGTTTGCGATTGAACGCACATTTGAATTAACTAAGAGACTACCCTGCCCCGGGTTTTGATTAAAGGTTTCAAATTGTGTGAAAAAGAAAACTTCTACTTCTTTGGCTCAATGGGGTTGACTAAGGATTATCTTCCTTATAACTCCAGTGTTTAGGATTTGAAAGAACACCTGTACATCGTCAGCAAGGTCTCTCCAAAAGCATACTGTATGGGATTAAGGCATTGTTTTCATCATCCTCCCCCTAAAGGCTTGTAACTTTTAGCAAGAGTTGAGAGTAAAAAATCATAGTTTAAATATAGTGAAAACGAATGGATGAATTTAAGACAAACATATGCAATGCATTAATGAAACATAGTTTAACATTAATAGACAATTGTTTGAATAAGAAAAGAAATTACAATTGAAAATTCAAAAATGAACTGGAACACTCGATGATTTGGCATGGGAGCGGTGATCACGTTGGGAGTCTCTGGAGGATCAAACTCGATCTCCTTGGCGTTCATCATGTTTTGAATCTTGTATTTCAATGCCCAAAAATCGTTAGTATCATGCCCAGGACTGCAGAAATGATAAGCACATGTTGCATTAGGATTGTAGTTATGAGAAGAAGTTTTAGGGTTTGGATAAGGTCCTATCAACGTAATCAGGTTCATCCTCAATAAGTGTTGTAGTGCTTGAGACAGCGGCATCTTGATGTTGGTAAACTGTCTTTTGGGCTCGTCTGGCCTTCGTTGATTTCCCCTTTGTTGTTGCCGCTGCGATGCAGGACCAGAGACCAGGACTGCCCCTACATGTTGGTCATGATTGCTCTTGTTAATACTCTTTTGACCATACACATCATTGGACTCTTTCTTCCCATTGTATGGATTTTTCTGAGCATCTGAGGGTGTATCCCCTTGGATCTTTCCGCTTTTGATGCCAACTTCGATCCTTTTGCCAATCAGTATTATCTCGGTGAACCCGACTGAGGAGCTTCCAATTAGGTGATTGAAGAAAGGTCCTGTCAAAGTTTCCATGAAGATGTCAATCAGCTTCTTGTCAGTTAATGGGGGCTGCACCCTACCAGCCAGATCTCTCCACTTTTGGGCGTATTCTTTGAAGCCCTCATTGGAACGCATGGTCATGTTCTGCAACTTCACATGAGTTGGTGCAAGATCAGAATTGTATTGGTATTGCTTGTAAAAAGAAGAGTCTATATCTTCCCAAGTGTGAATGTGGGAACTCTCCAATTGATAGAACCACTCAAGTTGCGCCCCAACTAAACTCTCTTGGAAGAAGTGGATCCAAAGCTTCTGATCAGTTGTGTATGGTTGAATCTTGCAGACATAAGACTTTAGACGCATCTTAGGATAAGAGACTCCATCATACAGGTCAAAGGTAGGGATTTTTAACTTTGATGGGATGACCACTCCAGAAACCAAGCTCATGTCTCCCAAATCCAAACCAGACACAACTTGGATCTCCACAACTTTTATTTTGTCTTCAAGCTGTTTGTATTTTTCATCCGCTGGTGGATACTGCTCCTCATAAGAGTCTTCGTCATCAGTAGCTATATTAGCTCTAATGCTTCCAGCTTCCTCTTCTTGACTGTCTTTAGAAGAAGCATCTTCTCTTTGAGTGAGCTGGGTATGCCCCTTGAACCTTCTCCTCACGTTGAGGATGACATAATTTTTCTTCTTCTTGCTCTCTTTGGTGAAGAGTGTTTTCAGATCTTCCTGCCCCTTGGCCAACTTCATGAGTGCTTGTTGGAGCTGAGCGTTTTGAGCTTGGAGATCTTTAACTGTTGGCTATAGAGCCATCTTTTACTGAAATAAACAGTAAGCAGATGAGAAAGCATGTACGGGAAAACCTGTTATGATGACATGCATGATATGTGGATGCAATGTTTTCAAGGATCTCGCGGGGTAAACACAAAAAGATGTTAGA
This sequence comes from Vicia faba, assembly GCA_948472305.1. NCBI lineage: Eukaryota > Viridiplantae > Streptophyta > Magnoliopsida > Fabales > Fabaceae > Vicia > Vicia faba. Next base: position 974,032,705 of record OX451739.1, read on the forward strand.
ATTTGAACGTTGATCAACAGCTTTGATTGGAAAACTTTGTATTGATGGATGTCCTTCCACGAGAATCGATCTCACCATGGTCATAGCCTTTGACTCAAGTTATATGTTAACCTTTGACGGTGTTTGATTAGAGAATGAATCCTTTTTCCCCTTGATAGGTGCCTGGCTCAACATGACTCTACATCACAGGCCCTTGAGATCCTTGAAATAGCTATTGAAAATTCTATGGTATGATGTTATGATGTTATGCACAAGTATGCAAAGCAAACAAGTTTTTATGTTTAAATGGTCATATACACACAAAGTAGACAAGTCCTTAGCTTTAGGCTTGCATAAAGTTCGTAGGTAAGTACCCTCTTGAAGTTTTAGTTGGCTCAAACCTGTCCTAGTAATATTAACCAGGTTCTAAAGGGTCTCAATATCACTGAACTTTCTTTTAGGAATTGTCTCAGCACAATCAATCTTTTCTTGCGGCCGAGATATCCCAAAATTCCAATCTCAATGAGTGTAGTATCGAGTATCAACCAATTTTTAGCTTTCCACCGAAACCTGTTATCTCACTATGTCCTAATGGCCAAGTTGTTCAATTAAGGTTCTAAAGTCAGTTAGTGCTTCATGACGCCACTCAGCGGCTCCGTATTCTCCTTGATTCAACACAGGGGATACTGGTACCCACAAATGTATCACAGTAACATAGCCATTGTTTCAACCATATCGGTCTACGCTGTACAAATTCCAAAATCTATTTCTACTTACCTAAAAAGGTGTCCCAGATCCGGGTAGAGGATCAAAACAAACCCAAACAAGGAACCAAAATGTAAATCAAGCAAGTCAAACAATGAAAGCAAATAAAGGTGATCTATCCCCAAGGTAACCCCACTTTTAAGTTTCTCCCCACCAGAGTCGCCAGTTCTGTTTTACAGTGGGAGAACTGACTTGGGATGTTTTGCATTTGATCGTAATTGTTGCGGTTAGCAAGAGTCGCCACAGACTTTTCTTTTATCCAAAAAGGAAAGGGTGAAAAGAACAGGAAAGACCTTTAAGATATTTTCTTGAGTTCGGGGGGTAGATTATGAAAAGGGAAGGTGTTACCACCCTTTTCATCCATAGTTATCTATGGGCTCTTAGTTGCTTGCTAGATCACTTGCTTTGTTTTAAAATATGCTTTGTGGTGGTTTTTGAAAGTATTTTTGAAAAGGCGCCTTCGTTTAGGAAAACTTTGTAATGGTTCTCGTTTCGTAAGAACGCATACAAAGTGTTGGACTTTTGAAAATATTTCATGTTTTGAAAGGGTTTGGTGTGTGTTTATTTTGAAAGTGTTTTTGAAAAGGGATGGTGAGCAAGCAAGCAACTAGGAGCAATCTACCTACTCAAAAGTCTTTGTTCATTTCTTCCTTCCTTTGATATTGCTATCTTACCATTGATTGGTAAGAAGCCTTATCTTTGGATGTAAAGGGACGGGCGTGGGTCACTGTATAGTCATGATAGCAATGTTGTAAGATATCTTAGCATTTCTCTTTGATGGAATAAGATCATTTAAAAGGCAACATTTGTAATGTCATCGAGGGACTATGATCTTGTATTTTTGATTGTTTTTGCTAAGACATTCCACGTGCATAACATGACCATTTTTGTAAGGCAACAAGTGGAATTACCCTAAGGGTGCATGTGTGAATAGTGTGTTTGATTTGCATGCATTTAATTTTTGATTAGGGTTATCTACTTGTTGATTTTATCTTTCCATACAAACCCTGATTACTAACATTTATATTGAAAGCGATAAATTGCGGAAATGTAAAATTCTACGCTATTACATCATTTGGGGACAGGGACACAATTTACAAATGGGGGATGAAAACAATAAATTTATAATTATACTATTACAACCATATTAAATATTGCAATATAAAATGTACAAGAATATAAAAGCAATGTGAAAGGAAAAGAAAATTGTTTTTTTGTTTATGAAAAGTCCTGATTTAATTAAACTAATAAAAGGAAAGAATTTAATTAATTAAAGTCCCTAAATTCTAATTTGATTTAATTAGAAAATAAATTCAAAGCAAAAACTAAGTTAAAAATTAATTTCATCAAGAAAAGAAATTTGTTAAGAAAAATATTTTTTTTTAGTTTTTAATAAATAAAAAAACCTAAAAGATGCTACTTTGAATAAATCACGAATAATGAAAATAAAAATATTTTTGGTGAGATTTTTATATATTAATAAAATATACCTAATAAACTAGTAGTGTGTAAAAAAATTAGTTCAAAAGGAGTTAACTTGATGGGTTAAATAAGTTGTTGAAGTTTGTTAAAAATGTAAAATGAGTCAAGTGATAAAAATAATGTTTTGATCTTGCCAAGGCTTAAACTCAAGATATTCAGGTTGCTGGCTCAAATGAGTACCACTAGGATAGGTGTATTTTCTTGTCAACTATGTGCTTGCATGATATTATATGAGAAGATTGCTTCCTGAAATCACAAAAATCACAAAAATAACACAAAATATGCAAAAGGGAGGTTCACTATGGTTCGAACCCACGCCCTTAGGATAAAAAGTGACATGAAACGCGCGTTGCTTGCCACTGGGATGGATGTTACATCCGTTAGTGAAACAACAATCATTAAATATAAAATGAACTCTGATATAAAAATTTGAAAGTGGTCAAACCCTCCTTCTTCTTCCTCCTGCACGCTAACAATTACTGTAATAACAATATTTTCCATTTTTTTCAAAAAACTCTAACTTCCTCATTTCTCAACCAAATTCAAAAATGTAAAAATGAAAATTTCTTAGAATTTCAAAAGGATTTCAAATATGTAATTATTTTGTATTTATTTCCACTATAAATCACGAATTTCTACATGTACCAAATTGAAAACGTAAATGCCCAAAAAATCCAGTTTCAAAATTCTCATCCCACAGTCAATTAAAATGAAATTTAAGGATATGGTTAGTTTCATAGACATGATATCTACATTTTATCTTTTGAAAGTAAGTGCAAATGATGCTTGTATCAAGATTTCAAAGTTGGAAAAACTTACCTCTTGATGCAAAAATTTAATGGCCTCTACACTACTTCCAGAAGTAATATGATGATTGCTTTAGCTTCCTGGAACCTTGGTGAGTATGTTGCAACTTTTACTTTGCCTTGAAAGTGTTTGGATTGGTCTACTCAAGTCAAGGTGAAATGGTGGATTTTGAAAATGGTGGATGATGAAAATGATGTTACAGTGAGGAAACAAAGTATTGATAGTTTCTATATGATATATATGAAGTGTTTAGATGATTTGTTTGGACAATAGTTGCAAGAGTGATGATTTTCGAAGTTAAGTTTTCAAAAGCTTAAAAATGGTGATTTTTGGCCAATTTGGGTTTGAGAGTGTATGAGAGGGTTTAATGGCTTGTAAAATCGTGACCACAGTTGCATAAGAGTGTCTTGATATATAGGAAAAGGTTTGGAGACTTGAGATGGTCAGATTACCAAGATCACATGTTGAAATTCTGGCTGCAGATACTCAATGTCACGTTCAATGTTATGACACCGTATCTGACTTTCTATAAGACAGTAAATACAAAAACAGTAAAGAACACAGTCAATTGTTTACCCAGTTCAGTGTGCAACAACACCTACTCTGGGGGCTACCAAGCCAGGGAGGAAATCCACTATAAGAGATATTAATTCAGGAATAAACCAACCAGTTTATCTCCTTTACTTAAGACCTACCCAATGCAACTTCAATCTAAGTACAACTTAAACCTGAGTTCCTACTCACTCCCCCTCAATCACAGCAGTGATACTTAAAATAATTTGACTAATGAATTGATGAAGACACTCTTCAAAACATACACTTGATTATGCTTCACAGCTTTTTAATCAAGCAACACAAACACTCTTGCTTCACAGCTTTGAGTGATACATAAACCTAACTTGACTTTGCTTCAAAGCTTTAGTCAAGAGACACAAAAACACTCTTGCTTCAAAGCTTTGAGTGATACACAACCCTTACAATTAAAACCTATTCCAAGTCACTTATCACCATGATAATTGCTTGGATTACAATAGTTAAAACTATACAGCTTCTAAATGATCTTCTGTCAAAAAGGGATACATTCAAAACAGCAGCCCTGTTGAATATATAGCAGCTGCATCTTCAGTTAGGGTTTCCACAAAAAGCTAGGGTTAATTCCGTTTGTCCTTAAGACTAGGTCACAGGACTATATCAACCAAGTTGGGGTTGAGCTAGGTTAACCCAAAGAAAACGCAGGATTCTGTTCTGGAAAGACTGAGTCATTTTCCTGAAAAAACTCAGAATTAACCAAACTGCATACCTGTTAGTTCAGAACAGGATGTCTTAACATTTGTTATGACATCTGAATTCCTGTTTACTGATTTTGGTAAATGTGATCATTTTGCAAAATGCTCAGATACACACTCATAAACATCAGTACCTGTATGACAATATTTTTCTGCAAAGGTACCTAATAAACTAGAATGTTATGACATCAGTCATGACATTCATACACCTGGTTTTACCAAAAATGCATGCCAATACCTAAACAACTACAAACTCCCCCTTTGGCAGATTTTTGGCTAAATCCCCTAAGCAATCAGAGATAGATAGCAGCAGAATAAATATGACTGCAGAAAAATGGAATGTCAAATAAAGTCTACCAAAATATATCTCCCCCTCTTTAGCCACAAATGGGCCAAAGATACATGTTCATAAAAATTATACACTCATCCAGAAACAGTAATAAGAGCAGCAACTAAAAACTGAACACACTTCCAAACTCTACCAGGGACCAGCATTAACTCCACCAATCAGCAACTCCACCAACCTTTAAGCACTGTCATCAGACTCAGAGGATTCGGGCTTCTTCCTTTTCTTGTGAGCAATGTCATCATTCTTCTCTTTGTCTGATGTCTCAACATCCTTAGAGACATCTGGATTTGTTTCAGCATTTGAACTTTCTTGATTTAAAGGAACAGAAATGCCAGGAACTAAGTGGTTCTCGTTCAGAATTCTTGAAACAATTTTAGCTATTGCTTGACGAACATAGGCTGACCCTTCCCTATTTGCAATTTCAGGGGGAACTGAAGAAGAAGGATGAGATGGATTACCAGAGGCAGAAGCTTGGGACCTTCCTGCATGTCTTGTTCTCAGCTCTTTGACCTTGGTGGGGTTAGTTTCCACTTTTCTAAGAGAAGAGATCTCCAGGACTTCAGAGTCCAGACAAGAAGAGATTGTCCTAGAATCTTGATCAGAGGAAGAGGTTGAAATAGTCGTATTGGATGATGATGGTGTTTGAGACATTTTGACAGTTTTAGAGGACCAACAGCAACTGAAGAGAAAATTCTGATTGAGAGACTGGGTTTTGATGAGGAGACGAGAAGGGGAAGGAAGAAAAGGAGTGTCTATTCAACTTCTTAAAAGAATTGAAGGAAATGGGAAAATATAATTTTAACCCAATCAGAACAAGCATAACTCCTTTAACCCTTGTTTTAAGCAAAATTAATTGCTACAATTCCTCATGTTGGCAAATACCCAACTTACCCCTCAAGTTTTCAAATTGATTTGCATCAAGAGCCTTGGTAAAAATGTCAGCCAGCTGTAGCTCAGTGGCAACATGTTCCAATTTGATTGTCTTCTCTTCTACAAGGTCTCTGATAAAGTGATGTCTTATGTCAATATGTTTGGTCTTACTATGCTGAATGGGATTCTTGGAAATGTTGATTGTACTCAGATTGTCACAGTACAATGTCATAACATCTTGTGTGACATTATACTCAGTAAGCATCTGTTTCATCCAGATCATTTGAGAACAGCTACTACCAGCTGCAATGTATTCAGCTTCAGCAGTAGAGAGAGACACACAATTCTGTTTCTTGCTAAACCAGGAAACCAGATTATTTCCCAAGAAGAAACATCCTCCAGAGGTGCTTTTTCTATCATCAGCACTACCAGCCCAATCAGCGTCACAGTAACCAGTCAGAGTTGGTTCACAGCCATGAGAATATAGCAACCCATAGTTGTAAGTTCCACTCACATACTTCAAAATTCTCTTCACTTGATTGATATGACTGACTTTGGGATCAGCTTGGTATCTTGCACAAACTCCAACTGCAAAAGCAATATCAGGTCTGTTGGCTGTTAAGTACAACAAGCTTCCTATCATGCTTCTGTACAGACTTTGATCCACCTTAACCCCACTTGAATCTTTGGAAAGCTTTAAATGAGTAGGAGCAGGAGTCCTTTTGTGACTGGCATTCTCCATACCAAACTTATTTACAATGTTCTTAGCATACTTGCTTTGAGATAAGAAGATTGAGTCCTCCATCTGTGAGACTTGCAGTCCAAGAAAATAAGTTAGTTCTCCCATGAGACTCATTTCGAATTCAGCCTGCATCTGGTCAGCAAAATGTTTAACCATAGGTTCTGACATTCCTCCAAACACTATGTCATCAACATATATTTGGGCAACCATCAACTTCCCTCCTTCAGTTTTGAGAAAGAGTGTTTTGTCCAAGCCTCCTTTTCTGTATCCTTTGTCTGAGAGAAACTTTGTTAACCTGTCATACCATGCTCTAGGAGCTTGTTTCAGGCCATATAGAGCTTTTCTCAATTTGTAGACATGATCAGGGTGATTTGGATCCACAAAGCCTTTAGGCTGTTCCACATAAGCTTCCTCATTCAAGTACCCATTTAGAAAGGCACTTTTCACATCCATCTGAAATAACTTGAACTTCAGAAGACAAGCAATTGACAATTGGAGTCTAATTGATTCCAGCCTGGCTACAGGTGCAAAGGTTTCATCAAAATCAACCCCTTCAACCTGAGTGTATCCTTGAGCAACAAGTCTTGCCTTATTCCTGGTGACAACTCTTTCAGCATCTGATTTGTTCTTGAAAATCCATTTTGTGCCAATGATGTTAGTTCCTTCAGGTCTAGGAACCAGTTCCCAAACTTCATGTTGCTTGAATTGGTTCAGTTCATCTTGCATTGCTCCAATCCAGTATTCATCAGTTAAAGCTTCTTTGACATTTCTTGGTTCCATTTTGGACACAAAACAAGAGTTTGAGATGATTTCTCTAGATCTTGTAATGACTCCACTGTTGAGATCTCCTATGATGAGCTCTTTTGGATGATCCTTCTGAATTCTGATGGAAGGGATCTTGCTAGCTTCCTTTGATTCAGATTCTGTTGTGGTGGTGTTGGGTAGATCATTCTGTTGGGTTGAAGTCTCAAAGAATGTCTCAACATTACAAGGGACATCTATTTCCTCATGATAATCATCAATTATAACATTTATTGATTCCATCATAGCTTTGGTCCTGGAATTGAATACTCTATAAGCTCTGCTGTTTGAGGAGTATCCTAGAAATATGACTTCATCACTTTTAGGGTCCAGTTTTCTTCTTTGTTCACGATCTGCCAGAATATAGCATTTGCTGCCAAACACATGGAAGTACTTCACAGTTGGTTTTCTTCCTTTCCAGAGTTCATATATGGTGGATGAGGTTCCCTTTCTCAAGGTGACCCTGTTATGGACATAGCAGGCTGTATTCATAGCTTCAGCCCAAAAATACATAGGAAGTCTTTTGGCATGTACCATTGCTCTGGCAGATTCCTGTATGGTCCTGTTTTTTCTTTCCACAACTCCATTTTGCTGAGGAGTTATAGGAGAAGAAAATTCATGACTAATTCTTTCTGAGGAACAGAAATCATCAAACTTGTTGTTTTCAAATTCCTTGCCATGATCACTTCTGATTCTGACAATACACCCTTCCTTTTCTCTTTGAATTCTTTTGCACAATTCTTTAAAAACTTCAAATACATCAGATTTTTCCCTAATGAAGTTAATCCAGGTGAATCTGGAAAAATCATCCACAACCACATAGGCATATCTTTTTCCACCAAGACTCTCCACTTGCATTGGTCCCATCAGATCCATATGAAGAAGTTCTAGAACCTTAGAGGTGGTCAGATGTCTTGACTTTGGATGTGACATCCTAGTCTGCTTACCAACCTGACATTCACCACAAACTCTTCCTTCATCAATTTGCAGTCTTGGAATCCCTCTGACTGCCTCCATGAAGATAATCCTTTTCATACCTCTTAGATGAAGATGGCCAAGTTTTTGGTGCCACAGTTTCACCTCTTTTTCTTCTTTTGCGATGGAACACACAGAGGAGAAATTAGTGTTCTCAGGCTCCCACAAGTAACAGTTGTCTTTAGATCTGACTCCTTTCATTACAATTTCTTGTTTTTCATTAATTACAAGACATTCAGATTTTGAGAAATTGACCTTGAATCCTAGATCACACAATTGACTGATACTAATGAGATTAGCAGTCAGCCCTTTTACCAGCAGTACTTCATTCAGACTTGGAACTCCAGGGCAGTCCAAATTACCAACTCCTTTGATTTCACCTTTAGCACCATCTCCAAAGGTCACAAAACTGGTGGTGTGAGGTTTAACATTATTGAGGAGATTCTTGATTCCAGTCATGTGTCTGGAACACCCACTGTCAAAGTACCAGTCTTCCTTTGCAGAGACCCTCATGGAAGTGTGGGCTATCAGGGCAGTAGCCTTTTTCTTCCATTTAGGAGCATGTGGTACCTTTTTAGACTTAGGTTTGACACCTGAGTTCTGATTAGGGTATCCATGCAATCTGAAGCAGAAAGGCTTTATGTGGCCATATCTCCCACAATGATGACATCTCCATCTTTGGTACCTTTTCTTCATATGTCTCTGTTCCTAATGTTGAGAGTTGTGTTGAGACATCTATTTTGACATTTGCTTATCAGGCCTGATCTTCTTATCTGTACCAGATTTCTTTGCTTCCATAAATCCTAGTCCAGATTTATTTCCCACATTTTGTCCAACCTGAAGGATCTCTTCCAATTTGTTTGTTCCATTAGTCAGCATCTTGACAGATTTGGTCATTTGATTCAGTTGTGAGTTCAGCAATTGAACTTCCCTTTCTAGATGACTTATAGTTTCAAGGTTTGCCCTTTTTCAGCCTCCAGCTTTATGATGAGTTTTGATTGTTTCTCATTCTGCACACAGACTTCAGTACTTCTGATACACAATTTCTTGTAAGTATCAGCCAGTTCTTCAAATGTCACTTCTTCATCACTAGTGTCACTTTCAGAGGTACAGACACCAGTTAGAGCAATAACTAGTTTGGCAGATTCTTCTTCAGAATTACTTTCTGAATCACAGTCAGACCAAGTAACAGTCATTCCTTTCTTTTGTTTCTTAAGAAAGGTAGGACATTCAGCTCGAATATGCCCATATCCTTCACAGCCATGGCATTGAATTCCTCTGCCTTGATTTCCCTTCTCTTCTGACCTTGGTCTTCTGCTGGAACTGTCGATGTCAGAGGGAATGTTATGAACATTAGACCTTGACTTTGGATCTATTCTTTTGATGAGTTTGTTGAACTGTCTTCCAAGCATGGCTATAGCTTCTGAAGTATTTTCTTCTTCATCCTCCTTGTTTTCAACATCAGTGTTGGATACAAGTGCTATGCTCTTGTTCTTCTTGTCACCATTTTCAGTGATCCCCATCTCAAAAGTCTGAAGAGACCCAATAAGTTCATCCACTTTCAACTTGCTGATGTCCTGGGCTTCCTCTATGGCAGTTACCTTCATAGCAAATCTTTTAGGCAAGGATCTGAGAATCTTTCTCACCAATTTTTCTTCTGACATCTTTTCTCCCAGTGCTCCTGAGGTGTTGGCAATTTCCAAGATGTTCATGTAAAACTCATGAATGGTTTCATCTTCCATCATTTTTAGATTCTCAAACTTGGTAGTCAACATCTGAAGCCTTGACATTTTCACTTTGGAAGTGCCTTCATGAGTAGTTTTGAGAGTGTCCCAAACTTCCTTGGCCAATTCATATTGATGTACTAGTCTGAAAATGTTTCTATCAATTCCATTGAACAAGGCATTTAAAGCTTTGGAATTTCCCAGGGCTAACTCATCTTCTTCTTTACTCCAATCTTCCTCAGGTTTCAAATTGATTGTCCCATCTTTCTCAGTTATGGTGGGATGGATCCATCCTTTGTCAGCAGCTCTCCAAGCCTTTTTGTCCAGAGATTTTAAGAAGGCAATCATACGAGGTTTCCAGTAGTCATAATTTGTTCCATCCAGAATGGGTGGTCTATTTCCAAAAACTCCTTCTTTGTCCATAGTGCCAGAAAGTGATATCCCTAGATCTCACCCAGTAATACAGGCAGGGTGCCTGCTCTGATGCCAATTGAAATTCTGGCTGCAGATACTCAATGTCACGTTCAATGTTATGTCACCGTATCTGACTTTCTATAAGACAGTAAATACAAAAACAGTAAAGAACACAGTCAATTGTTTACCCAGTTCAGTGTGCAACAACACCTACTCTGGGGGATACCAAGCCAGGGAGGAAATCCACTATAAGAGATATTAATTCAGGAATAAACCAACCAGTTTATCTCCTTCACTTAAGACCTACCCAATGCAACTTCAATCTAAGTACAACTTAAACCTGAGTTCCTACTCACTCCCCCTCAATCACAGCAGTGATACTTAAAACAATTTGACTAATGAATTGATGAAGACACTCTTCAAAACATACACTTGATTATGCTTCACAGCTTTTTAATCAAGCAACACAAACACTCTTGCTTCACAGCTTTGAGTGATACATAAACCTAACTTGACTTTGCTTCAAAGCTTTAGTCAAGAGACACAAAAACACTCTTGCTTCAAATCTTTGAGTGATACACAACCCTTACAATTAAAACCTATTCCAAGTCACTTATCACCATGATAATTGCTTGGATTACAATAGTTAAAACTATACAGCTTCTAAATGATCTTCTGTCAAAAAGGGATACATTCAAAACAGCAGCCCTGTTGAATATATAGCAGCTGCATCTTCAGTTAGGGTTTCCACAAAAATCTAGGGTTAATTCCGTTTGTCCTTAAGACTAGGTCACATGACTATATCAACCAGGTTGGGGTTGAGCTAGGTTAACCCAAAGAAAACGCAGGATTCTGTTCTGGAAAGACTGAGTCATTTTCCTGAAAAAACTCAGAATTAACCAAACTGCATACCTGTTAGTTCAGAACAGGATGTCTTAACATTTGTTATGACATCTGAATTCCTGTTTACTGATTTTGGTAAATGTGATCATTTTGCAAAATGCTCAGATACACACTCATAAACATCAGTACCTGTATGACAATATTTTTCTGCAAAGGTACCTAATAAATCTGTACCTAATAAACTAGAATGTTATGACATCAGTCATGACATTCATACACCTGGTTTTACCAAAAATGCATGCCAATACCTAAACAACTACACATGTTATGGCATTTTTGCTTGTTTTTAAAGCAAAGTGGAAAACCAAAATCTCAATGTGTGGTACAAGCTATGTAGAGTGGTTGAATCACTTTAAACATGGTTCTTCTGAGTTGTTAGGTTGAGTGTGTACAAATGTAGTCATTGAGAGGCTCGTGAAGGGCTGACATTGTGAAAAATCTTGCTTTACAAGAATGGATATGTTACTTTTTGCAATTTCAACCATAAATGGTATCAAGACTTGGAAAAAACATCAAATCCTTGTGTAATACACTTAGGTTCTATGTAATTACTTAATTATGAAGAGATTTAGAGGCAACATGGCCTGAAAAGTGAGATTGAATGAGAAGGTTATGAGATTTGATTATGAGTTCATCACAGAAATGACTTATAATTCAAGTTTATCATGCCAACTTCAAGTCTTCGAATCTCCTAGATCAAAAATTATATCTTAAAGTTCTTGGATATTTTGAAAAGCTTTGAACATCCTCTACAACTTTTATGTTTGACATTTTTGAATAATCAATTTGGAACTAGGTGAAAAGTTGTCATGAAGTTAGGTAAAAATCCTGACTAAAATACTCAAAATTTCACTAAGTATTTTTAGTATCATGGACATGTCTTCATAAATTCATAACTTGAAATCCAAGAATTTCTAGAAAAAGTTCTGACCTGCAATGTTTTAGATCTCATAGAGATCTACGACTTTCCTATTGGAAGTTTTCCTTGAATCATCTTACATCATGGTGGAAATTTGGCACAAAGTTATGAAAAAATGTTAACTTTCCAACACTCAGAAATTTTTTCTAAGTACTAGAATTTTGACTTTTCAAAGATAACTTTGAATTTTCAATTTATTGATGAAAAAACTTCATATTTTGACATGTCTTGATGAAATATTATTTTTAAAACTTGATTTTAATCAAAAAGTCAAAGTTTGACTTTTCAGCATACAGTTGACTTTTCATCAGTTGACTGAAATTCATCTGTCAATCCAATGATCTTGAGAGGTGATTTGAACTATGAAATTAGTTCAAGGTGGCGCATTTTAATCCTTGAGATCATGTCTTAAACCAATAAGTCATTTTCTTGGTCAAAAGTCAAGAACTGAGCCTTCTTCAATCAAAACCCTAAGTTTGACCATTTTGCTCTTTTGGGGTTTTGATCAAATTTATAAAGAGGAATTGTGATCCTACTCGATCAATTGACATATATGAGTTCATAATGTTGATATTGATCCAAAATCTTGAAGTTTGACTGTAGGGTGACCACAGTTGACTTTTTCCCTAATATAGTTGATTTTAGGTCAACTGATCAACTGGCTGAGCAAAAATGTGATCCAAAGCTTGAAACTTGACATGAGAAATCTTGAGGGTTCCTAATTATCCATGAAGGTCATACAAGGCATTATAAGTTCAATTATCTTTGTACAAACTCAAACCCTAATTTTGAGTTGTCAGTGCTAAGGAGGTGTCTTGAGCTGATCAAACCTTGTATAGTCTTGAATCAATGGAGATCTTATGAGAGATTTCTTGAGAAATGAGAGGGAAAATTTTGGGGTACAACAATATCAATACAAATACATTTTGAAGTGCAAAACTTTTTGTTTTTCTGTTTTAAGTGAAAAAGTGTCTAATGGCTAAAATTGAATGAACATATGCATATGAACATGATTAACTGTTAACAAAAGTGTAGGTAAAAATAGTAATAAGTATTTACTTAAAAACTTGGGATATCCCCACAGAGTTACTTCAATCAAATTATCCCTATAGAGTTTGATTCGCATAATCTGCTAGCCAGAGTTTCAATCTCTGGAAAACTCTCTCCCGAGCTGTGTTGGAAACCTTGTGGAGTTTCTGTTTAGAGAATTTATCTCCCCTATAGATTGTTAAATATTCTCTTCAACAGGGTTTATTTCCCCAACAAAGCTACAAATTCTCCAGCTTGAGTTTACTTCCCAAACTATTTCAAATTAATGGACGAAACCCCTTAACCTCCGGTAAAGCCATTTTGATCCCCAAAGGAATCGTTACTATCCCCGAAGTTGTTATGAAGCCTGGAATCCGACTAGATAGCAGTTGACTCCTTTCTCTTCAAAGAAAGTTATTATGAAGCCTGGACCTGACCAGATACTAGTGCAACCTCATCTCTTTCGAGCAAGTTGCTATGAAGCCTGGTGTGATACGGTGGAAGAACTGACTTTAAGGTTTGCGTTTTATCGCAAATGTTGCGGTTAACAAGAGTCGCCACCGACTTTTCTTTTATCCAAAAGGAAAGGTGAAAAAGCACAGGAAAGACCTTTGAGATGTTTTCCTGAGTTCGGGGAGTAGATTATGAAAAGGGAAGGTGCTAACACCCTTTTCATCCATGGTTTTCCGTGGGCTATTAGTTACTTGCTTAGATCACTTTCTTTGTTTTGTTTGAAATGGTGTTTGGTGTGATTTTGAAAGTATTTTGTAAAAGAGGCCATTTGTTTAGGCAATCTTTGTAATGATTCTCGTTCGTAAGAATGTATACAAAGATGTTTGTCTTTTGAAAATGTTTTCAATTGTTTGTAAGATTTTTTGAAATGTGTGCGTGTTTGTTTTGAAAAAAATAGCAAGGATTTGTTGTTTGAAATGGAGCAAGTAACTTAGAAGCTATATACCTACTCAAATGTCTTTCTCATACATTTTCTATTCCTTTGACATTGTTGACTTACCATTGATTTGGTAAGCAACCCTATCTTTGGATGTAAACGGGACGGGCGTGGGTCATCGTATAACCATGATAGCAATGTTGCAAAGTATCTTAGCATTTTTTAGGGACCAAAATCATTTTGTTTAGGCAACTTTTTGAATAGCGTCATTGAGGGACTATGATCTTATATTTGTTTTGTTTTGCCAAGATACTTCGCGTGCGTAACATGGTCATTTTATTTTAGGCAACCAAGTGGGAGAAACCCTAAGGGTGCTTGTGTGAAAAGTGTATCATTTTCATGCTTTTGATTTTGTCTTGTATTTAGGGTTTTCTATTTTGCTTTATTTTGTTCTTGTCATGCAAACCCTAATTACTAATCATGGTATATAAAGCGATAAATTGTGTAATGTAAATGTACTAAGCTATTACAAAAAAATTTATGGGAGGGGGGAATACAAGTTTGAATGGGGACTTGCACAAATATAAAGCTAAATATATTATTACAACCAAATCGAATTTGCACGAATTAAATAAATATAATACAAAAATTTAAAATGCAATGCAATGTGAATGTAAAGAAAGTATTTTTTATGACTTGTTTTTCTTATGTAAAAATATTTAATTTAAACCTAAAAATATAAGGAAAAAATACGTAATTCTTTGAAAGGGATTAAACCCTAATTTTTATTTAAAAGAAAATAATGTTTCTATATTATTATTTTGTGTATTTTTTGTATAAAAAATAATAAATAATATTGTATATGAATATTAAAAATTAAATATGTGCAAATATTGGTATTTGTAAGTATAAAAATATAAAATAAAAAATATATAGTATATTTAATTAATTATGAGTTTATTAAGAAAATAAATTCTATTCTATCAAAATAAATTAATTTTTTATGTGAGAAATAATTAAAAAAAAAAAGTGTGAAAATAAATAAATCATTTTTTAATATTTTTTATCATTAAGAAAAATAACTAAATTTATTAAAATATGAAAATATGAAAGAACATAAAAATATAAAATAGTTAGCCAGGGGGGTGCAATAGCAAGTCAGGGAGGGGTGTTTAGCAAAAATAAAAAGGCCCAAGCAACAAAAAGCCCAGAAATAGACTTCATCCCTGTCCTTCGTTCTCTTCTTCACGCTTTTGCTAGCCAACCTGTAACTTCCTCATGCTTGCATAAAAATGAAAACTCATAACATGAAAAATGTGGCATTTGAGCTCACGATTCCAACCATATAAATTTTGTAGCCTAACTATCAAAGATCAAAGAGAATTTTGGAATCCCTAAATCGTGACCTAAAAATTTCAGAGATTTCAAGCTTCAAATTCTCTTAGCACAAGTAATATAAATGCAAAGTAAGGATATGTACAGCTTCGTTATGATGAGAACTACATTTTTCCTTCACAAATCGTGGCTTGAGGTTTCCTGTATAAAGAGATAGAGTTTAAGAAAACACCTCCTTCAGTTGGAATCGTGTATGGAAATGTAGGGACTTTAATGGAGGTCTGATGATTGTTTGAGCTTCCCTGAACCTATTCCAATCCTTATCTTGCTCTAAAGATGGCTGGAACTCCCTGACCAAGTCCAACTGCAAGCTTCCAAGTTGAAAATGGAAGATGATGAAATAGAGGTTACAGAACCAGGGTGATGGCTTGGATTGACTAGGTATCAAGTGTATAAAATGTTTGAATCAGTTAAACACAAAACGCACGAGCCAAATGAGAGTTAGCTGAGCTTTTTACAGAAACTGTATGCTTAGGCAGATTTTTGGTGTTTTTCAGTTTGAGAGAGTTCTAGGTTCAAGCCAAGCGTGTAATGTCTTGTACAATGTTTGCATATTAGTACAGAAGTGATCCAAAGTCAGCTTCCTACTAGTTGTGCAAGCCTTAGCCCTTTTTGCAACTTTTCTTGTACTTGAAGCAAAGTTGACAAGACTAAACCCACATGCTTGTACCAGCTTGCTTTAGGGTTGATAATAAGTTTGTACCAATTGCTTGAGACCTGTGTAGTTTGCTTGTATCAAGGGGACAAGTTCAATGCTCCAAGTTGACAAAGTTGCAAAAGTGCATCTTTATGAAAATGGCAATGAAGCCTTTTTGCCCAAAATGGAAATACAACTTGTGTAAAGTTTCAAAAGCAAGGATAAAGGCTTTGTAAACTGAGTATGCATTTAATTAAGTAGTGTATAGCAAGCTTAGGACCTGTAAAGCAAGAAATAACCAGCATAGGTTTGGTTTGCAACTTGATTCCATGTGAAAATGGCTTGAACAAAAAGTGAGAAAATGCCAACTTCCTCTCTTTGATTCTCCCTACTCAAAAATTATCTTAGAGAGTTATTGGACATTTTGGAAATATTGCAATGTGCTCTATAATACATCTTTGAAATGAATTTTGAGATACCTCTCGGAAATAGGTGAAAAGTTGTCATGAAGTTGGGTACAAAACCTGCCTAAACTAGGGCAAAATTTCACTAAGTTATTTAGTTCATGAGCATGTATTCACAAATTTATAACTTGAGATCCAAGCATATTTAGGGAAAGGTTTGTGAATAAAAGTTGTATATTTCATGGAGGACTACAACTTTCATGTTGGGAACTTTTCTTGAATCAAAATTCATCATGGTGAAAAAGTGGTGCAAAATTAGAAAAAATAAGAAAAATTTTATACTTAGAAAAATTCTAAGTTATGAAAATTTTCAAATTCAAACCCTAATTTTCAAATTTGGTTTTCTTGGTGAACAAGTTTCCTATTTTTACATATATTTATGAATTATGACTCTTGGTACTTCATTTTGACCAAAAAGTCAAAGTTTGACTTTTCAGTATACAGTTGACTTTTGATTAGTTGACTGCAAATTTCATCTGTCAATCCAATGAACTTGAGATCTTTTGAACCATGTAATTAGGTCAAGATGATTCCATTGAACCCTTGAAATCATGCTTGAACTAAATTGGTCATTGGCTAGGTTAAAAATTAGAAATTGCCCTTTCTCAGTCAAAACCCTAATTTTGACCAATTTGCCCTTTTGATGATTTGATCAAATTTCTTGAGGAGTTGTGATCCAAAATTGATCAAATGGTACATATGAATCTAGAATGTTGATGTGGATCAAAAATTATGAAGTTTGACTGTAAATTGGCCATGGTTGACTTTTCCCCAATACAACTGATTTTTAGGTCAACTGTCCAATTGACTGATCAAAAATGTGGTTCAAGGCTTGAAACTTAACATGAGCAATCTTAGGGGTCCAAAATGATGTATGAAAGTCACATGAATCATTGGTGGTCCAAAAATCCTTTTGCTAACTCAAACACTAATTTTGGCTTATCAGTGCAAGGTGAGATGTCTTGATAAATGAGAGGGCAAATTTTGGGGTACAACAGCTGCCCCTGTTCAATCTTCTTGAACCTGAAGAGTTAGATTGGTGAGTTTTGCCATTCGTGACTCGAAAGTA
Source organism: Vicia faba (assembly GCA_948472305.1). Taxonomy (NCBI): domain Eukaryota; kingdom Viridiplantae; phylum Streptophyta; class Magnoliopsida; order Fabales; family Fabaceae; genus Vicia; species Vicia faba. Next base: position 974,050,204 of record OX451739.1, read on the forward strand.
AAAGATGATTGGACACTAGAGTGCCCATAAATTTGCACTCGACGAAGTGTAGTTGAGGGAATGGGCTTAAAGATGCCATTTAGAGAGGTGATAGAATCTTGTTGGAGATGGGCTTGTAGATGCCATCCAGGAATGTTTGTTGAATTGTAAGTTGTAAGTCAGAAGAATAAGTATCAGAAGGATGTCCGTGTCTGGAACGTATCTGAGCTGTATCTAAAACTTGAAATCTGAATGAGAAATGGAATAGCATCCGTGTCTGGAGCGTATCCAAACTTTTGGAAATCTGAATGAATAACAGAATGGCATCCGTTTCTAGAGCGTATCTGGACTGTATCTGAACTTGAATTTGAATAAGTGACAGCATGGAAACCGTGTCTGGAGCGTATCTGAACTATATCTTGAAGTTGGATCTGAATGAGTAATAGAATGGCTTCCATGTCTGGAGCGTATATAGACTGTATCTGGAAGATGAATCTGTATGAGCAATAGAATAGCATCCGTGTCTGGAGCGTACCTGAGCTGTATCTGAACTTGAAATCTAAATAAGGGCCAGAATGGCATCCGTGTCTAGAGCGTATCTGAACTTGAAATCTGAATGAGTATCAGGATGGCATCCGTGTCCGGAGTGTATCTGAACTGTATCTGAAAGCTGAATCTGAATGAGTAATAGAATGGCTTTCGTGTCTGGAGCGTATCTAAACTGTATCTGGAAGATGAATCTGAATGAGTAACTGAATGGCTTCCGTGTCTGGAGCGTATCTGAACTGTATCTGAAAGCTGAATCTTAATGAGTAATAGAATGGCTTCCGTTTCTGGAGCGTATCTAAACTGTATCATGATTGCACATTGTTTAGCAGTAGCTATTTAATCTTATCCTAAAAGGGTAAAATGTTAGTTGAATACAAAATTATGTTGCATGAAATGTATGATGCAATATATGTGTTTTATTAATGTTTATGATATGTGGATGTAATGTATGCACATGTAAGCTGATTTGCTGTATTGCTGAGGAAAATAAATCCTTGGTTGCTGCTGAGGATACGTGGATTCTTCATGTCTTGAAGTTGGAGTAATTAACAAAAATTCTGTTGTGAGCAATTCCATATACTGCTTGAGTAATTTGCTTGGGGAATCCAGAGAATTTTGATGACTTCTACTGGGGATCTAACAATGGGACTCCTCGTTTTGTTGGGGAACAATGAGAACTCTATGGGAAAAGGCTTATTCCTGTTTGGAAAAAGTTCAAGAGTTTCGGTCACTTGCCACTCTACTGGGGAATTATCCTAGGTTTGGGAGAAATAGAAGTTAGCCGTTATCTGGTTGATTTTCAGGCTTCAAGACAACCTGCTGGGGAACTTGCAGAAAACGGATGGTTTCCACCGAGGATTAGTTTGAAGTTTCAGCTCCACTGGGGATCTTAATGACGTACTGTATGGATTGTTCACAGAATAGCTTAAAAGACGTTTTTCCTATTCTTTCAACCTGTGAGTAATTGTTCTTTTCCATTTTGCTTATTTGTAAACAATAATTATGTTCAAATGCATATGTTCATTAATGAATCATTGGACGTTTTTGCAAATAAAACACAAGTGTAAAAAGAAAAGGACAAATAGTTTTCTATACTTTAAAGAGATATCTTTGTATTCACTTTGAATAAGTATTTTGTACAAAGGAGACAGACATCCTAGTAAGAGGACGGTGTCATGAAAATAAGAAAAAATTTATACAAAGAAAGACAGCTATGTGTAATAATCCCATGGGGTTCCCATTCTGCTATAGCCTTCGTATCTCTGAATATCTTTTCCATTTGTTGCTTTGTCCGAAGATGATTGAATTGATCAGAAGCTCCGAGTTTGTCAGTGAAGAGATTGTCCTTAAAGTGATCTGACGAGACATAGTCATACGCTTTAATTCCCTAACTTTTGCCTGGACCGCCCTTTCGGGTTTTCGATTCACCGGGAAACCCTTTTTTGCCCAAGTCGCCCTTTCGGGTTTTCAACTTGCCGGGTGTACATATTTTTTTATTTTATCCCTAATTTTTGCCCAAACCTTTTGGTTCGCCGGGATGCCCTTGTTTTTCCTAGGTGTATCAACCTAGCGGGTCTCTTATGCGTAGTATCTTTTGACTATGTCCGCATTCGCAGGGTGTGGCAGGTCGTCGCCATCCATGGTGGTTAAGATCATTGCCCCACCAGAAAAGATGTTCTTGATTACAAATGGTCCTTCATAGGTAGGAGTCCATTTTCCCCTGGGATCACTTTGTGGTAAGATGATGTGTTTGATCACTAGATCTCCAACTTGATATTCTTGGCGTCTGATTTTCTTGTTGAAAGCCTTGATCATCCATTTTTGATACATCTGACCATGGCAAACAGCAATAAGTCTCTTTTCATCAATTAAGTTCAGTTGATCAAGTTGGGTCTGGATCCAATCGTCCTCACTCAAACTTGCATCTTTCATAATTCTCAAAGAGGGAATTTGAACCTCGATAGGAAAGACAGCCTCCATGCCATAAACCAAAGAATAGGGTGTTGCCCTAGTTGATGTGCGAGCCGTGGTACGGTACTCGTGGAAAGAAAATGGTAGCATCTCATGCCAGTCCTTGTAGGTGACTGTCATCTTCTGTATGATCTTTTTAATGTTTTTATTAGCAGCTTCGACCGCACCATTCATCTTTGGCCGATAGGGGGATGAATTGTGATGTTGAATCTTGAACTGCTTGCACAAGGTGGTGATCATAGTATTGTTAAGGTTCGCACCGTTATCAGTGATGATCCTTTCTGGGATACCGTACCGGCAAATAAGATTCTGCTTGATGAAGCGGGAAACAAAATTCTTAGTAACAGATGCGAAGGAAGCTGCTTCGACCCACTTTGTGAAACAATCGATGGCCACTAGAATGAAGCAGTGTCCATTGGAGGTTGTAGGCTTGATCTCCCCAATCATATCGATTCCCCACATAGAAAAGGGCCAAGGAGCTGTTAAGACATTTAGAGGAATCGGAGGCACGTGCACCTTGTCTGCATAGATTTGAAACTTATGACAGGTCCGGGAGTGTTGATAGCATTCTGCTTCCATGGTAGACCAATAGTAGCCTGCCCGTAGAATTTTCTTCGCCATCGTATGCCCACTAGAGTGAGTGCCAAAGGTACCTTCATGCAATTCAGCCATAATCTTTTCATCTTCAATCTTATCCACACAACGGAGCAGAATAGAATCATGATTACGTTTGTACAGGATGCCATTACTTGGGAAGAACTTATCAGAGAATCTCCTTAGGAACTTTTTATCATTGATTGAAGCTCCTTCTGGATATTCTTGAGCCTCGAGATACCTTTTGACTTCCTGAAACTAAGGCTGGTCCACTACTTCTTCAGTATTAATCTCGTGACAGTGTGTTGGTTCGTCCATTCGCTCATTGGTGATATTGGGAGCCTCGTTATCCCAATTAAGTTTAAACATAGATGACATTGTGGCTAGAGCATCTGCTAGCTGATTTTCTTCTCGCGGGAAATGCTCGAAGGTAATCTGCTCAAAATATGGTAGCAATGTCAAAACATGTTCTTTGTAAGGGATAAGGTTTGTGCTTAGTGTCTCACTCTCCTTTGATCTGATTGATGACCAAAGCTGAATCTCCGAACACATCTAAAGATTTGATTCCCAAGTCTATGGCAGCCTTGAGACCAAAGATGCATGCTTCGTATTCTGCCATGTTGTTTGTACAGTTGAAGCAAAGTCTGACAGTAAAGGGAGAACGGAACCCTTCCGAAGATATGAGTACAACGTTGATACCATTATCAAGTGCATTGGATGCCCCATCAAAGAAAAGGGTCCATCGGGATCCTTGTCCAGGTCCGTCATATGGTCTGATTTCTTTACAATTGTCTAATGTCATGATGTCTTCGTCCGGGAATTCAAACTTCATGGACTGATAATCCTCTACAGCTTGATGAGCCAGATGATGAGCTAGCACACTGCCTTTAGCTTTTTGGGTAGTGTACTGTATATCATATTCTGTTAGGATCATCTGCCATCTAGCTATCCTCCCAGACAGAGCAGGCTTCTCAAAGATGTAATTTATCGGATCCATCTTAGATATCAGCAAAGTGGTATGAGTCAACATATATTGTCTTAGCCGGTGAGCAACCCATACCAGAGTGCAGCAAGTTTTCTCGAGCAGTGAATATCTGGTTTCACAGTCAGTAAACTTTTTGCTCAGGTAGTAAATAGCGTGCTCTTTTCGGCTAGACTCGTCATGCTGCCCCAATACGCACCCCATTGAGTTCTCTAAAACAGTCAGATACATGATTAGTGGTCTTCCCTCGACTGGCGGCATCAAGACAGGAGGCTCTTGCAAATACTCTTTGATTTTGTCAAAAGCAATATGACATTCATCATTCCATCTGACTACTTGATCTTTCTTCAACAGTTTGAAGATGGGTTCACAAGTAGATGTTAGGTGAGAAATGAATCTGGAAATATAGTTCAGGCGTCCCAAGAATCCTCTGACTTCCTTCTCAGTACGAGGAGCAGGCATTTCTTATATCGCTTTGACTTTGGCAGGATCAACCTCAATGCCTTTGTTGCTGACAATGAAACCTAAGAGTTTACTGGACCGGACTCCGAATGTGCACTTGTTTGGATTCAACCTTAGTTTGTACTCCTTCAATCTAACAAACAACTTTTGCAAGTGATCAAGGTGTTCTTTTTCAGTTTGTGATCGGGCTATCATGTCATCCATGTAGACCTCTATCTCATGATGTATCATATCATGAAACAAAGCTACCATGGTGCGTTGATAGGTTTCCCCGACATTCTTCAGTCCGAATGGCATCACTTTGTAGTAGGACGTGCCCCACTGTGTGACAAATGTAGTTTTCTCCATGTCCTCAGGTGCCATTTTGATCTGGTTATATCCTGAGAATCCGTCCATGAAGGAAAATATTGTGTTGGGTTGTATTGTCAACCAGGATGTCGATGTGTGGAAGTGGAAAATCATCTTTAGGGCTGGCCCTGTTTAAATCTCTATAATCCATGCACATTCTTACTTTACCGTCCTTTTTAGGCACTGGAACAATGTTGGCAACCCATTGAGGATAGGAAGTAACAGCCAGAAATCCAGCATTGAACTGTTTCATGACTTCCGCTTTGATCTTCTCTGACATGTCAGGTCTCATGCGGCGGACTTTTTGTTTCACTGGTGGACAGTCTTCTCTTGTGGGTAGACGATGTACCACGATATTTGTACCAAGTCCCAGCATGTCTTCATATGACCAGGCAAAGATCTCAACATAATCATGCAATAGCTTAATTAGACGCTCCTTGACACTCGACTCTAGATTGGCACCCACTTTGATTTCCTTTTTATCTTCCTTGGTACCCAAGTTGATTGTATCCAACAACTCCTCATGAGGCTGGATAGCTCTTTCCTCTTATTGTAGTAGTCTGGCCAATTCCCCTGGCACCTCACAATCTTCCTCACTTTCGTATTCGGCTTGGTAGATCAGATATTCAGAGTCACTGAAGGCTATAGCAGTATCGTTACCCATGGGATCCGGAATGGAGGGGTACCTGCATTTGTGAGTGTAGGTGTGTGTAAGGGTATAGCCATCTTTAAACAATAAAATGTAAAAGAAAGACAATGAGCACAAAAGGTTTATATGTGAAAAAGCGTCCATGATTCATTGAATGTCATATGAAAATGAAATAAAAACCCTTACAAATGGACCATTGTGCCTCAGGTAAGACACAAGGTTTTTAAAGTGCGAATTATTCGTGACTATTACTAGTCCAACAGAAATGTAAAAGATAAATTACTGAGAGATGAAGGTTATTGGGACAAAGTCTCTGGCTTCTCAGTTGCGAAGTCCTCCGCTGACAGTAGGAAATATCCAATCTTCTAAGCTGCCGTCCTCTTCATTGTCTTCTACTGCATTGACCCCTTGGTTGCTAATCTTCACAGGTGTCCCCCCAGCACGGGCACGGTGCACAGCCTTCTGAGAAGTTGAAGTAAACCCCAAGCCAAACTTGTATGATTTATACGGAATGTCTGGAAGCTGCCCCCAGATGGTGCATCCACCCTCTTCCACTACTGCCTTTGCATCCTTTAGAGATGACATCCGAAGTGGAGGTCTTGTGATCTTAGGAATCGAGGATACCGCCTTGGTCGCCGCTACTTCTTGAGAGACTTCTTCAAATTGTTGGAAAGGGGTTTCAATGAACTCGCCATCCAACTCCACATATCGGAAATAATTCAGATGACTAATTATGTACTCCTCCTCCCCATGGACAGTTATGATTTTTACTTGGACCGGGTACTTCAACATCTGATGTAATGTGGAGGTGACAGCACCGACATTGTGGATCCAGGGGCGTCCTAACAGACATGAATAAGAAGGACGGATTTCCATCACATAGAAGGTTGAGTTGAAAATCTGAGTTCCCACCTTTATTGGGATTTCCACCTCCCCGTGGACCATCCTCTTCGAACCATCAAATGCTCTCACCACTATGTTACTGGGTTTTAAAGTCATCCCCTCACAATCTAATATGTCAAGGGCTTTTTTAGGTAAGACGTTCAAAGATGATCCCGTGTCCACCAAGACATGGGCTAGGGTTGTTCCTCTACACTCCACTGAGACATGTAATGCCTCGTTGTGTTTTCTCCCTCGGGGTGTCAAATCAGCATCAGAGAAACCCAAGCCATTATCAACTGTCAAACTGGCCACACAGTCTTGGAATTGGTCAGCAGACGTCTCTTGTGGCACATGAGCTGTTTTTAGAAATTTTACTAGAGCTTTCGCATGTGCTTCAGAGCACAGCAGAAGAGCTAGCATAGAGATCTTGGAAGGGGTTTGCCCCAACTGTTCAACCACATCATAATCACTCTTCTTTATTATCCTAAGGATTTCTTCCATTTCGTTCTTGGATGTTTTGGGAATAGCTAGTGATTGAGCCTTCGTCTGGACAGGCTCTTCTTGAACGCTTTTTCCTTTATTCTCAGTAGTGGAAGTATCGGTAGGGATAGGGATTATGTTGTCTTTATTGGTAGGTACGCTTACAGGTATAATCACTGGTGCAGAGGTAATCTTCGGAACGACCATGGGTCCAAAGACTGCCTTTGGAGGGGCAATCTCTGGAGAGAAGATTCTACCACTGCGGGTAATCTTGCTAGTTCCGACAATATTGCTAATGTCGGAATTGTCCTCTTCGGAGCTCTCTTCTTCGACAGTCAGTTCATCTTGTTTAATATTTTTGCACACCAAAATTTTCCCTCTCATATCTCTCAAAACATTGCAAGAAAAATCTCTAAGTGGCTCAAGATTGCTCAAAAGATTGGACAGTTAAGCTATCTCCTAAGGCAGTCAATCCCAAATTAGGGTTTTGTGTTGCATCAAGATCCTTGAGTCCAAATGACCTAAAGTGCTCCCCAATGTCTTAATATGTTCTCAAGATCATCCATGTCAATTTTCAAGCCTTGCAAAGGAAGTTTGGTCAGTCAATTGCTCAAAGGGTCCAAAAATCGACTATGCTAGGGCAAAAGTCAACTGTGGCCCAAATACAGTCAAACCTCAATATTTTTTGTCAACATTCTCATTTTGAAGGATATTTAATCATTTGATCAAGGGTTGATCATGATTCATCAAGGATTGCTCAAAATTCATCAAGACTCAAACGTTACTAAATTAGGGTTTTGTAGGAAAAGTCAACTCAACTTTGGCCAAGCATAACTTTCTCATACTTTATGATAAATGACCCATGCAAAGCTCATTTTGAAGAGGATCAAATTTCCTACAATCCATATTCATACCCCAAGATCAGAAGATGCACTCACAAGAAGTTACAAATTTGGACATTATAGGTCATTTTTGAAAGTCAACAAAAACACCTTTTTTGCCAAAGCTTATAACTTGAGAATTGAATATCAAAATGCGATGATACCAAAATGGTTGGTTAGAGGACATCTCAAGCTTTCTAAAAAGTCCAATAACACTTCCAAAATTTCAAAATTGAAGAAGTTATGCATTGTTGAATTTGGGCATTTTTGCAAAATTGCCAAAAGTCAACTATCCCCAAAACTTCAAATTTTGTCAAATGGGCCCATTCTTTTCCACTTGATTTGAACTTTCCCTATTGCACACGTGTCCTAGCTTCAGCCTTGTGTCCATTTATCAATTTTATTATTTTATTTGATTTTTTATTGAATTAATTCATTTTAAATCAATTTAAATCAAATAAAATCCCAAAACTTGATTACATGAGATCTTTTTCTATTTTCAGGACCTAATCATCATCAATGTCATGATCAAATTCGTATCAATCATTCCATGTGCAAAAAGATTGGATTTTTGGCAAATTAAGCAAGTTTTCAATGGAGGATCAAATCCAATCTCAAAGCATTGATGTGCAATGATTCAAGACCAATTACATTGCAGCATACATATACAATCCAAGGCACGCGAATTTGAGACCTAGAGGCTGCAAGAACACTAAGAACCAAACTTGAAAATTTGACAAAAAAGTGTGAAACTGAAATCATCCTTGGAGTCAAATTCAGAAGCAAAACTCCACGCTAATCAATTGTTGGACCATCTTTGAGTCAGAACCAACTGCTAGCAAGCTCTCACACACCCTCAAACGCACTATAAGTGACACGCGGCCCCCCTCTTAATTTGATTTCGTGTTTCAAAATCTATGCATCATTACAAGAAACCAATGGTATATTTGCAATCACTAGATAATTTCCAAGCTTTCCATATTATTTGATTATGTTTATCTGCTCTATGGTGCAAAACGCCATTGTAGGGTTTCCTAGGTCTTTTTTAGGGGTTTTTGTTACAGGTAAAATTAGACCTATTGATGGAAATAGGCATGACCGGAGGGGAAAGACAAGCTCAACCATGTCCTTGGATGGAGTTTATATGGCCTGAGATGGGTTTTTGAAATGACCTACGCTTTTAGCTGCGGATCTAAATCCGCAGGTAATTTCTGTACAAACCTGAGGACAGGGACGACAACGTGTCCCCATCTGGTTGCTCCGTTCAAATATTCGCGCGCTTCTTTTTTAATTCTGGCATATTAACATGTTTTCCAATATTATGTTTTATTCTTAACACATTAACAAATGAAGCGCATTGGCCTAGTGGAAAGAGGAGTTGGCAGTCACGTACAGGACCTGGGTTCGAATCCCAGGTCCCCCCATATGCTTTGTATTATTTTTCTTCAGGTATTCCAGCGCGCTTCAGGAGTTTTAGCCTAGATTAACTTCTTTCTTAATTAAAAAAATAACCAAAAATCCTTTCTTTAATAATCAAAGGGTCAAAACCCTAGCGCGCATTCAATTTAATTTTCCGCACGCAATCCATGTTTATTCAATATTGTGTCTGTTTTCGGAATGTAATAGCTTAATAGGACTTTACTATTGCTTTATTTATTTTCCGCATTTTAATTTCAAGGGTTGCTTTTGGCGATGTAAATACCTGACGCCTTGTAATAGTTAGTTTAATTTCCGCAATTTAATTTCCACAACTTATAAACTGTTAGATGTTTGGTAATAGGGAATGCATGACAAGATCGAATGTTTAACTTAAAATCAAAATAGATAACCACTAACATGTACAAAGATAAAATAAACTGAAAACAACACACTCGCACATGTGCACTCTTAGGGTACACCTCACTTGGTTTCCTTCATCCGCGGTCATTGAGTATAGGAAGTTTTAGAGGTCGCCCTCTTGTCCAAAGATCATAGTTGCCTCGAAACGGTTGCCTCGGGAAAATGATCTAAGACATTAGGGTTACCGCTAAGGCGTCCTAACATTGCTTTAGTGACCGCATGTCCCTTAGTCGAATTGACCCTTAAAACTCCAACGATGACGCTACCCACTCATCAATAGTGGGATAGCATTCTCTAAAGGACATTAGCACAGATTGATTCCTTTTTTCGAGTAGGTAGATGGTTCTTAAATACTTGCTCTTTCCAAAACAAAAACAAAACTTTTCACATTTACACCTTTCAAACAAAAACTTCTTCAAACCCACAAACACAAAGAAAAGCAATTTTTGAAAACACTTTAAACAAGTACTTAAGAGCCCATGGATAACCACGGATAGAAAGGGTGCTAACACCTTACCTTTATATAATCTACCCCCCGGACCCGAGAAACATCTCAAAAAAGGAATTTTTCTGTGCTTTTTTTCCTTTCCTTGTTGGATAAAATAAAAGACGGTGGCGACTCTTGCTTACCGCGACATTTTGCGAAAACAAACGCAAAACACAAACCAGCATTCCAAAAAACAGTCAGTTCTTCCCACCGTATCACAGAACTGGCGACACTGCTGGGGACGCTTAATAAGTGGGGTGTACCTTAGGATTAGATCATTGTGTTTTCAATTGTTTGTTTTGTATGCTTTATATTTGTGGGCTTGTATCGGAGTTACTATAGATCCTAACCCGGATCTGGGGATACCCTTTAGGTAAGTAGCAATAAACTGTGAGGGAACTGTACGGCGTAGACCGATACGGTTGAAGCACTAGCTACGTTGGTGTGGCACTTTAGTTTGTACCGATATCCCTTGTGTTGGAACGAGGAGAATATGGGTCATCTAAGGGGTCATTAAGCACCAACTGACCTTAGAACCTTTAAATTGACCAACTTGGCCATAGAACAGTAGCAGTATGCTACACTCATTGAGACTAAACTCTCGCGATGATTCCGGCTGCAAGAAAAGGTTGATAACTGGAATTATGACCGATCGAGGGTAGTCAATGATATTGAGATCCTCTAGAACCCGGTTACTATTTTTAGGACAGGTTTAAACCAACTGAACTGAAAGAGGGTAGTACCTAAGCTCCTTGCCAGCCTGAAATCTAAGGGCTCTCTGTGTGACTTGTGTGCCTTTACCATGTTTGCTATTTGTGGATACTTGTGATGTGCTTTCTATCATGACATCATGACATCATAACACTGCATACATCTTGCACTGGACTAACCTATTTCAAATACATGAGGGATTCATCTTTGTTCTGTTTTATAGGTCATGATGCCCATGCGTAGGAATACCATCCGGATCAACTTTTTCAGGTTCCCACTATGCTTAAAGAATTGATTGCAAAGATGCCTGATATTACCTCCTTCATCAGGAGACATGGGTATCTTCTCAGTTTGGTTACCTCCAAATTGGACGAGCAGATGATGAGTGTCCTGGTCCAGTTCTATGATCCGCTGTACCATTGCTTTACTTTTCAGGACTACCAGTTGGTTCCCACCTTAGAAGAGTTCTCTGATCTGCTCGGTATCTCTATTCTGGAGCAGACCCCATTTACTGGTTGGGAGAAGATCCTTAGGCCAAAAGAGATTGCTTCAGCCCTGCATATGACCAAGGATGAGGTAATGGCTAATTGGGAGACTAGAAGTGGAGCAAAGGGCTTTCTGACTAAGTTCTTGGTTAGTAAGGCTAATTATTTCTGGGATAGTCTAGACTTCAAGGAATTCGAAGATATTCTAGACCTTCTGATATATGGCTTGGTATTGTTTCCGAATCCTGACTCCTTTGTTGATGTGAATGTGGTGAAAATCTTCATCTCTCGTAATCATGTACCCACTCTCTTGGGTGACATTCTTCATCAGCTTTATGCCCGTACTGCTCGAAAGTGGGGAACCTTGATGTGCTGTGCTCCATTATTGGTGAGGTGGTTTATTTCGCACCTCCCCAAATTAGTACTGAAGAACAAAGAAGGCATGGGCTGGGCTTATAGGGTTATGTCTCTCTCTCATAATGACATCATCTGGACTATCAAGGGTATGGACGAGGTGGCCGTTATTGATCGTTGTGGGGAATACCCCAATGTTCCACTGATAGGAACCCATGGAGGAATTTCTTATAATCCGTGCTTGGCCTTACGTCAGTTTGGGAGAGCCAGAAGAGAAGGACCTCATGAATTACTAATGCCTAGTATCATCTTTGATTTTCAAGGGGATAACGACGAGCAACGCCGCAGATTCATAAGGGCTTGGGATAGAGTTCACAGATCTGATCCACATGAGCTGGGTCCAAAGACTTATCTTCCGATGGAGCCATGTCTCAGATGAGTCTGTATCCGTGCCCAAAAGTTGGGTATGCCATATGAAGTCGTCCTGCCTATCATTGTTGAAGTTGCTAATGAAGAGGGGGTTCTTCCTACCATCCTCCACCCTTACATGCCCACTGATGTTGGGGCACTGAAAAGGTCTTGGATGCAGCTGAGATAAGAGAGGGACGCTTACCGAGAAAAGTTTAACGATCAAGAGCAGAAGATCCATAAGTTGACTAGGCAGCTGGAGAACGAGTGGATTCTTAATGACTATGTCCGCACCGACAAGAAGCGACCATGGGAGCACTGATTGTCCTTTGATTATTTCCTTTCCAGTTTTTATTTACTTTTCAGTATTTCCTTTCTTGTAACGCCTTAAGGGCATCTGTTGAACAATTTGAATTTCAAAGTTTATCTAATAAAAGTGTGATTCATTTCTTGTTTACAAATTTTAATCTCTCGATGTCTTTGAAATCATATCATACGCATTTCATCCCATGCACTTCATAACAGGTACCATTACAGGTCTCTTATCTTCTTCACTGTTTATTTCAGCACTCATCATGTCTGCTGAACCATCAACTGAGTAAGCAATCAAGGCCCTACAGGCTCAAAATGCCCAATTCCAAGAGCTATTCATGAATCTAGCTAAGGGTCAGCAAGATCTGAAGACCCTTATTCTGAAAGAGAAGAAGAAGAAGAAGAAGAGGACAATCCTGTTTAACACAGGTCACGGGTTTGGAAACAGGCTACGAGATGAAGTTGATCTGACCACCTCATCTGGAGGGAAAGATAGTCAGGAAGAAAGGAGGGCTCCTAGCCCTGTGGTCTCAGACAACAAGATGGACTTCGACGAAGACGAGTATCCTCTGGCCGAGGATAGATACAAACAACTGGAAGACCGGTTGAGTGCGATAGAAGTTCAGAAAGTGCCTGGTATGGACTTTGGAGATCTAGGTCTGTCATCTGGGGTGGTAATTCCCCACAAGTTCAAGGCACCAGCCTTTGCTAAGTATGACGGAGTTTCTTGTCCGAAGCTGCACCTCCAGTCATATGTAAGGAATATCCAGCCGTACACCGCTGATAAGAATCTGTGGATCCACTTCTTTCAAGACAGTCTCTCAGGGACTCAGCTTGAATGGTTTTACCAGTTGGACGGAGCCAGTATCCGCAGTTGGGAGGATTTGGTTACTGCTTTCTATAGGCAGTACCAATACAATTCCGATCTCGCTGCCACGCGTACCCAACTCCAGGGTATGTCAATGGGAATGGGCTAAGGTTTCAAAGATTATGCTCATAAGTGGAGGGACCTCGTCGGAAGAGTGCAACCACCCTTGGCTGATCGGAAGCTTGTGGATATGTTTCTAGGGACCTTTTCTGTCCATTTTTCAACCACCTGATTGGAAGCTCTTCGTTTGGGTTTATGGAGCTAATTATGACCGGTGAGAGGATTGAGGCTATTATTAAGGCTGGTAAGATACAAAAGGGTGCTTCATCGAGCATCGATAAAAAGCCTTTTAAGAAGGAGTCCAGTGCTGTTTACAGTTCGAAAAGCCAGAATAAACCTGAACGCCGCCAAGCTGTTAATGCGGTTGTTATTTCAAGACCTGTTGGTGCTCTTCAGCACAACAATCAGCCAAAGGCTGAGAGACTGCGGAGGCAATTCACTCAACTCAACATGACTTTATCCCAGATTCTGCCACAGTTACTGAAAACCAATCTAGTGATTCCAATGGAGGCCCCGAAGAATCCCAACACTACATCACCAAAGTACAACCCTAATGCCTGTTGTGCTTTTCACTCTGATAGCCCGGGACATAATACAGATGATTGTTGGGCTTTGAAGAACAAAATACAGGACTTAATTGATGCTAAGGAGATTGAGTTCGAGGCGCCCGAAAGACCTAATGTTGTGACTGCTCCTATGCCCAAGCATGGAGTGAATGCTATAGATGAAGACTCGTTTGTGGTTTCTGTGAACGACATTGTTACCCCTTTGATGACTATGAAGAAGAACCTTTTGCTAGCCGGTTTATTTCCGGGCTGTGATGAAGGTTGCCGTATGTGTTTTGTTCTACCTACCGGTTGCCATCTTTTGAAATCAGGTGTCCAACACCTGATGGATAGTAAAGAAATTCTGTTTGAGAAGACTGTTGTTCCTCTAGTTCGTAATGAAGAAGTTGCTATTATCACCATTCTCGACAATTCTTCCAAGGCTTCCTCGAGAAAGCCTGTTAGAGTTACATCGGTTCCAAGAATCGCACCGTTGATCATCACTGTTCCTAGGCCTATCCCATATACCTATGATAAAGCCGTCCCTTGGCACTACAGGGCTGATGTTTATTTTCATGGAGTTAAACAAGATTAGGATGCTGATACTGACGTCAACAATTTTGTTGGACCTGCTAAAGTCACCCGCAGCGAAAGACTTTTCTCACTTGATATCTCTCCACCAACTGCCCAAAAACCTGTTATTATCACACCTGCCAGTGTACCTGCTACTATTCCTGTTCGAGTTCCTATTCTTACCCCTGTCGCCGAGTCCTCTGACGCTCGGGGCAAAGGGACCACTGGTGAGCCTGCCCAGACGGAGGCACCGAAGACAATTACTGTTGAAGCCTCTAGGCAAGAGATGGAAGAGATTTTAAAGATCATCAAAAAGAGTGACTACAATGTAGTCGAGCAGCTGGGGTAAACCCCGTCCAAAATCTCTATGTTGTCATTATTGCTATGCTCAGAGGCCTATGTCGAGGCTCTGATTGCATTCTTAAAGACTGCACACGTACCGCAAGAGACATCGGCTGATCAGTTTAAAGATTGCGTGGCTAGTCTGACTGTTGATAATGGGTTGGGTTTCTCTGATGTCGACTTGACTGCTAAAGGGAAGAATCACAATGATGCCCTGCATGTCTCCATTGAATGCAGGGGCACTACTCTTGCTCATGTATTGGTGGATATTGGTTCCTCATTGAACGTTTTGCCTAAGAAAGCTCTAGACCGGTTGGACTGTGAAGGGTTGGAGTTGAAAACAAGCAACATCATCGTCAGGGCCTTTGATGGGTCTAAGAGGATGGTGCATGGAGAAGTTGATATCCCGATTAAGGTTGGTTCTCAGGTCTTTGCATCTACATTCTATGTGATGGATATTCGGCCATCTTATTCTTGTTTGCTGGGTCGCCCATGGATCCACAAAGTTGGGGCCATAACCTCAACGCTCCACCAGAAGCTGAAGTACCCAGTAAAAGGGAAGATTGTGACAGTACAAGGAGAGGAAGAGTACATGGTGAGCCACCTCAACTCTTTCCGATATGTACAGATGGATGGGGAATTCATTGAAACCCCATTTCAACATTTTGAAGAGGTTCCCCAGACGCTGGCATCAACCGAGACTGTTGTTGAAGATTCTCCTATGAAGATGGCCTCCCTAAAGGATGCTCGGGCTGTTGTCGAGAAAGGTGGGTGTGCAAATTGGGGCCAACTCTCTGATTTTACACAGAAGACTAACAAGTTTGGTTTGGATTTCACTACAGAGGCTCAAAAGGTTGTTCGGAATGCACGGATCAGAAGACCTCCCATGTTCATCAGCAACTCAGGAGTGAATGCCATTGAAGACGGTGTGGAAGAGTCTGAGTTCGATAGCTGGATCTATCCTACGACCGACGGTGGACCAAGCAACTGGACAGCAAAGGACTTCGTCCCTATTTCTTTTGTAACCCAGTAATGAAACTTTTTGTTTTGAATATGTAACAGACAATGTTTTAAACTCTATGGCCCGGTGTCTTACCCGGGGCACCGTGGCTTCATTTGTGAGGGCTTTATGTGTGTCATTTTCATATATCATTAATAAAAGCATTGGACGTTTCTTGCATTTCAAATTTTTCGCTCCTTGTTTTTTTATTATATATTGCAAAACAGCTATTTTACACACACTCACCTATACAGGTCTACATCCACTATGAATCCTACTGGTAACAACTCTGCTACTGTCGGTTATGACTTCGAAAATATGATCAACTTAGCCGAAGATGAAGGTGAAGATGATTGTGAAGTGCCTGGTGAACTTGCAAGACTGTTACTCCAAGAGGAGAGGGCTATACAGCCACATGAAGAGCCAGTAGAAACAGTGAATCTGGGTACAGAGGTAGACAAGAAAGAGGTCAAGATCGGGTCAAATCTGGAGCTTAGTATGAAGCAACGGTTGATTCAGATGTTGCATCTTTTCCTGGTCTTATGAAGATATGCCTGGGTTGGATACCGATATTGTGGTTCACCGATTGCCTACCAAGGAAGACTGTCCTCCAGTGAAACAGAAGGTCCGCCGAATGCGCCCAGAGATGTCTGAGAAAATCAAGGTTGAAGTTATAAAACAGTTTGACGCCGGTTTTCTAGAAGTTACTTCTTACCCACAGTGGGTGTCCAACGTGGTTCCTGTACCGAAGAAGGATGGTAAGGTTCGAATCTGTGTTGATTACAGGGATCTGAACAGCGCAAGTCCCAAGGATGATTTTCCTCTACCTCATACCGACGTTCTGGTTGACAACACCGCTCAGCATAAGGTGTTCTCCTTTATGGATGGTTTCTCTGGTTATAATCAGATTAAAATGGCTCCCGAAGACATGGAGAAGACCACCTTTGTTACTCAATGGGGTACCTTTTGCTAAAAGGTCATGCCTTTTGGATTAAAGAATGCTGGGGCAACGTATCAGCGTGCCATGGTTGCTTTATTTCATGACACGATCCATCATGAAATTGAGGTATACGTCGACGACATGATTGCAAGGTCCCAAACTGAGGAGGGACACCTTGACCATCTGCAGAAGCTGTTTGACAGGCTGAGGTTGTACAAGCTGAGGTTAAACCCGAACAAGTGCACTTTCGGGGTGACATCTGGTAAGCTGCTGGGTTTCGTTGTAAGCGATAAGGGTATTCAGGTGGATCCTGCAAAGGTGAAAGCTATACAGGAGATGCCAACTCCCCAAACAGAGAAGGAAGTCATAGGCTTTTTGGGACGTCTGAACTACATTTCCTGATTCATCTCGCACCTGACTGCTACTTGTGAACCAATCTTCAAGTTACTGAAGAAAGATCAAGTGGTATATTGGAATGATGAATGTCAGGCCGCTTTCGAAAGAATCAAAGAGTATCTCTAAGAGCCACCTATTCTGATGCCACCAGTTGAAGGGAGACCTTTAATCTTATACTTGACAGTACTCGACAACTCGATGGGGTGTGTGCTGGGGCAGCATGACGAGTCTAGCTAAAAAGAGCATGCTATTTATTACCTTAGCAAAAAGTTTACCGACTGTGAGACCCGATACTCACTGCTTGAGAAAACTTGTTGCGCTTTGGCATGGGCTGCTCGCCGGTTGAGACAGTATATGCTGACTCACACTACTTTGTTGATATCGAAGATGGATCCAATCAAGTATATCTTCGAAAAGCCTGCCTTGTCCAGAAGAATAGCAAGATGGCAAATGATCTTGACTGAGTATGACATCCAGTATACGACCCAAAAGGAAATCAAGGGAAGTGTGTTGGTGGACCATTTGGCACATCAGGCAGTGGATGATTACTAGTCTATGAACTTTGAATTCCCGGACGAGAATATCATGTTGGTAACTGATTGTGAGACACCTGGACCGGATGAAGGACATGAGGAAGGATCCCGATGGTCTATGTACTTTGATGGAGCTTCAAACGCTTTGGGTAATGGCATTGGTGCCGTGATCATATCTCCTAAAGGCTCTCATACTCCGTTCACCGCCCGACTATGTTTCAACTGCACCAACAATATGGCGGAGTATGAAGCGTGCATCATGGGTCTTCGAGCAGCAATTGACCTAAGGATTAAGTTCTTGAGTGTTTTCAGAGATTCCGCTCTCGTGATCAGTCAGATCAAAGGCGAGTGGGATACGAAACACCCAAATCTTATCCCTTACAAGTAGTATGTATTGACGTGGCTTCCCCATTTCGAGGAGATAACCTTTGAACACTTCCCTAGAGAGGAGAATCAGTTGGCGAACGCGCTAGCTACGATGTCTTATATGTTCAAGGTCAATTTGGACAACGAGGCTCCCCAGATTATCATCGAAAGGTTGGACGAACCTGCACATTGCTGTGACATTGAGACTGAAGAGGTAACAGATAAACCATGGTTTCATGAGGTGATGAGATACCTTGAGGCTCAGGAATACCCCGAGGGTGCATCTGTTAATGATAAGAAGTTTCTGAGGAGGTTCGCAGCGAAGTTCTTCATCAGCAATGGCATTCTTTACAAGCGTAACCATGATTCGACCTTACTGCGTTGTGTGGATAAGAATGAAGTAGAAAGGATCATGGCGGAGTTACATGAAGGTACTTTTGGAACTCATTCTAGTGGACACACCATGGCAAAGAAAATCCTTCGGGAAGGATATTATTGGTCCACAATGGAAGCTGGTTGTTATCAGCATTCTCGGACATGTCACAAGTGCCAAGTCTATGCTGATAAGGTGCACATACCTCCAGTTCCTCTGAACGTCTTGACAGCTCCTTGGCCTTTTGCAATGTGGGGTATTGCTATGATCGGCGAGATCAGACCTACGACATCCAATGGACACCGTTTCATCCTGGTAGCTATTGATTACTTTACAAAGTGGGTTAAAGCAGCTTCCTTTGCTATAGTAACCAAGAACGTCATGGCACGGTTTATTTGGCATAATCTGATCTGTTGATACGGTGTACCAGAGAGGATCATTACGGACAATGGTACCAATCTCAACAATAAGATGATCACTGAGCTCTGCGAGCAATTCAAGATATAGCATCATAACTCTTCTCCCTACCGGCCGAAGATGAATGGGGTTGTCGAAGCGGCTAATAAGAACATTAAGAAGATTGTGCAGAAGATGACAATGACATACAAAGACTGACACGAGATGTTACCATTTTCTCTTCATGGGTACCGTACCTCAGCGCAGATGTCAATAGGGGAAACACCCTACTCCTTGGTATATGGCATGGAGGCAGTCTTGCCCATTGAAGTTCAGATACCCTCTCTTCGGATCATGAAGGATGCAGGTTTGAGTGAAGATGACTGGATTCAGACCCGGCTTGATCAGCTGAACTTAATCAACGAAAAGAGACTTACTTCTATTTGTCATGGTCAGACGTACCAGAAACGGATGATCAAGGCATTTAACAAGAAAGTCAAACGACAAGAGTATCAAGTTGGGGATCTGGTTATCAAGCGCATCATCCTACCTCAAGGTGATCCCAGGGGCAAATGGACCCCTACTTACGAAGGTCCATTTGTGGTTAAGAACATTTTCTCAGGAGGAGCTATAATTCTAACCACCATGGATGGTGACGACCTTCCTCACCCCGTCAATGCAGACATAGTGAAAGGATACTACGCATAATTAAAGACCCGCTAGGTTGACCGGCCTAGGAAAAAATAAGAGCTTCCCGGCGAACCAAAAGGGTTTGGGCAAAATAAGGGATGAAAATAAAAAAAATTTGTACACCCGGCAAGTCGAAAACCTTAAAAGGCGGCTGGGGCAAAAAAGGGTATCCCGGTGGACTGAAAACCCGAAAGGGTGGTCCAGGCAAAAATTAGGGATCAAAGCGTAACACTATGTCTCATTGGATCACCTTGCATCCAGACTTCGGTATCAACTATTAAGCTCGGACGGAACTAATCAATCTGATCTACCTTCAACCAAGTAGCAAAGTGATGAGATGCTCGAGGACATAAGGGAAGTAGTAGAGTTGGAACCCATTGGGGTTGTTCACATAGCTGTTTTGTTTTTCATAATTTGTGTAAATTCTATCTGCTCGGCGGCGTTCTCTTACTAGGACGCCAGCCTCTTGTACAAAAAATGCCTATTTACAGGCCAAACTTCAAAATCAATACAATTCATTTTCAAAGAAATTTCAAACTGTTTTTCCTTTATCTTTTTTGTTTTGCAAAGAACGTCCAATGTTCATTTTTGATATATGCATTTGATATTAATTGTTGCTCATGAATATTTACATGCGAAACAAAAGACGATTACGGGTAATATCAGAAACAGGGGCAATAAAAATTGTCCAAGCTGTATAGTTGCTTTATCCACCAGGTACAAGGTAAATTCAACTGAAGAATATGGCTAAGATACTTTCACTCCCC
The DNA here is from genome assembly GCA_948472305.1 of Vicia faba. Lineage (NCBI taxonomy): Eukaryota > Viridiplantae > Streptophyta > Magnoliopsida > Fabales > Fabaceae > Vicia > Vicia faba. The sequence continues at coordinate 974,070,426 of OX451739.1, forward strand.
GCAGAGTAAGACATTAATGGTAGCTCTCCCCCTAGCTGAGACTTGCAACTATGAACGCATCAACAATATTCTCCCCACGCAGAGTTTATCTACCATCAGCACTAAAAAGGGCTTGATATCTCTGGCAGTCTTAATATTCCCTGGCAGAGTATAAGAATGTTCCCCGGCAGAATACAAGATACCCCCCAGTGGAGTTAAAATTTTCCCCGGCAGAATACAAGATACCCCTAGTGGAGTTAAAATTTTCCCAGCGCAGTCTGAAAAAGCTTCCCCAACGGAGTTGAAGCATCATCCCCAGTAGACTCTGGAAGTTTATCCCCAGCAGAGTACAAAAATAAATCTCCCCAACCGAGTTCAAAGGATCATTCCCAGCAGAACTCAGAGGATTATCCCCACAAAAGTATAACAGGTTATTCCCAGAGAAGTCACAACCGAAGATCGTCTCCAGCGGAGTTCTTCCTTTTCACAAACAGGAATTCAATCCTCAACAGATTCAATATCACCAGCAACGATAATTCATCCCGACGGAATTTATCAGTGGAATCTTCAACAGAACATCTCTTCACCACAGAGTAATCTCCTCATCAATTTATTCCCCCAACAGAGTCATCCTCTCCTACAGGTTTATTCTCTTCGTTCGTCATCCCCAGCGGAAGCGAAGAATTCAACTCTTGTCTCGAGCAGCTGTCCGAGATTTATTTTCCCCAGCTAAAACATTACATTTCCATACATCATGATACATGCATATGCGCATCATACCATACAATCTCATTTATGTTGAGAGCATCATTGCTTGATATATATCATGCATTTCATACATCATGACATTGCATATGACTGACTCTTTATCGTTTCAGGGAAAGACGAATCAGTAAACACCGCTGACTACTCATATGACCTAGTAGTCCCCTCAAAAGAAAAACTACATCTATGGAAGACTTTCGTCTGGTTTAGTTAAATCGACCCTAAGATTTTTCTGCTTCGTATCCAGTCAAAGTTAATCCAAGACCTTCTCTGGTTCAGTCAGATCGACCCTAAGATCTCCCTGATTCGTATTCCAGTTGAAGATATTCTAAGACTTTCGTATGGTTCAGTTAAATCGACCCTAAGATTTTTCTGATTCGTATCCAGTCAAAGTTAATCCAAGACCTTCTCTTGTTCAGTAAGATCAACCCTAAGATCTCCCTGATTCGTATTCTAGTTGAAGATATTCCAAGACTTTTGTCTGGTTTAGTTAAATCGACCCTAACATTTTTCTGATTCGTATCCAGTCAAAGTTAATCCAAGACCTTCTCTGGTTCAGTCAGATCGACCCTAAGATCTCCCTGATTCGTATTCCAATAGAAGATATTCCAAGACTTTCGTCTGGTTCAGTTAAATCGACCCTAAGATTTTCTGATTCGTATCCAGTAAAAGTTAAACCAAGACCTTCTTTGGTTCAGTAAGATCGACCCTAAGATCTCCCTGATTCGTATTCCAGTTGAAGATATTCCAAGACTTTTGTCTGGTTCAGTTAAATCGACCCTAAGATTTTTCTGATTCGTATCCAGTCAAAGTTAATCCAAGACCTTCTCTGGTTCAGTCAGATCGGCCCTAAGATCTCCCTGATTCGTATTCCAGTTGAAGATATTCCAAGACTTTCGTCTGGTTCAGTTAAATCGACCCTAAGATTTTTCTGATTCTTATCCAGCCAAAGTTAATCCAAGACCTTCTCTGGTGCAGTCAGATCGACCCTAAGATCTCCCTGATTCGTATTCTAGTTGAAGATATTCCAAGACTTTCGTCTGGTTCAGTTAAATCGACCCTAAGATTTTTCTGATTCTTATCCAGTCAAAGTTAATCCAAGACCTTCTCTGGTTCAATCAGATCGACCCTAAGATCTCCCTGATTCGTATTCCAGTTGAAGATATTCCAAGACTTTCATCTGGGTCAGTTAAATTGACCCTAAGATTTTTCTTATTCTTATCCAGTCAAAGTTAATCCAAGACCTTCTCTAGTTCAGTCAGATCGACCCTAATATCTCCCTGATTCGTATTCCAATTGAAGATATTCCAAGACTTTTATCTGGTTCAGTTAAATCGACCCTAAGATTTTTCTGATTCTTATCCAGTCAAAGTTAATCCAAGACCTTCTCTAGTTCAGTCAGATCGACCCCAAGATCTCCCTGATTCGTATTCCAGTTGAAGATATTCCAAGACTTTCGTCTGGTTCAGTTAAATCGACCCTAAGATTTTTTTGATTCTTATCCAGTCAAAGTTAATCCAACACCTTCTCTGGTTCAGTCAGATCGACCCTAAGATCTCCCTGATTCGTATTCCAGTTGAAGATATTCCAAGACTTTCGGTTGGGTCAGTTAAATCGACCCTAAGATTTTTCTTATTCTTATCCAGTCAAAGTTAATCCAAGACTTTCTCTGGTTCAGTCAGATCGACCATAAGATCTCCCTGATTCGTATTCCAGTTGAAGATATTCCAAGGCTTTCGTCTGGTTCAGTTAAATCGACCCTAAGATTTTTCTGATTCTTATCCAGTCAAAGTTAATCCAAGACCTTCTCTGGTTCAGTCAGATCGACCCTAAGACCTCCCTGATTCGTATTCCAGTTGAAGATATTCCAAGAATTTCGTCTGGTTCAGTTAAATCGACCCTAAGATTTTTCTTATTCTTATTCAGTCAAAGTTAATCCAAGACCTTCTCTGGTTCAGTCAGATCGACCCTAAGATCTCCCTGATTCGTATTCCAGTTGAAGATATTCCAAGACTTTCGTCTGGTTAAGTTAAATCGACCCTAAGATTTTTCTGATTCTTATCCAGTCAAAGTTAATCCAAGACCTTCTCTGGTTCATTCAGATCGACCCTAAGATCTCCCTGATTCGTATTCCAGTTGAAGATATTCCAAGACTTTCGTCTGGTTCAGTTAAATCGACCCTAAGATTTTTCTGATTCTTATCCAGTCAAAGTTAATCCAAGACCTTCTCTGGTTCAGTCAGATCGACCCTAAGATCTCCATGATTTGTATTCTAGTCGAAGTCCATACTGTTGTACCCCAATTTTTGACCTAAGATCCCATTTTTATTTTTGCATAAGTCAAGGTCACAAAATACGGTGGTTTTAACCTCTCACTTTCAAGCATTGACTATGCGAAGATTGTCAAGTGTTTTGAACATTTTGAGCCTATGTATCACTAATTTCTAATCGCATACAAAGGTGTATGTTCATGTTTTCTTTTGTTTCATGTGCAGAGACAGGTCTGAATCAAGAGCATCAGGTGTCGCGCCTCAATTAAGGTTTTGAGTCTCCCAAGCCAAAAGTACGATTGATTATGGATTCTCGAAGACTGATTCATCAAGGCACACCGTTGCACCCTTAATTTCGCCCCTAATATGTTTTAGTCGCATTTTCATATCATATTTTGTTATTTAGTCACGATCATTAGTAAATATCTTCATTCATCATATTTTGCATCATTAGTCGTATTTAAGTTGACCAGAAAAAGTCAGTTTAAATCAAAGTTTGCATCATCTTTCAGTTATAAAATACCCGACATTTCATTTCATTCATTTTTATTTATTTACCATTTTCTTGCATTGCTCCAAGTTGTTTATATGTCGATAATAAAAATATTTTGATTTTATAGGCAAACTGTTAAAAGCGATTCAACAATGTACGAAAAATTAGCGAGAAAAATATTTCAAGTTTTCACCTTTTACCGATCATTTTATGAATCTGCATCTCGCATAGATTATGACGGTATGCTCGCTTTATTTTCGATACAGTTTGAAGTCTCGTTTTTAACCGTAAATGTTTGTCCAGCCTGATATTTTTGTTCTCATTTTATTTCGATTTTGATCATTTTAATATTTTTTTCATTTATCTTTGAGACGTGTAGTTTATTTTAATGTGTTCATTTCATTTTTTCGGATAGATTTTTGTCCATTTTTTTACCGTTTTTAGTCATCTTGGGTCTCTATTTTTTATATTCAAAAATAAATACAATTTGTTTTTTTAATTGAGTTAATTTTATACTTTTAGGTTTTAAGTTATTTTTATCATTGAAGAAGCTTTTTGGTCATTAAAATTATTTTTGAACTAAGCTTTATTTTGATTGGTTGATAGAAGTTGTGCAGGATTAATGAAAATTGGTGAATTTGCAAACTGAAATAATTTCCTCTTCTTTTTTCTTCTTCTATTTAATAGCTCACTTCCTTCCTTTGTTGAGGGGGAACAAAAAACAAAAACAGCAACAACCTCTTCTTTTATTTTCTCATTCTGTTCATTCACAACACAAGACAATAACAATGTATGTGTTCTCCACCACACCCAATCTTTCTTATCCCTCTCTCCACAACACAAACCCAGCGACTCCTTTGCCTTCAAACTTTCAACCAAAAAAGCCAACACCTTTACTTCTCTTCATCCATAAATCCCTCACCCTTTTCTTCCTTTTCGCTTTTCATTCCAATTCCAATAAAGGGTCATCAAAATAACCTCATCTTCTTCACCTATTTCATATAAAGTTTTCATTTTTAACTAAAGGGTCATCAAAAAACCTCATCATCTCCATTTAAACCTTCTCTGCAAGCTATAGCCGATAAAGCTAGAAAAACTCATGATGCAGAGATTCAAAGCTTTGCTACCACGAACTAGATTCTCTTCTCCCTCGCTCTTTTCTAATAGTCGAGCTTTCTCCGCTCAACCATCTCACTGCCGGCATCTCATTTTGCACCAGTACCAATGCCTGCTCAAGTTTCTATAGCAGCGCCTAGCAGTTATGTTCCAGTTCAGAACACTAAAGATAATCCTCCTTGCAACACCCTGTTATTGGGAACTTGGGAGAGAACATTAATGAGGAAGAAGTGAGGGGCCTTTTCACCGTTCAACCTGGTTTTAAGCAAATGAAGATTTTAAGGCCGGAGAGGCATACACTCGGCTTCATAGAGTTTGAAGATTTTACTAGTGCTACAAATGTGCACCAAAATATACAGGGTGCTGTTATCCCAAGTTCTGGTTCAATTGGCATGCGGATACAATATTCCAAAAATCCATTTGGGAAAAGAAAAGATGGGATTGCTGTTCCTCCTGGTGCCAACGGAGCCCCAATAGCAATGACTTATCAGTAGCTTGAAGGGGATGTACTCTGTTCTTTATGCTCCAACCTCTTTCTATCAGCACCAATAACTTTCGTTCAACAACCGTCGATTCCGGTACATCCATCTGTCCTAGCTCCTCACAACCGCGCCGCAAACACTGACGAACCGCCACCACCGCTAATCCAACACCTCTTAAAGTTGTCGCGTACTCCTCCGCCCTGAGTGATTTCCACCATCGCGGGTTGCTTGCTCCAGTAAGTTTTCAGATTCCATAAATATTTGGATAATGTTTGTTATTGTGGGGTTTGTTCAAAGAAGAAGAATATTATGAGAAAGAGAGAAAGATTTATGAAAGTGTAGAAGAAAAATGTGTTCGGACATGTGGAACTTTGCTCTGCATATTTTTTCTTTCTTTTTGCTGGACGGTGAATAAATGGGTAGAACACCCAAGGATGAATTACGCCGCCCATTCCTTACAGGTAGTTTATCTATATTTTTATAATGTATTTTATCATTAATATTATGATAGGAATTATGCCTCAGAATAATTAGACTTGTGCCCTTTTCTTATTTTAGTTTCTACATTATTACTAGTTTCACACCCTTTTAATTCTATTCACACTCCTTTGATATATGTTAGATTTTATCAATTAATTTAGTTTAATTATCTATTTTAGTTAATTAGATTAGTTATTTTAGGTTAAACAAACTATTAACTTTTGTGTAATTTTTAGGTATCTTCCGATTAGCCTAAAATAGTTTTTACTAATATTAGGATATACACTTTCGGATAATTAAGTGATTGGCTTAACGTCTATCAATTGATTATTCAAATTAATACGTTTAAAATTCGCCAAATAAATTAAATAATTTTTTTCGCCTAACGCAAACTAATTTCAATGAAGATCGACTCTTCTTCAATCCACCAAATCAAAATATCAAAATAGCTAACCAATTTGAATTATTTTTTTTAACTATTTTTGTTAATGTTAAGTTAATTTTCCCAAAAGACTCCATTTTTAAACTCACACCTTTTAAGTCAAAACTTCGACACTAGGTCGTCGTATCTTCAAAAATCTCGTCCATGCCCATCTTTTAGCCAAACGAATCATTTTAATCAAACAAACAATTTTAAACCAAAAAACAGATATTTCAAAAGGTTCCTGCGGAGTACCGCAGATGCATTGGGTGCTAATACCTTCCCATTGTATAACCAACCCCCGAACTCTCGATCTCTTTCAAAAACGCATTGTATTTTTATTACTTTTAAGTATTATTTTACATTGCATACTTTAGGGTTTTATTTCGCTCTTTTCCCTTTTCCCTTGGAAATAATAAAGCGCGGTGGCGACTCTTGCTTTTTGTGAGTCAAGTTAATTAATAGCTTGATCTCCGATTTTCACCGCTACAGAATTGGCGACTCTGCTGGGGAAAGATTGACCTCTTGCTGGTCCATCCCTAAGTGGGTTAAGCCTAATTTGTTTTATCTGTTTTATCATTATTTGATTGTTTGATTATATGTATATATTATGATTATTTGGGTGTTGATAATATTTACAAAGGACAAGTCCTATACCCGGACTAAGTTACACTTAGGAATAGGACGGGTGGTATAGTCATGTTAACTTTGAGGGAGTAATCCCGAAGAAGGAGGCATGAGATCCCCCACTCAGTGGAAGGGCCTTTTGAACGTAATATTTGTTTACCGAGTAATCGGGAAGACATTATTATTTTCGACCTGGGAGCCAGAGAAGCTGGGAACCGTAGAACCCTAACCCATCTTGGCCTTTTAGGTGTAGCGCGGAGATTATAACGGAGTAATCCGGAAGTAATTGTTACGCGATGCTATGCTCGGATGAGTTTCTCTTGAGAATATTGCTGATTATTGAGTAATCAAGACGTTGGTAATATCCGAAGGAGGAATGTAGACTCCGGGAACTCTTAGAACCTTGTTCTACAGGTGTGATTAAACCGTTAGTACATACCTTAGGGGTGTTCCTTACCTTGACTCCATGCTCGTGACGTTGAACCTTTCGACTCTATTTGTGACCTTGCTTGTGGTTGTTGCATAGCCATGCATTCATGCATCCATAAAACCCTTTTCACTTGACTTTTAAGGAATTTGGAGGTCTTTCTTTGTAAACATCACAAGTTCCGTCAAGCTCAATGGATCTTGGGTGTTGATAGGGCGAAAAACCTAATCCACCAAAATGGATGATTGATCTTGATGATAACTTGATCAATGTCTGGAGCCAATTTAAAATTCATCTTCTATCTTCATACTTTGATGTTTACAACTTAATATCTTGAGTTCCTTGAAAATCAAATAAAAACTCTCTTTTGCATATCACACATCATTCTACATTTTTTGTTTCACTTTCAAAGGTCTTTTTCCCGAGTCTTATTTTTCCTTTGGTCTCACCAGTACAACACTCGCGCTAAGAGAACAATGGAGAATATCAAGCAAGAGGTTTCTGAACTCCGTAGAGAGATGACTATTTTGAAAGCTAGGTGGAGCGCTTAACTAGTTTGGTTGAAATTCTGGTTGCCGCCCAAGTCAATCCTTCTAGGAGGGAGGAAGTGATGATAAAAGTCTTCACTGAAATTCTAAAATCATTCTCTCATGAGAAGGTGAGGGTTAATGCACCTAATGACTTTCCTGACAAGGTGAATGTGGGAGTGCGTCTAGAAGAAGATGCTGGGAAGGGATGTTCATATGAAGATGGTAGCTCAGCTAATGGTGTGAAGAAGTTTGATAATAGCTTTTCCAAGAAGAGAACCAGAGGAAGAAATAATCATCGTTAGAATCATCATGTTTCTCCTATTCATCAACAGAATCAGCAAGTTCCTAATCAGAGGAAAACCCAGTTTGATCCAATTCCAATTACCTATACAGAGTTGTTCCCTATCCTGATGCAGAGGAATTTGGTTCAGACCTGACCTCCACCGAAGGTTCCTGAGAAGATACATTGGTACTACAAAGCTGATTTGACTTGTACTTTTCATCAAGGTGCTCCTGGGCATGACTTGGAGGGTTGTTTTGCTTTAAAGATTGAGGTTCAGAAGTTGGTCAGAAGTGGTATCTTGTCATTCAAGAACGTTGGTTTTGAAGTTCAAATCAAGCATGTGCCGAAGAGTAAACACGGTTGATGGTCACTTTGATTTTTGAAGGATGTTTTCAGTAATTCAAGTCCAGATGGAAAGCCTCCCCAGATTATTAACTTATTTCTGCTTTTTGTAATTTTTCTTGTTTATCAAAACATTGTTTGCATGTAAGAACTTGTTTGCATTTGAATGATTATCTTAATACAATGAGCATGTTTGTCTTGAAGAAATTCATTCGTTTCACTCATATTTGTTTTCAAATTTTAAATTGCTTTTGCACTATGATACCAATTTGTTGCTCATTCTCTTGCCTAGGCAGAGATTGAAGGGAGGATGATGATCTAAAGAACACAAAATCTCTGGTTGTTTGCTTTTGGATAAAATCTTGCTGATGATGTACATGCATTGTTTCAAATCCCTAAACACCAGAGATATAAGGAAGATAATCCCTTGATAACCCCTTTTGAGCCTTTGAAGCAGAAGTTTCTTTTCTATACGAAAAAAACCTTGAATTTTAACCTGGGGCAGGGTAGTTTTTTAGTTAATCTGACTGAGTGTTCAAAATTCATAAGGAAGATGTTTTTTGAAGAGAAACTACGAGGGCTATCCTTCATGTATAATGAATCTAGAGGATGTGGAACCACAACGTTATCCCTCATTCATCAAGAAACGAGGCAATCACAATCCTCTCAACAAGCAAAGACAAGCTAATGTCCCACATTTTGTTCAAAAGGTCAAAAGTCAAGAAAAGAAAAGCCTGCTAAGTCAAAAAACATGAAAACGTGTGACTTAGGCAAAATTAAGGCATCCCGCTGGACTATCAATTCAAAAGAATTAGTTCAGGCAAAAGTTAGGGAAAATAAAAATTGCCAAGAAAAGGACTGCAAAGAAAAGTCCCCAGCAAAGAACAAATTGGTGACTACAAACACGAAGACATGAGGTTGGTTTCTACTCCAAAAGCCTCGTCGTTTCCTTGACCGTCACAAAATCCTTTTGCGAGATGAACGCTCATGTTGAATTAACTGAACATAGGATTGGAGAACATCATGAAGGGGGTGGGCACCAAATATTTTGAGCCTTAAAATTTTTTTTTCTAAAAAAACCATGAACCAGACCACGTTACAACCTTCAAAAGTCCTAATTGAAGCAAGGTTATTTTGAAAGCATACTTCAACGAGATAGTGTTCCTGACTCCCATGAATGTTCTAAATAGTTATGTTGGTATCATATGTTTTTCCTATACAAAAATAAATGGTGCTCTAACTCGCAAAATTGGTGCGATATCTTTTCAAAATCTTCAAGACTTACATAACTGTTGCATTAGAATTTTCATTCTCATTGTAAACTTTTTCTAACTGCAAAACATTTGTTTGATATCAAGGAATCTCACATATAAGCACTAGTGATGAGTTTATTCTTTTAAGGCCTGAAACTCTATTGAGTAATTGACGAATCATTTCAAGGAAAAATCATATCCAGGGGCATGTCACCTGAAGACCTTAAGCACAAACATGTTGCTTCTCCCAGTTAATTCTTTCCCAACTTGTTTACTCTTTTGGGGCAAAATTTGAAGACTATGTTGTGCCAACTACAGTCAATCCGGGGCAATCATGTAGATATTTAATGAATTCCTCTAAGAGTTTGAAGACACCAGAGCATGGTGAATGCCAGGTCTTTTGTAAAATCCTCTTGAGACGATTTCTCCTCATCAACCATATAGCTCGGGGCATTTTAGAGGTAAAGTTATTCGCAAGAATTGTCGTGCAACACGCAGCTTATCAACAGTAAGCTTGGGGCATCCAAAATTAATCCCAGGGGCAATCCAGATTTGTCAAGATATGTTTTTCATACATTATCAGAGGGTGGTGTTCCCAGTATCTCCAGCTAAGCATGACTTTTCCCGCTGAAACATTTGTTTGTGTTGTTATCCTTTCAATGGATTGTTTGCAATAGAAGACTAGACTTTGGGTTTTCTACCTGAAAAATATCTTCCTCTCCAAAGAGCTTTAAGCCTTGTAAAAGGACTTTGCTCCAATGATGGATTTTGTTTTCTATCTCCAGTAATGTTACCATCCTGTTGAGATTAGCCGAGTGTCGAGTTGTACTGTGATGTCTTATCATTTTCTGTCCATCTCCCCTGTCTGTTTTGTCAGCATATACATGACATTCATTTATTCATTCACACTTGCATCATGCATGTACAGTTGTATTTGTTGATGTCTTTGAGTACGTATACCTTGGTTATGTCTATTCAAATAGCGTATTTGATCTTTCCAAATAGAATGTCAACTTAAGCAGAAAGTGCACCTCCTTTCTAATTCCCCACTGAGTTAACTCTCGTGGAAGAATCTTGCTTTAGCTTTCCTTTTCCATCTCTGGATAGGATAAATCCCCATTTGAGTTGTTTTCTCATTGGGTGGAGTCTTGTTTGACTATTTTCTCTCCAGTTTATTCCTGGATTGAGCTTTGTCTCTTGTGAATGATACCCTGTGGATCTCTCTAGGTTGTGAAACCTAGATGGAGAGTGCATTTATTTTGCAATGTAAATACTTGGTCTTCTCAGGAAGAATCCATTCATGGTTCCCCATTGAAGATGAACTTTATTCCCCAGCAGTGTTATCACAACCTTCTTCTGGAATATCGACATGACAACAAGCGACTGACTCTTTATTTGAGCAGTTTGATTATTTCTGATTTCTCTACGACAAATGGCGGTCTCTTCATGAGCAGTTTGTCCATCCCCGATGAAATTATTGGTTCTCACCTCCAGCAATATCTTCACGATATTTTATGGGTATCTTTTTGGGAAACAACAAGCGGCAGTCTCTTCATGAGCAACTTGTGTGTTATGGATACTCTTGAAAAACAGCAAGCGGTGATCTCTTCATGAGCAACTTGTATGTTATTGTCACCTTTGAAAACATCAAGCGACGGTCTCTTCATGAGAAACTTGTATGTTATTGACACTTTTAAAAAAACAACAAGCGGCAGTCTCTTCATGGACAACTTGTATGTTATCAACACTTTTAAAAACAGCAAGTGGCAGTCTCTTCATGGACAACTTGTATGTTATCAACACTTTTAAAAACAGCAAGCGGCAGTCTCTTCATGGACAACTTGTATGTTATCAACACTTTTAAAAACAGCAAGCGGCAGTCTCCTCATGGACAACTTGTATGTTATCAACACTTTTAAAAACAGCAAGTGGCAGTCTCTTCATGGACAACTTGTATGTTATCAACACTTTTAAAAACAACAAGCGGCAGTCTCTTCATGGACAACTTGTATGTTATCAACACTTTTTTTGAAAACGGCAAGTGGCAGCTTCTTCATGAGCAGCTTGTACGTTAGTATTTTTGGAAGACAGCAAGTGACAGCTTATCTATTTGAGCAACTTGTGTGTTATTGTTCCCTTGAAAACGGCAAGTGGCAGCTTCTTTATGAGCAGCTTGTGGGTTTTTGGCAACAAGTGGCAGACTCTTCATGAGCAGCTTGCGTACTTTAATATTCTTTGAAGACAGCAAGTGGCGGTCTCTTCATGAGCAGCTTGTATGTTATTGACACCTTTGAAAGGAAGCAAGTGGCGGCCTCTTTATTTGAACAACTTGTGTATCCCCAACAATAATGTCTACTCAGCAAATGGCATCCCTTCGGAAAAGTCCCGTGGGGAAGTTTGTTATTTTATCCTTTTCAAGCGATATCTTGGTTAAAGAAGAAATGTGTTACCGTTCTTGGTAAAATTCAGAAATCAGAGATGTTTATCTCCAGCCACAGTGCTGATGTCAATCATTTTGTTTTCCAGCCACAGTGCTGATGTCAATCATTTTGTTTTCCAGCCACAGTGCTGATGTCAATCATTTTGTTTTCCAGCCACAATGCTGATGTCAATCATTCTCCAGTCTCAGTACTGATGTTCATCATTTCCTTTTCCAGTCACAGTGCTGATGTAAATCATTTCTTTTCCAGTCTCAACACTGATGTAAATCATTCAAGAGTCTCTCATTTGAAGTCTATGACTTTGTTTCCCCAGTGGAGTTACAACCTCTTCCTCTGTGGGATTACTGTATAATGTGCTTGGTTTCTCCAGCATAGTCTGTCTCATATGGCGTCATTCCCCATAAAATTCAAAACATCACATTCGTATCATATCGTAAACATAATCGCGGTATCTTAAGGCCAGAAATTATGTATTCTATATTTAAGTCCCTTCAATCTCGTCGAAATGAAGATCCCAATCTTCATATCTCCAGATAAAAGAAACTTAAATAGGGGCAGCTGTTGTACCCCAATTTTTGACCTAAGATCCCATTTTTATTTTTGCATAAGTCAAGGTCACGAAATACGGTCGGTTTTAACCTCTCACTTTCAAGCATTGACTATGCGAAGATTGTCAAGTGTTTTGAACATTTTGAGCCTATGTATCACTAATTTCTAATCGCATACAAAGGTGTATGTTCATGTTTTCTTTTGTTTCATGTGCAAAGACAGGTCTGAATCAAGAGCATCAGGTGTCGCGCCTCAATTAAGGTTTTGAGTCTCCCAAGCCAAAAGTACGATTGATTATGGATTCTCGAAGACTGATTCATCAAGGCACACCGTTGCACCCTTAATTTCGCCCCTAATATGTTTTAGTCGCACTTTCATATCATATTTTGTTATTTAGTCACGATCATTAGTAAATATCTTCATTCATCATATTTTGCATCATTAGTCGTATTTAAGTTGACCAGAAAAAGTCAGTTTAAATCAAAGTTTGCATCATCTTTCAGTTATAAAATACCCGACATTTCATTTCATTCATTTTTATTTGTTTACCATTTTATTGCATTGCTCCAAGTTGTTTATATGTCGATAATAAAAATATTTTGATTTTATAGACAAACTATTAAAAGCGATTCAACAATGTACGAAAAATTAGCGAGAAAAATATTTCAAGTTTTCACCTTTTACCGATCATTTTATGAATCTGCATCTCGCATAGATTATGACGGTATGCTCGCTTTATTTTTTCGATACAGTTTGAAGTCTCGTTTTTAACCGTAAACGTTTGTCCAGCCTGATATTTTTGTTCTCATTTTATTTCGATTTTGATCATTTTAATATTTTTTTTCATTTATCTTTGAGACGTGTAGTTTATTTTAATGTGTTCATTTCATTTTTTCGGATAGATTTTTGTCCATTTTTTTACCGTTTTTAGTCATCTTGGGTCTCTATTTTTTATATTCAAAAATAAATACAATTTGTTTTTTTAATTGAGTTAATTTTATACTTTTAGGTTTTAAGTTATTTTTATCATTGAAGAAGCTTTTTGGTCATTAAAATTATTTTTGAACTAAGCTTTATTTTGATTGGTTGATAGAAGTTGTGCAGGATTAATGAAAATTGGTGAATTTGCAAACTGAAATAATTTCCTCTTCTTTTTTCTTCTTCTATTTAATAGCTCACTTCCTTCCTTTGTTGAGGGGGAACAAAAAACAAAAACAGCAACAACCTCTTCTTTTATTTTCTCATTCTGTTCATTCACAACACAAGACAATAACAATGTATGTGTTCTCCACCACACCCAATCTTTCTTATCCCTCTCTCCACAACACAAACCCAGCGACTCCTTTGCCTTCAAACTTTCAACCAAAAAAGCCAACACCTTTACTTCTCTTCATCCATAAATCCCTCACCCTTTTCTTCCTTTTCGCTTTTCATTCCAATTCCAATAAAGGGTCATCAAAATAACCTCATCTTCTTCACCTATTTCATATAAAGTTTTCATTTTTAACTAAAGGGTCATCAAAAAACCTCATCATCTCCATTTAAACCTTCTCTGCAAGCTATAGCCGATAAAGCTAGAAAAACTCATGATGCAGAGATTCAAAGCTTTGCTACCACGAACTAGATTCTCTTCTCCCTCGCTCTTTTCTAATAGTCGAGCTTTCTCCGCTCAACCATCTCACTGCCGGCATCTCATTTTGCACCAGTACCAATGCCTGCTCAAGTTTCTATAGCAGCGCCTAGCAGTTATGTTCCAGTTCAGAACACTAAAGATAATCCTCCTTGCAACACCCTGTTATTGGGAACTTGGGAGAGAACATTAATGAGGAAGAAGTGAGGGGCCTTTTCACCGTTCAACCTGGTTTTAAGCAAATGAAGATTTTAAGGCCGGAGAGGCATACACTCGGCTTCATAGAGTTTGAAGATTTTACTAGTGCTACAAATGTGCACCAAAATATACAGGGTGCTGTTATCCCAAGTTCTGGTTCAATTGGCATGCGGATACAATATTCCAAAAATCCATTTGGGAAAAGAAAAGATGGGATTGCTGTTCCTCCTGGTGCCAACGGAGCCCCAATAGCAATGACTTATCAGTAGCTTGAAGGGGATGTACTCTGTTCTTTATGCTCCAACCTCTTTCTATCAGCACCAATAACTTTCGTTCAACAACCGTCGATTCCGGTACATCCATCTGTCCTAGCTCCTCACAACCGCGCCGCAAACACTGACGAACCGCCACCACCGCTAATCCAACACCTCTTAAAGTTGTCGCGTACTCCTCCGCCCTGAGTGATTTCCACCATCGCGGGTTGCTTGCTCCAGTAAGTTTTCAGATTCCATAAATATTTGGATAATGTTTGTTATTGTGGGGTTTGTTCAAAGAAGAAGAATATTATGAGAAAGAGAGAAAGATTTATGAAAGTGTAGAAGAAAAATGTGTTCGGACATGTGGAACTTTGCTCTGCATATTTTTTCTTTCTTTTTGCTGGACAGTGAATAAATGGGTAGAACACCCAAGGATGAATTACGCCGCCCATTCCTTACAGGTAGTTTATCTATATTTTTATAATGTATTTTATCATTAATATTATGATAGGAATTATGCCTCAGAATAATTGGACTTGTGCCCTTTTCTTATTTTAGTTTCTACATTATTACTAGTTTCACACCCTTTTAATTCTATTCACACTCCTTTGATATATGTTAGATTTTATCAATTAATTTAGTTTAATTATCTATTTTAGTTAATTAGATTAGTTATTTTAGGTTAAACAAACTATTAACTTTTGTGTAATTTTTAGGTCTCTTCTGATTAGCCTAAAATAGTTTTTACTAATATTAGGATATACACTTTCGGATAATTAAGTGATTGGCTTAACGTCTATCAATTGATTATTCAAATTAATACGTTTAAAATTCGCCAAATAAATTAAATAATTTTTTTCGCCTAACGCAAACTAATTTCAATGAAGATCGACTCTTCTTCAATCCACCGAATCAAAATATCAAAATAGCTAACCAATTTGAATTATTTTTTTTAACTATTTTTGTTAATGTTAAGTTAATTTTCCCAAAAGACTCTATTTTTAAACTCACACCTTTTAAGTCAAAACTTCAACACTAGGTCGTCGTATCTTCAAAAATCTCGTCCATACCCATCTTTTAGCCAAACGAATCATTTTAATCAAACAAACAATTTTAAACCAAAAAACAGATATTTCAAAAGGTTCCTGCGGAGTACCGCAGATGCATTGGGTGCTAATACCTTCCCATTGTATAACCAACCCCCGAACTCTCGATCTCTTTCAAAAACGCATTGTATTTTTTTATTACTTTTAAGTATTATTTTACATTGCATACTTTAGGGTTTTATTTCGCTCTTTTCCCTTTTCCCTTGGAAATAATAAAGCACGGTGGCGACTCTTGCTTTTTGTGAGTCAAGTTAATTAATAGCTTGATCTCCGATTTTCACCGCTACACATACCACCTATCAGCAGTCTCCAAATGGCATCTATAAGCCCATTCCCGATATCACAAGGTTGATACCACTTCATGCGAGTTCAAATTTCTGGGCACTCTAGTGTTCAATCATCTTCCACCTTCGGATCACGAAAGGCACAAAAGCCAATCTACCTCCTCAGGTTTAAGAAAATGGAACAGGGGCAGCTATTGCACCCCAAAATTTTCCCTCTCATATCTCTCAAAACATTGCAAGAATAATCTCCAAGTGGCTCAATATTGCTCAAAAGATTGGACAGTTAAGCTATCTCCTAAGGCAATCAATCCCAAATTATGGTTTTGTGTTGCATCAAGATCATTGAGTCCAAATGACCTCAAGTGCTCCCCAATGTCTTAATATGCTCTCAAGATCATCCATGTCAAGTTTCAAGCCTTGCAAAGGATGTTTGGTCAGTCAATTGCTCAAAGGGTCCAAAAATCGACTATGCTAGGGCAAAAGTTAACTGTGGCCCAAATACAGTCAAACCTCAAGATTTTTTGTCAACGTTCTCATTTTGAAGGATATTTCATCATTTGATCAAGGGTTGATCATGATTCATCAAGGATTGCTCAAAATTCATCAAGACTCAAAAGTTGCTAAATTAGGGTTTTGTAGGAAAAGTCAACTCAAATTTGACCAAGCATAACTTTCTCACACTTTATGAGAAATGACCCATCCAAAGCTAATTTTGAATAGAATGAAATTTACTACAATCCATCTTGATACCCCAAGATCAGAATATGCACTAACAAGAAGTTACAAATTTGGACATTATAGGTCATTTTTGAAAGTCAACAAAAACACCTTTTTTTCCAAAGCTTATAACTTGAGCATGGAATATCAAAATGAGATGAGACCAAAAGGGTTGGTTAGAGGACATCTCAAGATTTCTAAAAAGTAAAAGAACACTTCCAAAGGTTCAAAATTGAAGAAGTTATGCATTGTTGAAGTTGGGCATTTTTGCAAAATTGCCAAAAGTCAACTATCCCCAAAACTTCAAATTTTGTCAAATGGGCCCATTCTTTTCCACTTGATTTGAACTTTCCCTATTGAACACGTGTCCTAGCTTCAGCCTTGTGTCCATTTATCAATTTTATTATTTTATTTGATTTTTTATTGAATTAATTCATTTTAAATTAATTTAAATCAAATAAAATCCCAAAACTTGATTACATGAGATCTTTTTCTATTTTCAGGACCTAATCATCATCAATGTCATGATCAAATTCGTATCAATCATTCCATGTGCAAAAGATTGGATTTTTGGCAAATTAAGCAAGTTTTCAATGGAGGATCAAATCCAATCTCAAAGCATTGATGTGCAAAGATTCAAGACCAATTACATTGCAGCATACATATAAAATCCAAGGCACGCGAATTTGAGACCTAGAGGCTACAAGAACACCACGAACCAAACTTGAAAATTTGACAAAAAAGTGTGAAACTGAAATCATCCTTGGAGGCAAATTCAGAAGCAAAACTCCATGCTAATCAATTGCTGGACCATCCCTGAGTCAGAACCAACCGCTAGCAAGCTCTCACACACCCTCAAACGCACTGTAAGTGACACGCGGCCCCCCTCTGAATTTGATTTCGTGTTTCAAAATCTATGCATCATTACAAGAAACCAATGGTTTATTTGGAATCACTAGATAATTTCCAAGCTTTCCATATTATTTGATTGTGTTTATCTGCTCTGTGGTGCAAAACGCCATTGTAGGGTTTCCTAGGTCTTTTTTAGGGGTTTTTGTTACAGGTAAAATTAGACCTATTGATGGACATAGGCATGACCGGAGGGGAAAGACAAGCTCAACCATGGCCTTAGATGGAGTTTATATGGCCTGAGATGGGTTTTTGAAACGACCTACGCTTTTAGCTGCGGATCTAAATCCGCAGGTAATTTCTGTACAAACCTGAGGACAGGGACGACAACGTGTCCCCATCTGGTTGCTTCGTTCACATATTCGCGCGCTTCATTTTTAGTTTTGGCATATTAACATGTTTTCCAATATTATGTTTTATTCTTAACACATTAACAAATGAAGCGCATTGGCCTAGTGGAAAGAGTAGTTGGCAGTCACGTACAGGACCTGGGTTCGAATCCCAGGTCCCCCCATATGCTTTGTATTATTTTTCTTCAGGTATTCCAGTGTGCTTCAGAAGTTGTAGCCTATCATGCTCGCTCACTCAATCAAGCGCCAGATGGCCCAAGGCCAAATCTGGCAATCCAAGGATGATGGCCTATTGTGGGATGTAGTCAACCAGTGCACACAAAATCAGGAAAGTCAAACGAGGCCAGCTTGTGATGGGCCTTGAATTTGCCATTCTCACCCCCTAATCAGGCCCAAACCCTACCTTTTTCTCTTTTCTTTTATTATTTCTTTTAATTATTTATTGTTATTATTTTTATTATTTAACTAACCAATCAAAACTTTTTTCTTAACAAAATTAAAAAAAAACCAAAAAATATTTTCTTATTTAAATTAAATTTCAGCATTTATTTTTGTTAACAATATTAATTTAATTAATTTAGTTTTAATTAGGAATAACTTTTAATATATTTTGCAATAATTAAAATTAACTTAGACAATTAGGTTTTATTAACATTGATCAAATTTATTTTTATTTCTTTAAATACCAAAAACCCAAAAATATTTTTATTAATTAATTTATTCATTAATTTAATAATTAACCTAGATTAACTTCTTTCTTAATTAAAAAATAACCGAAAATCCTTTCTTTAATAATCAAAGGGTCAAAACCCTAGCACGCATTCAATTTAATTTTCCGCACGCGATCCATGTTTATTCAATATTGTATCTGTTTCCAGAATGTAATACCTTAATAGGACTTTACTATTTTATCGCTTTATTTATTTTCCGCATTTTAATTTCAAGGGTTGCTTTTGGCGATGTAAATACCCGACGCCTTGTAATAGTTAGTTTAATTTCCGCAATTTAATTTCCGCAACTTATAAACTGTTAGATGTTTGGTAATAGGGAATGCATGACAAGATCAAATGTTTAACTTAAAATCAACATAGATAACCACTAACATGTACAAAGATAAAATAAACTGAAAACAACACACTCGCACATGCGCACTCTTAGGGTACACCTCACTTGGTTGCCTTCGTACGCGGTCATTGAGTATAGGAAGTTTTAGAGGTCTCCCTCTTGTCCAAATATCATAGTCGCCTAGAAACGGTTTCCTCGGGAAAATGATCTAAGACATTAGGGTTACCGCTAAGGCGTCCTAACATTGCTTTAGTGACCGCACGTCCCTTAATCGAATTGACCCTTAGAACTCCAACGATGATGCTACCCACTCATCAATAGTGGGATAGCATTGTCTAAAGGAAATTAGCACAGATTGATTCCTTTTTTCGAGTAGGTAGATGGTTCTTAAATACTTGCTCTTTCCAAAACAAAAACAAAACTTTTCACACTTACACCTTTCAAACAAAAACTTCTTCAAACCCACAAACACAAAGAAAAGCAATTTTTGAAAACACTTTGAGCAAGTACCTAAGAGCCCATGGATAACCACAGATAGAAAGGGTGCTAACACCTTCCCTTTCTATAATCTACCCCCCGGGCCCGAGAAACATCTCAAAAAAGGAATTTTTCTGTGCTTTTTTTCCTTTCCTTGTTGGATAAAATAAAAGACGGTCGCAACTCTTGCTTACCGCTACATTTTGCGAAAACAAACGCAAAATGCAAACCAGCATTCCAAAAAACAGTCAGTTCTTCCCATCGTATCACAAATACCATGGTAGTAGATTTCTCTACCGTAATTCCATGGTATTGTTTTATCTGATTTGTACGGGACCAGCCCAGGAATTGTAATCTTAAGTGGTGTAGTCTTTGGAGCAGGTGTAATCCTAATGGGTCTTTTAGGAGCCCTAGAAGGATTGGCGTAGATGGTTATGATTGAAACTTATTTAATTGGAACGGGTGAAACAGGAGCATTCTCATACAGAATTTCTTGGTTGTCAATCAGTCGTTGGATACCTGTCTTCAACAGAGAGCAATCAATTGGGGAGGATAAGCAAATATGACAGTCTTTATCACAACCTGGGAATATACCAGCTTTCAACAAATTCAACTTGATGATCGGGAGCGGAGTCAACAGTTCATCCACGGTAGCAATAAACAAATCTTCCTCAATAGCGTTGGCATTATGGCCATGCCTAGTCATCGGAGTGGAAATAACATTTGGTTTCTCAGGCGCATAAAACTCAACTTCCTTTGCATCTATTAGGTCTTGAATTTTGTTCTTCAGAGCCCAACAATTGTTAGTGTCGTGTCCTGGACTTTCAGAATGGTATGTGCATCTGGCATTTGGATGGTAATGAGGGGACAAAGTATTGGGATTCTTTGGGCCTCTTTTAAAGTTGCCAGATTCAATTTCAGAAGATGTGGTAGAACCTGGGCTAGAGTCATGTTAATCCTGGTGAATTGCCGAACTGGCCTTTCCACTCTCGGCTGATTAGTTCTTGGCTGGTCTGATGCAGGCTTTGGAATCATAGCGGCCCCCACCGTTGGTCGGCGTTCAGTTTTTCCTTGATTTCTGTGTGAATAACTAGCAGATACTTCCTTCCTTCCAGTGAAGGGTTTTTCACAGCTGTAGAGGCAGACGAATCTTTCTGAATCTTCCCACTTCTTATACCAGCTTCCACCCTCTCGCCGGTTAAAATCAATTCGGTAAACCCTGCAGAGGAGCTCCCAATCAGATGATTGAAGAAAGGGCCCGATAGAGTTCCCATGAACATGTCCACTAACTCCCTTTCAGACAGAGGGGTTTGCACTCTTCCGGCTAGATCTCTCCACTTTTGCGCGTAATCTTTGAAGCCCTCATTGGAAACCATAGCCATACTCTGAAGTTGAGTATGGGTAGGCGCCAAATTGGTGTTGTACTGGTATTGTTTATAGAAAGCTGTGGCCAGGTGTTGTACCCCAAAATTTGCCCTCCCATATTCTTCAAGATTTGCAAAGAGCATGCTTCAAAATCTCCCCAAGGGTTGCACAGTTAAAGGGCCTCCTAACAGTCAAAAACTAGGGTTTTGGTTCTGGCAAAGAAGTTGAAGTTTCCAAGGGCCCAATCAAGTCCCACATGCCTACAAACATTGTCAATCATCCTCATGTCAAGTTTCAAGACTCACAGCACAAAATTGCACAGTCAAATGCCCTAATTGCTCAGCAGTCAGCTGCAGGGGCAAAATGGTCATTTGACAGTCAAAAGTTCAAATTTTTGGTCAACATCTAATTTTGAAGCCACAAACATCATTTGATCAATTCTTGATCATGATTCTCAAGGCACGGCTCAAAAAGTCTCAAGATGCAAAAGTTTCCATATTTGGACAGTTGAAAAAGTCAACTGTAACTTAACCAAGGCATAACTTCCACATGGTTCATCAGAAAAATTCCATCCAAAGCTCATTTTGAATAGAAAGACATTTCCTACAACTCCTCTTCACACTTCAAGTCCAAGAAATGCTCTCACAAAAAGTTATCAATTTCCACATTATAGGTCATTTTCAAAAGTCAACAAAAAGGGACTTTAAGTCAAAGACCATAACTTGAGATTGGTAAATCAAAATGACATGGGACCAAAGGCATTGGTTAGAGGACTTCAAGACCTCTTCAAAATGTCCAAGAACATGATAAAATATTAAAAATTGAGCAAGAAATGCCTTGTGGAAGTTGGGAAATTTTTGGGAATTTTGAAAAGTCAACTTTGCTTCAAATGCCTCAAAATTGCTAATGGGCCACATTTTCTTCCAAGAATCATCATCCAAAGGCTATGCACGACCATTTGGCCCAAAGGGGATTTATTTCATCATTTTTATTATTTATTTGAATTTTTAATCACCATTAATTCATTTAATTAAATAAAATATGAAAAAAATACTAAACAAATGTGTTTGAATCTTTTTATGCAGCTAATAGGTCTAATAAAACCTAAGGATTTCGTGCATGCCCAAAGGAGAAAGATTCCATGCAAATTGGCTAGGTTTCATGATAAAAAGATTTGAAAAGATTATGCAAAATCATAAAAATCAAAAGCATTGATTCCATGGATATTGGACTTGTTTTGTTGACCTAAAACATTCCATATACATATACAAATGCAAACCTAATCAGAACGACCTGCCAGCTGCGCCTCAAACCAAATACAAAGTTTG
The DNA here is from genome assembly GCA_948472305.1 of Vicia faba. NCBI lineage: Eukaryota > Viridiplantae > Streptophyta > Magnoliopsida > Fabales > Fabaceae > Vicia > Vicia faba. The sequence goes on from OX451739.1 coordinate 974,092,569, forward strand.
CATTTTTTGTCCAAAAATTCAAAACTGAAAACGCAGTTCCAGTGCAATTCAAGGCAAAATATTGATTCCAATAGCTTGCTAAGGCCTCAAGGAACGTTTTTGGATCAAAACCACTACTTCTAACGCAAAGGATTGGTAACACGATGCCGTCATGTTCTTAATTTTTCTCATGTTCGTGTTTTGAATTATACGCATGATTCATGACTTTTTCTTGTTGCTTTGCACTAACATAAACATTCTAAAACTTTTGGCATCATTTAATTGTATTTTTATGCCCTGTGCGAGAATCTGCCATTAACGCCTTCTAGGTTTTCAGAGGTTAAAAATTAGGGGTTCTTTAATGGAGAAAAATTGGCCAACAAGACTTATGCCATTGAAACCAGAAGCTCATGACGAATCAATTCCATACCTCGCGCCTAATTTATGAGCAACGACGGCCTAATCGCTATTTTCACATGCACCATTTAGTGGGGGGTTTAAAAACCCCGCTATCCTTTCTCTTTTTTTTCAGGTCAAAACGAACGAGTGGAGAAGATGATGATTTGTCTCAATATGATAGGGCTATTCAAATTTCAGCGCGTTTTCTTTGATTAATAACATTAGCGTTTTGTTTTTTATATATTAATTGTTATCCATTATTATTACAAAGTAACAAAGCAGCTCAGTTGGTGGAACGTAGCGCTGGTAAGCCTTGGGACCTGGGTTCGATTCCCAGGTCCCCCCCCCCTTTCTCATATTATTTTTTTTCCATGTTCCTACGCAGCGTGCATTCCAGGGGTTCACCATACATCCACTATCCAAGCGTGCCACATGTCTCAGAACATCAATCCAATGGCCTTGATCTGAAGAACACCATATGCATTGGTCAATGGAGCCACACACAAGCCAGGAAAGTCCATGTGGGCTAGCGTTTCATGGGCCTGATTGCTACAACATAACCTCCAAATTGGGGTCAACACCCCCCATTGGTTTGCTTTTTTCATTCTCTTTATTTTTTCTATTTTATTTGTTTTATTTAGTTTTAGTTTCATTCTTTAAATTTAATTTTTTTTCTTTAACATAAAAAATAAAAAAAAATCAGAAAGACATAAAATATAAATATATTTTATTTAAATGTTTTTGTAAATAAACTTTATTAATTAATTTAGTTTTTTTTAATTCTAGGTTTAATTCTAATATTTTTCTTAATAAACTAAAAAATGTAGAATTAGGGTTTTAAATACTTTTATTCCTGTTTTTCTTTTTTCACCCTATTTAATTATTAATTATTATTTTGTAAATAAAATTTGCCATGTAAATAATTAATGTAAATTAGGTCAAACCAAAAACATTTTCTTAATAAATAAAAAACAATTTAGAATTAGGGTTAATTAACTTTTCTTTTTAATTTCATTTAATTTTCTTACTAAAATCCATAAATACAAAAAAAACTCAAAAATAACTTCCTTTTCTCATTTAACTTAATTAATTTATTAATTGTAATTTAATTTCCTTAAAAGGGTCCAACGTCCTCGCATTCCCGATTTTACTCCTTTTCGCATTTTACTTTTTATTTCTTTTTGCGAATATAATGTATTTATCCCAAAGCTATGTAATAGATTAATTAGGACATTTATCTTTCCGCATCCTTATTTTATTCAAATCGGGTCTTGGATTAATTTGGCGATGTAGACCTGCGCCTTTGTAATAGCGTAGGACTTTTTAATTCCGCATCTTTTAACTGTTAATAATTTGCATGAAAGAATGAATGTCCAAAATAAAAGCAACGCGTAGATCACCAATGTATGAACAAGATAAACATAAATAAACATGACACACAAATCACACACCACCCCTAGGGTACGTCTCACTGTTGCCTTGCCCCTCGAAAGGTGGCCGTCGAGTAGAGGATGTTTTAGTAAGTCCTCATGTCCATGAACATGGCATGAGGGTAGCTTCTAAGGTGTCTTCCTATTGCTCCGGTGATCACCATGTCCCAAACCCTCGAATTGACCCGAACACCTCCAACGGTGGTGCTACCTACCTCTCAATGGTGGGATGGCACTACTTTAAGGACATTTACACAGACGAATTCCTTAGGGTAGGTAGAGAACTCGTAGATACTTTCTCTAATTTCAAAACAAATCAAAAAAATACTTTTCACACCGTCACTTTCAAAAAGCTTTCGAAAGCAACTTTTCAAACACTCTTGAGGACTGATACAAGAGTCGAACTGAAATTTTCAAAGAAACTCTTTTAAACCCATAGTTGAAAAGCAAACAAACAATTTTGAAAACACAAATGAGCAAGTATCTAAGAGCCCATGGATAACCATGGATAGAAAGGGTGCTAACACCTTCCCTTTCTATAAATCTACCTCCCGAACCGAGAGCAATCTCTATAAGGAATTTTTCTGTGCTTTTGTCCTTTCCATTTGGAGAAAAGAAAAGACGGTGGCGACTCTTGCTTCCGCGACATTTCGCGAACCAGCGTTAAAAAGTCAGTTCCAGATCCACCGATCACACCAGGTCTTCCCAATTGTGGACATCGGCCCTTTCTAATTGGTAAAACCAATCGAATTGCATTCCTGATAAACTGTCTTGGAAAAAGTGGACCCATAAGTCTTTGTCGGCAGAGTGCGGCTGAATCTTCCTGACATACGATCGGAGGTGCATTTCAGGACAAGACACCCCATCATACTTGGAAAATAATGGCACTTTAAACTTTGGCGGGATCACAATTCCTGACACCAGCCCCAACTCTTCAAAATCTAGACGCGGTACTCTCGGGATTTCCATAGTGCTTAAACGCTCTTCAAGGTGCTTGTACTTATCATCAGCCGAAGGGTATTGTTGTTCAGAGTAGTCTTCCTCTTCCTCTTCTTCTTCAGAATCTGATGGTACTGCCGTTTCTTTTCCTTTTCTTTCCCCTTCATCAGATGTTGTTAGAAAATCTAAGGTCCTTCTAGCTTGTCCCTGAAACCTTCTGCCCATGATTACCACACCAGCTGACTTCTTCTTCTTTTTCTCTTTTTCTAGCAGAGTCTTCAGCTCCTCTTGCCCCTTGGCTAAGGTCATGAGTAACTGTTGGAATTGTATGTTCTAAGCTTGAAGATCTTTGACCGTCTGTTCGAGATCCATCTTACTGAAATAAACAGTAGAGAGATGATGAAACTTGTTGCAAAGACCCGTTTATGTTTATGATGAATGATATGTATTCATGCAATGCTTTCAAGGATTTAGAAATTCAAATTTGTTTAAAACAAAAAGAAACACACGTTATATTAATAAGATAGAATTTGAGTACATCAATGCCCCTTGGGCAAAATAATGCAAAATTCTAAGGTAAAAATACAATGCGCATCCTCTTTGGTGTAATGTAGGTATTTAGAGTCTGCTCTTCATGAAGTAGCCGAGTGAGTTCCAAAACCTTCTTCTCGCTTGCATAGAATTGCCCTTTGAAAGTATCGCGCTCTCCTTTGAGCTGTATTTAATCCCTTTGTAGGTCTTCGAGTGATGTAGGCATGTCAGGATGTAGGATAGTGTATGGAACTTCTCCTTCCTTAACAGGCTCAATAATCACTGGGAGAATGGAGGGATAAGGCATCATAAGACTTTGAGCGCGGGTTCGTACCCACTTGAGGTAAGGCTCAAGAGGGATGGAGTTATTGTGTCCCAAAGTCTTGCTATCCACCTTGTTTAGCATCCTCCAAGCTCGGATGAATCTCTGGCGAAGTCCTTGATCGTCATTGTCGTAGTCGAATACCAGGCCTTGAATTAGCATATCATGTGGGCCATCCCTTCGGGCATAACCAAACTGTCTTAGAGCTAAACATGGATTGTAGGTGATGCCTCCCCTAATTCCAAGTAGAGGGACATTAGGTAATTCCCCACAACGGTCAACAATGATAACATTCTCTTTGGATCGAGAGCACCAATGAATATCCGAATGTTTGAGCGTCATTAACCTTTGTGACCACCTCAAACCTTGCTCATTCTTTAAGACTGATTGGGGAAGATGAGAAATAAACCATCTTTCCAGGAGAAGAGTGCAACACATAAGAACACCTCTTTTCCTCATTGTACGAGTGTGGAAAGAGTGTAGGATATCCCCAAGCAATGTAGGCACCGGGTTGCGAGACATGAAGATTTTGACAGCGCTTACATCTATGAGTTGGTCAGGATTAGGGAACAAGACCATCCCATAGATGAGAAGAGCTACAATCTCCTCAAAAGCTTGCAAGTCTAGAGAATTCCAACAGCTTTGGGCCTTCTCAAACAGAAAATTTGCCAAGAAGCCTTTGACACCACTTCTAGTTTCCTAATGAGTTGTGACATCAGATGAGTGCAAGTGCAGGGATTGAGCAATCTCTTTTGGCTTTGGATCTCTTTCTGTACCGTTGAAGGGTAGTTGATTGAGAATAGGAATCCTCAGAAGTTGAGAGAATTCTTCCAAAGTGGGCACAAGTTGATAGTCAGGAAATGTGAAGCAATGGTGCAAAGGGTCAAAGAACTGGAAGAGAACCTTCATCATATCCTCCTCTGTGTTGGAAGTGACCAAGTTGAGTAGACGACCATGTCTCTTGGTGAATGGATAGTTCTCAGGGATCCTTAAAGCTAGCTCCTTGAGTTGTGGAGGAATTCTTACAAGGTTGATTTGGATAGTTTTCCTACGAAGTGAATCCATAACCTACAAAACAAGAACAAAGATGAATCTCCAAAATCCTTGAAATGGTTAGTGAATGCATATTGTGATACGGTGGGAGAACTGACTAGTGTTTTGCGTTCGTATTCGCACTTGTGCGGTTGAGCAAGAGTCGCCACCGACTTTTTATTTTATCCTAAAGGAAAGGTTAAAAAAGCACAGCAAAAACCTTTTGAGATATTTCGTGGGTTCGGGGGGTAGATTATGAAAAGGGAAGGTATTAGCACCCTTTTCATCCATGGTTATCCATGGGCTCTTAGGTACTTGCTTAGATCAATCTTGCCTTGGTTTTCAATTGTATGAAATGGTGCTTTGTGTGTTGTTTTGAAAATGCTTTGAAAAGATGCCTTGTGTTAGGCTAACCTTGTAACAATTCTTTACTCGAATGTTTTACAAAAGGTGTTTTATCTTTTAAAAAGATGTTTCAAGGGTTTGAAAAGTTTGATTTTTTGAAAGTGTTGGTGAAGTGGGTTTTGAAATTAGGCAAGTATTTTCTTTGCAAATTGACAAGTACTTAAGAGTTTATCTACCCTAAAGCTTTCTCAAAGATTTTCGTCGTATTTTAACCCCTTTGACAATTTTGTTCTACCATTGAAATTGATAGGCAATCTTGTATTTAGGAAGTTTGTTCGGGACGGGCGTGGGTCATCGTATGGACCATGAATGCAATGGTGCCAAGTGTCTTTGGCAATTACTTCGAAGGGACTATGATCATTCCATTTAGGCAACACTTTGAGGGACTTGTGATCATTTGCTTTTATTTTGCCAAAGATACTCGACGTGCAAGCATGGCCCATTTTGGAAGGCAACATGTGGGATTACCCTAGAGGGTGCAAGTGTGATTGTGTATTGATTACATGCATTTGTCTTGTATTAGGTTATCTAGCGTTTGATTTTATGTACATACAAACCCTAGGTCTAAACATGGTATAATTGAAAAGCTGTAAATTGCGGAATGTAAATCTACGCTATTACAAAATAGTGTCCGGGAGTGGGGATATAAATGTACAAGGGGATGAGACTTATAGTATTTACAACCAAATCGAATGTCACAATCAAAATGTAAATATCGAATGTACAAATATAAGATAAAGGTGTATAGGGCAATATATTGTGTAAGTGTAAATGTGAGATGTATATGTATATGAATTGTGTAATTATGTACAAGTGCGAAATGGAATTGAAGCGTATTAGGGTTTTGACCTAGATATATGTTTTAATCTTGTATTTTTGATTTATATGTTAATTATGTACAAAAGAAAAAATGAAGTGTTTTGATTAAAACATTAAGTTTTAATTAAAAGTATTTTAGTCAAATGTTTGTGAATTTCGATATTTAGAAAATAAATGTATTTGAATTGGTATGTACAAATGTGCATGTTAATTAAAAAGTTTCAATTTAATTATGTATAAAAAATGTATTTTGGTATTTTATATACAAATGTGTATTAATCTAAAGAAAATGTTTTCAATTTTTATTTATATGATATGTACAAAAATTAATTTTTAATATAATATGTATGTACAAAATATCTTATCAAAAAAATGTCTTAGCCTTATGATATATATATATATATAAAAAAATGTATTTTTTTAATTAAGTGAGTATTTTTACAAAGAATAATAAATAAAAAAAACATTGTTTATAAAAATGAAATAAAAAAGGGTTAGTATACTATATAAATGGTTAAGTAGAAAAAATAATTATAAAATGCTGATTTGCATTGTTTCTGAATTAATTGGGCTTAGAGCAAATGGGGAACGGGTCAGGCCCATGGTTCAGGCGAACGAATTTAGGGTTAGGCAAATGTTTCAGTTTGGTAATGAACGAAGGTTAGGGTTAGCAGCGGCGCCGTGTTGGGTTCGTCTTCTTCGATTATCTCGCTTCCCTGAGTGCTTATCTCCGGCCACCAGCATCATCGTTCAACCCTCTCTTCCCTCCATGGCGCGGACTCGGCAATCTTGGTGCACGAGGTTCGGTTTTAATCTTTATGCTCCTTTTTCTTTTATGAATTACATGCGTTGTTTTAGTTTGAACTTTGATTCTTAAACTTATGATATTATGAGGTGGTGAAGAAGAGAAAGGGAGAAGAATGGCTACCTTCGTTTGGGAGATGGAGGAGAGGCGGAGAGTGTGATGCTTCGGAGGCCGGAACAGTGAGGGATGCAGTACTGTGATGAATCTTTGAGCTTGCTTTCCTGGTACTTTCGTTCTTTTGCTATGTTTAGGGCTTTGATGATGATGTACCCTGAGAAACCCTAATGTATTCACTTCTTCATCTTCTTCTTTCCTACTGTGATGCTTTTATATTGTTGCCTGAGTGACTTGAGTTGCTGCCTATGTTGATATTGCTTATGTTGTTGCCTATGTTGCCCTTGACGCTTTCTCTCTTCTTCTCTTGTTGCTTATGATTTTGCCCCTTGAATGACCGTTGAGTTAGATGCCTTCTGGTGCTTTTTATTGCCCGATGATGTTCATACTGAGGGCCTAGGTTGCCTCACCTGTATTGCCTTGAACTTTTACGCTAGTGAGTTGGTTTCTAGTTGGTGTTTTGAGACAGGGGGCTGGTCGTTCAGTTTCTGGTGCAGGTTCTGAGTTTTGTTGTGTTTGATGGCTTTAGTTTGATGACAGGCAGGTTAAGGCATTAGCAGGTATGTGCTTGGTTGGCTCAGTATGTTATGTTGTTTTTACTTCTGTCCTGCCTGAACTGTGTTGTGTTTTCTGGTTTCTTGGATGGTTTTTTGGGTGTGATGGTTTGGGTTTGTGAGAATGATGCAGGTTATGGTGAGGTTTGTGTTATGACAGGGTTGTAGGCTTTTTGTTAGGCGTGTTAGCTTGCTTCAGTTTGATGGGTTCTTGTGAGGTTGGACTGTGTATTGGCTTGAGACAACTAAGTTTGCAGGTTATCTGTTGACAGGAGGTTTGATTATGTTTTGATAACTTGTGTTTTGTTAGGCAGGTATGAGCTTCTTGGCCTCTCTTGGTTTAGTTCTGAGTTATATGGGTGATATTGGTGCTTGGCTCAATCAGTCTCTTTTCTTGCATTATTTCGTCCTTTTGCCATTGGTCTTTGGCGCCTAACCATATTTCAAACTTTGGTTTTCTTCTGATCCATGCTTGCTGGGTAGTTTGACAAAATTTCTTGGCATCTTTTCCATTTCTAGTAACTGTCCATGCTGTGTAGTTTTGAACCATGCTGAATTGTGTCTTCTTTTTTGTATATCTCTTCTGCTGTCCTACTGCCTATGCCTAACCTGAACTTTGCCTATGCTCTTTATCTCCTTTTCTTCTCTCCTAAAGTACAGCTTAGAATTTTATATGATTTTTATTTGTACTATGGTTCTGAAGGGGCCCCCTCCTATGCTGGGAAATGATGAAAACATATTACCTTGTTTGCATATACTTCTCTGTATTCTCATTCTGCCTTTGACAGCTTTGCACTTCTTTGATATTTGGCATTTTGACTTTGCAGCAAGTGTACCTTTGGGTAATCCTTAGGCATTTTGACAGCAATTTCCTTTTTGCTTTGGGTGGAAAGTTGGAATTGGACTTTTTCAGTTTAGTTTGAATTGGAAATTGAGATTCTTATGCAGTCTTGAATTTTTAGAAATTATGCATTTGCATTTCATGAAATGAAATAAAAAATCTTCCCTCTCTGTGAACCGGGAGAAATCCCGTGATTTGCAGAGAGGGTCAACTGATCCCAGTCAGTGGCCCCTAATGATGAGCAATTTTTAACTATCTTTTCCAATTTTAATGCTTTCTGACTTTCTCCTTCTTTTTGCAGATAAAAAAAAATGGAGCATCGGCATGAAGTGGAGAATGAAGAATTTAGAAATAGGATAGAATTTTTTATTTTTTTTCAGTTTAATTCTTGTACATTATTATCATTTAAATACTTTGTAATAAATATTCAAATAATAACAATTGTAACAATTATTAAATGTGAAATAAAAAATTCATTTGCTATTTAATTTTTCTTTCAATTCCTTTTCTTTAATTGTTCAATTGTTATTTATAGTCCCTTGAAATAAAATAAAATGAAGGTTTAACTTCAAATATTTTAATTCTTAGAATCATAAATAATCAACTAAACCTTCAATGATCAAAATAAATGAATTCGCCATATCCATTATCCGAACACAAAAACTTAATCAGATGCAATCCCCCTTTTTTTTTCACTGATTCTTTTGCCAAGCACTGTAATTCCACATTGCACACATCCCTTTTGACTGGTGAATTCCCACCAACTGCCTCATTTACTGATTAAATCGAGATAACGCGAATTTTAATATGAATCGGGATAAACTGCAAAGTGCGGTAGAACTTAAATTCTTCTGAGAATATGCCCATAACACCTTAATTTCTGATTAAATGCTAGATAACGCTCGCCTGATCAGAATTGAACCAAAAATCATCCCAACCCTAAGCCAACTGTATGAGACAAATCAGAGCTCTGAACATCAGTAAAAAACCCTAATTTTGCTTGAATGTCAAGAAAAGTACGTTTGTCCGATTCTTGCGCCAGTTTGAAAAGTCAGGAAATGTCTGAAGCTGAGATTGTTTGTAGCAAAATGCGATGGCAAATTTTGGGGTACAACAGTTGCCCCTGTTCAATCTTCTTGGACCTGAAGAGTTAGATTGGCAAATTTGCCTTTCGCGACTTGAAGGTAAAAGGAGATTGGACACTAGAGTGCCCGAAAATTTGCACTCATCAAAGCACTGGATGCGGGAATGGGCTTAGAGATGCCATTTGGAGATGGGCTTAACGATGCCATCTAGGAGAGTGACAGAAAATTGTCGGGGATGGGCTTAAGGATGCCATCTGGAATGGAACATTAGGAAAGTGTCCGAGCTTTGGACCATTTCTGAACTGGGGACCTGAACAGGCAATAGGTTGACATCCGTGGTTGGGAGGAACCTACAAGCCATTTTCAGGAAGTCGCATCTAAATAAGTTGATAGATTAACATCCGTTACTTGGGAAGAATCCATGAACCGCTTTCAGAAGTCTGGAAGAAGAAACTGAACAAGTGATAGGTTAACATCCGTTTACTTGGAGAACCTGTGAACTGTTTTCAGAAATCTTGAGATTGGATCAGCAATAGAGCAGCATCCGTTGTTGGGAAGCTTCCGTAAACTGAATTCGAAGGCGCCTTTGAACAAGCTGATAGATTAACATCCGTTACTTGGGAAGAATCCATGAACTGTTTTCAGAAGTCTTGAGATTGGATCAGCAATAGAGTCGCATCCGTTGTTGGGAAGCGTCCGTAAACTAAATTCGAAGGCGCATCTGAACAAGCTGATAGATTAACATCCGTTACTTGGGAAGAATCCATGAACTGTTTTCAGAAGTCTTGAGAAGAATCTGAACAAGTGATAGGTTAGCATCCGTTTACTTGGAGAACCCGCGAACTGTTTTCAGAAATCTTGAAGTTGAATTAGCAATAGAGTCGCATCCGTTGTTGGGAAGCATCCGTAAACTAAATTCGAAGGTTGCATCTGAACAAGCTGATAGATTAACATCCGTTACTTGGGAAGAATCCATGAACTGTTTTCAGAAGTCTTGAGAAGAATCTGAACAAGTGATAGGTTAACATCCGTTTACTTGGAGAACCCGTGAACTGTTTTCAGAAATCTTGAAGTTGAATTAGCAATAGAGTCGCATCCGTTGTTGGGAAGCGTCCGTAAACTAAATTCGAAGGTTGCATCTGAACAAGCTGATAGATTAACATCTGTTACTTGGGAAGAATCCATGAACTGTTTTCAGAAGTCTTGAGAAGAATCTGAACAAGTGATAGGTTAACATCCGTTTACTTGGAGAACCCGTGAACTGTTTTCAGAAATCTTGAAGTTGAATTATTTTAGTCTGTCGACTGATCTTACCTGAAAAAGGCAAAAAGTTAGTTGGATGCAATGCTATGATGCATGATACAATGTATATCATGGTTTTATGAATGTAAATGGATGTGCATGTAAGCTGGAGAGCTGTCTTGCATAGGATAGATGAATCCGGGACATCGGGAGATAGAAGGATCTTGACTGCCGCCGGGGAAAATAAATCCTGGGTCATTGCTGGGGAGCTTGGAGCTTGGATTGTATACCAATCTTCTGGGGAATTCCTGAAGTCTTCTACTGGGGAGTACCAAACTAGTAGACTTAATGTTGGGGAGGCCAGATTGAGAATCTTCAACTTGGGAGAGATGTATCTCTGGAGACTCTACTGGGGAATGCAAGATTTTTCTTCTAAAACTCTGTGGGGAGAAGATTTACAAGTCTGACTTCGCTGGGGATTGTCCATTTGAAGCTTTTGATCTGCTGGGGATACTGAATCTTGAACTCTGAGGAAAAATGATTTCCGGAAGATTCTTTGGCTGGGGATAAACTTCTCCGGGGATAGTACTGATAAGTTATTGTCGGGGGAATTCTGAGGAACTCCGCTGGGGATGGGAAGAATTCTGGCGAGTGTGACCTCCCTTGATGGTTAGTCGAGGATAACCCAGTTATACGCCTTTGTGAGAATAACTTTGAATAAAACTTGGAAGGGACGTCCGTACTCTGCGGGGAATACCTTTCGGAACCTTACGGGGATGAGCTCCGAGGGTCTGCTGGAGATAGACCTCAAGGTTTGTTAGGGACGTGGATTACAGATCTCGAGGGATTTCCTTTGGAAGGGTGTCGCAATATCCGTCTGTACTTTTATCCTATCAGTAATCCTTTTCCTTGGGTTTGATTAGGAAGTGATCATGTTTCAAATGCATATGCCTATTTAACAAAACATTGGACGTTTCTCAAAATAAAACAAATAGTGCAAGAGAAAAGGAAAAAAGGAAATGACACAAATTTTTGGGAAGAGTATTCGTATTGATTTTCTTTGAGTATGGGATACAAAGGAGACAATCATCCTAGTAAGAGGATCTTGTCGTAAATATTTGAAAAATTTATACAAAATAAAGATGGCTATGTGAAATAATTCCATGGGATTCCATTCTGCTGTAGCTTTCACAACTCTGAACCTCTGTCCATTCAATGCTTCGCTTGACGATGGCTGGATTGATCAGAACCCTGGAACCGGTTGATGAAGAGATTGTCCCTGAAGTGATCCGACGAGACATAGTCATGCGCTTTAATTCCCTAATTTTTGCCTGAATCGCCCTTTCGGGTTTTCGATCCACCGAGAAACCCCTTTTTTGCCCAAGCCGCCCTTTCGGGTTTTCGACTTGCCAGGTGTACGATTTTTTTTTGTTTTTACCCCTAATTTTTGCCTGAACCGCCCTTTCGGGTTTTCGATCCACCGGGATGCCCATTTTTGCCCAAGCCTCCCTTTCGGGTTTTCGACTTGTCGGGTTATTTTACGCGTAGTATCTTTTGACTATGTCTGCGTTCGCAGGGTGTGGCAAATCGTCGCCATCCATGGTGGTCAGAATCATCGCACCACCAGAAAATACGTTCTTGATTACAAATGGCCCTTCGTATGTAGGGGTCCATTTGCCCCTGGGATCATTTTGCGGCAAGATAATCCGCTTGACTACTAGATCTCCGACTTGATACACTTGACGTCTGACTTTCTTATTGAAGGCCTTGATCATCCGTTTTTGATACGTCTGACCATGGCATATAGCAGCAAGTCGCTTTTCGTCGATCAGATTGAGTTGATCAAGTCGGGTCTGAATCCAATCATCTTCATTCAAACCTGCGTCCTTCATAATTCTTAGAGACGGGATCTGAACTTCCATAGGCAAAACGGCTTCCATGCCATAAACCAAAGAAAATGGGGTTGCCCCAGTTGAGGTACGTATCGTCGTACGGTATCCATGCAGCGCAAATGGTAACATCTCATGCCAGTCTTTGTAAGTGACTGTCATTTTCTGAATAATCTTCTTGATATTTTTGTTCGCAGCTTCAACAGCACCGTTCATCTTCGGTCTATGGGGAGATGAATTGTGATGATAAATCTTGAACTGTTCGCATAATGCAGTGATCATTGTATTATTCAGATTTGTACCGTTGTCTGTGATGATTCTGTCTGGAACCCCATACCGACATATGAGATTTTGCTTGATAAAGCGGGCAACCACATTTTTGGTGACGGAGGCGAAGGAAGCTGCTTCGACCCATTTAGTGAAGTAGTCAATGGCAACCAGGATAAAGCGATGTCCGTTGGAAGCCGTGGGTTTGATCTCTCCAATCATATCAATGCCCCACATTGCAAAGGGCCATGGAGCAGTTAGGACGTTGAGAGGAACCAGAGGGATATGAACTTTGTCAGCATAGATTTGACACTTGTGACAAGTACGGGAATGTTGATGGCAATCAGCCTCCATGGTAGACCAATAATAGCCTGCCCTTAGGATCTTCTTAGCCATTGTATGCCTGCTTAGGTGAGTGCCAAATGTGCCGCTGTGTATATCAGTCATGATTAACTCTGCTTCAGCCTTATCAACACATCGAAGTAATACACAATCATGGCTTCGTTTGTAAAGGATGCCGTTGCTCAGGAAGAACTTAGCAGCGAATTTCCTTAAGAACTTCTTGTCATTCACGGAAGCTCCTTCAGGATAATCTTGGGTCTCGAGATACCTTTTGATCTCATGGAACCAAGGTTGTTCCACTACTTCTTCGGTGTTAATCTCGTGACAATGCGCGGGTTCATCCATTCGCTCGATGGTGATTTGGGGAGCCTCGTTATCCCAGTTGAGTTTAAACATGGAGGACATTGTGGCTAGAGCATCTGCTAGCTGATTCTCTTCTCGCGGAAAGTGCTCGAAGGTAATTTGCTCGAAGTGAGGCAACAATGTCAGAACATGTTCCTTGTATGGAATAAGATTAGGATGCTTGGTATCCCAGTCTCCTTTGATTTGGCTAATGACCAAAGCCGAGTCCCCGAATACGATCAGAGATTTGATCCCCAAGTCTATGGCAGCCTTGAGACCAAAGATGCAGGCTTCATACTCCGCCATATTGTTTGTGCAGCTGAAACAAAGTCGGGCCGTGAAAGGAGTGTGGCATCCTTCCGGAGAAATAAGTACCGCGCCAATGCCATTTCCAAGTGCATTTGAGGCACCATCAAAGTACAGGGTCCATCGGGATCCCTTTTCGGGTCCGTCATACGGTCCGTCATCTTTAATGTTGTCCAAACTCATGATGTCTTCGTCTGGGAAATCAAATCTCATGGGTTGATAGTCTTCGATAGCCTGATGAGCCAGATGGTCAGCTAGTACACTCCCTTTTATAGCCTTTTGGGTGGTGTATTGGATGTCATACTCGGTCAAAATCATTTGCCATCTGGCTATCCTTCCTGATAAAGCGGGCTTTTCGAAGATATATTTGATAGGGTCCATTTTGGATATCAACAAGGTAGTATGAGTCAACATATACTGTCTTAGTCGGCGAGCAGCCCATACCAAAATGCAGTAAGTTTTCTCGAGCAACGAGTAGAGAGTCTCACAGTCGGTAAACTTTTTGCTAAGGTAATAAATAGCATGCTCTTTTCGACTAGACTCGTCATGCTGGCCCAAAACACACCCCATTGAATTGTCCAAAACGGTCAAATACATGATCAATGGTCTTCCTTCGACGGGTGGCATCAGAATAGGAGGTTCTAGCAAATATTCCTTGATTCTATCAAAAGCAGCTTGGCAGTCGTCGTTCCATTCAATTACCTGATCTTTCTTCAAGAGTTTGAAAATTGGCTCACAGGTAGAAGTCAGATGTGAAATGAATCTGGCAATATAGTTTATGCGCCCCAAGAAACCTCTAACTTCCTTTTCAGTACGAGGAGCAGGCATCTCTTGTATTGCTTTTACTTTTGCCGGATCGACCTCAATGCCCTTGTTGCTTACAATGAATCCCAGGAGTTTACCGGACCTAACTCCAAAAGTGCATTTACTTGGATTTAGCCTGAGCTTGTATTCTTTCAATCTGGCAAACAGCTTTTCCAGATGTTCAAGGTGCTCTTCCTCTGTTTGTGACCGAGCTATCATATCGTCTACGTAAACTTCAATCTCATGATGTATCATGTCATGAAATAGAGCTACCATGGCGCGTTGATAAGTTGCTCCTGCGTTCTTCAGCCCGAACGGCATCACTTTGTAACAGAAAGTGCCCCATTGCGTGACAAAAGTTGTTTTCTCCATGTCCTCGGGGGCCATTTTGATTTGATTGTAGCCCGAGAATCCGTCCATGAAAGAAAACACCTTATGCTGAGCTGTATTGTCAATCAGGATGTCAATATGAGGTAGCGGAAAATCATCCTTAGGGCTGGCCCTATTCAAATCCCTGTAGTCCACACACATTCTGACTTTGCCATCCTTCTTAGGTACTGGCACAATATTAGCGACCCATTGAGGATAGGACGTAACAGCCAGAAAGCCAGCATTGAACTGCTTCATCACTTCTGCTTTGATTTTTTCGGACATGTCAGGCCTCATTCGGCGAACTTTTTGTTTGATCGGTGGACAGTCTTCTCTTGTGGGGAGACGGTGAACCACGATGTCGGTGTCTAGGCCCGACATGTCTTCATAGGACCAAGCGAAGATTTCAACATACTCATTCAGTAACTGTACCAGGCGTCTCTTGACTTCTGGTTCCAGATTGGCACCCATTTGTACCTCCTTCCGATTCTCCTCGGTTCCCAAGTTAATAGTTTCCAACGGCTCTTCATGCGGTAAGATGGCCCTTTCCTCTTGTTGCAGGAGTCTGGCTAGTTCCCCGGGTACTTCACAACCTTCGTCATCTTCATACTCGGCTAGATTGGCCAGGTCTTCAGAGTTATTGAAAGATACAGCAGAATAGTCACCCATGGAATCCGGAGTGGATGGGTACCTGTATTGGTGAGTGGTGGGTGCGTGTAAGGGGTAGCCATCCTTAAAAAAAACGTAAAAGGAAAGATAATGAACATAAGCAGTTTATCAAATGAAAAACGTCCAATGAATCATTAAACATGGCATATGAATATGAAAAATAGTCAAAACCCTTACAAGTGGACCTACATGCCCCGGGTAAGGCAGGAGGTGGAAAGATAGTGTACGGATTGTTTGAAAGTAAAATATTACAGACCAAAATAGAAAATGTTTGATAGATAAATTACTGAGGAATAAAAGTGACGGGGACAAAGTCTTTAGCCTCCCAATTGCTCAGCCCTCCTCTGACAGTCGGATGAATCCACTCTTCAAAGTTGCTTTCTTTGTCTTCATCTTCCAGGGCGTTGATTTGGTAAGGAGAAATCTTGACTGGTGCTCTCTCAATCTTTGACCGGCGCATGGCCTTCTGACCAGCGGTG
This sequence comes from Vicia faba, assembly GCA_948472305.1. NCBI lineage: Eukaryota > Viridiplantae > Streptophyta > Magnoliopsida > Fabales > Fabaceae > Vicia > Vicia faba. The sequence goes on from OX451739.1 coordinate 974,108,533, forward strand.
GTGAAACCTAATCCAAGCTTATCAACCTTATGCGGAAAATCGGGTAGCTGCCCCCACGCTGAATTCTTTCCTTCTTTAACTGCAGCCCTTGCATCCTCCAGAGATGCCATCCTGGCCATCTGTCTTGGTGTCTCGGCTGCCAACTTCGCCACTGCTATTTGAGGGAGTACTTCTTCGAAATGTTGAAACGGTGTCTCAATGAACTCCCCTTCGACTTCTACGTACCGGAAAGAATTTAAATGGCTAATCATGTACTCTTCCTCGCCATGGACAGTAATGACTTTTCCCTTTACGGGATATTTCAGCATTTGGTGCAAGGAGGAGGTGACTGCCCCAGCATGGTGTATCCAAGGTCTACCCAACAGGCAGGAGTATGATGGACGGATGTCCATTACATAGAAAGTGGATTTGAACACCTCGGTACCTATCTTGACAGGAAGTTCAACTTCTCCATGGACCATTCTTTTCGACCCATCGAAGGCTCTGACGACGATATCACTCGGCTTCAATTCCAACCCTTCGCAATCTAGCCGGTCCAGGGCCTTCTTAGGCAAAACATTCAGCGACGAACCGGTATCAACCAAAACATGCGCAAGGGTGGTTCCGCGACACTCGATTGAGATATGCAACGCATCATTGTGATTTCGGCCTTTAGGGGTCAGGTCGGCATCAGAAAAGCCTAATCCATTGTCTGCAGTCAGGCTAGCCACGCAATGTTGAAATTGATCTGCAGAAGTTTCTTGGGGCACATGAGCTGCCTTTAGAAACTTAATCAAAGCTTGAGCGTGCGCTTCTGAGCAAAGCAACAGTGCCAACATGGAGATCTTGGAGGGGGTTTGCCCCAACTGTTCCACCACATCATAATCACTTTTCTTGATTATCCTCAAAATTTCGTCCATCTCTTTCTTGGAAGCTTCCGGAATCACCAAGGGTTGAGCCCTCGTCCTGACGGGCTCATCTTGTATTCCTTTTCCCTTATCGGCGATGGTAGGAGAGACAGCACTAGGAACGAAAATTTCTTTGATCAAAGGAGTTCTGGCAGAGAGCCTTGCTGGTGCAGGGATGATTTCTTTTACTGATGAGGGTCCAAAGACTGCTTTTGGAGGAGCAATCTCTGGAGAAAATATCCTCCCACTCCTGGTGATTTTGCTGGTGCCCGCAATGTTACTAATGCTGGCTTCATCGTCATCTGAATCTTCTTCAATTATTTCAACTTGCTTGATACCATGGTAATATATGTCACCACCATAGTTCCAAGGTATCGACTTCTCGGAGACATAGGGAACAGGTCCCGGCATTGTTATCTTCAAAGGTATAGACTTTGCAGCTGGTGTAATCTTAACTGGCTTTTTGACGGCCTCGGAAAGATTGGCGTGAATGGTTATGATTGAGATATTTTCAACACGAACTGGAACAACAGGAACTTTTTCGAACAAAATTTGTCGGCTATCCATGAGGCCTTGGATGCCTTCCTTTAGTAGCGGACAATCCAACGGCAGAGAGTGGCAACAGTAACAGTCTTTTTTACATCCCGGGAAGATCCCGGCCCTTAACAAATTTAGCTTAATGGTTAACAGTGGAGTAGTCAGATCACTAACGTCAGCAACATACCGATCCTCCTCAATGGCGTTGACGTTCCGACCGTGCTTCGGCATAGGTGCAGAGATCACATTGGGCTTTTCTGGAGCGTCAAACTCTACCTCCTTGGCATCTATCAAGTCCTGGATCTTATGCTTGAGGGCCCAGCAATCGTTGGTGTCATGCCCAACACTGTCTGAATGATAGGCGCACTTAGCATTGGCATGGTAGTGTGGAGAGGATGTATTTACATTCTTTGGCGCCTCTTTGATAGAGGCAAGATTCAATTTCAACAGATGGGGAAGCACCTGCGCTGGGGTCATATTAATACGAGTGAACTGCCGTTGTGGCCTTTCCACCCGTTGCTGATTCGGTCTAGATTGGTTGTAGCGAGGCTGCTCACTCGGAGTGTTTTGAATCATTACGGCCCCCACAGTCGGCCGACGCTCCATCTTCCCCGCTCTCCTTTGAGAATATACCATAGCTGTCTCCTTCTTAAACGGCTTCTTCTCCATACTTGCAGCGACACCCTTCTGAATTTTTCCTGACTTGATGCCAGCCTCGATTCTTTCGCCCGTTAAGATCAAATCAGTAAACCCCGCGGAAGAGTTACCAATTAAATGATTGAAAAATGGCCCAGATAGGGTCCCAAGAAACATATCAACGAGCTCACGATCGGTTAAAGGAGGCTGCACCCTGCCAGCCAAATCCCTCCACTTTTGTGCGTATTCCTTGAATCCCTCACTTGTTCCTAGCGACATACCCTGAAGTTGGGTACGGGTAGGAGCAAGATCGGAATTATACTGGTATTGTTTGTAGAAAGCGGTGGCCAAATCTTCCCAATTCCTGACACTGGTTCCTTCTAACTGATAAAACCATTCCAACTGGGCTCCCGACAGGCTGTCTTGAAAGAAATGAATCCAGAGATTTTTATCAGCTGTATAGGGCTGGATCTTTCTCACATAGGACCTGAGGTGCATTTTGGGGCAGGACAGCCCGTCATACCTTACAAACGCTGGCACCTTGAATTTTGGGGGAATCACAATTCCGGCGACCAAGCCCATGTCTTCGAAATCCAAACCCGGTACCCTCTGCAATTCCATGGCAGCCAATCTGTCTTCTAAACCCTTGTACTTGTCATCAGCTGGAGGATACTGCTGGTCCGAATAATCCTCGTCCTCTTCAACCTCTTCCTCCTCTGCATCAGACTCGGAAGGCACCGCAACCCGATCTCTTTTACTAGTCCCTTCATCAGAAGTAGGAGGAAATTCAAGCACCCTCCGAGCTTCTCTGTCAAATCTTCTCCCCAAAGTAGCCACTCCGACCCTCTTTTTCTTCTTCACTGGGTCCTTGCTCTCCAGATAAGCCTTGATATCCTCTTGACTCTTGACCAAGGTCGTCAAGAGTTGCTGGAATTGTGCATTCTGGGCTTGTAGGTCTTTGACCGTTTGCTCGAGATCCATCCTACTGAAATAAACAGCAGATAGATAAGGAAACCTGGAGCGAGACCTGCTTATGCACATGATGAATGGTATGCTGATGTATGTAATGCATTCAAGGATTTGGGACATTCAAAATTGTTTCAGACAAAGAAGAACGCACGTCATATTAAGAAGAAATCTGTTAATACATAAATGCCCCATGGGCCAAATGTTACAACATAAACCTCTCAAGGCAGAAAGACATTGCGCATCCTCTTCGGTGCGATGTAGGTGTTGAGGGCCTCTTGCTCGTGGAGTCGGCGGGTAAGCTCCAGAACCTTCTTTTCACTGGCGTAGTAGCTAGCTTCAAAAGTGTTCCGTTCCTCCTTGAGCTGAACCCAACTCCTCTGCATTTCCTCCCACGATGTAGGCATGTCTGGATGCAGGATGGTGTAGGGGACCTCTCCTTCATTGACGGGCTCCTTAATCACTGGGAGTACATGGGGATAAGGCATCATCAGACTTTGGGCTCGGGCTCGCACCCACTTGAGGTAGGGCTCAAGAGGGATGGAGTTCTTGTGTCCCAGAGTCTTGCTATCAACCTTGTTGAGTTTTCTCCAAGCTCTGATGAACCTTTGGCGAAGTCCTTGCGTATCGTCGTCGAAGTCAAAAACTAGGCTAGGAATCAGCATGTCATGAGGGCCATCCCTCCGTGCGTACCCAAATTGCCTCAAAGCTAGGCAAGGGTTGTAGGTGATACCTCCCCTAATTCCAAGTAAGGGGACATTAGGAAATTCCCCGCAACGATCGACGATGATGATATTTTCTCTGGACCGAGAACACCAATGTATATCAGAATGAGTGAGAGTCATCAATCGCTGGGACCACCTTATACCTTGATCATTCTTCAAGACAGATTGTGGAAGGTGCGAAATAAACCACCTTGCGAGGATAGGAGTACAGCACATGAGAACACCCCTCTTTCTCATTGTTCGTGTGTAAAATGAGTGAAGGATGTCTCCAAGCAATGTTGGTATTGGATTTCTGGACAAGAAGATTTTGACAGCATTGACATCTACCAATTGGTCAGGATTTGGGAACAGGACCAACCCATAGATAAGGAGTGCCACAATTTCTTCGAATGCTTGTAGGTCCAATGAGTTCCAACATTCTTGTGCCTTCTCAAACAAGAATTTTGCTAAGAATCCTTTGACGCCGCTTCTGGTTTCCCAATGCCCCTTGATTTCAGACGGTTGTAGATGTAATGCTCGAGCAACATCTTCAGGCTTTGGTTCCTTCTCCGTACCGTTGAAGGGTAGTTGATTAAGGATAGGGATTCTTAGGAGTTGAGAAAACTCCTCCAAAGTGGGCACCAACTGATAATCCGGGAAAGTGAAGCAATGGTGAAGGGGGTCAAAGAACTGAAATAGCACTTTCATCATGTCTTCTTCAATGTTGGTGTTGACTAGGTTGAGCAGTCTACCATGTCTTTCACTGAAGGATGAATTTTCCGGAATTCTTGAAGTGATCTCCTTGAGTTGAGGAGAGATTCTCACAAGGTTGACTTGAATGGTATTTCGGCGAGGTATTTCCATGACCTTCAAAACAAGAACAATGATGAAGGTCCAAACCCTTGAAATGGTTAGTAAATGCATATGATGCTTCATGATGTTTATGATGTATGCATAAAACATGTGTACAAGCAAATCACACCAAACCCTAGTTTCAGGCTTGCATGGGGTTTCATAGGTAAGTACCCTCTTGAGTGTAGTTGGCTTAAAAACCTGTCCTATAAATAGTAACCGGGTTCTAAGGAGCTCAATATCACCGGATCGTTTTCATTGTTCATTGTTTTGGTTTAGCCACTTAACTGGCGACCAAAATATTCCAAGAAAACAACCCTCAATGAGTGTAGTATCGAGTATCTACCAACTTCGGACTGCACCAAAGCCGGTCATCTCACTACCCCTAATAAAAGGCCAAGATGGTCAAGTAAGGTTCTAGGTCATTAGTGCTTAGTGACATCGCTCAGCGGCCCCGTACTCTCCTTGATTGAACTCAAGGGTTACCGGTACCCACAAATATGTCGCACTAATATAGCTATTGCTTAGACCGTGTCGGTATACCCCGCACAGTTTCCACAACGTATTGCTATCTATGAATGTTTCCCAAAATCCGGGTGGAGGATCATAAACCCAAACAATAGAGCCAAGGTATAAAGCAAGCAAATCAACCAATTAGTCATGTAAGAAGGTGATCTAAGCCCTAAGGTAACCCCACTTAAAAGTACTCCCCAGCAGAGTCGCCAGTTCTGTGATACGGTGGGAGAACTGACTAGTGTTTTGCGTTCGTATTCGCACTTGTGCGGTTGAGCAAGAGTCGCCACCGACTTTTTATTTTATCCTAAAGGAAAGGTTAAAAAAGCACAGCAAAAACCTTTTGAGATATTTCGTGGGTTCGGGGGGTAGATTATGAAAAGGGAAGGTATTAGCACCCTTTTCATCCATGGTTATCCATGGGCTCTTAGGTACTTGCTTAGATCAATCTTGCCTTGGTTTTCAATTGTATGAAATGGTGCTTTGTGTGTTGTTTTGAAAATGCTTTGAAAAGATGCCTTGTGTTAGGCTAACCTTGTAACAATTCTTTACTCGAATGTTTTACAAAAGGTGTTTTATCTTTTAAAAAGATGTTTCAAGGGTTTGAAAAGTTTGATTTTTTGAAAGTGTTGGTGAAGTGGGTTTTGAAATTAGGCAAGTATTTTCTTTGCAAATTGATAAGTACTTAAGAGTTTATCTACCCTAAAGCTTTCTCAAAGATTTTCGCCGTATTTTAACCCCTTTGACAATTTTGTTCTACCATTGAAATTGATAGGCAATCTTGTATTTAGGAAGTTTGTTCGGGACGGGCGTGGGTCATCGTATGGACCATGAATGCAATGGTGCCAAGTGTCTTTGGCAATTACTTCGAAGGGACTATGATCATTCCATTTAGGCAACACTTTGAGGGACTTGTGATCATTTGCTTTTATTTTGCCAAAGATACTCGACGTGCAAGCATGGCCCATTTTGGAAGGCAACATGTGGGATTACCCTAGAGGGTGCAAGTGTGATTGTGTATTGATTACATGCATTTGTCTTGTATTAGGTTATCTAGCGTTTGATTTTATGTACATACAAACCCTAGGTCTAAACATGGTATAATTGAAAAGCTGTAAATTGCGGAATGTAAATCTACGCTATTACAAAATAGTGTCCGGGAGTGGGGATATAAATGTACAAGGGGATGAGACTTATAGTATTTACAACCAAATCGAATGTCACAATCAAAATGTAAATATCGAATGTACAAATATAAGATAAAGGTGTATAGGGCAATATATTGTGTAAGTGTAAATGTGAGATGTATATGTATATGAATTGTGTAATTATGTACAAGTGCGAAATGGAATTGAAGCGTATTAGGGTTTTGACCTAGATATATGTTTTAATCTTGTATTTTTGATTTATATGTTAATTATGTACAAAAGAAAAAATGAAGTGTTTTGATTAAAACATTAAGTTTTAATTAAAAGTATTTTAGTCAAATGTTTGTGAATTTCGATATTTAGAAAATAAATGTATTTGAATCGGTATGTACAAATGTGCATGTTAATTAAAAAGTTTCAATTTAATTATGTATAAAAAATGTATTTTGGTATTTTATATACAAATGTGTATTAATCTAAAGAAAATGTTTTCAATTTTTATTTATATGATATGTACAAAAATTAATTTTTAATATAATATGTATGTACAAAATATCTTATCAAAAAAATGTCTTAGCCTTATGATATATATATATATATAAAAAAATGTATTTTTTTAATTAAGTGAGTATTTTTACAAAGAATAATAAATAAAAAAAACATTGTTTATAAAAATGAAATAAAAAAGGGTTAGTATACTATATAAATGGTTAAGTAGAAAAAATAATTATAAAATGCTGATTTGCATTGTTTCTGAATTAATTGGGCTTAGAGCAAATGGGGAACGGGTCAGGCCCATGGTTCAGGCGAACGAATTTAGGGTTAGGCAAATGTTTCAGTTTGGTAATGAACGAAGGTTAGGGTTAGCAGCGGCGCTGTGTTGGGTTCGTCTTCTTCGATTATCTCGCTTCCCTGAGTGCTTATCTCCGGCCACCAGCATCATCGTTCAACCCTCTCTTCCCTCCATGGCACGGACTCAGCAATCTTGGTGCACGAGGTTCGGTTTTAATCTTTATGCTCCTTTTTCTTTTATGAATTACATGCGTTGTTTTAGTTTGAACTTTGATTCTTAAACTTATGATATTATGAGGTGGTGAAGAAGAGAAAGGGAGAAGAATGGCTACCTTCGTTTGGGAGATGGAGGAGAGGCGGAGAGTGTGATGCTTCGGAGGCCGGAACAGTGAGGGATGCAGTACTGTGATGAATCTTTGAGCTTGCTTTCCTGGTACTTTCGTTCTTTTTCTATGTTTAGGGCTTTGATGATGATGTACCCTGAGAAACCCTAATGTATTCACTTCTTCATCTTCTTCTTTCCTACTGTGATGCTTTTATATTGTTGCCTGAGTGACTTGAGTTGCTGCCTATGTTGATATTGCTTATGTTGTTGCCTATGTTGCCCTTGACGCTTTCTCTCTTCTTCTCTTGTTGCTTATGATTTTGCCCCTTGAATGACCGTTGAGTTAGATGCCTTCTGGTGCTTTTTATTGCCCGATGATGTTCATACTGAGGGCCTAGGTTGCCTCACCTGTATTGCCTTGAACTTTTACGCTAGTGAGTTGGTTTCTAGTTGGTGTTTTGAGACAGGGGGCTGGTCGTTCAGTTTCTGGTGCAGGTTCTGAGTTTTGTTGTGTTTGATGGCTTTAGTTTGATGACAGGCAGGTTAAGGCATTAGCAGGTATGTGCTTGGTTGGCTCAGTATGTTATGTTGTTTTTACTTCTGTCCTGCCTGAACTGTGTTGTGTTTTCTGGTTTCTTGGATGGTTTTTTGGGTGTGATGGTTTGGGTTTGTGAGAATGATGCAGGTTATGGTGAGGTTTGTGTTATGACAGGGTTGTAGGCTTTTTGTTAGGCGTGTTAGCTTGCTTCAGTTTGATGGGTTCTTGTGAGGTTGGACTGTGTATTGGCTTGAGACAACTAAGTTTGCAGGTTATCTGTTGACAGGAGGTTTGATTATGTTTTGATAACTTGTGTTTTGTTAGGCAGGTATGAGCTTCTTGGCCTCTCTTGGTTTAGTTCTGAGTTATATGGGTGATATTGGTGCTTGGCTCAATCAGTCTCTTTTCTTGCATTATTTCGTCCTTTTGCCATTGGTCTTTGGCGCCTAACCATATTTCAAACTTTGGTTTTCTTCTGATCCATGCTTGCTGGGTAGTTTGACAAAATTTCTTGGCATCTTTTCCATTTCTAGTAACTGTCCATGCTGTGTAGTTTTGAACCATGCTGAATTGTGTCTTCTTTTTTGTATATCTCTTCTGCTGTCCTACTGCCTATGCCTAACCTGAACTTTGCCTATGCTCTTTATCTCCTTTTCTTCTCTCCTAAAGTACAGCTTAGAATTTTATATGATTTTTATTTGTACTATGGTTCTGAAGGGGCCCCCTCCTATGCTGGGAAATGATGAAAACATATTACCTTGTTTGCATATACTTCTCTGTATTCTCATTCTGCCTTTGACAGCTTTGCACTTCTTTGATATTTGGCATTTTGACTTTGCAGCAAGTGTACCTTTGGGTAATCCTTAGGCATTTTGACAGCAATTTCCTTTTTGCTTTGGGTGGAAAGTTGGAATTGGACTTTTTCAGTTTAGTTTGAATTGGAAATTGAGATTCTTATGCAGTCTTGAATTTTTAGAAATTATGCATTTGCATTTCATGAAATGAAATAAAAAATCTTCCCTCTCTGTGAACCGGGAGAAATCCCGTGATTTGCAGAGAGGGTCAACTGATCCCAGTCAGTGGCCCCTAATGATGAGCAATTTTTAACTATCTTTTCCAATTTTAATGCTTTCTGACTTTCTCCTTCTTTTTGCAGATAAAAAAAAAATGGAGCATCGGCATGAAGTGGAGAATGAAGAATTTAGAAATAGGATAGAATTTTTTATTTTTTTTCAGTTTAATTCTTGTACATTATTATCATTTAAATACTTTGTAATAAATATTCAAATAATAACAATTGTAACAATTATTAAATGTGAAATAAAAAATTCATTTGCTATTTAATTTTTCTTTCAATTCCTTTTCTTTAATTGTTCAATTGTTATTTATAGTCCCTTGAAATAAAATAAAATGAAGGTTTAACTTCAAATATTTTAATTCTTAGAATCATAAATAATCAACTAAACCTTCAATGATCAAAATAAATGAATTCGCCATATCCATTATCCGAACACAAAAACTTAATCAGATGCAATCCCCCTTTTTTTTTCACTGATTCTTTTGCCAAGCACTGTAATTCCACATTGCACACATCCCTTTTGACTGGTGAATTCCCACCAACTGCCTCATTTACTGATTAAATCGAGATAACGCGAATTTTAATACGAATCGGGATAAACTGCAAAGTGCGGTAGAACTTAAATTCTTCTGAGAATATGCCCATAACACCTTAATTTCTGATTAAATGCTAGATAACGCTCGCCTGATCAGAATTGAACCAAAAATCATCCCAACCCTAAGCCAACTGTATGAGACAAATCAGAGCTCTGAACATCAGTAAAAAACCCTAATTTTGCTTGAATGTCAAGAAAAGTCCGTTTGTCCGATTCTTGCGCCAGTTTGAAAAGTCAGGAAATGTCTGAAGCTGAGATTGTTTGTAGCAAAATGCGAGGGCAAATTTTGGGGTACAACACATATGATGTTCATGATGTCCATGATGTTTATGTACAAGCATGCATATACATACAAATCAAGCAAGTTCTTAGTTTAGGCTTGCATGGGGTTTCATAGGTAAGTACCCTCTTGAAGTTTGGTTGGCTCAACCTGTCCTAGTAATAGTAATCGGGTTCTAAGGAGCTCAATATCACCGGATTGTTTCCTTGGTCATTGTTTCAGCTCAAGCCTCTTTAATGGCGACCGAAATATCCCAAGAAACTAACCTTCAATGAGTGTAGTATCGAGTATCTACCAACTTCGGACTGCACCAAAGCCGGTCATCTCACTACATCTTAAAAAGGCCAAGTTGGTCAAGTAAAGGGTTCTAGAAGTTCATAAGTTCTTCATGACATTACTCAGCGGCCCCGTATTCTCTTTGATTAACTCAAAGGCTACCGATACTCACAAATATGTCACACTAACATAGCTATTTCTTAGACCATGTCGGTGTACCCCGCATAGTTTTCACAACGTATTGCTATTTATCTATAATGTTTCCCAAATCCGGGTGGAGGATTCAAACCCAAATAAAGAACTAAAATGTAAAGCAAACAAGTCAAACAATGTAAGCAAATAAATGTGATCTAAACCCTAAGGTAACCCCACTTTTAAAACTTCCCCAGTAGAGTCGCCAGTTCTATGATACGGTGGGAGAACTGACTTGAAGGTTTGCGTTTTATCGCAAATCTCACGGTTAGCAAGAGTCGCCACCGACTTTTCTTTTATCCAAAAGGAAAGGTGAAAAAGCACAAGAAAGACCTTTGAGATGTTTTCTTGAGTTCGGGGGGTAGATTATGAAAAGGGAAGGTGCTAGCACCCTTTTCATCCATGGTTTTCCATGGGCTCTTAGTTACTTGCTTAGATCACTTGCTTTGTTTTGTTTGAAATGGTGTTTGGTGTGATTTTGAAAGTATTTTGTAAAAGAGGCCATTTGTTTAGGAAATCTTTGTAATGATTCTCATTCGTAAGAATGTATACAAAGATGTTTGTCATTTGAAAATGTTTTCAATTGTTTGTAAGATGTTTTGAAATGTCTGCGTGTTTGTTTTGAAAAAAAATAGCAAGGATTTGTTGTTTGAAATGGAGCAAGTAACTTAGAAGCTATCTACCTACTCAAATGTCTTTCTCATACATTTTCTATTCCTTTGACATTGTTGACTTACCATTGATTTGGTAAGCAACCCTATCTTTGGATGTAAACGGGACGGGCATGGGTCATCGTATAACCATGATAGCAATGTTGCAAAGTATCTTAGCATTTTTTAGGGACCAAGATCATTTTGTTTAGGCAACTTTTTGAATAGCGTCATCGAGGGACTATGATCTTATATTTGTTTTGTTTTGCCAAGACACTTCGCGTGCGTAACATGGTCATTTTATTTTAGGCAACCAAGTGGGAGAAACCCTAAGGGTGCTTGTGTGCAAAGTGTATCATTTTCATGCTTTTGATTTTGTCTTGTATTTAGGGTTTTCTATTTTGCTTTATTTTGTTCTTGTCATGCAAACCCTAATTACTAATCATGGTATATAAAGCGATAAATTGCGTAATGTAAATGTACTAAGCTATTACAACAATTTTTATGGGAATTTGCACAATATAAAGCTAAATATATTATTACAACCAAATCGAATTTGCGCGAATTAAATAAATATAATACAAATATTTAAAATTCAATGCAATGTGTATGTAAAGAAAGTATTTTTTATGACTTGTTTTTCTTATGTAAAAATATTTAATTTAAACCTAAAAATATAAGGAAAAAATACTTAATTCTTTGAAAGGGATTAAACCCTAATTTTTATTTAAAAGAAAATAATGTTTCTATATTATTATTTTGTGTATTTTTTGTATAAAAAATAATAAATAATATTGTATATGAATATTAAAAATTAAATATGTGCAAATATTGGTATTTGTAAGTATAAAAATAAAAAATAAAAAATATATAGTATATTTAATTAATTATGAGTTTATTAAGAAAATAAATTCTATTCTATCAAAATAAATTAATTTTTTATGTGAGAAATAATAAAAAAATAAAATAAAAGTGTGAAAATAAATAAATCATTTTTTAGTATTTTTTATCATTAAGAAAAATAACTAAATTTATTAAAATATGAAAATATGAAAGAACATAAAAATATAAAAATAGTTAGCCAGGGGGGTGCAATAGCAAGTCAGGGAGGGGTGTTTAGCAAAAACAAAAAGGCCCAAGCAACAAAAAGCCCAGAACCAGACTTCATCCCTGTCCTTCGTTCTCTTCTTCACGCTTTTGCTAGTCAACTTGTAACTTCCTCATGCTTGCATAAAAATGAAAACTCATAACATGAAAAATGTGGCATTTGAGCTCACCATTCCAACCATATAAATTATGTAACCTAACTATCAAAGATCAAAGAGAATTTTGGAATCCCTAAATCGTGACCTAAAAATTTCAGAGATTTCAAGCTTCAAATTCTCTTAGCACAAGTAATATAAATGCAAAGTAAGGATATGTACAGCTTCGTTATGATGAGAACTACATTTTCCCTTCACAAATCGTGGCTTGAGGTTGCCTGTATAGAGAGATAGAGTTTAAGAAAATACCTCCTTTAGTTGGAATCGTGTATGGCAATGTAGGGACTTTAATGGAGGCCTGATGATTGTTTGAGCTTCCTTGAGCTTCCCTGAACCTATTCCAATCCTTATCTTGCTCTAAAGATGGCTGGAACTCCCTAACCAATTCCAACTGCAAGCTTCCAAGTTGAAAATGGCATATGATGAAATAGAGGTTACAGAACAAGGGTGATGGCTTGGATTGACTAGGTATCAAGTGTATAAGATGTTTGAATCAGTTAAACATAAAACGCATGAGCCAAATGAGAGTTGGTTGAGCTTTTTTGCAGAAACTGTATGCTTAGGCATATTTTTGGTGTTTTTCAGTTTGATAGAGTTCTAGGTTCAAGCCAAGCGTGTAATTTCTTGTACAATGTTTGCATATTAGTATAGAAGTGATCCAAAGTCAGCTTCCTACTAGTTGTGTAAGCCTTAGCCCTTTTTGCAACTTTTCTTGTACTTGAAGCAAAGTTGACAAGACCAAGCCCACATGCTTGTACCAGCTTTCCTTAGGGTTGATAATAAGTTTGTACCAATTGCTTGAGACCTATGTATTTTTCTTGTATCAATGGGACAGGTCCAATGCTCCAAGTTGACAAAGTTGCAAAAGTGCATCTTTATGAAAATGGCAATGAAGCCTTTTTGCCCAAAATGGAAATACAACTTGTGTAAAGTTTCAAAAGCAAGGATAAAGGCTTTTTCAACTGAGTATGATTTTAATTAAGGAGTGTATAGAAAGCATAGGACCTTTAAAGCAAGAAATAACCAGCATAGGTTTGGTTTGCAACTTGATTCCATGTGAAAATGGCTTGAACAAAAAGTGAGAAAATGCCAACTTCCTCTCTTCGATTCTCCCTACTCAAAAATGATCTTAGAGAGTTATTGGACATTTTGGAAAGCTTGAAATGTTCTATATAATCCATTTTTGAAATGAATTTTGAGATACCTCTTGGAACTAGGTGAAAAGTTGCCATGAAGTTGGGTCCAAAACCTGCCTAAACTAGGGCAAAATTTCACTAAGTTATTTAGTTCATGAGCATGTATTCACAAATTTATAACTTGAAATCCAAGCATATTTAGGGAAAAGTTTGTGAAGCAAAGTTGTAGATTTCATGGAGGACTACAACTTTCATGTTGGGAACTTTTCTTGAATCAAAATGCATCATGGTGAAAAAGTGGTGCAAAGTTGAGAAAAAATAAGAAAAGTTTTATACTTAGAAAAATTCTAAGTTATGAAAAATTTCAAATTCAAACCCTAATTTTCAAATTTGGTTTTCTTGCTGAACAAGTTTCCTATTTTGACATATCTTGATGAATTATGACTCTTGGTACTTGATTTTGACCAAAAAGTCAAAGTTTGACTTTTCATTATACAGTTGACTTTTGATCAGTTGATTGCAAATTTCATCTATCAATCCAATGAACTTGAGATCTTTTGAACCATGTAGTTAGGTAAAGATGATGCCATTGAACCCTTGAAATCATGATTGAACTCAATTGGTCATTGGCTAGGTTAAAAATCATAAATTGCCCTTTCTCAGTCAAAACCCTAATTTTGACCAATTTGCCCTTTTGATGATTTGATCAAATTTCTTGAGGAGTTGTGATCCAAACTTGATCAAATGGTACATATGAATCTAGAATGTTGATGTGGATAAAAAATTATGAAGTTTGACTGTAAATTGGCCATGGTTGACTTTTTCCCCAATACAACTGATTTTTAGGTCAACTGTCCAATTGACTGATCAAAAATGTGGTTCAAGGCTTGAAACTTAACATGAGCAATCTTAGGGGTCCAAAATGATGTATGAAAGTCACATGAAACATTGGTGGTCCAAAAATCCTTGTGCAAACTCAAACCCTAATTTTGGCTTATCAGTGCAAGGTGAGATGTCTTGATAAATGAGAGGGAAAATTTTGGGGTACAACACCTGGACCTAACCAGATACTAGTGCAACTTCATCTCTTTCAAGCAAGTTACTATGAAGCCTGGACACGACCAGATACTAGTTCAACTTCATCTATTTCAAGCAAGTTACTACGAAGCCTGGACCCGACCAGATAACAGTAAATCATAATTTTAAAGTTACTAAAGCCTGGACCCGACCAGATAATTGTTTAACTTCTTCAAATTGCTGAAACTTGGACCCGACCAGATAACAGTTCGAGTTGCTAAAACCTGGACCCGACCAGATACCAGTTAACCTCAAGATCAAATTGTTGAAGCCTAGACCTGACCAGATCACAGTGAATCTCAATTTCAAGTTACTGAAGCCTGGACCCGACCAGATAGCAGCTTAATTCCTACCAATCACTAGTTAAACTCATCTTCTCCAGTAGAGTTTGCCACTATCCCCAGTGAGTTACTGTAAAGCCTGGAATCCGACCAGATAACAGTTAACTTCACTATCCCCAGTAAGTTGTCATGAAGCCTGGAATCTGACTAGATAACAACTAAACTTTCTCCAATCAGGAGATAACTCCCCAGTAGAGAAATGAATAACTAAAACTCCTGAACTCTTTCCCCAAACAGAAATCAACACTCTCCATGGAGTTTTCTCAAGCCAAAGTCAATGTTCCCAAACTAAGTTTTCCTCAAACAACAAGAAAGGAATTCCCAACAGAAACATTCGAAACAAAGTTTGAAGACACATTTACTCTTCAACACCAGTTCGGAATTTGGCTTCCCAAAGCTCCCCAACATTTGTCAAGGATTTATTTTCCAATACAAAGATATATTTCAACAATATTTCACATTCATACATCATATTACATACATGATAAATGCATACAACATAATATCATTTATTTTGAGAACATCATCAAGCCATACATACATCTGTATGCAACTAACCCTCTTCCTTGCAGGAAAAGTCAATCAATAAGACAAAAGATCTCTTCTGGAAAATACTACCAACATGTCTCAAATAGGTCAGAGATTAATTCCTGAAACAAGCAAGGGAAACTATCTCTATGACCAACAAAAAGCGGGTTCTGGATTAATACCTGACACAAGACATGACAACTATCTGTGAACAACTGATTGTATATTAATACCTGAAACAAGACAGGGCAACTATCTACATGAAGCAGATTAAAGATTAACTCCCGAAACAAGATGGGGAAACTATCGTTTTTTCTCTTTGGTCAGATAAATATCAATTCCCGAAATAGGACGGGGCGACTATATTTATTACCAATGGTATGAACTCCCGAAACAGGACGGGTTTACCAACAAACTGTTCGTAGATCAATTCCCGAAATAGGACGGGGTGACTATCTTAATGACAAACGCTTCCTTCATCACCTCTGTTGGTTCAGTTTAAATCGACCAATGGTTTATCCTAATTCTGTTCCGGTAGACATTTTCTCTGGTTCAGTCAAATCTACCCTAATATTTTTTCTGATTCTTATCCATACAAAAATAAATAGAGACATCTGTTGTTTTAGTATAAATCGACCAAAGATTTACCCTGATACTTCTTCCGATCTCTATCAACAATCCTTTGGATGGCATCTATAAGCCCATCTTCGATGATTCTCAACCACTTCTGGATGGTTTCTATGAGCCCATCTTCGACAATATTTTGTCACTCTCCAAATGGCATTTGTAAGCCCATTCTCGATACAATAAATCCAAGGCATTCCTTGTGCATCAGCGAGTGCAAATTTCTGGGCACTCTAGTGTTCAATCATCTTCCACTTTTCAAGTTTAAGAAGATTGAACAGGGGCAACTGTTGTACCCCAAAATTTTACCTCCCATTTTTTCATTTAAGATGCTATCTTAGGGTTTCTAAAATACTCAAAATGTCTTAGGGTTTGATCAGACGGATTCTCTTCCTAGGAATTGAGTCAGAAACTAGGGTTTGGTATTTCTCAAGAAAAATTGAGTCTTCAAGGTTTCAAAAGGCCTTCATGGTTTTTCATGTATTCTCAAGAATGTTCGTGTCAGTTTTCAAACTTTGCATCGCAAGTTTGCTCAGTCAATGGTTCAAGATGATTGAAAATGAACTGCATTGACCAAAAAATCGACCTTTGCAAGATCAAGTTCAAATGATTGTAACTTCTTCATTATTATATATTTTTGAGTGTTTCTTTTTGCGTATGACTCTCCTTGACGTCATCTCCATTTTCTCTTTACAAGTCAAGAGCCGATTATGTTCAAAAGATCATCAAAATTCGAATACTTTAGAGGTCACTTCCTGGATTTCTGACCTAATCTAAAATAACTGTTACTTGACTTCCAAGAATCGTAATTTCCTTAATTTTCAAGATTTTTGAGATGATTATTTATGCATATTTTCATAAGAGATGTTGTCTACAAGTTCTCTTCAAGAATCGAAGGAAAACTGTGTTTGGAAGACTTTGAAAGTTAACAAATCATCACAAATCATCTGTTTGATTTTGAATGTTCTTAACTCCTAATTTTGATTTATACCATAATTGTTTTCTCAGGACCTTGATTCTCATGTTGAAGTCGTTAATGTTACAAGATCGTTGAATATTCTTAAATCACATGTTTTGTTCGCGCAAGGGGTTGAATTCGAGTTTGACAACTAATGTTCATTTGAGTTAGGTGCAATATACAAGTTTCGTTTTGGGCACAAATTCTTGTGAAACCGTGAGATGATATATGAAGGTTGAATTCAAACCAAGTTCAAGCAACATCCATAATATTTTATTCATTCATCTTCAAGTTACAACATTCATTCAAATTTCATTTGATCAAGATTCTTTCCAAGGAAGTACCAATGCGTCATTCATCATTTTTCAACTTTTATTTCACAAGTCCAAATTCGATTCATTCTTTATTCAATTTCAAATCAATACATATTCACAATTCAAAAAAATATACAAAGTCAAGATGTTTTATCAAGTTCTTCTACAACAAATATTCATTACAACTTCATGTTTACATAGGAGTTTTCACTACTACAAGTTTTTCGTCCATCAAAATTCCTGAAGCATTATTGACTTGGTCTTCAATCTCTTGTTTCCTAAAAGTTTCATCATGCTAAGATTCACCATTCAATCGCCTTGCCGTTTTCCATACTGTCACATGAAACAAACCAAAGACGAAGTTAGCAAGCATCGTAAAAAAAATTTCCAAGCAAGAATTAGTGATTAAAGAAGATTTGTATCTCATCATTAGGATTTGCAATTGGAATCAGAAATTGAAAAAAAAGGTTTTGTTTCAATTATAAGTCATCTCCTCCTAGTTTGCAAATCACAAAAAAAGCTTTGGTTCACAAAAAGGGAAAAGAAATTCACAACTATTTCATTGTAAAACAACTCAAAACTGCACGGCAAAAAACGGTAGCCCAACAACTCAAAGCAGCAGCGCAACAACTCAAAACAGCAGGGCAAAAGTGCAGCAGCAAGCACAAAAATAACACAAACAATAAGCAGTATAAAAACAAGAAGCACAGCAGCCCAAAGCGACATATGTAAAGCAACAAAACCAAAGCAACAGGCCAAATAGTCAGCAGCATCAAATGTAACAATGCAAGCTATCAAATAGCTCACAAAAAACCTTATGTCATCATTTTCCTAATATTGCAAACCCT
The DNA here is from genome assembly GCA_948472305.1 of Vicia faba. Taxonomy (NCBI): domain Eukaryota; kingdom Viridiplantae; phylum Streptophyta; class Magnoliopsida; order Fabales; family Fabaceae; genus Vicia; species Vicia faba. The sequence goes on from OX451739.1 coordinate 974,126,590, forward strand.
TCAGAAATTTCAAAATGCAAAATAGTTTGCATCATTGAAAGATAAAGAGGAAAGGGACAAGTTTAGAAAGATATCGCCTAGCCCATACAACAGTTCAAACAGCCCCACAAAACCAGCTCGGTCAAACCTGTACAAACAGTCCAAAAACATGTTGCCAACTGTTATAATTGCTGCCCAAAAAACCTACATCAACCCGCTACACTAGTCCACCAACCTTGAACAAAAATGGAAAAGCAAACCTGTTACAAGAAAAGTAATAAAACAGTGAACTCAAACAGTTCAAAACTCATTTATTCCCCCCCCCCCCCCAAAAAAAAAAATCCACCCTCATTTCATTATAAAAAAAACAGCAAACAAAAGAATAAGCAGGGCCATTGATATTAAAAAAATATACACTCTCAAACTTCTGTAAAAGAAAACAGAAAAATACACTCAAAAAGACCTCTCTTTCACTCATACTGCTGTTTGTTGATTCCAAATAACAGTAACAAAGAAACTCAGCAAGTGAAAAACAGAAAATACCAAAAAGAGAAGGAGTTAGGAGCATCACATTACCTCATCTTTGGTCTTTATTATTTGCTCGTCAGAATTGTTAATCGTTGGACTGGCTCCAACCGTGTAAGTGCCTCCTTATTCTCTCAAAACTTCATTTTTGTCATTGTTGTATTACTGTAGTTTGTTGTTTTATGCATAAAATAAAAATTTTGTTGCTACTGTCATGTAAACCACAACCCTGTTATTAAACCCCAACTCTGCTCTCAAATCTCACTTATATCAAACCACATTCTACATCAAAATTATAGAATAATAAATAGCAACAATCATGGTTTCATATAAAAAAACAAACAAAACGAAGTCCAATAAAGACGAATACGCATAGCTGCACATTTGATTTATAGAACTCATACCTATTGTATTCCCAATCTTCCCAATTCAATTTCTCTTCACATCTGCTTCTTTTGGTCCCACTCTCGTTGATTTATCAGAGAGTTGTGTCACTTTTATTATCGGTCACATGGATCCTCCTTAGATCTGTCAACTTGCGACATTGAATCGAGCTTTTAACGCTGCTTCTTCTACTGATTTTGTTTGGGAATCAAAATTGCCTTCTAATTATCATCTTATTCTCAACAAAATCTTTAATCATTTTCCAATTGATTTGGGTAAACGTGATATTTACATTTCTCTTTGTCGCCTCAATGATCTTGACAAAGGCACCAAGAAAGTTTGGCTTGATAGAGGAAGTATTCAGTTTAGTAGAGAAAGAGAAGAATCATTGGCAGTGGGAGTAGAAGATGAATAGGGTTTAGAGAAGGGCAGAAGATACAATTTTTTTGTTTTTGTTTTATCAACAATGGAAGAAGTATATTTGAGTGCTTATTGAAAATAACAAAAAAAATTCCTCTTCCCAAGATAAACCGCTGCGGTGCCTCTTTGCTTTGTCTAGGGTTTCTCCAAACTTTTCCTTGTTCATTCCAAACCGGGTCAGCCCATTGGGCTGCTGGCCCATTCAACTATCCACTTTCCCTTTTGTATTATTAGATGCGTTAGAAATAATGAATGAAACAAGTGGTGCAGCGGTTAAGGTGTGTTGGTTTGGAGGAAAGGTCCCGGGTTCGAGACCCCCTGGGACATTTTCCTCTTTTCCTGATTTTAGTTTTTTTTCTTTTGGTAATAAAAAAACACTTCTTGGGCTCTAATCTCTAAAGCCCATTAAAAAAAACAGCATCACCCCCTAGTTTGCTATTTGTAATTTCTTTACTATTTTTTTAGGTTAATTTAGATTTGCTTTAATAACTCGATAGATCTTAGTGTAGATTTAAATTAGCGTATTTTTATTATTATTTATAGATAAGTTTAGATTTGATTTAATACCTTAGAATTTTTTAAGTTAGTTTAGAACTTTTTATATTAATTTAGATTTAATTTTTTTAATCTTTAGTTTTAACTTTAAAACTCAATTAAATAAAAAATATATAATTTCAAAATTAAGTTATTTTCTTAATTAGTTCAGGACTTTGTAAATAATTTCGTCAACATTTTTATATGGTTTGATAAACTTTCTTTTGAGATATTTAGTTTATACATAATAAAATTCAAATAAGAATAATAGAATAGGTTCTTTATTTTCTTTCCAAATTTCTCATAAACAAAAATGCCAAGAATTTTATTTCCACATTTTTACTTTGTTAATTAATTTTTACTTCATAGATTGTTGTAGTTTTAATTAATTGTTCGATTCGATTTGGTTGTATTGATTGCCTATTTGGACTTTTAATTGCATTGATCCATCCCTATTTGTAAATTTGTACTCCCCATTCCGAAAGCTCTGTAATAGCGTATAATTTTAATTTCCATAATTTACTGTTTTTCTTTATACTGTATAGTAATTAGGCGTGTATGGAAATATTAAAACCAACCACTAGATAACCAAATCAAAGAACAAATTAACTTGAATCAAACACACTTTTCACACGCGCACCTCTAGGGTAACCTCACTTGTTGCCTCGGAAAAAAAACAGTCATGTCCCTCGAATGTGGGACGCTTTAGCAAAGACCCTTCGATAAAAAGATCGTAGTCCCTCGATGTCCCTCGATGTTGCCTTCGGTAAAACGATCTAGTCCCTTACGAAAATTGCTAAAGCGTCTCACAAGTTGCCTTTTATGACTGTATGATTGGCTCGCGCCCGTCCCTTCATATCCAGTGATGGATCTTCTTACCAATCAATGGTAAGATAGAAACATCTAAAAGAGGAGGAAAAGAACAAATACCTTTTGAGTAGGTAGGACGCTCGTAGTTGCTTGCTCACAAACTAAAACCATTTCCATATTTACACTTCCAAAACATCTTCAAAAACAAATATCTCTTTGAACTATTTTCAAAACCAACACTTTGTATACATTCTTATAGAGACGAGAATCATTATAGAGTTTTCCGAAACAAAGGCATTTTCAAAATATTTTCAAACTTGCACCAAACACAAACACATTTCAAACAAAGCAATTTCAAAAGTGAGCTAGAAAGAAACTAAGAGCCCGTAGATAACTACGGATGAAAAGGGTGTTAACACCTTCCCTTTTCATAACCTACCCCCCGAACTACGAAAAAATTCTCGAAAGGTCTTTCCCGTTCTTTTCACCCTTTCCTTTATTGGATAAAAGAAAAGTCGGTGGTGACTCTTACTATTCACAACAATTGCAGTCAAACGCAAAACACCAAGTCAATTATCCCATCATATTACAGAACTGGCGACTCTGCTAGGGATTGATGTATTTAAAAGTGAGGTTACCTTAGATCTAGATCACATTAAAATTATTTTATTGATTTTTTTACTTTACATTTATGGGTCTTTGTTTGGGCTTGTTTTGATCCTCTACCCGGATCGGAGAACACCATTAGGTAAGTAGCAATAGATTGTGGAAACTGTGCAGGGTATACCGATATGGTTGAAGTGATGGATACATTAATGTGACACATTTATTGGTACCGGTAGCCCTTGAGTTTATTCAAGGAGAATACGGGGTTGTTGTGTGGTATCATGAAGAACTAACTGACCTTAGAACCTTTAATTGAATAACTTGGCCATTAGGAATTGGTGAGATAGAAAACTTTGGTGCAGCTCGAAGTTGGTTGATACTCGATACTACGCTCATTGAGATTGGACTTTCGGGATATTTCGGTCGCCAATAAAGAGGCTTGTGCTAAAATAATGCTCGAAGAAAGATCAGTGATATTGATATTCCCTAGAACCCGATTACTTTCTAGGACAGGTTGGACCAACTAAACTTTAAGAGGGTACTTACCTATGAACTCCATGCAAGCCTAAACCTAAGGACTTGTTTGCTTTGTGTGTTTATGTTTAGTTGCACATAACATCATGACATCATAACATGGAATTTTTCACTAACCATTTCAAGGATTTTTAGGACTTATCTTTGTGCTGTTTTGTAGGACATGGCTTCCACTCGCAGGAATACTATCATGGTCAACCTCGTAAGAGTTCCTCCTCAACTCAAGGAGTTAGCGTCGAGGGTTCCTGAGCATTCTCCATTTACCAAAATACATGGCCGACTTCTCAATATGGTTACCTCGAGCCTTGATGAAGACATGATGAAAGTGATCTTTTAGTTCTTTGATCCTTTACATCATTGCTTTACATTTCTTGATTAACATTTAGTGCCTACCATGGAGGAGTTTTCTCAGTTATTGGGAATGCCTATTCTTAATCAATTATCCTTCAACGGTATTGAAAGAGACCCAAAACCTGAGGAGATTGCTCGAGCTCTACATTTACAACGGTCCGACGTTGTGGCGAATTGGGAAATAAGAAGTGGTGTCAAAGGGTTTCTAGCCAAGTTTTTATTTAAGAAAGCTCAATATTTTTGGGATACTCTGGATTTACAAGCCTTTGAAGAAGTGTTGGCCCTTCTCATCTATGGGATGGTACTATTCCCTAATCTGGACCAACTCATAGATGTGAATGCCGTCAAAGTTTTTCTGTCTCAAAACCCGGTGCCTACCATACTTGGAGACATCTTGCACTCTCTTCACACTCGCACCATGAAGAGAAGGGGGACCCTCATGTGTTGCACTCCTCTGTTGGCTAGGTAGTTTATTTCACACTTACCTTGATATGTTTTGAATAATGAGCAGGGCATGAGATGGCCTAATAGGTTGATGTCCCTCACACATTCGGATATTCATTGTTGTCCTTGATCTTTGGAGGACGTTACCATCATTGATCGCTGTGGGGAATTCTCTAATGTCCCTCTCCTTGGAATTAGGGGAGGAATCACCTATACCCTTGTTTGGCGTTGCGACAGTTTGGGTGCTAGGAGGGATGGTCCTCATGATGCACTTGTCCAAGGAATTGCATTTGAATATGTGAACAATGTCCAAGGTTATCGTTAGATATTCATACGAGCTTAGGGCATGGTGAACAAAGTTGATAGCAAGACATTGGGACATAAGAACCCCATTCCTTTGAAGCCTTATCTCAAGTGGACGCGAGCTCGCGCTCAAAATCTCATGATTCCTTCTGAGGCCATTCTACCTATCATCATGGAGCCTATTTGTAATACGGTGGGAGAATTGACTTGGTTGTTTTGCGTTTGATCGCAATTGTTGCGGATAGCAAGAGTCGCCGCCGACTTTTCTTTTATCCAAATATGAAAGGGTGAAAAGAACGGGAAAGACCTTTGAGATATTTTCTTGAGTTCGGGGGGTAGATTATTAAAAGGGAAGGTGTTAGCACCCTTTTCATCCATAGTTATCTATGGGCTCTTAGTTGCTTGCTAGATCACTTGAAAATTCCTTGTTTTAAAATGTGTTTGCGGTGGGTTTTGAAAGTATTTTTGAAAAGCGCCTTCATTGAGGCACACTTTGTAATGATTCTCGTGTCTATAAGAATGCATATAAAATGTTGGAATTTTTGAAAATATTTTCATGTTTTGAAAGTGTTTGGTGTGTTTGAAAAGATGTTTGTTTTTAATATGGATTGTGAGAAAGCAACTAAGAATGTTCTACTTACTCGAAAGTATTTTTGTTCATTCCTTCCTTTGATATTGTTATCTTACCATTGACTGGTAAGAAGCCTTATCTTTGGATGTAAAGGGATGGGCGTGGATCATCGTATAGTCATAGAAGGCAACCTATGAGACTTTTTAGCAATTTTCGTTAGGGACTAGATCGTTTATCAAAGGCAACATCGAGTGACATCGAGGGACTATGATTTTTTTATCGAGGGTCTTTGCTAAAATGCCCATATTCGAGGGACATGATTATTTTCCGAGGTAACAAGCGAGGTTACCCTAGAAGTGCACATGTGTGAATAGTGTGTTTGATTGCATGCATTTTGTCTTTGAAATTAGGGTTTTCAAACGATTGATTTTATCTTTCCATACAAACCCTAAGTTACTAGCATTTTATATGAAAAGCGATAAATTGCAGAAAGTAAATTTACTACACTATTACATCATTTGGGGATGGGGTGTAAAAATTTACAAACGGGGATTGTAAGAAATTAAATCCTAATTATATATTACAACCATATTGAAACTTGAATAATGTATAAGGAATATAATGTACAAGACAAAATGGAAAAAGGAATAGATTTGTTTTGTTTTTGTTAAGGAAATTTAATTAAGTTAAAGAAAAGAAAATAAATAGGAAAATATTTTTGGTCTTTTTCATTGTAAGAAGTTAAATAAAATAAACTAATTAACTTAAATATATTTTTGGTGTTTTTGTGTAGAAAACAGTTTTTGTGTTTTAAAACAATTTTTATATAGAAAACAGTTTTTTGTGTTTAAAAACAGTTTTGTGTAGAAAACAGTTTTTGTGTTTAAAATAGTTTTTGTGTAGAAAACAGTTTTGTGTTTGGGCCCAGGGCCTGGTTGTTTGTTAGTAAACAGGGGGTCAGAAACATAAAAATGCCAAGGCCCAGCCAATGGAGGCCCAGACACTCTTCCTGCAAACAAAAAGAAATGAGGAAATCTGGAAAAATGACAAAAGGTCTCGCTTGGGCTTGAACCCAGGACCTTCTACATGACAAGAATTTTAGCGCACGCTGTTTGTACCACTGGAGTGGTCTGTTTCATCCTTTGGTTATACAGCTTGCACAAAATATAAAATGAATTCAATTCTGAATGTTTGAACATGGCTTCATCTTACTCCACTGTTTGAGCTTCGAAAGGCTTCATTTTTTATCCAAATCAAAAGATTCTAAACATCAAACCTGCACAAGATTTTAAAACGAATCTAACCATATGACTTTTAAAAATCTATGGGTCGAAAGTTAGCATGAAACACCAAAACTAAGACCTAGTTGTTCAGAGATAAAAATTTTAATGTGCAAGCAATGACAATCGAAACTATGGATATGGTCAGCTTCCTAGATAGGATATCTACATTTTTCCTTCACAAGGTATATACAAAATGATGTTTGAATGAAGAGTTCTAAGTCTTAGAAAACTTACCTCTTGAAGTGAGACTTGAGGGACTTCGACAGAACTTCCAGGAATAATTTGATGATGGACTAAGCCTGCTTCGACCTCCCTGAAGCTATTTCAATTGCTACTTTGTTTTGAAAGTCACTGAATCGAAGGGCTCACTAACTTCCTTGAGTGGGTTTTTTGAAGGCTTTGGGAGTGTCCCAAGGCTGGTATATGAAGCCAGGGGGATGAATCGAAAGGCTGATATATAGGAGCTAGGGGGTGAATCGAAAGGCTCACTAATGCATGAAGGGGTTTGAGATTTTTGTGGTGTGAAGTCAGGATATGCCAAGTTTTATGCTTGGTTTTGAGTTTTTTTGAGAGTTTGAGAATTTGAGAGTGTTTGAGAGTGTTTGAGAGTGTTTTATGATTCTTTTCCACACAACAAAAGTCTGGCCTTTGATTTGCAAAATGGTCTCTATATTTATAGAGAAAAGGTTAAGTAACCAGATTTGTAAGATAACAAACTATGGTTTAGTTGAAAACGAAAAAATAAATTTGAATCAATTTTGATGGTTCCCAATTTCAAGTACAAGTGGGGGCATGATGTTTTTCTTTGGGTGCAGGAGATTTGACTCATGATTTTGACAGTGCTTGTGTTCAGATAAAATCAGGTTGGGAGCTCAAAAAGCTGACTCTATGATTAAAGTAATCTTTATGAAAAAAGGATACGTAACTTTTTTCCATTTCATCCAAAAATGGTATAATTCAGTGGATAAAGCTTCAAATCTTTGTGTAATGCATCACAAATTTGTGTAAGCCTTTGATTATGTAAAGATTAAGAAGCAACATAGCCTGACAAGTGAGATTTGGAGGATAAGCTTATGAGATTCGATCAATGTTCTTGAACCAAGCTTGCTCGAAGGGTTTAGAGTTGGATTCGAAGTATGTTGCTTCGAAGGAAACCAATACCCGAATCAAAGCTTTGTGGATTAAACATGCTTGTATGAGGCCAAATGCCCAATCGAAGCTTGTAAGAAGATAGCAATTATCCAATCGAAGCTTGTATGAAGATAGCCATTGTCCAAACGAAGCTTGTATGAAGATAGCCATTACTTTGTGAATCAAAGAAAGCATGCAGAAGGCCACTACTTTGTGAATTAAAGCAAGCATGTAGGAGGCCACTGCTTTGTAAATCGAAGCAAGCATGTAGGAAGCCATTGCTTTGTGAATCGAAGCAAGCATGCAGGAGGCCACTGCTTTGTGAATCGAAGAAAGCATGTAGGAGGCCACTGCTTTGTGAATTGAAGCAAGCATGCATGAGGACACTGCTTTATGAATCGAAGCAAGCATGTAGGAGGACACTGCTTTGTGAATCAAAGCAAGCATGTAGGAGGCCACTGCTTTGTGAATCGAAACAAGCATGTAGGAGGCCACTGCTTTGTGAATCGAAGCAAGCATGTAGGAGGCCACTACTTTGTGAATCGAAGCAAGCATGTAGGAGGACACTGCTTTGTGAATCAAAGCAAGCCTGTAGGAGTCCATTACCTTCTGAATCAAAGTAAGCCTGCAGGAGGCCATTGCCTTCTGAATCAAAGCAAGCCTGTAGGAGGCTGTTACCTTTTGAATCGAAGAAATCTTGTAGGAGGCCACTACTTTGTGAATCGAAGCAAGCCTGTAGGAGGCCATTGCCTTCTGAATTGAATCAAGCCTGTAGTAGGCCATTGCCTTCTGAATCGAAGCAAGCTTGTAGGAGGCCATTTCCTTCTAAATCGAAGCAAGCATGTAGGAGGCCATTGACTTCTAAATCGAAGCAAGCCTGTAGGAGGTCATTGCCTTCTGAATCGAAGCAAGCAATGAAGGAAATCATTGCTTAATCGAATCTTATGAATCAAGCTTGGTTGAAGGAAGTCAAATGCCCAATCGAAGCTTATAAACCAAGCTTGCTTAATCGATTTGATGCTTGAGAGCCCAATATGATCCATGGAAACTACATGGGGCATTAAAAGTCCAATTGTACTTGTGCAAATTCAAACTCTAGTTTTGAGTCATCAGTGTTCAGGAATTATCTTGAGCTGATTAAACCTTATGCAGTCTTGACCCAATAGAAATATTATGAGGAAATTCGTGAGAAATGAGAGGGTAAATTTTGGGGTACAACACTATTGCCGAGGGAGATGTTCCTTACACTATTCTCCATCCTGACATGCCGACTACTATCGAGGAGTTGCAAAGATCTTGGATTCAAATCAAAGGGGAGCGAGACACATTTGAAACCCAGTTCTACGCAAGCGAGAAGAAGGTTCTGGAGCTTACGAGACAACTCCATGAAGAGCAGAGTTTGAATGCTTACATTGCACCGAAGAGGATGCGTTCATGGGAAGTTTGATTCTTTTTTTTAGGAGTTTATTTTGTGTTATCTTTGTTTCTTCCATTGTAAGACCAAGGGGCATTTTTATAACCATTTGAACTTATTAATGCAATTAATGTTTGCTCTCTCTTTGTCTAAGCAAATTTAAATTTTAAGAGTCCTTGAAATCATTTGCATATGCATTTCATGCATCATGACATGGGCAGGTTTTCAAGCACAAGTTTCCTCATCTTTCTACTGTTTATTTCAGTACGATGGATATCGAGCAAACCGTGAAAGACTTGCAGAAGCAGAACTCTCAATTCCAAGAAACTTTGCTGACACTGGCCAAGGGACAACAAGAGCTGATGTCATTACTGGTGGCCAAAAAGAAGACTAAGAAGAAAGCACTGATCAACATGGGGAAAAGGATTAAAGGTCCCCTCCGTCAAGTGCAAGTAGTTAAAGAGTCATCCAAGGAAGACGAGAACCAGGACGAAGATGTAAGGAGCACCCGCGTTGGGGGTGCAAATGATCAAGCATCAGAGGATGAAGACTACTTTGATGAGCAGTATCCATCGACCAAGGATAAATACAAGCAACTGGAAGAGAGGCTAAAAAGCTGTGGAAATTCAAGTCGTACCTGGCTTGGATTTTGGTGATTTGGGCTTGGTACCTAGGGTTGTTATCCCACAGAAGTTTAAAATTCCAGTATTTGCTAAATATGACGGAGTTTCGTGCCCAAAACTTCACATGTGTGTATATTTCTTCCAAAAGAGTCTGTCTGGGACTCAGCTAGAATCATTCTATCAATTGGAGGGTTTCTGCATCCACACATGGGAAGATCTAGCCACTGATTTTTATCATCAGTATCAATACAATGCCGACCTAGCACCAACCAGAGTTCAACTTCAATGTATGACAATGGGTACTAATGAGGGGATTAAAGAGTACGCACAAAAATGGAGGGATCTTGCTGGTAGGGTCCAACCACCACTAACTGACATAGAACTAGTTGACATGTTCATGGGTACATTAACTGGCCCATTTTTTAACCTATTGATTGGGAGTTCTTCGTCTGGTTTCACCGAGTTGATACTAACTGGTGAAAGGGTAGAAAGTGGCATTAAGAGTGGGAAAATTCCCATGACATCTACTTCCGCATCCAATATTGTAAAGAAGCCCTTCCGTGGAAAGAAGGAAACAAATGTTGTGTATGGGGCAAGGGCCCATACCAAGAAGGATCACCGACCCTCTGTTAATGCTGTGTTAATCTCCAACCCTCCATTTGCTCAAAGGCAATCATCCAACAATCAACGATCTGAAGTTCCTCGAAGACAGTTCACGAGGATAAGCATGTCATTGTCCCAAGTCTTACAACATATGTTGAAGGAACTTAGTGACATTGCGTGATCCACCATCCAATCCAAACATTTCATCATCTAAGTATAATCCAAATGCCAAATGCCCGTATCATTCCAACAGCCCTGGACATGAAACTGATCAATGTTGGGCTTTGAAGAATAATATTCAAGACCTAATAGACAATAAAACAATTGAATTTGATCTACCTGCTACTCCAAATGTGATAATCGCACCAATGCCAACCATGGAAAATGGGTGAAAGCCAATGATTTGGGATGAAACTGCGAGGGAGCCAAATCTAAATGGGCAAGAACTGCCACCTGAAGATCTGAGAAGGGCAGCCGAATTCCCATCTCCCTGGAAATGTATTCATACATGGGAAACCAATAAATATTGAATGGCGAACATACTCGTTCACCCTCCCTAGGGGATAATACTCTTCACGCCTCCTTGGCACCTGGCGAACTCGTTTTGCTCCCCACTGTTGTAAACGCCTCCCTGGGGAAGGAAGCAAAAAGTGAGGCTATCCCCTAGGGCTTCGGGGAAATCCACTCACGGGGCTCCGAGGTCGTCTGCTCCTCCTTGGAAGTCTCGATCTTCTCGACCATATTTTCATCCTCGGAATCAATGGCCATTTTCACCTGAAAAGTAGAGGACAAAAGTGAATTCGACGATCAAACCAAATCCACTCTTCCACTGCTAGTCGAGTGAAAAGGCGTACGGAGACACGAGAAACAATATCCTCGGGCAAATCCCTTACTCAAAAAGCAAAGCAAGGATAAGAATAAACCCTCTCGATTGGCTCAAAGCCTCCCCGACAGGATAATCCTTAAACCCTCACGAGGAGGGTCTCCCGGGCACACTACCCAGAAGTCTGTTTGAAGACTCATCAGAAACTTCATACATTCATCAGAAAGTTAATACATTCATCAGAAATTGATACACTTATCGGAAAACTCGTGAGTCTACCAGAAAAACTCATGAACTCCGACGGTGACAAGCAAGCTCTCCGCCACAACTACGGCCCCTTTTCGGCAAAACATACATATCTCGTTTTTGTCCTCACCCTCTCGTCGGTGATCGCGTCATAAAGTGGGATAACCACTGTGAAACACCAACAACCACCAGAGCAACACTCACTCTAACTAAATCCATCCTATCTACATGCATTCTAGTCAAAAGCAATGCTAAGTCTAGCTTAAAAAGAAGTGAAACAGAAAATTTACGTGGTCAGAGATATTCAAAGTTGTGCTCAAATTTTTCTGTTACAGAGGAGAACGACGACAACGACGGAAGCTTGGAGCAGAGAAAATTGAAGAAAAAGGAGAAGCGAAAAACACAAATGGCCTTCTGCTTCTCTTATTTATAGAGCGATCTCAACTAACGTGCACACACATGCACGAAGTAGGGAGACACAAGGATCATCATTAAACCCTAGCCCCTAGACAGACATCATTATGCACTTTAACTGCAACGCGTGGCTTGATGCAGGCATAATATGCAACCTTTGTAAAACCAATCAACTGTTTAGTTTCTCGTGCACCGAACACGTCAGGAAACATTTAAGTTCCTCTTTCATACTTGTCCTAGAGGAATCACAGAACGTCCCCATCTCCAGTAACTAGCACCTATAGCATGGTTCCCTCCTTGATACATGGGCTGACTCTAAGTCATTGCTCCTACGCCCATGAACAATAATTTGGAGGGCTCCTGTTCTGGTCTGGCCTAATGGCTAAGCAAGGCTCAATCCACTTCTAAGTTTAAGACAACCTAATAACCTTGGCCCAATCAATCGGGATGGATAAGGGGACACTTTTCCCTTATGCCCCTCAACAGGGGACGCATGGTCCGTTGACCTCCAGGATCAACAAGATCGTCTGCTCAAACAGGCTAGTCCTAATCCTACATGCCGCACGAGGACAACCACCCAGAAACAACCAGAATCATGCTTGCCTATGAATACTTCTCTGCTCGTTATAACGACTAATTCCGAACATCTTTGCCCGTCATAACGGCTAGTTCTTGGTAGTTATCTATTTTTGAGGAACCTCATATCCAGACCCAAAAATAGGACCAATGACCAAGCGCCGGGAGCACTATATAAATCCTCACACTTGTGAGGGTCAGGTATTCAATATCCAACATTCTACCCTAAAACCCTAAAATCTCTTGTATCTCTTTGCACCCTTACTTACTTGAACATCGGAGTGCCTTGCAGGTACACCCCTCCTCCTAAATTCCAACATCACAAACACATATATCGGCCCAATACAGGTTCTGATCACTGATAAGATCATCAGTGTAGGAGGTTGATTGGATCCTTTTGTTATTTATCCAATACACAACCAAATTTGGCTTTTAGTGTCGGTATTTAGAGTAGATTCATGGAGAGACCGAAGGTGTCTCATTTGACAGCAGCCAAAAGGATCCTAAGATACGTCAAAGAATCTATTGGTTGCAGAATTCTCTTTTCTACATCGGACACAGGCAAAAAATGCAATTTGCTCAATTTTACCAACTCCAATTCGTGCGGAGATAAAGATGATCGAAAAGTCAAATAAGCTGGAACTAAGTGATTTTCTCGAGGGTGTAACCTGTTACACATTCGCAGTAACCAATTACCATTGTTATGTTTTTAGTTTTTGTAGCAGCTGTAACCGGTTACAGGTTTTTTGTAACCGATTAGAGACAGTTAATTTATATTTTTAGCTTATGTTACTTATATCCCAATCCAACGTGAAATTATACAAATACCCAAGGGGTATCCTCATTAATAGTTAATGCAAATGCATATTCTCACCCTCAATTATACTCTCTCTAAGGCTCTGTTTGGTAAAAATAACGGTTAACTGATAAGTTAACTAATAGTTTATAGCTTATGGCTGATGTCTGATGACTGATAGCTTAATTTATAGTTGATGACTGATGACTTATAACCTATAAATTAATTGAAGTGTTTGGTAAAATTAACGATTCAACTAACTCATAAATTAAAATGACATGAAAGACATTTAATATATAATTATTTTACTATAAATTAAAATAAATCATAAAGGATAAAAACGAATTTTAGTTAAAATAATAAGTGTAAAAGTGAAAGAACAAACGATAAACTATAAGCTATAAGTTAAAATGCTATTTAAAATAACGTCTGAAAAATAAGCTATAAGCTAGTAAAATAAGTTATAAGCTCATGATAAAAAGATCTTTATCAAACAAATCTTTATTGTCATATGAACTTATAAGCTATAAGTTGTAAGTTATAAGATAAAAAATTATCATACCATAGAGTCTAATTTGCTCTCTCTTTTTTTCTCCACTCTCAATTTTATTTTATTTCACCAAACTTGTGATTCCAAATTCTAACACTATTAGCTTTTGTTTTACTATTTAGAAATCTTAAACTTATCTAATGTTGACTATACCAGAATGTTTTTTAGCATTAACTATGTTTTGGAAAAAAAATACACAAATAACTATGTTTCGGAGGAAATTACGTAAATAATCATGTTTCCAAAAAGAAAGTGAATTAAAGAGAAGGCGCCACTTGAATTGACGCCTCCTATATATTTTCAAACTTTTTCAATTATCTGCAGATTTTTCTATAGATTTGACATTACCTGCAGACTTACCTGCGGATTTTCCTACGGAATTACCTGCGAGTAAATAGTCTCAGGTAAATCCACAAATAAATCTGCAGGAAACTTCAAATCTGCAGGAAAATCCGTAAGTAAATAGGAAAAATTGGAAAAAAAATTAGGAAATGGCTAGACGCCATCTCACTTGGCACCTCCTTTAAAAAAATCAATGTGTGCGCCATCTGAGATGACTTTTGCATTATAACATTTTATAAAATATGATCATTTGCGTAAATTTATCCAAAACATGATTATTTATGCTTTTTTTTTTCAAAACATGATTATTCCTAAAAAAAAATTCACTATATCATGTAAAACAATATAAATTTATTTTTTAAAAGGTCAAAATTATTTATATGTAGTGCTGCTAGTGCACAGATAAAAAATCCACATAGAATCAAATGCGAATCGCGTTTGGATTTTAAAATCTGCTGTATCATAAATATAAGAATTTTCAAAAGAAACAATAGTAGAGAGGGTGAGAATAAAATACACTTATCTCAAGTTGTCCTTTGAAGCAACATTAAAATAATAAATCACGACTATAGAACAATTATTAGACTATAGTGCATATGAAACGGATAAGTCCAAAACCTGAATCCTCACACTACACTCATCCTCAAAAATGGTTCTACACATGGTGACTTTAGTGAGGCTTCATCTACAACTAACAAGACCTATAGCTGGATTCTCAACCAGCATCATTTTGCTGCTCAAGTTGTTGTTGGGTTTCAGATTCTTCAAAGATGAAGCACTTTATCAATCGAGGTTGTTTCTTTTTCGATTAGGTCAAATAGCTTTCAACAGTGAACATCAGGTTTCTAACGTAGCAAGAATGGAACGTGCTTTAAGGTTAATCTTTCCAAGACATGTTACTATTGTAACCAGTTCTAATTCAACTTCTTCACAATCAGATCGTGAGTTGGAAAATCAACAGGAGGAAATGTTTTACTCGCTTTCAATGATGGCTCTTTGATCGTGTGTGATTGGCTTACTTTGCTTGATTTATTTTTAGTTTTGGTGTAATCCTTAACTTAATTAATTTATAGTTTGTGCTTTCTTTTCTTTCCCTTTACTTGTTTTTTCCACCGTTGTTCAATGATCATTGAACTTGTGGTTATTGTATCTTGTCTTATCCATGTGTGTGGTTGTAGTGGTATTTGTTTTGATGCTTGTTTTGAATGATTTTGACCATTTTCACGAAATATTTATGAAACAAAAACTAGTAACTATTGAGATTCTAATTTATTGTGTCGAAGTTGGCTGTTCGACAGAAATAAGATAGTGTCAAAATTAGTTTAGTGTGTGTTGAAATATTGAAGAAGGTTGTTCGATAAGATTTCGACTTAAATATATTTTGGTAGTATTAACTTAATTAGGTATTTTGAACTTTTGTATTTTTAGATTATGGCTTAGGGAGCATGCAAATTTAAAACTATAAATATGGGGTAATCTCTATTATTGTAATATATTGAATACTTACCGTTGCAAATAAACTTCAGCTTGAAGTGTAGAGATTTTTTTTTTTTGCAGGAAACTCTTTTCTACTTCCCCTATTTTCATTAAGCCCTAATTCATCTTTTCTCAATTATATTTTCTTTTTTCTTCCATTAATAATTGATGTGCAAAATCATTTTGCAATCAAGGTTGGTTGAATCACTCAATTGAAGAGTGAAGAACAAGGGATTTCGATCGGTTTGATTGAATCTTGTTCATCAAGATTGATTCAAAATTCTCTATAATTTTGGTGTAATTCTCAACATCTGGTATCTAGAGCTCTGACTGAGCGGTTCAAGGCAAGCAAAACGTGATGGCAGTTAATCATTCGAATGGACATTTTTCGGCGAGTCTTTCGATTCTGAAGAGTCTGAATTATGAAAATTGGTGCAAGCAGATGAAGGTGATTTTCTGTTATCAAGATCTTTGAGATCTTGTGAAGGAAGGTGTATCATCGCTTACAGAAGAAGCGAAAGGTGAAGAAAAGGCGGTACACAAAGAATTGAAAAGGAAAGATTACAAAGCTCTCTTTTATAATTCATCGATGTGTTGATCTAGATAATTTCAAAAAGCTGAGTGATGTTGAATCAGCGAAAGAAACTTGGAAAATTCTGGAAAAAAATTGTTTAGAGGCGTAGAAAAGGTGAAAGAGGCGAGGTTACAAACTCACAAAATTGCTTTAGATGGGAGAAAGTGAAAGCATAACTAATTTCTTAACTAGGGTTATGAAACTAGTGAATCAAATCAAGATATATGGAGAAGTGTTGACATCGAGATCAGTTGTCATAAAGATCTTGAGGTCCTTTGCTCCAAAGTACGATCACATGGTGATAGCCATAGAAGAGTTGAAAGATTTGTCAATATTGACAAAAGAAGAGCTTCAAAGGATGCTTGGTTCTCATGAATAAAGAATGGATGAGAGAGTTGTAGGAAAGTAGAAGAGTGATATGGCTCTGCAAGCGCAATCAACAAGAGAAAAGAAAGAAAAAAGAAAGTGGTTCGACAATTGTTGTACCCCAAAATTTGCCCTCTCATTTTATCAAGATTTTTCCACACAAGACTTCTTGGACTCAAGATAGGATTAGGGTTTGCTCAGCTCAAGGCATTACCTTACACTGATAACCTGAAATTAGGGTTTGAGTTTGCACAAAGATTTTTGGACCATCAATGCTTCATGTGACTTTCATACACCATCTTGGACCCCTAAGATTGCTCATGACAAGTTTCAAGCCTTGAATCACATTTTTGCTCAGTCAATTGAGCAGTTGACCTAAAAATCGACTGTATTGGGGAAAAGTCAACCATGGCCAATTTACTGTCAAACTTCATAATTTTTTATCCACGTCAACATTTTAAACTCATATGTATCATTTGATCAAGTTTGGATTACAACTCCTCAAGAAATTTGATCAAATCATCAAAAGGGCAAAATGGTCAAAATTAGGGTTTTGACTGAGAAAAGGCAATTTCTGATTTTTAACCTAGCCAATAACCAATTTGGTTCAAGCATGATTTCAAGGATTCAATAGCATCATCTTGACCTAATCACATAGTTCAAAAGATCTCAAATGCATAGGATTGACAGATGAATTTTACAGTCAACTGATCAAAAGTCAATTGTACACTGAAAAGTCAAACTTTGACTTTTTGGTCAAAATCAAGTGCCAAGGGTCATAATTCATCAAGGTATGTCAAAATATGAAACTTGTTGATCAAGAAAACCAATTTTGAAAATTAGGGTTTTGAATTTGAAATTTTTCATAACTTAGAAAATTTCTAAGTATGGAAAATTTCTTATTTTTTCCCAACTTTCCACAACTTTTTCACCATGATGCAATTGGATTCAAAGGAAACTCCCAACATGAAATTTGTAGTCCTCCTTGAAATCTACAACTTTTATTCACAAAGTTTTCCGAAAAGATGCTTGGATCTCAAGTTATGAATTTGTGAATAGAGGTCCATAAACTTTTTAACTTAGTGAAATTTTGCCCTAATTTAGGCAGGATTTTGACCTAACTTCATGGACATTTTTCACCTAGTTTCAAGAGGTATCTCAAAATTAATTTCAAATATGGATTGTAGAGCATATTACAAGCTTTCCAAAATGTCCAAGAACTCTCCAATATCATTTATGGTTAGGGAGAATCGAAGAAGAGAAAATGGCAATTTGTCACTTTGTTCAAGCCATGTTTACAATGTTACAAGTTGCAAATAAGTTCCTAGCATGCTTGTACCTTTCATTACAGGTCCTAAATCACTTCTACACTCCATAATTAAATGCAAACTCAATGGATAATGGTTTTGTTTTGACTTTTGAAGCATTGCACAATGAATTAATCCAAAAATGGCATAAAGTTCACAATACTACTTTGATAAAGCAAGCCTTTTTGCAACTTTACATTTCTTGAGCCATGGACCTGATCTTTTGTTGCAAGAAAGATCCACAAACATCAGGCAAAGTATATCAACCCTCTGTAGTCCACAAGCTAGCCTGTACAGGCCTTTGGCATTGCCACTTTCAACTTTCTTCAAAAGCAAGCAAATTGGCAAAAGTCAAGATAACTTGTCCATCTGATAAAGATAAGGCTTGGCATCATTCTAAACATCTTCAGAAACTTGTCTCAAGAAAAAACACGAATTCACAACATTTGAAACTCTCCCAAACACCAAAAACACAAGTTTCTGCCCAAACAGGGCATCTTCTGTAGAACCCTTGCCAAATCAATATTGGCTCGTGTGTTTTTCATTTTAAGACTTCAAACACTTTACATATATCCTACCTAAACTATCCAGGCCTTTGTCTTGCAACTGTAACCCCTATTTCAAACATCACCATTTTCATTTTGGAAGATTGCATGTTGACTTCTACAAGGAGTTTCAGCCATCTATAAGGCCTGCTAAGCATTGGAAAAGCTTGAGGGAACTTCAAGGAAGCTCACACGATCTTCAGGCCTCACTCAAAGTCCCCACATTGCCATATCCAAACTCAGTTGAACAAGGTATTTTTCAAATCTCTATCTCCTTATTTAGGCATCCTTAGGTCACGATTTGTGAAGCAAAAATGTAGTCCTTAACTTGCTAAAGTTGTACATATGCATAGTTGTTATTTATATTAACTAAGTAGTTAGAATTTGAAGCTTGAAGTTCATGAAAAAACTAGGTCAGAAATTAGGGGTGATTAAATTCTCTCTGATCTTTGAGAGTTAGATTATGAATTTTATATCACTGGAATCGTGAGATCATAAGCTACAATTTTTGTGTTATGAGTTTTTGATTTTATACAAGCTAGAGCAAGATACATGATTGTACATAGAAACGCGCGCAGGAAGCCAAGGACAGGGATGAAGATGATGTTCTGGGCCTTAGCGCCTTTGGGCCTCTTGTTTTGACTATCCACACCCCCTGATCCACTATCCACACCCCCTGGCTTTATTTTATTTAGTTTCATATTTTCTTTTCATTTTTATATATTTTTTTTTTTTGAACCATAAAAAATCATGAAAAATATTTTCTTTATTTTTTACATTTTATTTTATTTTTTATATTATTTTTTTGGCATAAAAAATAGTTTATTAGTAATAATATACTTTATTTTCTTAAATAAATTATGAATATATTTGAATAAATATTATACATTTTTATTCTATTATTTTTCCCACATAAAATATTATTTTCACATATATTTTAATTTTTAATATTTATGAATAATTTTATTTATTTTTCTTGTACATAAATGGATAAAATAAATGATATAGAAAACATATTTTTCTTTTAAACCAAAAATTAGGGTTTCACCCTTAAAAAATAATATTATTATTTTCCTTATTTTTAGGACTTAAATAGTTTTATCATTTCATACATAAAACAATTACAAAAAACATTTTGCATTCATACATTTTATTGCATATTTAAATAATTGTTTATTTATTTATTGTACAAAATTCAATTGGGTTGTAATAATTTTTAGGGTTTTATTTTGAGCAATATCCCCCATTCAAAACTTGTATCCCCCCTCCCATAATATTGTTGTAATAGTTTAGATTTACTTTACGCAATTTATCGCATTATATACATGTTTAGTAAAATTAGGGTTTGTATGATAAGACAAAAATCAAACAAATAGCATGACCTAACACAAGACAAAATGCATGTAAAATGACAACACATTGCATACAAGCACCTCTAGGGTTTCACCCACTTTGTTGCCTAAAAATGGCCATGGTATGCATGCTAGGTATCTTGGCAAAATAATACAAAACAAAAGATCATAGTCCCTCGATGACGCTATCAAAAGGTTGCCTAAAAACAAAATGATCTTGGTCCCTCAAAACTTGCTAAAGATACTTGGAAATATTGCTATCATGGTCATACGATGACCCACGCCCGTCCCGTTTAACATCCAAAGATAGGGTTGTTTACCAAATCAATGGTAAATCAACAATGTCAAAGGAATAGAAATGTACAAGAAAGACTTTTGAGTAGGTAGATAGCTTATAGTTACTTGATCAATTTGCAAACAATCCTTGCTATTTTCAAACACACACACATTTCAAAACATTTCCAAACAACTTTCAAAATATTGAAACATTTTTCAAAAGACAAACATCTTTGTATACATTCTTACGAACGAGAATCATTACAAAGATTGCCTAAACGAAGGCCTCTTTTCAAAATACTTTCAAAACCACACAAAGCACCATTTCAAACAATTGCAAAAGCAAAGCAAGTGATCTAAACAAGTAACTAAGAGCCCATGGAAAACCATGGATGAAAAGGGTGCTAGCACCTTCCCTTTTCATAATCTACCCCCCGAACTCAAGAAAACATCTCAAAGGTCTTTCCTGTGCTTTTTTACCTTTCCTTTTGGATAAAAGAAAAGTCGGTGGTGGCTCTTGCTAACTGCAACATTTGCAAACACAAACACAAAACCTCAAGTCAGTTCTTCCACCGCATCACAACAATAAAGGTAGATGAGGCCTCAACAATTTGACTGGTCAAGGAAACCAGCAAGATGGTAATTCGCCGAGTCAAAGAATACCCTCATATCAAAGAAACCAAATAGCTGGTGTTGTAGTTAGAGGAACAAGTGGTGGTCGGAAACATGAAAAAAGTCACATTCACTATTTCAATTTCCAGAAGTATGGTCATTACTCTAGTGCTTGTTCTGGAAAACAAAAGAATCAAGACAATGATGCAAAGTTTGTAAAGCACGAAGAAGAAGAGATGATGTTGATGATCACAACAAGATATGAAGAGAGATTCAAGGACCAATGGTACTTGGACTCAAGATGCTCATCGCACATGTCTGAAAGGAAAGATTGATTTTCCAACATTAAGTACTCGATGAAGAACTTAGTGAAATTTGCAAATGACAATACTATAGTAGCAGGAGGTATTGGCCATGTTATGATTTTGAGGAAAGATGGTAAAAGGTATGAAATTTCCAATGTATTGTGTATACCAGGCATGAAAAGTAATCTTCTAAGTATAAGGCATTTAGTCGAACCGAATTACAGGTGTGGATCGAAAAAAAGATGATGGGAGTTGTCAACTCAGGTGGAATGTTAATATTGAAGGCTCCAATGTCTCAAAATAGAACCTTCAAGATTGAACTTAATGTGATAGAGCACAAGTGCCTTGCGACTGCAGCTATTATAGATGAATAGATATGGCACTATCGACTTGGACATCTCAATTTCAAAGACATCAAAGATTTAAAAAGAAGAAATGTGGTTTCAGGATTACCAAAAATTGAAATTTCAAATGAAGTGTGTGAAGAATGCGTGTAGGCAAAGCAACACAAGAATAGCTTCAGCTAGGATATATGCATGAAGCAAGTCAAAGGCAATTCTTGATATCATATATTCTGATGTATGTGGTCCTATCCAGTTGAATTTGATTGGAGGTAATAAATACTTTGTCACATTTATAGATGATTTTAGTCGAAGACTACAAACTTACCTGATCAAGCATAAAAGTGAAGTGATCGAGGTATTTTCCAAGTTCAAATCTATGGTCGAAAGACAAAGTGGTTGAAAGCTCAAGATTTTGAGGACTGATGGTGGTGGAGAGTATGTGTTGAAAGACTTTGATGCTTTATGTGAGAAAGGAGGGATTATGCATGAAGTGGTGCCTCCCTACACTACACAAAAAAATGGAACTGTTAAAAGTAAGAATCGAACCATCATGAAAATAGTGAGAAGTATGTTGAAAGGCAAGCATTTACCTAAGGAATTTTGGGATGAAACTGTGTCGACTGAAACATAAATTTTGAATAGATGTCGACTGCAAATGTTGCGGTAAGCAAGAGTCGCCACCGACTTTTCTTTTATCCAAATTAAGGAAAGAGTGAAAAGAACAGAAAAAGACC
Organism: Vicia faba; assembly: GCA_948472305.1. Classification (NCBI taxonomy): domain Eukaryota; kingdom Viridiplantae; phylum Streptophyta; class Magnoliopsida; order Fabales; family Fabaceae; genus Vicia; species Vicia faba. The sequence continues at coordinate 974,148,743 of OX451739.1, forward strand.
TTTTCGAGAATTTTCTGAGTAAGGGGGGTAGATTATGGAAAGGGAAGGTGTTAGTACCCTTTCCATCCGTAGTTTCCTACGGGCTCTTAGATGCTTAGCTCATTTTGAAATACCTTGTGCTTTGTGTTTTGAAAAAGTAGTTTGAAAATGCCTTAGTGCGGCGATTCGCTTTATGATAACTCTTGTATCAATCCTCAAGAGTGTTGATAAAGCATTTTTTGAAAGTGTTTTGAAATATTTTTGAAATGTTTTGTGTAAGTGTGAAAATTTGTTTTGAGCAAACATCTACCAACTATCTACTTATACTCAAAAAGGTTCGTTCTTTTCCTCCTATCCTTTAGACATTGCTATCCTACTATTAGCGAGTAGGTAGCCCTATCGTTGGATGTATGAGGGACATTCGAAGGGACGTACAGTCATAAAGGCAACATATGGAGACGCTTTAGCAATTCTGTTTAAGGGACGAGATCATTTACCGAAAGGCAATACTGTAGGGTCATCGAGGGACTATGATCTTTTAATTTACGGGTCTTTGCTAAAGCGTCCCCATTTTCGAGGGACATGACTGTTTTATTTTTCTGAAAAGCAACCAAAGTGGGCGTACCCTAGAGGTGCATATGTGCAAGTGATTCAATTTGGTTCATTTATCTTTGTTATTAGGTTTGCTAGCGCTTTGTTTTCAGTCTTTCCATACAAGCCTAGTTACTAACAATTAATATTTTGCAGAAATTTAAAGTGCGGGAATCGTAAATCCTACGCTATTACAATGCTTTGGGGAGGGGGATATTTACATGACCAGAAATTTGGGGGAAAGAAAATAAAGAAAGCAGTAAAAGCCCTAGTTTAAGCTATTACATAATGTCAGCAGATACATTAGTATAAAAAATGCGAAAATAAACAATGCGCGCGAAATGGGAAAGAGACGTTTAAAACCATAAATAAACTAAATAAAATAAAATCTTTTTTTGGTTTTTGTTTATTTTAAGAAAATTATTAAATTTAATTAAATAAGAAAGACTAAGTTTAATCCTAATTAATTGAATAAATAAAAGAAAACTAAATCTAATATTTTTTGTATTTTTGTTAAGAAAATATTTGAATTAAAAAAAACCTATGTCTAATTGATTTTTAATTAATTAAAATAAGTCAAAATAATTAAGTTAATTTATTATGAAAATTAAATTAATTTGAAAAAACCTAAGTCTATTATTTTTTTATGATTTTTTATTTTTATATTACTATAAAAAAGATTTGAAAATAATATACAAATAAACAATAAAACAAATAAATAAATAAAGATAAAAATTGGGCCTTATTGTCAAAGCAAAAAAGGGGGGGTGTTTGAAATTCGCTAGGCCCATAAATCAATAAGTCCAAGGTCCTGCATGATCAGGTGCACGTCAATCTTGAGGTCACAGGGTGGAGGTGCACTCTGGCTGTCTAGATCCTCTTGCATCATATCTGATGGCCCAAACATGAAGACATATGGTGAGCCCTTGGGGATGTAACACATTGAATCCTACAAAGAAATGTTAGAAAATGTAAAATGAAGACCTGGGTATCGAACCCGGGTTTCCTCCTTGCACACTCTCTTGCCTTACCACTCAGACATCTATTTATTCGTTGATAAAAGCAACAAGATTATATAATATACAAAATCAGTCAATTTCTTTTATTTTTCAAACGTGCGCCCAATAAAAATATGTGATTTTTCCACGCGGAATCCACCTGAGTCAACCATTTGCAGAGGTGCCGGAGTCAAACTCCGATCACCCTCTCCGGCCATTTGTCTTAAAAGTCCCTGTATCAACAAAACCAAAGCTTAAACGTTCTTAAACCCTAACAATGGTGACCTACGATCCTGGCACTATAACTCACATGAAATATGTCAGAACATTTGCAAGCAACTATAATAACGTGAATATGTAAAGAGAATCAATTTATATTACATGTAGAAAGAGTTTGAGATTGCAATACTATACCCAACCGGAGTGACTGAAACTTGTGGTTCTTGTGGGTGTTGGGCTTGTGCAAAGGGGGTGGAAATGATCCCTAGAGACTTCAGGAACACGCTTAGGCACTTGGATTGGACTGAAAATGGCTGGGAGTCAGGTTTTGGATTTTCACGATTTTTGTATTTTTTGCAATTTTTGGGGTGTTCTCTAGGTTGTATGTATGCGTGAGTTTGGCTTGCAAAAACCACCCTTATATAGAGGAGATGGATGGGACAAGGTAAGGAAAGAATCAAGCCTTAATCATTTGTATTGAAGCCATGATCCTACATTTAAAAACTTACCATAACTTGAGATTTCATGCCATTTTCAAAGCGGGGTGAACCTGGTCACATTTGCACGAATTTGTGGGCTCAAAACTGATCTAAAATATCAGCCCACATGCCCAAAACAAATATCCATTATTTTATGCATTTTATTTTATATTTATTTGAATAAAATGAAATAAAATGTGCATAAAATAACTATAAATTGCAAGGCATGGTAAGAATGATATTATAGGTCCTCTATAAGTTTAGGAAGATATTTGAAGTACAAGAAATTAAGCCATTGACCTAAAAGTTTAAGTTTGCTCAATGCATAATTCTTGAAATTTCCAAAATTTTACCAACTTGGGCAAGCCATAACCTGCTCAATTTTCATCTCATGAAGATGACCTATGACTTTTTGGAAATCCCGGGATGTCTAATTCAATCCCTCTTTTTATCAATTTTGCATTTGGAGACTTTATATTGATGTAAATGGTCTTGACAAAAAATGTCTTTTGTTGACTTTCTGAAAATGACCTGTAATGTATGAGCTTGTATCTTTCAAATGGTAGATCTCTTGGACTTGAGGGAAAAAGAGAAGTTGTAGGTAATTTGGTTCTCTTCAAAATGAGCTTTGGTTGGGGGAAAATGGATGATGTATGTGAAAGTTATGCCTGGTCAAAGTTCAGTTGACTCTTCCTATAGAAACCCTAATTTAGCAATTCTTGACTTTTGATACATTAGGAGCATTTCTTGAGGAATCATGATCAACCCTTGATCAAATGATGTATATCACTTCAAAATGTTGATGTTGACCAAAAATCTTAAAGTTTGACTGTATATAGGCCACAATTTACTTTTGACCTAGTATAGTTAATTTTCAAACATTTGAGCAATTGACTGAGCAAACTTGTAGTGTAGGGCATGAAATTTAGTATGGTCAATCTTGAAGGAATATTAGGACAGTGGAAAAAATTTGAGACCTTTGGAGTTCACACATCTTGGTGAAAAGTGAAACCCTAATTAGAGGTTCATTGCTTAGGAGGAGAATTTGTCTGGTTAATTCTTGGTCATCCTTGAGCAACGGGGACCCTCAATGAGTATATATTGAGTAAAAATGGAGGCCAAATTTTGGGGTACAACAGCTGCACATGTTAAATATTCTTAAACCTAAGGATTTAGATTGGCTTGCCTGCCTTTCGTGATCTAAAGGTGGAAGATGATTGAATACTAGAGTGCCCAGAAATTTGCACTCACATGAAGTAACACTGATAATTGATGATATCGGGAATGGGCTTACAGATTCCATTTGGAGAAGATGACAGAGAGTCGTCGAAGATAGGCTTAAAGATTCCATCCAAAGTAGATGTTGATTTCATAAATGGTCCCTTTGTGGGGGATTCTTGTTCCTGCTGTATGAGGAAGACTTTGTTGGGGAATGTGGGTTTCTGTTGTTCTCCCGCTTGAGGAAAACTCTATGGGGAATAGAGTCTAGTAACTTCAGTTGTCCAAGGCTCTGCTGAGGATTTGTCTCTGTACTGGAGAGATGGGAGTCTGCTGCTTTCTGGTTGAAATCTAGGCTTCACAGTAACTTGCTATGGATAATGGAGTTAAATGTTACCTGAAAATGTACTAGAAAGAGCCTGTGTATGGCTGTTTCGGGATTAACCCGTGTTAGTATGCATCTGAATATATATGAGAAGGAGCCTATGTGGAGCTGCTTCAGGATGAGTTTGTGTTAGACTGCATCTGGATGATAAGAAGGAACCCGTGTGAGATTGCTTCATCTGGTCATGTAAATAGTTTTCATGTCTGGTTTTAGGTGTTAATCTACAAATCAGTTGTTCACAGATAGTTGTCGTGTCTGGTTTCAGGTATTAATCTGGAACTTGAAAATTGTCGGTCGTTGAGATAGTTGTCCTGGATGGTTTCAAATATTAATCTCTGACCTGAGAAAGAAAGATAGTTTTCTTGGCTTGTTACAAGTGTTAATCTTCAATCTCCTTATGTAGATAGTTTTCCTGGCTTGTTTCAAGTATTGATCTACAATCGATCATCCACAGATAGTTGTCCTGGCTTGTTACAGGTATTAATCTGGAACTTTTGTTTTTGTTGGTCGTTGAGATAGTTATCCTGTCTGGTTTCAGGTATTAATCTCTGACTTGAGAAAGAAAGATAGTTTTCCTGGCTTATTACAGGTATTAATCTTCAATCTCCTCATGTAGATATTTTTCCTGACTTGTTTCAGGTATTAATCTACAGTCGATCGTCCACATATAGTTGTCCTGGCTTGTTACGGGTATTAATCTGGAACTTTTGTTTTTGTTGTTCATTGAGATAGTTGTCATGTCTGGTTTCAGGTATTAATATATGACCTGAGAAAGAAAGATAGTTTTCCTGGGTTGTTATAAGTATTAATCTTCAATCTCCTCATGTAGATAGTTTTCCTGGCTTGTTACAGGTATTAATCTACAGTTGGTCGTCCATAAATAATCGGTCTGGCTTGTTATAGGTATTAATCTGTGGCTTTGCAACATTGGTCACATAGATAGTTTTCCCGTCTGGTTTTGGGTATTAATATGTGGCCTGTTGTATTTGTTGGTAAATCTGTCTTGCTTCGCGAGTTCATACCACTTGGTCGTGTAGATAGTTTCCCCATCTGGTTTCGGGCATTAATCTTTGACCTGCTATGCATAAGTTGATAGTATTCGTCTGTCTACGAATTCAACCTGAAAAGGTAAAGTCAGTTTCATACAATGTCATGATGTATGAATTGCATGATGCTCTCAACATAAATGAGACTGTGATATATGCACTTGTGCTACATATTCCATGATGTTTGTAAAATGACGTATGAATGCAATGCATGAACGTGTCAGTCATTCTATTGCAATGTTGTTAAACTAGGGAAAATAAATCCCTGATTGCAGCTGGGGGTGAAGAATGTAGGTCTTCAGATTTTGTTTGAAGTTGATATGCTGGGAGACGGATTTCCATTATTAGAGAAATAAACTCTGTTGGGGGAAGGGAAACTCCGCGAGCTGTTTGGGGATTTTGTTGAAATCTTGCTAGGGAATCTTGAGAAGCTTGGCGACTTCACTGGGGAATCTTTTTGTTGGAGTGGTAATTTGGAGATTCTGCTCTACCGGGGATATGAGGACACTTGACACCATTAGGCTGCATACTGAGAATATGGCAGTGACCTTGTAGTAGGATGTCTCTGCCTCTGTACCTGCTGAAGAAGGTATCTGTTGGAGAAAATATCTGCGGGGATTTTATGGACGACCTTAGATATTGTCCAGTTTCTTAAAGCCATTAGCAACTGTCTTTCTATTTTTTATGCGTACATTTGTAAGAAGTAATTATATTCAAATTCATATGTTCAAAAATAATCACTGGACGTTTTGTAAACAAAACAGAAAAATAAAAACAAATAGTTTTGCACTTTCAAGGAGATAGTTTTGTATTAATTTTGAAGAAGCATTTTTTGTACAAGGAGACGAACATCCTAGTAAGAGAATTCCGTTGTAAGAATAAAACTATACAAAAATAGTATACAAAGAAAAACAGCTATGTGGAATAATTCCATTGGATTCCCGTTCTACTATTGCCTTTATGTCTTTGAGCATCTCATATCTTTCGCTGCTTGTCTGAAGCTGACTGGATTGATTAGTACCATTTAAGCTTGATATTTGGTACTTAAGATTAGTTCTAAGGTGATCCAACGAGACATAGCTATACGCTTTAAATCCCTAACTTTTTCCTGGACCACCCTTTCGGGTTTTCAGTCCACCGGGATACCCTTTTTTGCCCAAGTCGCCTTTTCAGGTTTTCGACTTGTCGGGTGTATAGCCTTTTTTATGTATATCCCTAATTTTTTTCCGAACCCTTTTAGTTCGTCGGGATGCCCTAATTTTTTCCTAGGCCAGTCAACCTAGCGGGTCTTTGTTCATGCGTAGTATCTTTTAACTATGTCCACATTTACCAGGTGTAGAAGGTCGTCACCGTCCATAGTAGTTAAGATCATGGCTCCACCAGAAAATATGTTCTTAATCACAAATGGCCCTTCGTATGTGGGAGTCCATTTTCCTCTAGGATCACCTTGCATAAGTATAATGCGCTTGATTACCAGATCACCAGCCTGATATACTTGACGTCTGACCTTCTTGTTAAAAGCTTTGATCATACGTTTTTGGTACATCTGACCATGACAAACAGCCTCGAGCCTCTTCTCGTTAATCAGGTTTAATTGGTCAAGTCGAGTCTGAACCCATTCGTCTTTGCTCAGCCCTGCATCCTTCACGATTCTCAAGGAAGGGATCTGGACTTCAATGGGTAGGACAACCTCTATACCATATACCAAAGAGAAATGAGTTTCCCCTGTTGATGTGCGCATTGTGGTGCGGTGACCATGAAGAGCGAATGGTAACATCTCATTCCAGTCTTTGTATGTCACCGTCATCTTCTGTATGATTTTCTTGATGTTTTTATTAGCAGCTTCTACAACGCCATTCATCTTCGGCCGTTAAGGAGAAGGGTTATGATGCTGGATCTTGAATTGTGTGTAGAGCTTGGTGATCATAGTGTTATTGAGATTGGTACCATTATCCGTGATGATTCTCTCTGGAATATCGTATCGATAGATGAGGTTATGTCTGATGAATCGGGCCACAACGTTCTTGGTAACGAAAGCAAATGAGGCTGCCTCAACCCACTTCATGAAGTAATCAATGGCGAAGAGGATGAAGCGGTGCCCATTAGAAGCTGTAGGTCTAATTTATCCAATCATATCGATGCCCCACATTGCAAATGTCTAAGGAGCAGTCAGAATGTTTAGAGGAACTGGAGGTACATGCACCTTATCAGCATAGATCTGGCACTTGTGACAAGTACGTGAATGCTGATAACAATCTGCTTCTATAGTGGACTAATAGTATCATGCCCGTAAGATCTTTTTAGCCATCATATGCCCACTAGAATGAGTGTCGAAGGTACCTTCATGCAAATAAGCCATAATATTTTCTGTCTCACTCTTGTCTACACACTAAAGCAAGGTAGAGTCGTGGTTGCGTTTGTAGAGGATTCAGTTACTAAGGAAGAACTTGGAAGAGAACCTTCTTAGGAACTTCTTATCATTGACTAAAGCTCCCTTAGGATACTCTTGGGCCTCGAGATATCTTTTGACTTCATGGAACCAAGGTTTGTCCACTACTTCTTCAGTATCAATCTCATGATAGTATGTCGGTTCATCCATTGTCTCAATAATGATCTGAGGAGCCTCATTATCCCATCTGACGTTGAACATGGATGATACAGTAGCTAGCGCATCCGCTAGTTGATTTTCCTCTCGCGGAAAATGCTCAAAGGTGATTTCTTCAAAATGTGGAATCAGGGTCAGCACATGCTCTCTGTAAGAGATGAGATTAGGATGCTTTGTGTCCCATTCTCCTTTGATCTGACTGATTACTAAATCTGAGTCTCCAAATACACTCAAGAATTTGATCCTCAGATTGATAGCAGCTTTGAGACCCATGATGCATGCTTCATACTCAGCCATATCGTTGGTGCAATTGAAGCATAATCTGGTAGTGAAAGGAGTATGACAGCCTTCAGAAGATTTGATCACAGCACCGGTTCCATTACCAAGAGAGTTGGAAGCTCCGTCAAAAACCATAGTCCATCGGGATCCTCTTTCAGATCCTTCATCTGGTTCAGGTTCTTCATAATCAGTTACTCACATGATGTTCTCATCCGGGAACTCAAAATTCATGGATTGGTAGTCATCCACATCCTGATGAGCTAAATGATCAGCTAATACACTTCCCTTAATTGCTTTCTCGGTTGTATACTGAATGTCGTATTCGGTCAAGATCATTTTCCATCTTGCTATTCTTTCGGAGTGAGCGGGCTTCTCAAAGATGTATTTGATAGGGTCCATTTTAGATATCAACAAGGTAGTGTGAGTCAACATATATTGTCTTAGTCGGTGAGCAGCCCATGCCAAAGCACAACAAGTTTTCTCGAGCAGCGAGTATCTTGTTTCACAGTCGGTAAACTTTTTGCTAAGGTAGTATATTGCATGCTCTTTTCGACCAGACTCGTCATGCTGCCCCAACACATACCCCGTTGAATTCTCTAACACTGTTAAGTACATGATCAGAGGTCTTCCTTCAACTGGTGACATTAAAATTGGAGGCTCTTGAAGATATTCCTTGATTTTGTAAAAGGCGTTCTGGACGTCGTCATTCCACTTCATTGCTTGATCTTTCTTCAGTAATCTGAAGATTGGCTCACAAGTAACTGTCAGATGTGAAATGAATCTGGCTATGTAGTTTAGGTGTCCCAAGAATCCACTGACCTCCTTCTCAGTGCGAGGAGTTGGCATTTCTTGTATAGCTTTAACATTTGCAGGGTCCACCTTGATGCCTTTGTTGTTGACAACAAAACCCAAGAGCTTACCAGATCTTACCCCAAAGGTGCACTTATTCGGGTTCAACCTCAGTTTATACTTCTTCAGCCTTTCAAACAGCTTATATAGATGATCAAGGTGTTCCTCTTCAGTATGAGACCTGGATATCATATCATTAACGTAGACCTTTATCTCGTGATGGATCATATCATGAAACAAAGCTACCATGGCGCACTGATAGGTTTCCCCAATGTTCTTTAGCCCAAACGGCATAACTTTGTAACAGAAAGTGCCCTACTGTGTGACAAAGGTCGTTTTCTCCATGTATTCGGGTGCCATTTTGATCTGATTGTATCCGGACAAACCATCCATGAAGTTGAATACCTTATGTTGTGTGGTGTTGTCAACCAGAACATCAATATGGGGCAGCAGAAAGTCATTCTTGGGGCTTGCCCTATTCAGGTCTCTGTAATCCACACACATACGTACCTTACCGTCCTTCTTAGGTAATGGAACTATGCTAGCAACCCATTATGGATAAGAGGTAACGGCTAAGAAACCAGCATTAAACTGTTTTATGACTTCAGCCTTGATCTTTTCTGACATCTCTGGCCGGATGCGACAAACTTTTTATTTCACTGGAGGGCAGTCTTCTTTTGTCGGCAGACGATGGACCACGATATCAGTGCCAAGTCCTGGAATGTCCTCATATGACCAGGCAAAAACCTCAACATATTCATGTAGCATCTGAATCAAACGCTCCTTGACACTATGCTCCAGATCGGCACCTATCTTGACTTCTTTCTTGTCATCTTCAGTACCCAAGTTAACTGTCTCAACCGACTCTTCATGAGGATGTATTGCCCTTTCCTCCTGTTGTAACAGTCTAGAAAGTTCTCCTGGTAGTTCACAGTCTTCCTCACCTTCGTCCTCGGCTTGGTAGATCGGATTTTCAAAGTCATAACTGGCAATAGCAGAACCGTTATCAATGGGATCTAGAGTGGATGTGGATATGCAGTTTGATATGTGGGTGTGTGTAAGAGCATAATTGTATATTTTTTGATAAATTAAAGAGGCAGAAAAGAAAAACAAAGAGCTCAAAGTTTGTATGCAAAATGTACAATGTTTTATTAATGACATATGAAAATGAAGTAATGACCCTCACAAATAGACTATTGTTCCTCGGGTAAGACACAAGGCTTTAAAGTTTCAATTGTTTAAATATTACATATCCTCAAAAACAAAAAACAAATTAATCTTGAATAAGAGATATGGGAACGAAATATTTGGCCTCCCAATTGTTGAGTCCACCGCTGATGGTTGGGAAGATCAACTTGTCCATGTCGCAGTCGCTGTCAGCATCCTCTGTAGTGAAAATAACACCAATAGCACTGATTCCCGGCCCATGCTTGGGCATAGGTGCAGTTATGACATTGGGAGTCTCAGGGGGATCAAATCCAACCTCGTTTTCATCAATAAGGTCTTGCACCTTATTCTTCAAAGCCCAACAATCATTTGTATCATGCCCCGACGTTTCAGAGTAGTAGGCACATCGAGCATTTGGGTTGTAGCGGGGAGAGGCAGTATTAGGATTCTTCGGGGCCTCCTTTAGGGTCACCAGGTTGGACTTCAACAGGTTTGGCTACACCTAGGATAGGGTCATGTTAATCCGAGTAAACTGTCTTCTGGGTGCATCCGGCTTGTGCTGATTGTTTTGTTGTTTGTTTGAGGTAGGATTGGAAATCATAACAGCCCCTACTATCGGACGACTTTCAGTTTTGTTTTGATTTCTTTGGCCGTGAGCAACAATGACCTCCTTCTTTCCAGTGAAGGGTTTCTTTGTTGTACTGGAGGATGCATCTCTTTGGATTTTACCACTTTTAATGCCAGCTTCTACCCATTCACTAGTCAGTATCAGTTCAGTGAACCCAGCAGAAGAGCTTCCAATCAGATGGTTAAAAAACGGACCAGACAACGTGCCCAAGAACATGTCCACTAGCTCCCTATCAGACAAAGGAGGTTGGACTCTTCCCGCAAGGTCTCTCCATTTTTGGGCATAATCTTTAAAACCCTCGTTGGAACCCATATACATACTTTGCAATTGTGTACGATTTGGGGCGACGTCAGCGTTATATTGGTACTGCTTGTAGAAAACAGCAGCCAGATCTTCCCAATTACGAACATTGGTTCTTTCCAGTTGATAGAACCATTCCATTCGAGTCCCTGTCAAACTTTCCTGGAAGACATGTACCCATAGATTCCTAGAAGTGGTGTGGGGTTAAATCTTCCTAACATACGACCTTAAATGTAGCTTAGGACAGGAGACATCATCGTACTTAGCAAATGTAGGGACCTTGAATTTCTACGGGATGACCACCCCTGCGACCAGTCCCAGCTCCTCAAAATCCAGCTCGGGTACCCTCTAGATCTCCATAGCATTGAGTTGATCCTCTAGTTGTTTGTATTTATCATCAGCAGGAGGATACTGCTCCTCAGAATAGTCAGGTTCATCTTCCTCAGACCCTAGATTGTTGTTTTCTTCCACCGGCTTCTCTTCTTGATTGTCCCCCTCATTTGACGGGGGTTGCAAAATCTAGAGCTCGCTTAGCCGGTCCTTTGAACCTTCTACCCAAATTTAAGACACCAGCTGGTTTCTTGGCCCTCTTAGCCTTCTCTTTGACGATCAGAGCTTTCAGGTCTTCTTGCCCCTGGGCCAGATCCAGGAACATTTGTTGAAATTGAGCATTTTGAGCTTGGAGGTCCTTCACTGTCTGTTCAAGAGCCATTTCTTTTGCTGAAATAAATAGCGAAAAGAATAAGAAACCTGTCTTGAAATACCTGCTTATGCAATGAAGTGTATGCTATGTGTGATCGGTGAATCTGGAACTGACTGTTTAACGCTGGTTTCGCGAAATATCACGGAAGCAAGAGTCGCCACCGTCTTTTATTTTCTCCAACATGGACAAGACAAAAGCACAGCAAAATTCCTTATGAGATAGTCTCTCGGTTCGGGAGGTAGATTTATAGAAAGGGAAGGTATTAGCACCCTTTCTATCCATGGTTATCCATGGGCTCTTAGATACTTGCTCATTGTGTTTTCAAAAGTGTTTGCTTTTCAATTGTGAGTGGGTTTGAAAAAGTTTCGTTTAAAGATTTCAGATCGACTCTTGTATCAGTCCTCAAGAGTGTTTGAAAAATTGTTTTGAAAGCTTTTTGAAAGTGTCGGTGTGAAAAGAGTTTTTGATTTGTTTTTTAGAGCAAGTATCTATGAGTCATCTACCTACCCTAAGGAATTAGGTTGTGTAAATGTCCTTAAGGTAGTGCCATCCCACCATTGAGAGGTAGGTAGCACCACCGTTGGAGGTGTTTGGGTCAATTCGTTTGTAGGGACAGTGTGGTCACCAGAGCAACAGTAGGACACCTTAGAAGCTACCCTTATGCCATTGATCCTTTTTAATTCCGAGGCAACCGTTTCGAGGAAACTGGATCATGTCATGGACATAAGGACTTACTAAAACATCCTATACTCGACGACCACGTTTCGAAGGTAAGGCAACAGTGAGGTGTGCCCTAAGAGTGGTGTGTGAATTTGTGTGTTATTTTCATGTTAGGTTTTATCTTGTACATGTATCATGGTGATCTACGCTTGTTTTTAATTTAGGCCATTCATTCTTTCATGCAATTAGAATTTAAAAGTGCGGAAATTTAAATGACGGAAAAGGTAAATCCTACGCTATTACAAGGCGCGGGTCTATACATCGCCAAATTAACAAAGACCCGTTTGATAAAAAAATGTGGAAAATAAATAAATTCCTAATTACTATTACATGGCTTGAGCAATTACATAATATTCATAAGAAAATAAGAATAAATGCGCGAAAGAATTAAAATTGAACGTTCGAGGGCGTTGGACCCTTTTGAAATTAAATGAAATTAAAAAGCTAATTGATTATTTAATAAAAGGAAAAGAATGTTTTTTAGTTTTTTTGGTTTTTTGGTATTTAATGGGAATAAAGAAAATTAATTAAAATTAGAAGTTAAATGAAACCCTAGTTCTAAGTTATTTTTAATTATTTATGAAAAATATTCAAGTTTAACCTAATTTACACTAATTAATTAATTACATGGGTATTTACAAAATAAATTAGTAATTAATAATAATGATAATAAGAAGAAATTATTTATTAAGAAAAAGGATAAAAATGCTAAAAACCCTAATTTCTACATATTTTAGTTATTTAAGAAAAGATTAAAATTGAAAACCTAATTTTACTAAATTAATGGTTTAAAGTTTATTTACAAAATAAATAATGAATTAGATATTAATTAAACATATTTTTTGATTTTTTTGTATTTTATTTTATTATGAAAATTATTTTAGGAATTTAAAGAAAAAAACAATTAAAACAATTAATAGAATTAGAAAGAAAAATCAAATAAAAAATAAAATGATGCAAACCATGGGGGGTGTCTGACCCAATTTGGAGGTGTTTTTGAGTATTTTTGGCCATTTGTGTTCTGGCTGTTGGTCATTTGTGTTCTGGCCTCCACGTTCCTTAACCTTCTCAGGATGTCTGTCTCGTCATGCATAAGTTATTCTTTTGGCCATTTGGCTTTTGACTTTTGGCTTTTGGCTTTTGGCCATTTGGCTTTTGGCTTTTGGCCATTTGGCTTTTGGCCTCAACGTTCCTTAATGAACCTGCATGGGATCCTGTCTAAATCTGCAGTGTTGAATCTCATGAACACATTAAATAAAATCATAAAATACAAATAAAGCCAATATATGAAGAAATTTAATGTTTAGGCACAATATGGCATGTATGAATGATTATACCCTTTTGATCATGGATATCAAATCAATCTTACCCTCACTGGAAAATTAGTGACATGAATGCTTTTATGCCTTTTGGATCATGGAGATCAAGCCAGCCTTACACTTACTGAAGAAGTAGTGAGGTGTTGGTTTGTAACTGTGATGGCTTGTTTGTAGTGAGAGAGGGATTTGTAATAAGGATTTCAAGGATTTAGGGTTCTTGAAAGAATTTGATATTCTAACAATGTTGTGGCAAAGGTTTTTTTCTCTTTTTTTCTCCTCCCTGGTTTGTGTGAAAAGAAGATGATTATATAATGGAAATTAGGGTAAAGAAAATGGGCTTTGAATGTGCAATTGGGCCTCCAATGTTCACTTGAGTTCGTCACTTTCCAGGCTAAATTGCAGGGACTTAAGTGCAATTTTTGAAGTTGAAATGTGAAAACAAAATGTAGCCGACATCAAGAACTAACTCCTGTCCGAAAATCGGCTCAATCGGATAAACGGTGAATTAGTTATGAATTTTTGAAGTTTCAGCTCAGACAAACTTATTTTGGACTCCAGTGTCGACTCTGACACGTTCTTCAATAAAAAACTGGTATTGATCGGTGCATAATTTGGTCTCTACTTTTGAAGCAAAGTTGTAGATCTATGAGTCAGTGACCTTGTGTAAAAATATGAGTCCAATCCGATAAAAATTGACCGAGTTATGAATTTTCGAAGTTTCGGCCCAGATGAAATAATATTCAGCATTCAGGATTTTCGGCGTGTCACACACTCTGAGCAAAAAATGAAGGCCTTTTGAACACCGTTCGAACTCAATACCTTATGTGAAAATGTAACCAACTCAACTTGTGAAATTTTGACACCAGAACCAGCTCGATACGATGAAAATCGACCAAGTTATGATTTTCTGAACATGACGCAAATAAACTTGTGTCACAAATTTTCTGTATGAAAATACTTGATAAATCCACATTTTTGAAGACCTTCTGATCGAAATTGGCTTCCATCCGTGAGAGATGAAAACGTAGATAATGTCAAGACGGAATTTTGGCCACCGGAACGGGTTCAAAACGAGTCACGATCTTCAAGTTATGAATTTTTTAGCGCGTAAAAATTGCACTTTCAGCACACTTTTTCACCATATTTCTTAAAGAAAACTCGCACATTCGGATACCTTCTTTAAAGAATTGACTCTTGAGCCGAACCTGAATTTGAGAATATGTTATCAGAGATATCTTGGCGAAAGAACACCTGAATATGACGCGCCGGGTTGGACTTGTGAATTTTTCTTGAAATGTTTTGAGAAATATGGAAGGACAAATTTTGGGGTACAACACTATGCTTATGCGGTGTTTTTAAGGACTTCGGGAAATTTAAGTTTGTGAACCAAAATGAAACAAAGATTTTATTAGTATAATTCAAAATACAATTGCCTTTTAGGCTTACAATTGGAAAAAAAAAACTAAAATCCAAGAAATCAGGTTTCCCATGGGTGCTTCCTCTTTGTGCCGAGATAGACATTAAGACTTTTTTCTTCGTGAGGTTGCTTCGTGAGCTCCAACACTTTCTTCTCATTGACATATAAATGATCTCTAAAGGTATCCCATTCTTCCTTCAACTGACTCCAGGATCTCTGGAGCTCTTCAAGATCAGTGGGCATGTCAGGATGGAGAACTGTATAAGGAACATCTCCTTCAGTTACGGGCTCCACAACCACTAGTAAGATGGCTATATACGGCATTATAAGGTTCTGAGTGCAAGCTCGTACCCATTTGAGATAGGGTTCCATAGGGACGGAAGTCTTAGGCCCCAAGGTCTTGGTATCAAATTTGTTTACCATTCCCCAAGCTCGTATGAACCTCTGGCGATACCCTTGAACATCATCCTCGTAGTTAAACACAATTCTCTGGATAAACATATCGTGGGGAACATCCCTTCGAGCATAACTAAATTGTCGTAGAGCCAGAGAAGGATTATAAGTTATGCCTCCCCTAATTCCAAGTAGCGGGACATTAGGGAATTCCCCGCAGTGGTCAATGACAAAAATGTCTCCCATAGATCAGGAATACCAGAGAATATCTGAGTGAGAAAGTGACATTATCCTCTGCGACCAACCCAAATCTTCTTCATTCTTCAATACTAATTTAGGGAGGTGAGAAATAAACCACCTAGACAGCAAAGGCACACAACACATAAGAATCCCCTTTCTCTTCATGGTGCGAGTGTGGAGGGTATACAAGATGTCTCCGGGTAGAGTAGGCACATGGTTATGAGAGAGGAAAACCTTGATAGCATTCACATCTATGAGTAAGTCTGGATTAGGGAACGACACTAAACCATAGATTATAAAGGCCAGAACCTCCTCAAAATCTTGGAAATCCAAATCATCCCAAAACAGTTGAGCCTTCTCTAATAGGAATTTGACTAGAAAACCCTTGACTTCGCTTCTTGTTTCCCAGTTGGATAGAATGTCATACCGTTTCAGATGCAAAGTTGTTGCAATGACTTCTAGCTTTGGAGCTTCTTCTAAACTGATGAACGACATCTGATCAAGAATAGGTATACCCAATATTTGAGAGAATTCTTCCATGGTGGGTACCAGTTGATAGTCTGGGAAAGTGAAGCAATGATGTTTAGGGTCAAAGAATTGAAAGAGTACACTCATCATCTTCTCATTAAAGCCTGAGGTAACTAGATTGAGAAGTCGACCATATTTCTTGGTGAATGAAGAAGTCTCAGGAAACCTTGATACTAGCTCTTTGAGTTGGAGAGGTATTCTTACAAAGCTAATTCGGATAGTATTTCTACGAGCGGAAGCCATAATCTACAAAACAAAAAAAAAAGATAAATTCCCTTGGTCCTAGAAATGGTCAGTGAAATGAAATATGGATGTTATGATGCATGATGTCATGTTTAAGCAAATTAATCACACACAAGAAAAACACACAAGAACTTAGGTTTTGGCCTGCATGGAGTTTATAGGTAAATACCCTCTTGAAGTTTAGTTGGTTCAACCTGTCTTAGAAAAGTAATCGGGTCCTAAGGAGTCTCAATATCATTGATCTTTCTTTATTGGACATTGTTTCAGCTTAGAAATCTTTTCTTGCGGCCGAAACATCTTGAAAGTCTGATCTCAATGAGTGTAGCATCGAGTATCAACCAATCCCCACCTTTACACTAAGGTCGGATATCTCACTACTTTCTAATGGCCAAGTTTGTTCAACTAAGGTTCTAAGTTTCTAAGGTCTGTTAGTGCTTCACAACACCACGCGGGGGGCCCGTATTCTCCTTGATTTAACACAAGAGATGATGTTGATGATCATAACAAGATATGAAGAGAGATTCAAGGACCAATGCTACTTGGACTCAAGATGCTCACCGCACATGTCTGGAAGGAAAGATTGATTTGTCAACATTAAGTACTCGATGAAGAACATGGTGAAATTTGCAAATGATAATACTCTAGTAGCAGGAGGTATTGGTCATGTTATGATTATGAGGAAAGATGGTAAAAGGTATATGATTTCCAATGTATTGTGTATACCAAGCATAAAAAGTAATATGTTAAGTATAAGGCATTTAGTCGAACGGAATTACAGGTGTCGATCGAAAATAAGATGATGGGAGTTGTCAACTCAGGTGGAAGGTTAATCTTGAAGGCTCCAATGTCTCAAAATAGAACCTTCAAGATTGAGCTTAATGTGATAGAGCACAAGTGCCTTGCAACTGCAACTATTATGGATGAATAGATATGGCACTATCGACATGGCCATCTCAATTTCAAAGACATCAAAGATTTAAAAAGAAGATATATGGTTTCAGGATTACCAAAAATTGACATTTCAAATGAAGTGTGTGAAGAATGCGTGTAGGCAAAGCAACACAAGAATATCTTCAGCTAGGATATATGCATGAAGCAAGTCAAAGGAAATTCTTGATATCATATATTCTGATGTATGTGGTCCTACCCAGTTGGATTCGATTGGAGGTAATAAATAATTTGTCACATTCATAGATGATTTTAGTCGAAAACTACGGACTTACCTGATCAAGAAGAAAAGTGAAGTGATCGAGGTATTTGCCAAGTTCAAATCTATGGTTAAAAGACAAAGTGGTTGAAAGCTCAAGATTTTGAGGACTGATGGTGGTGGAGAGTATGTGTTGAAAGACTTTGATGCTTTTTGTGAGAAAGGAGGGATTATGCATGAAGTGGTTCCTCCATACACTCTCCAAATAAATGGAACTGTTAAAAGTAAGAATCGAACCATCATGAATATGGTGAGAAGTATGTTGAAAGGCAAGCATTTACCTAAGGAATTTTGGGAAGAAACTGTGTCGACTGCAACATAAATTTTGAATAGATGTCTGATGAAGAAGCTAAAAGGAATTACGCCAGACGAATGTTATTCTGGTATGAAGCCTAGCTTGAGTCATTTGAAGATATTTGGATCTATAACACATAGACATGTGTGTGATACGGTGGCAGAACCGACTGTTTATATTGGTTTTGCGTTTGTGTTTGCAAATGTTGCGGTAAGCAAGAGTCGCCACCGGCTTTTCTTTTATCCAAATTAAGGAAAAGGTGAAAAGAATAGAAAAAGACCTTTTCGAGAACTTTCTGAGTAAGGGGTAGATTATGGAAATGGAAGGTGTTAGCACCCTTTCCATCCGTAGTTTTCTACGGGCTCTTAGATTCTTAGCTCATTTTGAAATACCTTGTGCTTTGTGTTTTGAAAAATTAGTTTGAAAATGTCTTAGTGCGGCAATTCGCTTTATGATAACTCTTGTATCAGTCCTCAAGAGTGTTGATAAAGCATTTTTTGAAAGTGTTTTAAATATTTTTGAAATGTTTTATGTAAGTGCGAAAATTTGTTTTGAGCAAGCATCTACGAACTATCTAATTATACTCGAAAAGGTTCTTTCTTTTCCTCCTATCATTTAGACATTGCTATCCTACTATTAGAGAGTAGGTAGCCCTATCATGGGATGTATGAGGGACATTCTAAGGGACGTACAGTTATAAAGGCAACATATGGAGATGCTTTAGCAATTTTGTTTAAGGGACGAGATCATTTACCGAAAGACAACACTATAGGGTCATCGAGGGACTATGATCTTTTGACTTACGGGTCTTTACTAAAGCGTCCCCATTTTCGAGGGACATGACTGTTTTATTTTTATGAATGGAAACCAAAGTGGGCATACCCAAGAGGTGCATATGTGCAAGTAATTCAATTCGGTTCATTTATCTTTGTTATTAGGTTTTCTAGCGCTTTGTTTTCAGTCTTTCCATACAAGCCTAGTTACTAACAGTTAATCTTTTGCAGAAACTTAAAGTGTGGGAATCGTAAATCCTACACTATTACAATGCTTTGGGGAGTGGGATACTTACATGTCTAGAAATTTGGGGGAAAGAAAATAAAGAAAGCAGTAAAAGCCCTAGTTTAAGCTATTACATATTGTCAGCAGATACATTAGTATAAAAAATTCGAAAGTAAACAATGCGCGCGAAATGGAAAAGAGACATTTAAAACCATAAATAAACTAAATAAAAGAAAATCTTTTTTGGTTTTTGTTTATTTTAAGAAAATTATTAAATTTAATTAAATGAGAAATACTAAGTTTAATCCTAATTAATTAAATAAATAAAAGAAAACTAAATCTAATATTTTTTGGATTTTTGTTAAGAAAATAATTGAATTAAAAAAAACCTATGTCTAACTGATTTTTAATTAATTAAAACAAGTCAAAATAATTAAGTTAATTAATTATTAAAATTAAATTAATTTGAAAAATCCTAAGTCTATTATTTTTTTAATATTTATGATTTTTATATTATTTTAAAAAATATTTGAAACTAATAAACAAATAAACAATAAAACAAATAAATAAATAAAGATAAAAATTAGGCCTGATTGTCAAAGCAAAAAGGGGGGGTGTTTGAAATTCGCTAGGCCCATAAATCAATAAGCCCAAGGTCCTGCATGATCAGGTGCACGTCAACCTTGAGGTCATAGGGTGGAGGCACACTCTGGGCTGTCTAGATCCTCTTGCATCATATCTGATGGCCCAAACATGAAGACATATGGTGAGCGCTTGGGGATGTAACACATTGAATCCTGCAAAGAAAAGTTAGAAAATGTATAATGCAGACCTGGGTATCGAACCCAGGTTTCCTCCTTGCACACTCTCCCGCCTTACCACTCAGCCATATGTTTTTTCGTTGATAAAAGCAACAAGATTATATAATATACAAAATCATTCAATTTCTTTTATTTTTCAAATGTGCACCCAATCAGATTCAAATGGACCAATAGAAATATGTGATTTTGCCACGTGGACTCCACTGGAGTCAACCATTTGCAGGGGTGCCGGAGTCAAGCTCCAGTCACCCTCTCCGGCCACATCAAAATCTTAAAACCTGCAAAAAGAGAAATCAAGACTCAAGATTAAGGCTACCCCCTATTTTGTATGCTACGAGTTCAATGGTGGTGGCCATTTGTCTTGAAAGTCCCTGTATCAATGAAACTGAAGCTTAAACGTTCTTAAACCCTAACAATGGTGACCTACGATCTTGGAACTATAACTCAAATGAAATAAGTTAGAACATTTGTGTTGCACCCCAAAATTTGCCCTCCCATATTCTTCAAGAAATTGCCAAGCCAAGTCATAAAATTCCCCAAGGGTTGCACAGTCCAACAGTCTCCTATACAGTCAAAACTAGGGTTTGTGTCCTGATCAAGGAAGTGAAGGTTTCAAGGGCCCAATCAAGTCTCATATGCCTACAAAGATGGTCAAGTATCCTCATATCAAGTTTCAAGGCATTCAGCTCAAAATTGCACAGTCAAAACCCTAGATTGCACTACAGTCAACTGTAGGGGCAAAATGGTCATTTGACAGTCAAAAGTTCAAATTTTTGGTCAACATATCATTTTGAAGCCACAAACATCATTTGATCAATGCTTGATCATGATTCTCAAGATTTGGCTCAGAAATCATCAAAGATGCAAAAGTTACTATATTTGGACAGTTGAAAAAGTCAACTGAAATTGACCAGGGCATAACTTTCACATGGATTATCAGAAAAATTCCATCCAAAGCTCATTTTGAAGAGAAAGACATTTCCTACAACTCATCTTCATACTTCAAGTCCAAGAAATGCTCTCACAAAAAGTTATCAATTTCAACATTATAGGTCATTTTCAAAAGTCAACAAAAAGGGACTTTAAGTCAAAGGCCATAACTTGAGATTGGTAAATCAAAATGACATGGGACCAAAGGCATTGGTTAGAGGACTCAAAGACCTTTCCAAAATGTCCACGAACATGTGAAAAGCTTAAAAATTGAGCAAGTTATGCCTTGTGGAAGTTGGGAAATTTTTGGGAATTTTGGAAAGTCAACTTTGATTCAAATGATCCAAAATTGCTAATGGGCCCATTTTTCTTCCATGATTCATCATTCTAAGCCTATGCACGACCACTTGGCCCAAAGGGAAGTATTTTCTCAATTTTTATTTATTTATTTGAATTTATATTAATATTAATTCATTTAAATTATTTAAATACATGAAAAATATCTAACCTAACAAAACCAATCTTTTTATGCATGATTTGGACTCAATATTTCGTGCTTGTTCAATTATGGAAAGAATTGGTGTGATTGGAGCTAATTGACACAAAGAACCATGTGAAAAAGATTCAAAAAGATCTTACAAAATCAAATATGCAAATCATTGAATGTCATGGATTTTGTGCAATTTTGTTGACCTAAAAGCTTCTATACATAATCAGGAATACAAAACCTAATGGCATTACACTGAAAAGCTGCGCAAGAAGCTCTCTACAAACCTGAAAAATTGCCATAAAATTCAAAAACTGAATTCAGTGTTCTAGGGCGATTGAAGGTATCAAACTCATTCCAAAAGCATCCTGAAGCCTCACTGAACGATTCTCAATCATTAACATCCACCAAAATGCCTTGAATCGGTATCATGAACTCAAACAGTTTCAAGAAAAATGCATGATCGTGTTCCATGTTTAAGGCATTTTCATTGTTTTTTATTGATGCATTCATACTAATAAACATATTCTGAAGCTAACTATGTGATCCAATTTTGTTGTCGTGCCGTATATGGATGTTTGCCGTTGTTAATTTTTAGGGTTCATAAAGCTCAGAATTAGGGCTTTTCAATTGAAGAAAAATTAGCTTTCCAGACTTAGACCATCCAAACCGGCACACTCCAACGAACAAGAATCAATCATCGCGATTAATTTATGGGGCCTCAGGGCCTAGTCGTTATTTTCTCGTATGCCACTTTCTGCAACGGTGTAAAAACCGTTGCCTAATACTTTTGTTTTTTTCAGGCAAAACGAAGCCATGGGGAAGATGATGAAGTGGCGTGTACTGGTTGGATAATTCGAATTTTTCGCGCTTTAAACCACTGATGCATTGTTTCATATTATATTATTCATTGTATATTTATTTAACAAATGCGTGTTAGTGGTCCAGTGGCAATGAGGTGTATTGGCAATCCATGTGACCTGGGTTCGAGACCCAGGTCCTGACTTTCCTTCATATTTTTCTTCATAAAATGCTCCCATGCAGCTTCAGCGCAATGGTTTACCATAGACCATCATAATCCAAGCAGCCACGCGTCCTGGCAGGTCCATCAAAGGGCTCAGATCAAAGAACGTGCTGTGCCCAAGTCAACACGCTAGCACACGAATTGGCAAAAGTCAATGGATCCACTGCTTATTGGGCCTGATTTGCTGAACAACACCTCCATGTTGGGACTACACCCCCACCCTGGTTTGCTAGTTTTATTTTTCTTATATTTATTTTTAATTATTATTTTACTTGTTTTGTTGTTTTAATTCAATAATTATTTTTTTACAAAATATGAAAAACATCATAAAATCAGAAAAGGCAAAAAATATAATATTTATTTTATTTTAATTATTTTTTCTAAATAAATTAGCATGTAAATATTTAGTTTTAATTAGGTTGCAACTTTAATTCTTTTCATAATAAAAATCTAGAAATATAGAATTAGGTTAATTGATAATTTTTATACCTTTTAAATTTTCCCTTTTATTACAATATTATTTATTTATTTATTTTTATTTTTATAATTAAATGTACATAAATAAAAATTAGGGTTTAATTTAGGTTAATATAACATTTTCATAATAACTAAAAAACATTAGAATTAGGGTTCGCATTTCAGATTTCATTCTAAAAAATTCTTTTTTCTTTTAAATCAAAAAAAACATTCCTTTTTAATTTTTAATATTTTATTCCTCGTCTAATTAATTGAATTCATTAACTTTAATTTTTTACGAAAGGGTCCAACGCCCATATTTTTAATTGTTAATTTCGCGCATTTATTTTATATCGTTTAAATAATTATGTATATGTCCCAAAGCCTTGTAACAATTTAACTTTTCGCACTTTTACTTTGCTTTATTTATTTTCTGTCAAATCGGGTCCGGTTTAATTTTGGCGATGTGGACCCGCGCCATTTGTAATAGTTGTAGATTTATTTTTCCCGCAAATATTTTAACTGTTAACAAACAAGCATGCAAGAATGAATGACTTAATTAAAATCAAGCGTAGATCACAATGACATGACCAAAGACAAATATCAATGAAAACGACACACGAATCACACACACCACCCCTAGGGTACGCCTCACTGTTGCCTTTCGAAAGGTGATCGTCGAGTAGAGGATGTCTTAGTAAGTCCTCATGATCCGGGAACCTGGCATGAGGGTAGCTTCTAAGGTGTCTTCCCATTGCTCTGGTGATCACCATGTCCCTACAAACTCGAATTGACCCGAACACCTCCAACGGTGGTGCTACCTACCTCTCAATGGTGGGATGGCACTACTTTAAAGGACATTTACCCAGACGAGTTCCTTAGGGTAGGTAGGTTCTCAAGGATACTTGCTCTAATTTCAAAAAAATCAAAACATCTTTTCACCAACACATTTTCAAAAGCTTTCAAAAGCAAATTTTTCAAACACTCTGACGTACGAGTCGAACTGAAATTTTTCAAAGAAACTTTTAAACCCACATTGAAAAGCAAACATTTTTGAAAACACATTGAGCAAGTATCTAAGAGCCCATGGATAACCATGGATAGAAAGGGTGCTAACACCTTCCCTTTCTATAACCTACCTCCCGAACCGAGAGCAATCTCTTTAAGGAATTTTTCTGTGCTTTTGTCCTGTCCGTGTTGGAGAAAATAAAAGACGGTGGCGACTCTTGCTTCCGCGACATTTCGCGAACCAGCGTTAAACAGTCAGTTCCAGATCCACCGATCACAGAACTGGCGACTCTGCTGGGGACCAAACTTAAAGTGAGGTGTACCTTAGGGTTAGTTCATAACTGTGTTTTCAATTGTATTGACTTGTCTGCTTTAAATTTGTGGGTTGCATGGGAGTTACATAGATCCTAACCCGGATCTGGGGATACCCTGTTTAGGTAGCATAATCTGTGAGGGACCTGTCCGGCGTATACCGACATGGGTGAAGCAGTGGCTACGTTGGTGTGGCGCCTTAGTCTGTACCGATATCCCTCGTGTTGAAACGGGGAGAATATGGGTCTTCCAAGGAGTCATTAAGCACCAACAGACCTTAGAACCTTAATTGACACAACTTGGCCATTAGAACAGTAGCAGTATGCTACGCCCATTGAGGCTAAACTCTCGTGATGGTTCTGGCCGCAAGAAAAGATTGCGATGCTGGAGTTATGACCGATTGAGGGTAGTCAATGATATCGGGATCCTCTAAGAACCCGGTTACTTTTGATTAGGACAGGTATGAACCAACAAACTGAAAGAGGGTAGTACCTAGACCTCATGCTGGCCTAAACTCTAAGGGCTTTTCTTGTGTGACTTGTGTGCCTTCCAACTTGACTATCTGCATGCTCGTTACCTGACACTTGTTTCTTGCAGGTTCTATTTTAGTCCTTAACTGGGACTCATGACAGGTTTTACTTGAGTGCTCGCAGGTTTTGGTTTGCAGTCCTTAATTGGGACTCGTAACAGGGTTACTCACATTACCCCATGCATGCCATAACATCATACCATTGCATACATCCTAACCCATTTCGAGGATCTCAAGGGCTTGTGATGCAGGTCATGATGAATCAAACATCTAGCAAGGGGCAAAGAGGATTTATTTTCCTCTAGCCAAGGTTGTCAGGGGCTATGACCCAATTGATATGGTGAGCTCTGGCTCTTGAAGAAGGTTCCCTTAACCAAGGTTGTTTGGAAATCAAAACCAGACATGATGACTAAAGTCAGGGGCTATGACCCACTTGATATGGTGAGCCTTTGACCCTTGAAGAAGGGCTCTCTACAACAGGAAGTTCTTTCAATCAAGTTGCCAGTTTCCAACTCTAACAAGTTTCTCTGTTTACCCTGCGAGGTCCTTGAAATCATTGCAAGCATGCCATACATATCATTGCATAACAGGTACCCTTTCTCTGCAGGTTACTTACCTTCTTCGCTGTTTATTTCAGCCGATCGTCATGAATCCTGAATCATCAACTGAGCAGTCTATCAAGGCCCTCCAGGCTCAGAACGCCCAATTCCAAGGGCTGATTATGAATTTGACCCAGGGGCAACAAGATCTGAAGGCCCTGCTCTTGAAGAAGGACAAGAAGAAGAAGAGGACTGTTTTGTTCAGCCCTAGACGCAGATCTGGGAACACACCGCAGACTGAAACTGAGAGGACTACCCCATCTGTGAGGGAAAGCAGTCACCATGAGAGAGAGGTGTCTAGTCCAGTGGTCTCTGACAACGAGACAGATTTCAACGACGAACAATACCCTCCTGCTGAGGACAAGTACAGGCAGTTGGAAGACCGTTTGAAGGCTATGGAAATACAACAAGTACCTGGGCTGGATTTCGGAGATCTGGGTTTGGCTACTGGTGTGATCATCCCTCGGAAGTTCAAGGCACCATCATTCACTAAATATGACGGGGCGTCTTGTCCCAAGCTACATCTCAGGTCTTATGTTCGGAAAATCCAACCATACTCAGCAGATAAGAACTTGTGGATCCACTTCTTTCAGGAAAGTCTTTCAGGGACTCACCTCGAATGGTTCTATCAACTGGATGGGACCAAAGTTCGTAACTGGGAGGAGTTGGCAACTGCTTTCTATAAGCAATACCAGTACAATGCCGACCTTGCTCCCACACGAACCCAACTCCAGGGTATGTCGTTGTGGTCAAGTGAAGGTTTCAAGGAGTACGCACAAAGATGGAGAGACCTTGCTGGAAGGGTGCAGCCTCCGTTAACTGACCGGGAACTCGTTGATATGTTCTTAGGGACCCTATCCGGGCCATTCTTCAACCACCTGATTGGTAACTCATCTGCTGGATTTATCGACCTCATCCTGACCGGTGAAAGAATTGAAGCTGGTATCAAGAGTGGGAAAATTCAAGAGGCCACACCTTCTGATATTCATAAAAAGCCTTACACGGGAAAGAAGGAATCTAATGCTGCATACAGTCAAAAGAGTCGCCGTGATCAACATGCAGGGGCAGTCATGATCTCTGGTTCTGCACCATGCCGCCAACCACAAAGGGGAAACCAGCAAAGGCCGGACGGGCCTAAAAGGCAGTTCACCAATATTAACATGCCATGGTCGCAAGCACTACAACACATGTTGAAGATGAACCTGATTGCAGTGATCAACCCTCCTGCCAATCCTAAGACCTCCTCTCCTAGCTACAATCCAGAAGCCAGATGCGCTTATCATTCCGATAGCCCGGGGCACGATACTGAGGACTGTTGGGCACTAAAGTACAAGATTCAGAACATGATCGACGCCAAAGAGATCGAGTTCGAGCCTGCCGAGACTCCCAATGTGATCACTGCTCCGTTGCCCAAACATGGCTAGGATTGAGAATTTCTTTTGTTCATTTGAATTCAAGTTGTATTTTCCTTTCTTGTTCAGATAAACAATTATCATGTTAAACTCTTTTATTTCATGAATGCATTACACATGTCTGTCTTGATCTAATTATGTTTACTATGCTTAAAACTGTTTTCATATTTTTGCGATGGTCAACTCTTAATTAAAAATTCTAAACCTCTTGAGGGAGGATGACGAAAACAATACCATAACCTACAGTATGCTTTTGAACAGACCCCGCTGATGAGGTACAGGCATTGTTTCAATTCCTAAACACTGGAGTTATAAGGATGATAATCCCTCGTCAACCCTTCCGAGCCAAAGAAGTAGGAGCTTTTATTTTCGAAAATTAAAACCCTTCATCATAACCTGGGGCAGGGTAGTCTTCTCAGCTGATCCAAGTGCATAACGAATGGCACCAAAGAGATCCTTACAAAAAAAAAACAGTGATGGTTCAGAACAATCATAAGGACAGGCAGTCATTATCAAAAAAAAATCATAAATGAAAAGCCCAAAAAGTCAAAACCAATAAAGAAGACTTACAAAACTGGGGCATCCCGCTGACTGTAATTCCAAAAAGGGAAACAGTTCAGGCAAAAAAGAAAGGGATAACGAAAATCAAGCAAGAGGTCTCACAACCAAAGCAAAAATGACTGCCTATTCAAAAGAAATCATCAACATCTGAACCATCATTGGAACATCAGAACAAAGACTCAAACAAGGTCTGACGCACGATCAACTGAGTTTAGGTTTGGAGAACATCACGAAGAGCGGGTGGGTACAAATAATTTGAGCCTTTATCCTTTGTTTCTTAAACCGTGAACCAGGCCACGATATAACCCTTAAAAGTCCTAGCTGAAGCATGGGTTAGTTCGAAAGCATACTGTTACGAAGGTATCCTGACTCCTGAAGGTTTGCTGTAAAATATTGAGTTGACATCGCACTGTATTACAAAAAATGCATTTTCAAAATTCAAGACAGACATAGACTTTTGCATTCTTAAAATAACCTTGTTTGCATATGACTATTTGTTTGAACAATAGGGAAATTCGCACGATGAACACCTTGTGAACAGAAGTATCTTCAGTCAAGGGGCACAGTAGGAGCATTGCCCATTATCTGGGGCATGGCAAAATACTTCCAACAGGGGCAACTCCCTACATTCTGAGAGCGTGGACATAGTTGAAAAATACTACGCATAATCAAAGACCCGCTAGGTTGACACACCTAGGCAAAAATATGGGCTTCCCGGCGAACCAAAAGGGTTCGGGCAAAATGAAGGGATGAAATGAAAAAATCTGTACACCCGGCAAGTCGAAAACCTGAAAAGGCGGCTTGGGCAAAAATGAGTATCCCGGTGAACTGAAAACCCGAAAGGGAGGTTCAGGCAAAAGTTAGGGATCAAAGCGTACGACTATGTTCTGGTATCTCGTCACTTGCCTACCCGAAGGTTTGTTAATCACCCGCACAGGTATCCTCTTCCCTCACCTCCGAAGCAGGGGCAATAATGAGTTATCCAGGCGATCCAATTGCTCTGTCAACCAAAGTACGAAGGACAGATCAACATAAGAATGATTACCTTTACAAATTCCAGATCATGGGCTAACGTCCGAGACCAAACGGGACAATCATCCACTTAATCAAAATCATGCAACCCAACACCGGTTTCTTCTCAACCTTCAGACAAGGTCATACACAGACTCCTACTCCACAAGATGACCTAACCCCAGTTCATCAAGAAGTTTTTACACGAACTTACCCAGGTAACCTAACCCCGGTTCCTCCAGAAATCTCACATGGATTTACCACAAAGCAACCTTACCCCGGTTCCTCCAGAAGTCTCACATGGACCTATCTCAAGATGACCTAACCCCGGTTCATCAAGAAGTTTTTACACGAACTTATCCAAGTAACCTAACCCCGGTTCCTCCAAAAGTCTCACATGGACCTATCTCAAGATGACCTAACCCCGGTTCATCAAGAAGTTTTTACACGAACTTATCCAAGTAACCTAACCCCGGTTCCTCCAGAAGTCTCACATGGACCTATCTCAAGATGACCTAACCCCGGTTCATCAAGAAGTTTTTACACGAACTTATCCAAGTAACCTAACTCCGGTTCCTCCAGAAGTCTCACATGGACTTACCCCAAGACGACCTTACCTCGGTTCATCAAGAAGTTTTTACACGAACTTATCCTGCGGCAACCTAACCCCGGTTCCCCCAGAAGTCTTACATGGATTTAGCTCAAGATAACCTCACCCCGGTTCATCAAGAAGTTTTACACGAACTTACGTCACCCAGAAACCCTACACAGGTTCTCCCTTTCCAAAAACGAAGTTTTACACGAACTCATCATCAAAGTAACCCTACCCAGGTTCCTTCTCCATTTCAGATGCGGTTTTACATGAGCTCATCGGCAGGAAACCCTACATAGGTTCCCTCTTTCAACTTACAAAATTACAGTCTAAAATCTCCCCAGGAGAGTCCAATCTAGTTCCCCAGGAAAATTGGAGTCCATCTCCCCAAGCAGTAAGCTCATCCCCAGTAGATTCTGGAAGCTTACCCCTCGCAAGAGCACGAACGCGTCTCCCAGCTTTATTCAAAGAGTTATTTCCTTAACAGGATATAACTGGGTTATCCTCAGCCAAAAGCCACGGAAAGAGCGTCCTCGACGAAGTCTTCTTACCCCAGCGAAGTCCATCAACACTTCCAACAACAAGGGTATCCCCAGCAAATTATTATCAACACTCAGCAAGGCATCCCTCTTCCCACAGAGTATTGCTTCCCAGCATGGTTGCTAGAGTATCTTTTCTCCCCGCAGAACCTTCCATTTGCCAAGTTCATTCCGCAACGGAGTCATCTTCTCCTACCGGTATTCTTGCAGTTATCATCCCCAGCGGAAGCGAAATATATTCTTCAATATCAGCCCAGGATATGACTTCCCGGCACCCGTCAAGGATTTACTTTCCTAGACAAAAACATTCATAAAACATCACATACATCATTATAGCATGCATAACGCATCATATCATACAAATCTCATTTATGTCAAGAACGTCATTGCTTGATCCATATCATGCATTGCATATGACTGACCTGTACCTTTCAGGAAAATGCAGTTAAATTCTCAAAACATATTTCAAGGCCTTCTCTAGTCCAGCTAAATCGACTCCCAACAGATTTTTCTGATAAAGACTCAGTAGAAGTTATCCCAGATTATAAATTTCTATGGTCCCCTCTCCGGCAAGTGCGTGAGGTGGTAATTCATTCTTCAGATGTTTCCCTCTCCGACGATGAGTGTGAGGTGATAGTCTCCTATGGTTCCCTCTTCGACGGCGTGTGAGGTGGTAATTCCTTTTTCAGATGTTTCCCTCTCCGACGATGAGTGTGAGGTGATATTCTCTTATGGTTCCCTCTCCGACGGCGTGTGAGGTGGTAATTCCTTTTTCAGATGTTTCCCTCTCCGACGGTGTGTGAGGTGACAATTCCTATGAATCCCTCTCCGACGGTGAGTGAGGTGATTCCCTTTCAGATTATAATTGCTTATGGTTCTCGTTCCGATACTGCAAAGATGGTAATTCCCGTCAAGATTTTTCTCAACGAGCGTTGTTGAGATTAAAGTCGCCCAAGGTTCTCTTATCATTCATGCTAAAGCAGTAACCATCCCTGGTTCATTCATCACCGTTTGAAGCTCCAGATCCAGCTCCTGTAACCAGTCAGGACACATCTATATCAAGCATCTGAAAACCAGCTCCTGCAACGTGTCAGGTACTCATTTTTCTTTTGCAGGTATGCAGATTCTCGCTAAGGAATCTTCCCCGCAATCAACATTCAGATGGCATCTATAAGCCCATCACCTTATCCAGCAATCTCTAAATGGCATCTATAAGCCCATTCCCATCACACTGCTAACATGTGAGCGCAAATTTCTGGGCACTTTAGTGTTCAATCATCTTCCACCCTCGGATTACGAAAGGCACATCAGCCAATCTGCATCCTCAGGTTTAAGAAGATTGAACAGGGGCAACTGTTGCACCCCAAAATTTGCCCTCCCATATTCTTCAAGAAATTGCCAAGCCAAGTCATAAAATTCCCCAAGGGTTGCACAGTCCAACAGTCTCCTATACAGTCAAAACTAGGGTTTGTGTCCTGATCAAGGAAGTGAAGGTTTCAAGGGCCCAATCAAGTCTCATATGCCTACAAAGATGGTAAAGTATCCTCATATCAAGTTTCAAGGCATTCAGCTCAAAATTGCACAGTCAAAACCCTAGATTGCACTACAGTCAACTGTAGGGGCAAAATGGTCATTTGACAGTCAAAAGTTCAAATTTTTGGTCAACATATCATTTTGAAGCCACAAACATCATTTGATCAATGCTTGATCATGATTCTCAAGATTTGGCTCAGAAATCATCAAAGATGCAAAAGTTACTATATTTGGACAGTTGAAAAAGTCAACTGAAATTGACCAGGGCATAACTTTCACATGGATTATCAGAAAAATTCCATCCAAAGCTCATTTTGAATAGAAAGACATTTCCTGCAACTCATCTTCATACTTCAAGTCCAAGAAATGCTCTCACAAAAAGTTATCAATTTCAACATTATAGGTCATTTTCAAAAGTCAACAAAAAGGGACTTTAAGTCAAAGGCCATAACTTTAGATTGGTAAATCAAAATGCCATGGGACCAAAGGCATTGGTTAGAGGACTCAAAGACCTTTCCAAAATGTCCAAGAACATGTGAAAATCTTAAAAATTGAGCAAGTTATGCCTTGTGGAAGTTGGGAAATTTTTGGGAATTTTGGAAAGTCAACTTTGATTCAAATGATCCAAAATTGCTAATGGGCCCATTTTTCTTCCATGATTCATCATTCTAAGCCTATGCACGACCACTTGGCCCAAAGGGAAGTATTTTCTCAATTTTTATTTATTTATTTGAATTTATATTAATATTAATTCATTTAAATTATTTAAATACATGAAAAATATCTAACCTAACAAAACCAATCTTTTTATGCATGATTTGGACTCAATATTTCGTGCTTGTTCAATTATGGAAAGAATTGGTGTGATTGGAGCTAATTGACACAAAGAACCATGTGAAAAAGATTCAAAAAGATCTTACAAAATCAAATATGCAAATCATTGAATGTCATGGATTTTGTGCAATTTTGTTGACCTAAAAGCTTCTATACATAATCAGGAATACAAAACCTAATGGCATTACACTGAAAAGCTGCGCAAGAAGCTCTCTACAAACCTGAAAAATTGCCATAAAATTCAAAAACTGAATTCAGTGTTCTAGGGCGATTGAAGGTATCAAACTCATTCCAAAAGCATCTTGAAGCCTCACTGAACGATTCTCAATCATTAACATCCACCAAAATGCCTTGAATCGGTATCATGAACTCAAACAGTTTCAAGAAAAATGCATGATCGTGTTCCATGTTTAAGGCATTTTCATTGTTTTTTATTGATGCATTCATACTAATAAACATATTCTGAAGCTAACTATGTGATCCAATTTTGTTGTCGTGCCGTATATGGATGTTTGCCGTTGTTAATTTTTAGGGTTCATAAAGCTCAGAATTAGGGCTTTTCAATTGAAGAAAAATTAGCTTTCCAGACTTAGACCATCCAAACCGGCACACTCCAACGAACAAGAATCAATCATCGCGATTAATTTATGGGGCCTCAGGGCCTAGTCGTTATTTTCTCGTATGCCACTTTCTGCAACGGTGTAAAAACCGTTGCCTAATACTTTTGTTTTTTTCAGGCAAAACGAAGCCATGGGGAAGATGATGAAGTGGCGTGTACTGGTTGGATAATTCGAATTTTTCGCGCTTTAAACCACTGATGCATTGTTTCATATTATATTATTCATTGTATATTTATTTAACAAATGCGTGTTAGTGGTCCAGTGGCAATGAGGTGTATTGGCAATCCATGTGACCTGGGTTCGAGACCCAGGTCCTGACTTTCCTTCATATTTTTCTTCATAAAATGCTCCCATGCAGCTTCAGCGCAATGGTTTACCATAGACCATCATAATCCAAGCAGCCACGCGTCCTGGCAGGTCCATCAAAGGGCTCAGATCAAAGAACGTGCTGTGCCCAAGTCAACACGCTAGCACACGAATTGGCAAAAGTCAATGGATCCACTGCTTATTGGGCCTGATTTGCTGAACAACACCTCCATGTTGGGACTACACCCCCACCCTGGTTTGCTAGTTTTATTTTTCTTATATTTATTTTTAATTATTATTTTACTTGTTTTGTTGTTTTAATTCAATAATTATTTTTTTACAAAATATGAAAAACATCATAAAATCAGAAAAGGCAAAAAATATAATATTTATTTTATTTTAATTATTTTTTCTAAATAAATTAGCATGTAAATATTTAGTTTTAATTAGGTTGCAACTTTAATTCTTTTCATAATAAAAATCTAGAAATATAGAATTAGGTTAATTGATAATTTTTATACCTTTTAAATTTTCCCTTTTATTACAATATTATTTATTTATTTATTTTTATTTTTATAATTAAATGTACATAAATAAAAATTAGGGTTTAATTTAGGTTAATATAACATTTTCATAATAACTAAAAAACATTAGAATTAGGGTTCGCATTTCAGATTTCATTCTAAAAAATTCTTTTTTCTTTTAAATCAAAAAAAACATTCCTTTTTAATTTTTAATATTTTATTCCTCGTCTAATTAATTGAATTCATTAACTTTAATTTTTTACGAAAGGGTCCAACGCCCATATTTTTAATTGTTAATTTCGCGCATTTATTTTATATCGTTTAAATAATTATGTATATGTCCCAAAGCCTTGTAACAATTTAACTTTTCGCACTTTTACTTTGCTTTATTTATTTTCTGTCAAATCGGGTCCGGTTTAATTTTGGCGATGTGGACCCGCGCCATTTGTAATAGTTGTAGATTTATTTTTCCCGCAAATATTTTAACTGTTAACAAACAAGCATGCAAGAATGAATGACTTAATTAAAATCAAGCGTAGATCACAATGACATGACCAAAGACAAATATCAATGAAAACGACACACGAATCGCACACACCACCCCTAGGGTACGCCTCACTGTTGCCTTTCGAAAGGTGATCGTCGAGTAGAGGATGTCTTAGTAAGTCCTCATGATCCGGGAACCTGGCATGAGGGTAGCTTCTAAGGTGTCTTCCCATTGCTCTGGTGATCACCATGTCCCTACAAACTCGAATTGACCCGAACACCTCCAACGGTGGTGCTACCTACCTCTCAATGGTGGGATGGCACTACTTTAAAGGACATTTACCCAGACGAATTCCTTAGGGTAGGTAGGTTCTCAAGGATACTTGCTCTAATTTCAAACAAATCAAAACATCTTTTCACCAACACATTTTCAAAAGCTTTCAAAAGCAAATTTTTCAAACACTCTGACGTACGAGTCGAACTGAAATTTTTCAAAGAAACTTTTAAACCCACATTGAAAAGCAAACATTTTTGAAAACACATTGAGCAAGTATCTAAGAGCCCATGGATAACCATGGATAGAAAGGGTGCTAACACCTTCCCTTTCTATAACCTACCTCCCGAACCGAGAGCAATCTCTTTAAGGAATTTTTCTGTGCTTTTGTCCTGTCCGTGTTGGAGAAAATAAAAGACGGTGGCGACTCTTGCTTCCGCGACATTTCGCGAACCAGCGTTAAACAGTCAGTTCCAGATCCACCGATCACAATTTGCAAGCAACTATAATAACATGAATATGTAAAGAGAATCAAATTATATTACATGTAGAATGAGTTTGAGATTGCAATACTATACCCAACCAGAGTGACTGAAACTAGTGGTTCTTGTGGGAATTGGGCTTGTGCAAAGGGGTGGAAATGATCCCTGGAGGCTTCAGGAACACGCTTAGGCACTTGTATTGGACTGAAAATGGCTGGGAGTCAGGTTTTGGATTTTCACGATTTTGGTATTTTTTGCAATTTTTAGGGTGTTCTCTAGGCTGTATGTATGCGGGAGTTTGGCTTGCAAGAACCACCCTTATATAGAGGAGATGGATGAGACAACGTAAGAAGGAAAGAATCAATCCTTAATCATTTATATTGAAGCCATGATCCTACATTTGAAAACTTGCCAAAACTTAAGATTTCATGCCATTTTCAAAGCTGGATGAACCTGGTCACATTTGCACGAATTTGTGGGCTCAAAACTGATCCAAAATGTCAGCCCACATGCCCAAAACAAATATCCATTATTTTATGCATTTTATTTTATATTTATTTGAATAAAATGAAATAAAATATGCATAAAATAGCTAGAAATTGCAAGGCATGGTAATAATGATATTAGAGGTCCTCTATAAGTTTAAGAAGATATTTGAAGTCCAAGAAATTAAGCCATTGACCTAAAAGTTTAAGTTTGCTCAATGCACAATTCTTGAAATTTCCAAAATTTTCCCAACTTGGGCAAGCCATAACTTTCTCAATTTTTATCTCTTGATGATGATCTTGTAATTTTTGGAAATACCAAGATGTCTAGTTCAATCCCTATTTTGATCAATTTTGCATATGAAGACTTTATCTTGATGTAAATGGTCTTGAAAAAAATGTCTTTTGTCGACTTTCTAAAAATGATCTGTAATGTATGACCTTGTATCTTTCAAATGGTGCATCTCTTGGACTTGAGGGAAAAGGAGAATTTATAGGGAATTGGATTCTATTCAAAATAAGCTTTGGTTGGGTAAAAATGTATGATGTATGTGAAAGTTATGCCTGGTCAAAGTTCAGTTGACTCTTCCTATAAAAACCCTAATTTAGCAATTCTTGACTTTTGATAGATTAGGAGCATTTCTTGAGGAATCATGATCAACCCTTGATCAAATGATGGATATAACTTCAAAGTTTTGATTTTGACCAAAACTCTTGAAGTTTGACTGTACATAGGCCACAGTTGACTTTTGACCTAGTATAGTTGATTTTTAAACATTCGAGCAATTGACTGAGCAAACTTGTAGTGTAGGGCATGAAATTTAGCATGGAAAATATTGAAGGAATATTAGTAAAATGGAAAATATTTGATAGCTTTGGAGTTCACACATCTTGGTGAAAAGTGAAACCCTAATTAGAGGTTCATTGCTTAGGAGGAGAATTTGTCTGGTCAATTCTTGGTTATCTTTGAGCAATGGGAAACCTTAATGAGCATGTCTTGAGTAAAATTGGGAGGGAAAATTTTGGGGTACAATAGCTGCCCCTGTTCAATCTTCTTAAACTTGAGGATTTAGATTGGCTTGCCTGCCTTTCGTGATCTGAAGGTGGAAGATGATTGAACACTAGAGTGCCAAGGAATTTGAACTCGCTTGTGCAAGGTGGTAAAGTTGTTGGTTGATTGTATTGGGAATGGGCTTATAGATGCAATTTGGAGAGGAGATGGAGATTCATTGGAGATGGGCTTATAGATGTCATCTAAAGGTGATGGAGAGTCGTCGGATACGGGCTTATTCATGCCATCCAAAGTAACTATTAATAGAAATATAAGAATAAGTCTATGCTTGACTTGGTCTTTAGGAGATGTATCTGGAATGGGTTTACGCCCGACTACTACTTCAATAG
Source organism: Vicia faba (assembly GCA_948472305.1). NCBI lineage: Eukaryota > Viridiplantae > Streptophyta > Magnoliopsida > Fabales > Fabaceae > Vicia > Vicia faba. The sequence continues at coordinate 974,184,776 of OX451739.1, forward strand.
GTAATGGAAGGAGTCTACGCCCGACAACTACTTCAATAGCTATCAGAAGGAATCTATGGCGACTACTTCTTCACAAGGTACTAGAAAGAATCTATGGCGACTACTACTTCAAAGGGTACAAGAAGGAATCTATGGAGACTACTACTTCAAAAGGTACCAGAAGGAATCTATGGCGACTACTACTTCACAAGGTACTAGAAGTAATCTATGGCGACTACTACTCCACAAGGTACTGGAAGGAATCTATGGTGACTACTACTTCACATGGTACATGAAGGAATCTATGGTGACTACTACTTCAAAGGGTACCAGAAGAAATCTATGGCGACTACTACTTCAAAGGGTACCAGAAGGAATCTGTGGCGACTACTAATTCATAAGGTACTGGAAGGAATCTATGGCGACTACTACTTCAAAGGGTACCAGAAGAAATCTATGACGACTACTACTTCACAAGGTACTGGAAGGAATCTACGGCGACTACTACTTCAAAGGGTATTAGAAGGAATCTATGGCGACTACTACTTCAAAGGGTACTAGAAGGAATCTATGGAGACTACTACTTTACAAGGGTACTCGAAGGAATCTATGGCGACTACTACTTCAAAGGGTACCAGAAGGAATCTATGGCGACTACTACTTCACAAGGTACTAGAAGGAATCTATGGCGACTGTGATCGGTGGAAATAGAACTGACTGTTTAAAGCTGGTTTCGCAAAATTTCGCGGTAAGCAAGAGTCGCCACCGTCTTTTATGTTCTCCAACATGGAAAGGACAAAAGCACAGCAAAATTCCTTATTCGAGATGTCTCTCGGTTCGGGAGGTAGATTTATAGAAAGGGAAGGTGTTAGCACCCTTTCTATCCGTGGTTATCCACGGGCTCTTAGGTACTTGCTCTTATGTTTTCAAAATTGTTTGCTTTTCAAATGTGTGTGGGTTTTGAAAAAGTTTCGTTTGAAAGATTTCTAAGTAACTCTTGTATCTGTCCTCAAGAGTGTATGAAAAATTTGTTGGAAAACTTTTAGAAAGTATCAGTGTGAAAAGTTGTTTTTGTTTGTTTTTTTTAAAAGAGCAAGTACCCATGAGATCTACCTACTCTAAGGAATTAGGTTGTGTAAGAGTCCTTTAGATAGTGCTATCCCACCATTGAGAGGTAGGTAGCACCATCGTTGGAGGTGTTTGGGTCAATTCGATTAAGGGACAATGTGATCACCGAAGCAATAGTAGGACACCTTAGAAGTAACCCTAATGTCCTAGATCCTTTTTATCCGAGGCAACCATTTCGAGGCAACTGGATCTTTAGACAAAGGGAGACCTCTAAGACACCCTATACTTGATGACCACGTCGAGGCAACCAGTAAGGCGTACCCTAAGAGTGGTATGTGCATGTGTGTTGAATTCAGTTTATGCTTGTCTTGTACATGTTATTTGTGAGCTACGGATTAATTTTATTTTACATACATTCTTGCAGGCATATTAGCAGTTAAATGGTTTGCAGGAAATAAAGTGCGGAAAAGTAAATCTAGCTATTACAAGGCGCGGGTCTATACATCGCCAAAAACAAAAAACCGTTTTGGAAAATAAAGTGCGAGAATTTAAAAGAAAGCGATAAAGTTCTAATGATTACACTTCCTGAGCAGATACAAAAATATAAAATATTGAATTAAAATAAACTGCGCGCGAAAGAATTGAGTTGGGACGTCATGAGGGTTTTGACCCTTTTTTGAATAAGAATGAGATCTGTCCTTTTTTTTTTTAATTAAATTAAAATTAAACCTAGTACTAATTAATTAATTAATTAAGAAAATTTTTTTTTTTGTATTTTTGTGTTTTTAATGAAAATAAAGAGAAAATTATTAGAAATTAAAAGTTAGCAAAAACCTAATTCTAAATTGTTTTTATTTATTGTAAAAAAGTATTAAAGTTAATTAATTAAGCTAATTTAATTTAATTTACATTTATTTACAAAATAAGTTAATAAATAATAAAATGTTTTTTTTTGTTTTTCTGAATTTTTATGGAAAAAATAATTATTTAGTTAATAGTTAATAAAAAAGAATAAAATAAAATAAGGCAAATGAAAAATAAAATGAAAAAAATAAAAATGCAAACCCAAGGGGGGGTTTTGGGCCAGAATTGAGGGTGTATTGGCAATCTGAGCCCATTTGCACAAAGCCATGTTTGACTTCCTTGAATCGTCCAGATGTGTATTAACTCCTGAATACCATGGTCTTCATTCTTTGACCATTGGATTGAGGGTAGTGGACACTTGGCTAGCTGATGCGTGAGGACATATGGTGGAATGCATTGAATGACCTGTATAGAATTACATAAGAAAAAATAATATTGAGTTTTGGGGGGACCTGGGAATCGAACCCAGGCCCCAACGATTGCCAGACGCGTCATCAACCACTGAGCCATTGTGCTGCGTTTGTTAAAATAACAATAAACAAATATAATATGAAATAAACACGTTATATGTTGAACAAAAGAAAATTAGCGCGCCACTTTTTGAATTGTACAGTCCCATTCTTCCACGTACTTCATCTTCTACCTTTTTCCTGTAAAAACAAAGGCAATTAGCGGGGGTTTTTAACCCCCACAAAATGAAATGACAAAAATAACGAATAGAGCTACGCTTTATATAAATTGGGCGCGAGGGTTGCAATGAGTTCGTCTTGTCATTCTGAGTTCAACCATGGGCGTCATGAAGGCTAATTTTTCCTGTGCTGGAAATCCCCAAATTGCCAGCTTAGAAAACCTAGAATTCGTTAATGGTGGATTTCGTTTCACTGCATAATAATTCAATTAAGTAATACCAACAGCTTTATAGGGATGCAAACAATACAAAACAAGCTTTAAATCACATCAAATGTTCATGAATCGTGCATTTTGATTCTAAAAAAAATGGACAAACCGTGGGGTTGTGGTGGATGATTCTCTGAGTGCTAGGGCTTGTTCTTGATTGCAAATCGTCCCTGGGAATGTCAGCAAGGTGTTTGAGTCACTCTAAGACTTTAAATTATGCTGGAAGGTTGATTTCAGTTTTCACTTTTTTGCTTGACTTTTTGAATATGGTTAGGGTGTTTCTGCAGCAGCTTGTGCGTGTAATGTATTAGGTCTTGGTTTTGCATATGTATGGGAATGCATTTAAGTGATATGATGAGCCAATGATCCATTGCATTCAAGTTTTTGGATTTTGCTTTAACACCATTAAAGAACATTCCAAGTTTGTTCAAATTTTGAATTTTTATGCATAATTGAGCTTGGCACGAATTTGGTAGGTGGAATATGACACATGAAAGTTATTCAAACCACAAGATTCCATTCCTTTAATTTTTTTGATTTTATTTGAATTATTCTGGATTAAAATGAATTAAATCCACAAAAATTAAATAAAAATGAAAAAATAAATGTTTGGTCTTGAAATTGGTCGTGGGACACGTGGGTGGCATGAAAAGGCTGAATCAAGTGGAAGAAAGTTGGCCCTTTTGTCAAAAATTGAAGTTTCAAGGATAGTTGACTTTTGCCATTTCACAAAAATTTCCAAACTTCTCCAATGCATATCTTGCTCAATTTTGATCATATGAACATGTTCTTGGACATTTTGGAAAGGTCTTGGAGTCCTCTAACCAATGCCTTTGGTCCCATGTCATTTTGATTTACCAATATCAAGTTATGGTCTTTGACTTAAAATGCCTTTTTGTTGACTTTTGAAAATGACCTATAATGTTGAAATTGATAACTTATTGTGAGAGCATTTCTTGGACTTGGAATGTGAAGATGAGTTGTAGGAAATGTCATCCCCTTCAAAATGAGCATTGGATGGGATTTTTCTGATGAACCATGAAAAAGTTATGCCTTGGTCAAGTTACAGTTGACTTTTCAACTGTCCCAAAATGGAAAGTTTTGCATCTTGATGATTTTTGAGCCATGCTTGTGGAATCATGATCAAGACTTTATCAAATGATTATTGTGAGCTCAAAATAAGATGTTGACCAAAAATTTTGACTTTTGACTGCCAAATGACCATTTTACCCCTACAGTTGACTGTTGAGTAAATGGGACTTTTGACTGTGCAACTTGACCTTGTGAGCCTTGAAACTTAGCATGTAGATGCTTGACAATGTGTATAGGCACATGGGACTTGATTGGACCCTTGAAAACCTCAACTTCCTTGAAGGAACCAAAACCCTAATTTGACTGGCTTAGGAGGGTGTTTGAACTGTGCAACCCTTGAGTAGGTTTGAGCAAATTGAGATGATGCTTGTCAAAACTTTGAAGAATATGGGAGGGAAAATTTTGGGATACAACAGTTTCCCCTGTTCAATCTTCTTAGACCTGAGGATGTAGATTGACTTGTGTTCCTTTCGTGATCCGGAGGTGGAAGATGATTGAACACTAGAGTGCCCAGAAATTTGCACTCACATAGTGAGGTATCAGCAATGTGATGTCGGGAATGGGCTTACATATGCCATTTGGAGATATGATGGATAGGAGGATGGGCTTATAGATGCCATCTGGAAGTATGACGGAGTCTTGTCGGGAATGGGCTTATAGATGCCATTTGGAGACTGGTATGGGAGGATGGGCTTATAGATGCCATCTGGAGATGTGACAGAACCTTGTCGGGAATGGGCTTATAGATGCCATTTGGAGACTGTTGATAGGTGGATGGGCTTATAGATGCCATCTGGAGGTGGTCTGTTGAACCGTAATTTTTGTAAGTTGAAAAAGGGAACTTGTGTAGGGTTGCCTGATGATGAGCTCGTGTAAAGCTGCATCTTGGAAAGAAGGACACCTGTGTAGGGTTGACTGATGATGAGCTCGTGTAAAACTGCATCTTTGGAGGAAGGAAACCTGTGTAGGGTTTACTGATAATGAGTCTGTATAAGACTGCATCTGAAATGGAGAAGGAACCTGTGTAGGGTTACTTTGATGACGAGTCCGTGTAAAACCGCATCTAGAGCTGAGAAGGAAACCTGTGTAGGGTTTACTGATGACGAGTCCGTGTAAAACTACGTCTGGAGTTTGAGAAGGGAACCTGTGTGGGGTTACTTTGATGATGAGCCCGTGTAAAACTGCATCCTGGAAGAAGTAAAACCTGGGTAGGGTTTCTAATGACGAGTCCATGTAAAACTTCATCTTTGGGAAGAGAGAACATGTGTAGGGTTTCTTTGACGACGAGCCTGTGCAAAACTACGTCTGGAGAGAGAGAACATGTGTAGGGTTTCTTCGGGATAAGTTCGTGTAAAACTTCTGGAGGAACCGGGGTAAGGTTACTTCGGGATAAGTCCGTGTAAGACTTCTGGAGGAACCGAGGTAAGGTTACTGCAGGATAAGTTCGTGTAAAACTTCTGGATGAACCGGGGTAAGGTCATCTTGAGATAAGTCCGTGTAAGACTTCTGGAGGAACCGGAGTAAGGTTACTGCAGGATAAGTTCATGTAAAACTTCTGGATGAACCGGGGTAAGGTCATCTTGAGATAAGTCCGTGTAAGACTTCTGGAGGAACCGGGGTAAGGTTACTGCAGGATAAGTTCGTGTAAAACTTCTGGATGAACCGGGGTAAGGTCATCTTGAGATAAGTCTGTGTCAGACTTCTGGAGGAACCGGGGTAAGGTTACTGCAGGATAAGTTCGTGTAAAACTTCTGGATGAACCGGAGTAAGGTCATCTTGAGATAAGTCCGTAAGACTTCTGGAGGAACCGGGGTAAGGTTACTGCAGGATAAGTTCGTGTAAAACTTCTGGATGAACCGGGGTAAGGTCATCTTGAGATAAGTCCGTGTAAGACTTCTGGAGGAACCGTGGTAAGGTTACTGCAGGATAAGTTCGTGTAAAACTTATGGATGAACCGGGGTAAGGTCATCTTGAGATAAGTCCGTGTAAGACTTCTTGATGAACTGGGGTAAGGTCATCTTGAGATAAGTACGTGTAAGACTTCTTCTGGAAAAAAAGGAACCAGTGTAGGGTTACTTTGATGATAAGTCTGTGTAAGACTTCGTCTGAAAATTGAGAAGGAACCGGTGTAGGGTTGTCTGATGATGAGTTCGTGTAAAACTACATCTGAGGTTGAGAAGGAACCAGTGTAGGGTTACCTGTTGATGAGCCCGTGTAAGACTTCTTATGAAAGAAAAGGAACCGGTGTAGGGTTTCCTGAGGATGATCAAGTAGATAATTGTCCTGTTTGGTTTCGGATATTAACCCACGATCAGTCGTCCACAGAATTTTCCTGGCTTGTTACCGGTGTTGATCTGGAACTGTAAAGGTAGATGGTAATCATATTTTGATTGACTTTTTTCTGAAAAGGCAAAGTATTAGTCGTATGCAATGTCATGATGCATGAACTGCATGATTTTAAGATGTTCTAAAAAATAAATGAGATTTGTGTTGTATGATGCGTATGCATGCTATAATGTATGAAGATGTGATGTTTATGAATGTATTCTCGTCTGGGAAAATAAATCCTTGACGAATGCTGGGAGTTTGTTGAATCCTGGGCTGATGTTGAAGAGTAGAGTTCTTTGTTTCCGCTGGGGATGATGATTGCAAGAATAAACCGGTAGGAGTAGATGACTCCATTGGGGAATAATCCTGGTGAAGATATTACTCTGCGGGGAGTCACTCTGTAGGAAGAGATACTTCGTTGAGATTTTGATGAGAACTCCGTTGGGGATTCCATTGATAAGTTATGTTGGAGGATTTGATGAACTCCGCTGGGGGATAGGAAGAACTTCACCGAGGACGATCTTTCCGTGGTAATTAGCTGAGGATAACCCAGTTATAAGTTTTGGTGGGGAATAACTTTGAATAAAGCCGGGGAGAAGCGTTCTTACTCTCCCGGTGATAAGATTCCAGAATCTACTGGGGATGAGCTCCCAGAATCTACTGGGGAGATTGATTCAACTCTCCTGGGGAGACTTTTGAACTGTACTGGGGAATGGCTCCATTGGGGTGTCTGGTATTCCTCCGGGGAATAATATTATATTAAGACGGTCGGGGATGCTTGCTTAGGAACATCTGCATACTGCTGGAGAATATTGAGATTTTCTGGGGATACCCAACTTCCTTAAGGCTGACAGTAGACTAACTCTGCTCGGGGAGAGCGTTGTTGACTTGCTGGAGATACTGTACCTTGTCAGGGCTGACGGGAGACCAACTCTGCTCGGGGGAGAGTATTGTTGAATCTTATCTTACTCTGCGGGGAGTGAAGGTATCTTGGTCACGTTATTCAGCTGAACCTACCTTAGTACCTTGGTGGACAGAGCAACTAGATCGCTTAGACAACTCATATTGCCCCTGTTTCTGTGGGAGAAGATACCTGTGGAGGCGCCTGATGACTTCCGGTTGACAAATCTTCTTCTGGTAGGCAAGTGACGAGATGACGGGACATAGTCATACGTTGTGATCCCTAATTTTTGCCTGGACCGCCCTTTCGGGTTTTCAATCCACCGGGATACCCATTTTTTCTCAAGCCGCTTTTTCAGGTTTTCGACTTGCCGGGTGTACATATTTTTTTCATTTCATCCCTTATTTTTGCCCGAACCCTTTTGGTTCGTCGGGAAGCCCTTATTTTTGCCTAGGTGTGTCAACCTAGCGGGTCTTTTATCATGCGTAGTATCTTTTCGACTATGTCCGTGCTCTCAGAATGTAGGGAGGTGCGCCTGTCGTTGTGTTGCCATGTGACCAGAAGATGTTTGATCAGGAAAGATTCGTAGCTGGAATTCAGGTCCAATGCCCCAAGTGACTCAGATGGAGGTCTGCCCCTGGTTATTTGGCATTTGAGAGATTCTATGAATCTTGACTTCACTGCCCCAGATTATGGACAATGATCATGCCGTGCCCCTTGATTGGGAGTGCTTTCGTTCATTAGACATTCGTCGTGCGAACTTCTATGTTGTTCAAACAAATAGTCATATGCAAGCAATGTTATATTAAAAATGCAAAGCTTGTGTCTGTCTTGAAGTTTTTGAAAATGCATTTTTTCAGTGAAATAAGCAAATTATGTAACACGTGATGTCAACTCAAGATTTTACAGCGAGCCTTAAGGAGTCAGGATACCTTTGGTAACAGTATGCTTTCGAACTAAACCCATGCTTCAGCTAGGACTTTTTAAGGGTTGTAGCGTGGCCTGGTTCACGGTTTAAGAAACAACGGATAAGGGCTCAAATTTATCTGTACCCACCCGCTCTTCGTGATGTTCTTCAAACCTAAACTCAGTTGATCGTGCGTCAGACCTTGTTTGAGTCTTTGCTATGATGTTCCGGTGATGGTTCAGATATTGACAGTTTATTTTGAATAGGCAGTCATTTTTTTTGTTGAGGGTTTGTAGGACCTCTTTCTTTTTTATTTTATTATCCCTATTTTTTGCCTGAACTGTTTCTTTTATGATTACAGTCAGCGGGATGCCCCAGTTTTTGTAAGTCTCCTTCATAGGTTTTGACTTATTGGGCTTTGTTTTGAAAGATAACGACTGCCTGTCCTTATGATTATAGGGAACCATCACTGTCTTTTGTTTTGGAAGGACTCCTTTGATGCCATTCATTGTGCACCTAGATCAACTGAGAGAACTACCCTGCCCCATGTTATGATTAAGGGTTTTAATTTTTTGAAAAGAACAAACTCCAACTTCTTTGGCTCGAAGGGGTTGACGAGGGATTATCTTCCTTATAACTCCAGTGTTTAGGAATTAAAACAATGCTTGTACCTCCTCAGCGGGGTCTGTTCAAAAGCATACTGTAAAGATCGTGGTATCGTTTTTGTCATCCTCCCTCAAGAGGCTTAGAATTTTCAATCGAGAGTTGAACATCAAGAAAAAATAAAATCAATTTTGAATATAGAGAACACAATTACTTCAAAACAGACACGTGTAATGCATTAATGAAATAATAGAGTTTGACATGATAGTTGTTTGAATAAGCATAGAAAAATACAATATCAGAATTTAAATGAACAAGAGTCTCTCAATCCTAGCCATGTTTTGGCAAGGGAGCAGTGATCACATCGGGAGTCTCAGCAGGCTCGAATTTGATCTCCTTGGCGTCAATCATGTTCTGAATCTTGTATTTCAGCGCCCAACAATCCTCAGTATCGTGCCCCGGGCTTCCGGAATGATAAGCACACCTCGCATCTGGGTTGTAGTTTGGAGAAGAGGTCTTGGGATTTGCAGGAGGGTTGATCACCGCAATCAGATTCATTTTCAACATGTGTTGCAATGCCTGTGACAATGGCATGTTGATGTTGGTGAATTGTCTTTTAGGTCCGTCTGGCCTTCGCTGATTTCCCTTTGGCAGTTGTCGGCGTGACGCCGAACCTGAGATCATGATTGCCCCTACGTGTTGGTCACGACGATCCTTCTGGCTGTACACAGCATTGGACTCTTTCTTGAATGGTTTCTTCTCAGCGTTCGAGGAGTCACCCTTTTGTATCTTCCCGGCCTTGATACCAGCTTCTATCCTCTCACCAGTTAAGATCAGATCTGTGAACCCAGCAGAAGAATTCCCAATCAGATGGTTGAAGAAAGGACCAGACAGGGTCCCCAAGAACATGTCGACGAGTTCACGGTCAGTCAAAGGCGGCTGCACCCTTCCAGCCAGGTCTCTCCACCTTTGCACATACTCCTTAAAACCTTCACCCGTTCCTAGTGACATACCCTGGAGTTGGGTACGCGTAGGTGCGAGGTCGGAATTGTACTGATACTGCTTATAAAAAGCAGTTGCCAAGTCCTCCCAGTTACGAATACTGGTTCCATCTAGCTGATAGAACCATTCGAGCTGAGTCCCTGAAAGACTTTCCTGGAAGAAATGGATCCATAAATTCTTGTCTGCCGTGTAGGGCTGGATCTTCCTTACATAAGATCTGAGGTGCAGCTTAGGACAGGAAGCCCCGTCCTACTTCACAAAGGCAGGCGCCTTGAACTTGTGTGGGATCACCACCCCAGAAGATAACCCTAAGTCTCCAAAATCCAACCCAGGTACACGTTGAATCTCCATAGCATTTAACCGGTCCTCCAGCTGTTTGTACCGGTCCTCGGCAGGAGGGTACTGTTCATCATTGAAATCTGTCTCGGTGTCAGAGACCACGGGACTAGGAACCTCTCTCCCTTGTGGGCTGTCTTTCCCAGCAGATGGGGTGGTCATCTCAGCCTCATTTTGTGATCTATTCCCAGATCTGCGTCTAGGGTTGAACAAAACAGTCCTCTTCTTCTTCTTCTTCAACAGCAGAGTCTTCAATTCCTGTTGACCCTGGGCTAAGCTCATGACCAGCTCTTGAAACTGGGCATTCTGGGCCTGGAGGGCCTTGATAGCTTGTTCATTAGATGATTCAGGATTCATGATGATGGCTGAAATAAACAACGAAGAAGATTAAGCAACCTGTAGAAAAGAGTACCTGTAATGCAATGATATGTATGATATGCATGCACTGTTTTCAAGGATCTCGCGGGGTAAACAGAGAAACTTGTTAGAATTTGAATTCGGTAGCTTGATTGAAGGAACTTCATGTTGTTGAGAGTCCTTCTTCAAGAGTCAAGGCTCACCATATCTAGTGGGTCATTGCCCCTGACTCAAGTTATCAACCTTGGCTAGAGGAAAATAAATCCCTTTTGCCCCTTGCTAGACATCATGACCTGCATCACAAACCCTTGAGATCCTTGAAATGGATTAGTCCTTATGTAGGATGTATGCAATGGTATGATGGCATGATGTTATGCTATGCATGGAGTGATGTAAGTAAACCCTGTTATGAGTCCAGGTTAAGGACTGTAAACAAACCCTGCAAGAAACTCATGTGTTAGATAACAAGCATGTAAGTAGTCAAGTTTGAAGGCACACAAGTTACACAAGACAGCCCTTAGAGTTCAGGCCAGCATGAAGTTTGGGGTACTACCCTCTTGAAGTTAGTGGGCTCAAAACCTGTCCTATCAAAAGTAATCGGGTTCTAAGGAGCTCAATATCATTGGGTTGTTTTCTATGTTCATTGTTTTGATTTAGCCACTGAACTGGCGATCAAAATATTCCAAGAAAACAACCCTCAATGAGTGTAGTATCGAGTATCAACCAACTTCGGACTGCACCAAAGTCGGTCATCTCACTACCCCTAAAGAGGCCAGGATGGTCAAGTAAGGTTCCTAAGGTCAATTGATGCTTCACGACACCACGCGGCGGCCCCGTACTCTCCTTGACTTGACTCAAGGGTTACCGGTACTCACCAAAGTGCCACATCAATGTAGCAAACTGCTTCAACCGTGTCGGTATACCCCGCACAGTTCCCTCACAGTTTGTTGCTACTTTCTAAAAGGTATCCCCCAGATCCGGGTTAGGATCTATGAAACTCCCAAGACAGGCCCACAATTTTAGAGCAATCAAAGCAAGCAATTGAAAACATGATGATGAACTATTCCTAAGGTACACCTCACTTATTAATTCTCCCCAGCAGAGTCGCCAGTTCTGTGATCGGTGGAAATAGAACTGACTGTTTAAAGCTGGTTTCGCGAAATATCGCGGTAAGCAAGAGTCGCCACCGTCTTTTATGTTCTCCAACATGGAAAGGACAAAAGCACAGCAAAATTCCTTATTCGAGATGTCTCTCGGTTCGGGAGGTAGATTTATAGAAAGGGAAGGTGTTAGCACCCTTTCTTTCTGTGCTTATCCACGGGCTCTTAGGTACTTGCTCTTATGTTTTCAAAATTGTTTGCTTTTCAAATGTGTGTGGGTTTTGAAAAAGTTTCGTTTGAAAGATTTCTAAGTAACTCTTGTATATGTCCTCAAGAGTGTATGAAAAATTTGTTGGAAAACTTTTAGAAAGTGTCAGTGTGAAAAGTTGTTTTTGTTTGTTTTTTTGAAAAGAACAAGTACCCATGAGATCTACCTACTCTAAGGAATTAGGCTGTGTAAGAGTCTTTTAGATAGTGCTATCCCACCATTGAGAGGTAGGTAGCACCATCGTTGGAGGTGTTTGGGTCAATTCGATTAAGGGACAATGTGATCACCGAAGCAATAGTAGGACACCTTAGAAGTAACCCTAATGTCCTAGATCCTTTTTATCCGAGGCAACCATTTCGAGGCAACTGGATCTTTAGACAAAGGGCGACCTCTAAGACACCCTATACTTGATGACCACGTCGAGGCAACCAGTGAGGCGTACCCTAAGAGTGGTATGTGCATGTGTGTTAAATTCAGTTTATGCTTGTCTTGTACATGTTATTTGTGAGCTACAGATTAATTTTATTTTACATACATTCTTGCAGGCATATTAGCAGTTAAATGGTTTGCAGGAAATAAAGTGCGGAAAAGTAAATCTAGCTATTACAAGGCGCGGGTCTATACATCGCCAAAAACAAAAAACCGTTTTGGAAAATAAAGTGTGAGAATTTAAAAGAAAGCGATAAAGTTCTAATTATTACACTTCCTGAGCAGATACAAAAATATAAAATATTGAATTAAAATAAACTGCGCGCGGAAGAATTGAGTCGGGACGTCATGAGGGTTTTGACCCTTTTTTGAATAAGAATGAGATTTGTCCTTTTTTTTGTAATTAAATTAAAATTAAACCTAGTACTAATAAATTAATTAATTAAGAAAATGATTTTTTTTGTATTTTTGTGTTTTTAATGAAAATAAAGAGAAAATGAATAGAAATTAAAAGTTAGCAAAAACCTAATTCTAAATTGTTTTTATTTATTGTAAAAAAGTATTAAAGTTAATTAATTAAGCTAATTTAATTTAATTTACATTTATTTACAAAATAAGTTAATAAATAATAAAATGTTTTTTTTGTTTTTCTGAATTTTTATGGAAAAAATAATTATTTAGTTAATAGTTAATAAAAAAGAATAAAATAAAATAAGGCAAATGAAAAATAAAATGAAAAAAATAAAAATGAAAACCCAAGGGGGGGTTTTGGGCCAGAATTGAGGGTGTATTGGCAATCTGAGCCCATTTGCACAAAGCCATGTTTGACTTCCTTGAATCGTCCAGATGTGTATTGACTCCTGAATACCATGGTCTTCATTCTTTGACCATTGGATTGAGGGTAGTGGACACTTGGCTAGCTGATGCGTGAGGACATATGGTGGAATGCATTGAATGACCTATATAGAATTACATAAGAAAAAATAATATTGAGTTTTGGGGGGACCTGGGAATCGAACCCAGGCCCCAACGATTGCCAGACGCGTCATCAACCATTGAGCCATTGTGTTGCGTTTGTTAAAATAACAATAAACAAATATAATATGAAATAAACACGTTATATGCTGAACAAAAGAAAATTAGCGCGCCACTTTTTGAATTGTCCAGTCCCATTCTTCCACGTACTTCATCTTCTACCTTTTTCCTGTAAAAACAAAGGCAATTAGCGGGGGGTTTTAACCCCCACAAAATGAAATGACAAAAATAACGAATAGAGCTACGCTCTATATAAATTGGGCGCGAGGGTTGCAATGAGTTCGTCTTGTCATTCTGAGTTCAACCATGGGCGTCATGAAGGCTAATTTTTCCTGTGCTGGAAATCCCCAAATTGCAAGCTTCGAAAACCTAGAATTCGTTAATGGTGGATTTCGTTTCACTGCATAATAATTCAATTAAGTAATACCAACAACTTTATAGGGATGCAAACAATACAAAACAAGCTTTAAATCACATCAAATGTTCATGAATCATGCATTTTGATTCTAAAAAAAATGGACAACCCGTGGGGCTGTGGTGGATGATTCTCTGAGTGCTAGGGCTTGTTCTTGATTGCAAATCGTCCCTGGGAATGTCAGCAAGGTGTTTGAGTCACTCTAAGACTTTGAATTATGCTGGAAGGTTGATTTCAGTTTTCACTTTTTTGCTTGACTTTTTGAATATGGTTAGGGTGTTTCTGCATCAGCTTGTGCGTGTAATGTATTAGGTCTTGGTTTTGCATATGTATGGGAATGCATTTAAGTGATATGATGAGCCAATGATCCATTGTATTCAAGTTTTTGGATTTTGCTTTAACACCATTAAAGAACATTCCAAGTTTGTTCAAATTTTGAATTTTTATGCATAATTGAGCTTGGCACGAATTTGGTAGGTGGAATATGACACATGAAAGTTATTCAAACCATAAGATTCCATTCCTTTAATTTTTTTGATTTTATTTGAATTATTATGGATTAAAATGAATTAAATCCACAAAAATTAAATAAAAATGAAAAAAATAAATGTTTGGTCTTGAAATTGGTCATGGGACACGTGGGTGGCATGACAAGTCTGAATCAAGTGGAAGAAAGTGGGCCCTTTTGTCAAAAATTGAAGTTTCAAGGATAGTTGACTTTTGCCATTTCACAAAAAATTCCAAACTTCTCCAATGCATATCTTGCTCAATTTTGATCATATGAACATGTTCTTGGACATTTTGGAAAGGTCTTGAAGTCCTCTAACCAATGCCTTTGGTCCCATGTCATTTTGATTTACCAATCTCAAGTTATGGTCTTTGACTTAAAATGCCTTTTTGTTGACTTTTGAAAATGACCTATAATGTTGAAATTGATAACTTTTTGTGAGAGCATTTCTTGGACTTGGAATGTGAAGATTAGTTGTAGGAAATGCCATCCCCTTCAAAATGAGCATTGGATGGGATTTTTCTGATGAACCATGAAAAAGGTATGCCTTGGTCAAGTTACAGTTGACTTTTCAATTGTCCCAAAATGGAAACTTTTGCATCTTGATGATTTTTGAGCCATGCTTGTGGAATCATGATCAAGACTTTATCAAATGATGATTGTGAGCTCAAAATAAGATGTTGACCAAAAATTTTGACTTTTGACTGCCAAATGACCATTTTACCCCTACAGTTGACTGTTGAGCAAATGGGACTTTTGACTGTGCAACTTGACCTTGTGAGCCTTGAAACTTAGCATGTAGATGCTTGACAATGTGTATAGGCATATCGGACTTGATTGGACCCTTGAAAACCTCAACTTCCTTGAAGGAACCAAAACCCTAATTTGACTGGCTTAGGAGGGTGTTTGAACTGTGCAACCCTTGAGTAGGTTTGAGCAAATTGAGATGATGCTTGTCAAAACTTTGAAGAATATGGGAGGGAAAATTTTGGGGTACAACAGCGACTACTACTTCAAAGGGTATCTGAAGGAATCTATAGCAACTACTACTTCATAAGGTACTTGAAGGAATCTATGGAGACTACTACTTCAAAGGGTACCAGAAGGAATCTATAGCGACTACTACTTCAATGGGTACCAAAAGGAATCTATCGCTACTACTACTTCACAAGGGTACTGGAAGGAATCTATGGCGACTACTACTTTAAAGGGTACCAGATGGAATATACGGCGACTACTACTTCAAAGGGTACTAGAAAGAATCTATGGCGACTACTACTTCAAAGGGTACCAGAAGGAATCTACTACTACTTCAAAGGGTACCAAAAGGAATCTATGGCGACTACTACTTCAACAAGGTACTAGAAGGAATCTATGGAGACTACTACTTCAAAGCGTACTAGATGGAATCTATGGCGACTACTACTTCATAGGGTACCAGAAGGAATCTATAGCGACTACTACTTCAAAAGGTACCAGAAGGAATCTATGGTGACTACTACTTCAAAGGGTACCAGAAGGAATCTATGGCGACTACTACTTCAAAGGGTACCAGAAGGAATCTATGGCGACTACTACTTCAAAGGGTACCAGAAGGAATCTATGGAGACTACTACTTCAACAAGGTACTGAAAGGAATCTATGGCGACTACTACTTTAAAGTATACTAGAAGGAATCTATGGAGATAGAGGGTTAGCTGATAGTTGATAATATTTGTTTGTTTATAGACTTTACCTGAAAAGATAAAGGGTTAGCTGTATGCAATGTCATGATGTATGAAATGCATTACGTAATGATGTTCTCAAAATAAATGAGACTGTGTTATATGCGTTTCGTATGCATATGGTATGGTATTGGTAAATGATGGTGAATGTGAAATGTTATTGAAGTGCATTCGCAAATTTGAGCAGCATCTTAGTCTGGGGAAAATAAATCCCTGGCTATCTCTGGGGATGAAGAGTATGTGTATCTTCGATCTTCTGGGGATTGTTTCCGCTGGGGACTCCTGCTTGCTATTTTCTTTGAGGAAACTCCATTGGGGAACATTGATTTCTTGCTTTTTACTTGAGGAAACTCTGTTGGAGAGTGTTAATTCCTGCTTGAGGAGAAGAGTTTAAGAATGTTGGTTACTCATTTCTCTACTGGGGAGTTTATACCCTGACTGGGGATAAAAGAGATGGATATTCCTTTCGACTCTCCTTGGGAGGATAAAGTTGACTGACATCTGGTCCGATTTCAAGTTCCATAGAAACTCCCTAGGGATAGTGACGACTTCACTGGGAAGAGGAATTTAGCTAGTGATTTGTGGTAGAAGCACACTCAAGCTGGGGAGTGTCAGAAAAAATCTATGCCTTGATTGTATCTGAGGATGTATTGAATGGGTATCAGAATGATATCTATATCTGGACTGTATTTGAGTTGTATCTGGAAGATGCACTAAATGAGTATCAGAATGACATCCATACCTGGATCGTATATATATCTGGAAGATGTACTGAATGAGTATCAAAATGACATCCATATATGGATCGTATCTGAACTGTATCTAGAATGAGTGTCAGAATAAATCTATATTTAGATTGTATATGAACTGTATCTAAAAATGGATCTGGAATGAGTGTCAGAATGAATCTATATTTAGATTATAACTTAATTGTATCTAGAAATGGATCTGGAATGAGTGTCAGAATGAATCTATATTTAGACTGTATCTGATCTGTATCTAGACGATGATCTGGAATGAGTGTCAGAATTAATCTATATTCAGATTATATCTGAACTGTATCTAGAAGTGGATCTAGAATGAGTGTCATAATGAATCTATATCTAGACTGTATCTGAACTATATCTGGAAGAGAATCTGTTTTGGGGAAATAAACCCTGTTGATGGAGAATACTCTTGCTGAGGAAACACCCTTGTTAAGGAAATGAACTCTGCTGGAGAGAAGAAGTCTAAAGGGGTTTTACAACCTCGGAGGAACAAGCTCAGCTGGGGAAGAGAAACTCCATGAATTGTACTGATCGAAACTCCATAGGTTGGTGATTTTTCTGGGGAGAAGATCACACTCCTTTATCAGCCAGAGCAATCTGCTGTGGAAATTATAGGGAATGTATGAACTTGTGAAGATTACCCTGTAGGGATAATCTCATGGAAGTGGCTCTGTGGGGATCCCTGGAGACTTTAACATACCTTTACTTCTAGAGCCCTTGGTGAATGTTGATCAGGGCGACAAATCTTCTACTGATAGACAGGTGACGAGATGACGGGCATAGTCATACGCCTGATTATGTGGATGAGGCCCTCATCCATCATCTCTTGCAAATCAGCTTTTATCTTGTCACAACCCTATATATCCCTACTGCAAATAGTACAACCAGCATGGTTATGCGTATAGTAGCTAAATTCACATAGGTCTGCATGCATTTTTACCAAATATCCTCTAACCAAATTAATATCAAAAATCCGGAGGTCGCCTAGACAACCAGCCACCATGTTCACAGAATTTGCTCCTCCATGCTTTGGCAAAGGATTATCTTTCACATTAGGGCCAACATATTTGAAGGATAAGATACCAGACCTCACCAATTTTTGTACTTCAGTTTTCAAAGGATAGCGGTTCTCAACATTGTGCCCTGGTGCTCCCTGATGAAAAGCACATGTTTAGTCTGCCTTGTAATACCAAGGCAATGGTGATGGTATAGCGGGAAGTGGCCTGGTCTGAACCAACTTCTTTTGAATTAACGCTGGGAGTAATTCTTCATATATCATAGGGATAGGGTCATGACTCTCCCTTCTCTGATTATACCCTTGATTCCCCTGATGGGATGGTTTCTGATAAGAAATAGTGGTTGGAGCTACACCAACTACTGGAGTTACTGAGGCAACTTGTTGATGACGCTGATAATTTCTTCTAGGAGGATTAACCCTCCTCTCTTGCATAAAAACATCTGCATCTCCTTCCTTATTTTTGGCAAACCCATAGGATGGCTTCTTTGTACTTCTAGAACTTTCACTTTTTGTTAAACGACCCTCTCTTACAACCTCTTCTAAACGGATACCCATGCCCACTATTTCAGTAAAGTCACTTGGCGCACTCACCACCATCCTCTCATGGTAGAAAGCACCCAGAGTCTTCAGGAAAATCTTAGTCATCTCCTTTTCTTCCATGGGAGGAATCACTTGGGCGGCTACCTCACGCCATCTTTGTGCATATTATTTGAATGATTCCCTGTCCTTCTAGACCATGGCCCTGAGTTGATCACGGTCAAGCGCCATGTCCATGTTGTATTTGTATTGTCTGATAAATGCTTCTCCCAAGTTGTTGAAAGTATGGATATTGACGTTTTCCAAACTCATATACCACTTCAATGCAACACCCATCAAACTATCCGGGAAAAAAGTGAATCAGCAGACGTTGATCATCAGTATGGGTAGACATTCTTCTTATATACATCACAAGATGAGCACGAGGACAAGCGTTTCCCTTGTACTTCTCGAATTCTGGGACTTTAAACTTCGCAGGTATCTTGACATTCGGGACCAAGCATAAATCATTCACATTCTTCCCGAACAATTCCTTTCCTCTAAGGGCCTTCATTTGCCTCTGCATCTTGTCAAACTGATCTTGAAAATCATCCATTCTATCATAGAGACCCAATCCTTCCTTGGTGGAGGAAAAGGACGATACATATCAACATTAGCAAATGGGACCATATTCACCGAAGGAGGTGCAGCAGGAGTAACATGCACCACAGGAGGTGCAAGAGTAACAGTAGTATGAACAAATGGAGTAACTTGAGGACCAAGATTGAAACCTTCAGGCACAAAGTTCTCTGGAATTCCCCATGGATAACCTTGAGGCACGCGATTCTGAACAACAACTGGAGTAGCAGACACAGGAATAGTCGGAGCTTCAGTAGTAACCTTTGTCTGTTGAGTTTGAACACTCGGTGGCTGATTCTGAGCAGCCACCAGAGATTCCATCAGAGCAGTGAGATTGGCCATGCCAGCCTTCAGAGCAGAAACTTCCTCACGCAGCTCGCGATTCTCTTGTTCTAAGTTGTCCATCTTCCTTCTGAAATTAGCTTGAGTATTGTAGTGGTGAGACAACTTGCTGAACAAAGTAAAGAAGCTTGGTAAGACACCTGGATATGCATAATAAATTCAAGAAATATGTGCAATATGATGCATGATATGCAATGCACATGATTTATTTATATTTTTTTATTAATATTTCAAGGGACTTAAATATTTATAGACATATTGCAAATATCGAAGTAATAACACATTTGAAATACTAAAAAAATTTATTATAATAACTTCAAAATGGATTACAAGTTTCAATAATCCCAATTACAATATGAAAATAAAGTCTAAAACCCTAAGAAATAAAGTTGATGGAGATCACTCTATACGCTGGCGCTTCCCTGTAAGCCTGGTAATCTGAGTCTTCAACCTCTGGTTTTCTTCCGCATATCTGGTGGCGACTTCCTTCCAATCATCTGAATTAGGAATTGAGCAACTAGCATCTAACTGAGGCTTAGGAGAAAATAAATGCCCTTGCCTCTCCATCATCTCTACAACCCAACTCTCAAGAACCACAATCAAGTCGTCTTTCTCCTTTAAGTCTGCTCTATAGGAAATATCTAAAGTTTGGCACTTATTCTTCCAAGCTCCCTTTTCCTGTTGCATCTTGACTAAAGCAATTTGTAGCTCTTCCACATCATCCAATAGGGGAGGAGTGGTCTTCACAAACAAATCAGGCATAGGTGCTTCCTGGGAATACAACATCTTCAATTGAATAGCTCTCGTTTGGACCCACTGAAGATAAGGCTCCAAAGAAACAACCCCCTAGGTCCCAAGTATTTCTTACTCTTCCTATGAATATGACGCCAGGCCTTCGCAATCTTCTTCCTAGCTTCCTTATGGTCTTCTCCCTCCTTCAGGAAGAAACTACTCAAATGAATACTATTTGGTGTATCCTTCATTGGATAACCAAGTTGTCATCGTGCAAGAACAGGGTTATAGTTAATTCCTTCCTTTGTACCAAGAAGAGGTACATTGGGGAAACTACCACAACTATCGACAATCTCTATATCATGGTAAGCCTGATGATACCAACCAATATCTGAGTGAGTAATTTCCATGATCTTAGGAGCCCAACGGGGTTCCTTCCTGACATCCCAGAAAGTATAAGACTAAGGCATATGAGAAATAAACCATCGGTACAACAGAGGCGTGAAACAGATAATCATCCCCCCATGATAAGAATTCCGAAGATGAATAGAGTAATAAGATTCACTCAACAATGTGGGAACTTGGTTTCCAATCATGAAGATCCTGATAGCATTAATGTCAACAAACTTGTCCACATTAGGAAATAAAAATAACCCGTAAGTAAGTAGAGCAAAGATGGCCTCAAAAGTGACCGTACTCTTCATCTTGGAAAAGTAACGAGCTTTCTCCAATAAGAACTGAGTTGGTAATCCTCTAATCCCTCCTTTAGTAGTCATATGGGCTTCAACCTCAGACTACCCCGGATGGATCAAAGCAACAATCTCGTGTGGTTTTGGCTCACCCTCCAAACCATTAAAAGGAACACGGTCGGTAATAGGTAAATCTAACAGATAAGAATACTCCTCTAGTGTAAGCATCAACTGATAGTCAGGGAAAGTAAAGTAATGATACATCGGATCATAGAACTGGACCAAGGTCGAGAGAATATCCTCCTTCATCCTAAGCTTCATGATAGGAATGAAGGATCCATACTTCTTCCGAAAATCTGCAGAACACTCAATCTCGGGAATTAGACTGATCAACTCATCTATCTTGGGATCTTTTAAACTGTATTTTCCAGTATTTCTTTTTTCATAATCCATGTCAAAAGGTACTTGAGATATTCACAAATGGTTAACTTTCAAGTCCCTTGAAATAAAATTTCTTCAAAAGATGCTTATGACTGCATGGATGCATGATGCAACAATCACACACAAGATTACAAACATAGGGTTCATAGGTTCAATGTCACGAGCATGAGGTCGAAGGTACTACCCATAAGTTATGGTCTAAAAGTTATCACCTATCGAACAAGGTTCTAGAGGTTCCCAAAGTCTACATCCTTCCTTCGAATATTATCAACTTCCTGATTAACTCGTTAATTAGTAATATTCTCAAGAAAAACTCGTCCGAGCATAGTATCGCGTGACAACTATTTCTGGATTACTCCGTCATAGCTTCCGCAGTACACCTAAAAGGCCAAGATGGGTTAGGTATTCTATGGTCCTCAGCTTCAGTAGGCTCCCAGGTCGAAAGCAACACGTTTTCTCGATTACTCGGTAAACAACACTACAGTCAAAGGGGCCTCCACTGATTAGGGGATCTCATGCCTCCTTTTTTGGGATTACTCCCTCAAAGTTAACATGATTATACCGCTCGTCCTATCTTAAAGTATTCCCAAGTCCGGGTATAGGACTTATGTGAAATCACCAAGCACCCTGAAAACCAGGAAAATCAAAACAAACATATATACAACATATAATATATAACAAACAATAGCACATATACAGATATAAATAAAGATAGGTTTAACCCACTTAGGGATGGATCGGCAAGAGGTCAATCTGTCCCCAGTGAAGTCGCCATCTTTTTCTGTAGCGGTAGAAATGTTTAAGACTAAGCCATTGTATTAACTAGACTTATACATATCAAAATAAAAATCGCCACCACGCTTTATTGTTTCCAAAGGAATGGGAAAAGAGAGAGTCACCCAAAATATGGGGAAAGATTCTAGGTAAGGGGGTTGGTTATGCAAAGGGAAGGTATTAACACCCTAAACATCTATGATACTCTGTAGAAACCTCTTTGTAAAACCTGTATATTTTTTCTATAAAATATTGTATAAAAATAGATGGTGGAGGTGAGAAAAGAAATATTTTTTATGATTTTTTCACCCGCCGCAGTTGCGAACCTTTAGTGCCTACATACCACCTTCCGTGTAATAGGGGATCAGGGTACTCGTAGTTCACCTTTAAAAATTTTAAAACACAAGTGTGTTGGTTGATTTTAAGAGATAAGACATCATCGTCATTGTCCGTGTGGAAAACATACTTACTATCCACAAACATGAGAAAGGAGAATTTGCATCATCTCAAAGTGGAGGATATGGCTTGGATTTTAAAATCAACAATGCCTCACTCAACACCCAAGTGGAAAATATCTCACTTCACTACATATTGTAGAAGTATAATTGTTTGCATCACTACAAGGATTGACAAGAGTCTAATCTTTTGAGAAAAGTTTTAAAGTAGAAGCCAAAGTGGCAAAATAGTTTGAAATCAGATTGATTGACTTTTAGTCTTCTTACAAAAAATGTCAAGGTATTATTAAGTTGATTGAAGTTTATTTATGAAAATATTTTGAAAATGCATGGACCTAGGTCCAAGTTTATTATGAAAGTGGTTCAAGTTTAAAAAACAAGAAGAGTTTTCAAAAGGAGAAAGAAGATATTTGAAATTAAAGAAGATGGGAGGAGAAGAAGAGACTATCCTAAAGCATAAGGTAAAAGCTAGGGAGAAGAACCATCTAACCAACATGAAGCCAATACTTGACATTATGAGTCAAGATAGAATTCCCATTCTTTGGATTTAAACCAAGCAATCAAAGATACTATACCTCTTGAGAGAACCAAACTTCAAGTGTATTAAATCTTCACACAAATTGGGCAGGGTAACGGCTGTATACGGGTGAATTCTAGATTACAAACAAAGTATGTAATCACAATAACCTTCACACAAACAAATAAACAACCCAATGTCTTGAGGTAAACCTCAAGAACTCCAGACAAAATATCAATTAAGGTCACAAGGTCTCCAACATAGGGCGAGGTTTCTAATCCTCAGTCCAATACTCCATAATGCCAAGGATAGTAACCAAATAGTCCAAGTATCATTAAAGTTTTTTATGGTTTATGTTGATTATTAAGTATCTTCAAAAAGAAAAGAAAAGATCAAGTGAACAACATAAAAATGACATAAAAGTAAATGCTCAAGTGAGCAAAAATGAAAATAGCATGAAATGTAAATGCTAAAGTAAATAGTACATAAAGTAAAAGCATAAAGTAAAGTCAATTGTTAAGAATTAGTGGTTAGTTGGATGACCATCTTTAAACTTGCATTTTGAACTCATTAGAGAATTGGTAGAACCAAATCCTCTCAACAACAAGTTGCATTTGCTTTTTGTCAAGTATATCATCCATTTAATAATTCTCAAGGCAACATTTAATGACCAATGATGTTTAAGTGATCAGCATTGACCAAAATTTATGAAAGATCCATTAGAGGATTGGTAGAACCAAAGTCTCCACACAATGAATCTAAAGTTTATTGGATCAAAGGGATCAAATTAACATACTTGGGCTTGCAAACATAGGTTTGGGCCACGAATGATCATTTATTCGAATCGGGACAAAATTTAGCATTATGTTAAGCAATCGTAAGTGGACTTATATAGAAGTCGCACCTATTTTGAGGCCAGTCAATAACAATTTATGTATTTCATATTTAGATAAATGATATATAGATCATTATCCCATAATATGTAATACAATAAGAAAGGGGAATAAGATGAAGAGGGAAGGGAATAGAGTTTCAAATATCATCAACATCATTCGTCCATTTTAATGGATTTGGTTTATCAACCTATCAACGCCCAAGACACAATGATGTTGAAGAATTTGCCTCAAGATATGCTCCAAGTCAGTACCAAATTCTATTTCAAAAATCAAACAAGAATCATGTACAAAAGTTTTCAATTACAAGCATTAATCAAAGGTAAAACTCAAAATGCAATATTAAGTCAAAAATAGTTTTAAAATATGAAAATGACTTGAAAAAAATATGAAATTAAAACCCTAACTTTCTAAAGTCCTATAAAAGTCAGAAATAAAATTTGGAGTCCCTGGATTGAGGTGGAAATTTTCTTTAGAAATGCAAACTTGGAAACTAGCAAGTTTAAGCCTTAAACTAGATGGTTTTGGAAAATAATTTATGAAAAATATGAAACCACATTGTAAAATTCCATAAAAATTATTTTTATGGCCTTCACATGTTCAAGCACTCCAAACAACTTTATCTCTAGTTTTATAGGCATGGGAAGTTAGAACTTTAAATCAATTAATGTGCATGATCAAGGAAAAACACTAAAAGAGGTAATTAAGTTCACAAATTAATCAATTAGATCCAAAGGCCAAATAAACTTGATGTAAAATAACCTAAATGTCAAGAAAATTAAAAGGATCAGAAAGCATATGTTCTTGAATTTTATCTCAAAAGGAAAAAAGAAATAGAAAATTATTTTCACATACTAACAAAATTAATGCAAATAAAAGATATTATGTCCAAATGATTTTTAAAATGTAACCAGAATTTTTATAAAATTGGACAAAAAATATTTTCAAGTAATAAACTCAGGGAGGAGTCTAAAAATATTTTTTATGGATTTTTTACTTAATAGATATAAGAAAATAAAATTCAAGATTTAAAAGAAATATTAAAACCCTAATTATCACATGATTTTATTTAATCAAGAAAAATTATTTAAAAAAATGAAATCAAAATCAAAATATGAAAATATACTGAAAAAGGAGTTTAAAATATTTTTTTCATAATTTTTGAAGTGAAGGAAATATTAAAATAAAAAATGAGAAAACAAAAGAAAAATTAATATATAGAGCTTTTTACACCCTTTTTTTTCCAAAATGCGCTGTAAAAGATAAATACATCCATGTTCAATTAGGCAGGGACACGTCATCGTCCCTACCAGCATGCCAAACCCCTAAAACGCGTGGAAATACAGTTTTCAGCAAGGCAACTTCCAACTTCAATTTCTCTCTTATTACTCAACCATTTGAGATGATTCAAAAAGCAAACATGATCACCAAACTTCTAAGAACATCACACTTTTTTTAGATTTTAAAAACAAGGCAGGATCAAAGAGAAATCGGAGCTCAAAGTCACTGAAAACGAATTTGTGCATGATTTGCAGAAAACTTCAAAACATCAATGGAGCTCGAATAAAACCAATTAAATACATCAGACCTATTGTCTGGACAGCTAATAACATGTATACAAGATTTCAAGCATTGATTTAAGTTATCAAACAAGGAATCTAGAACTGAATTTTACCTCTTCAAGTGAAAAATAAATTCACTATTGTCTGGATCTACTGATGAGAAATCCAAAGCAACTTACTTATTTTTCTCCAATTATGAGAAAATGAAAGGGATATGAGAGCTGGAACAAGAATGGAGGCAGCTTCGAAGAGAAGAAAATTCAATAATGGAGGTTAAGCTTGTTTTGAGAGAGAGAAAGAAAAGTGTGTTGTTGACTTTGTGAGGAAGAGAGAAAGAGAGAGAGACCTTGCTACTGACTTCGCCCCCCTTTTGAATGTTGAATGCCTTGATTTTTATAGAGTGTGGGAAAATAATGTGATAAAAAGTGAGAAATGGGAAGAGAGAGGCATGTTGCGTTTTGTGTTGTTTGAAAGTGCAAAAACGTGCGTTTTAGAGTAAGTGAAACAGGGCTGGGGCATGTGGGCTGGAAAGTGGGATTGGTTGGCACAAAAAATTACCATGAATTTTCATGAAAATATGCTATTTCTTGAACATCTCTTTGCCCTCTCATACCTCTCTCCACAATGCATGAAATGTCACGAAGTTTGAATAAAAAATGAAGAGGACAATTCATACTCCAACTTTCATGTTAAAAAATTTTCAAAATGAAGTTTGGATCAATGTGATATTTGACTATGAATGTGTGATAAATGCTTGATAAAATGCCAGGCCTGACTGAGCTTGCTGCGCGCGCGTGAGGCCTGGCTAGGAAAAAATTTCAGCTTGCATGATGCGTTCTTCTTTCAATTATATCTCAAAATTTAGGGAGAGTTTGGAGAAAATTTTTGAAGAAAAATTGTTCCTCACATTTAGGGATTCTACTTTGATGATGGAAATTTTTAAAAATAATGAATATTTCACATAGAAAAGTATTTATGAATGTGCGCCCACAACATGTTTGATGAAATGACTGCCTAGCGCGCGTGCCTTGCCTTGTGCTGGGTAAAAATTTAGTTTTCAGCTCAAAATCCTAATCATCATATATTTCTCTACATTTAACCATTTGAAATGATTCTTGAATGAAAAATGAATAGAAAACTTCAATCTACAACTTTCATGTTGCCAACTTTTTTATTTGAGTCCAAATGGTCATTCAAAAATGGACATGAAGAAGTCAAATTTTTGCATTTTTAACCAAAATTTCACTAAGTGTCAAAATCTTCCAAGCTTCATAACTTTTTTTCCTTTCATTTTTTGGACTTGTGGCAAGTCCTACAAAGTTGGAGATTTTTTCATCCTCTTTCTATACATATAAAGTTTACATATTTTCAATAAAAGTTGAGAAAGTTGTAGCCAGTCGAAATTCAGCCTTATGGATACTTGAAAAAATTTCAAAAGTTCAAATAACTTCCTTGACAAGTTAACTCCAATTCACAATTCCTCTTGATATTTTTGCACTATTGACCATGAAATATGAGAATAGGGACATTGAATTGATGGTTGACCAAAATTCCACTTGGTCAACAACTGATTTTGACTGTCTTCTGACAAAATGACCATTTTACCCCTTTTCATCAATTGAACCCTTTCAAGCCAAAGTTAATGATCAAACTCCCAATGATAGATGCTCATGAATATGTAGAGAAGTATGGGATCAAGAATTTCCCAAAAATCCAAATATCTCCTGATTAAACTTCAAGACCTAGTTTTGATCCTTTGTGTTAGGAGATGGTGAGATGACTGCAATTGTGCCATGACCTACAAGATCATATTCCAAGAGACAAAATATATATATTTGAGGTTAGTTAAAAGAATACATATACAAAGATACACAATTCAAGGTGCTTCAAGGTACTTGGTGATTCTCATAGGCAAACCTAAAGACATGATGCAGTAGGAGAAAAACCCCAAACCCTAGTTTGTGATCTAGTTGCATTGTGATGATATGAGATGATAGAGGAATCTTAGGGGGGGAAATTGGGGTACAACAGGTAGCCCTATCATTGGATGTTTGAGGGACATGTGCGGGTCATCGTACAATCATAAAGGCAACTTGTAGAACACTTTAGCAATTTATCATAAGGGACTAGATCATTTACCGAAAGGCAACATCAAAGGGTCATCGAGGGACTATGATCTTTGTATCGAGGGACTTTGCTAAAGTATCCCGCGTTCGAGGGACATGACTGTTTTTCCAAAGGCAACAAGTGGAGGTACCTTAGAGGTGCGCATGTGCGAGTGTGTTGTATTTCAGTTATGTTTACCTTGAGTGTTAGGTTTGCTAATGTTTGTTTTTAAGTCTTTCCATACAAGCCTATTAGCATACATCTAGCAGTTAATTGTATATAAGTACAGAAAATTGAATCTACGCTATTACAAAGCTTCGGGATGGGGGAAATTACAAACCAAAAATGGGGAAAGAAAAATGTAAAGGGTCCTAAATTAATCTATTACAACCTTTGGACAATTACATAATTTATGAAAATAATGCAAATAAAAATAAATGAAGGCACGAAGAAGAAAATAGGGGAAAGATGTAAAAACTAAAAATAATCTAAGTGATGAAAAGAAATATTTTTGTTTTTTTTTGTTTAGGAAAAAAATAATAATTAAATTAATAGAAACCTAATTCTAATTGATTAATTATTTAAAAATAAAGTGATTAAATAATTAAATCAAAATTAATTTAATTAAAAAAACCTAAGTCTAATATTTTTGTGATTTTTTGATTTTATGATTTTTTTTGTTATAAAAAGAATTAAAGGAAAGTTTAAATAAGTAAAGTGAAAAGAAAAGAAAAATAGGAAATGGGCCTGTAGAAGTAATTAGGGGGTGAGAGTCTGGAGATCATTTGGCCCAAACCGGCCAGAGCCCAACGTTTGTGCCAGAAAATGGAAGGGTTCCAGGAGCAAACGAACCCAGGCCCATTTTAAAAACAACCCAAGACCTGCAAAAAAATATTGAAACACAAAACTGTAAAACTTGGGACTCGAACTCAGGATCTAGAAGAGGAGCGCCTTAACTGCATCCTATTATTTAAGCTTTTAATGTTTCATGTAATACATTAGAACAATTCTAAATAATAGTATGAACATGAATATATGCTTCAAATTCATTTAAATTACACGAGTTAAGAGATTCGGATGAGAGAAGTTTACCCAAGCAAAGTGATTCAATTCGTGCGTTCTAGGATGCTTCAGGCGTGGATACTGATTGATATGGACTTCTGGGAGTCTCATAAAGATAAATATGTGACTGGTTTGGAACGAAGATGGCTAGAAATACAACTACGAATTTTGACAACTTTGGAATTTTTGAGAATTTTGTAATGCACTTTTTGAGCATCTTATGCCTTGGATTTTTTTGAGAATTTTGAGTAGTATTTTGAAGTAATATTTCAAGGTCCTTTTGGCTTGCTTTGGCACAGTATTTGTAAATGGAGAGATGAGCTGATAAGCAAGGCAAAGGATCAAGACTTGATGGCCCTAATGAAACCAAAATCAAACAACTTTAAAACTTTCCTTTTGCATGTTTTCTTTCCCTTTTGAATTTTGCATGAACTTGGACAGGTTGTGGCTGGGTTGCACGAAATATTGGGCCTCAAAGCTAACCAAACCAAGCACATATGCATTAGACCATGATTTATTGTATTTTTATTTGATTTATTTGATTTTAAATTAAATTAAATCAAGATAAATATAAATAAAAAAATAAAAATCAAGGTCATACAAAAATAGACTTAGAAGTCCTCTAAGATGTTATGGACATGTTTGAACATTAAAAACTAGGCTCATAGGTTCAAAAATTCAATTTTGCTCAATTTGTTCTTCATGAATTTCTTCAAAATTCCCCAACTTGTGCAACTCATAACTTGCTCAATTTTTATCTTTTGTAGAGTATATTTGAATTTTTGGAAATCCCAAGATGTCCTCTACAATATGTATGTTGATCATTTTTGCTTTTGAAAACATTATCCTAATGTAAGTTGTCTTGACAAAAAGTGTCTTTTGTTGACTTTTGAAAATGACCTATAATGTATGAGATTATAACTTCCAAATGAAGCATTTTTTGGATTTGAGAATAAAAAGAAAAGTTGTAGAGAATTGAATTTTATTCACAATAGGCTTTGTTTGGAGAAAAGTTGATGAAGCATGTGAAAGTTATGCCTGGTCAAAGTTTAGTTGACTTCTTCTAAGGAAACCCTAATTTGACAAATCTTGACTTTTGATGATTTGAGAGCTTTCCTTGGGGAATCATGATCAACCCTTGATCAAATGATGAACATCACTTCAAAATGTTGATTTTGACCAAAAATCTTGAAGTTTGACTGTATGTTGACAATAGTTGACTTTTTAACCAATACAGTTGATTTTCAATCATCTGAGCCATTGACTTAGCAAACTTTTGATGTAGGGCTTGAAACTTGAAATGGACCTTGTTGAGGACCTATGAATAACCATGGATGCCACTTGGGACCTTTGCAAACCAAATTTCCCTGAGAATTTCCAAACCCTAGTTGTAGGCTTTTGGCTTAGGAGGAGCATCTTAACTAGTCAACCCTTGAGTGTCCTGAGTGTCTGAGAAGCCTTGGAAGAATGCCTTGAAAAAAATTTGAGGGAAAATTTTTGGGTACAACAACGTGACACGGGTTTTTTTTAGTAGAGTGCTTAACACTTATGTTTTATTAGTTGTACTTCAATATTGTGTAATCCGCTTGTAAGAAGCAATCTTTTAAACACAAAACCTATATTCAACTGTAAGTTGATTGTTCCTTGAGTGACTGAGTAAAGGTCCGTAGACTCATGAATACAGAGACAGTTGGTCTTTTAGTTGGTTCCTTGAGTGACTGAGTGAAGGTCTATATACTCAAGAAGACAAAGGCAAATGGTCTTTGTGGTTTGCAATAGTGGCAGGTAGTCTTGTTGTGGTTCTGTAATCAGTTCGGTTATAGTGGATTAAGTCCTTATTGAGAAGGAGAAATCACCATGGCGGGTGGACTGGATTAACTTCATTAACAGTGAACCAGGATAAAAATAATTGTGTTCATTTTATTTTGAGAAACCCAAATCAAACCCCTATTTCTTGTGTTTCTTGCGCCTTCAATTGGCATCAGAGCTTCAGTTCTGGTATTGATTATTATCAAACACTTAACTGTGTCAAATAAAGATCCATACGTTGTTTTAGAAACATTATGGCCATTCCACCACCAATAGTTCAAGTTCCTTGTGATAAAGACAACTACAATGCTAAACCTCCCATCTTTGATGGTGAAAGATTTAATTATTGGAAAGATAGAATATAAAGTTTCTTTCTAGGTCATGATGTTGATCTTTTGGATTTATTAGTTGATGG
Organism: Vicia faba; assembly: GCA_948472305.1. Classification (NCBI taxonomy): domain Eukaryota; kingdom Viridiplantae; phylum Streptophyta; class Magnoliopsida; order Fabales; family Fabaceae; genus Vicia; species Vicia faba. The sequence continues at coordinate 974,215,326 of OX451739.1, forward strand.
CTACGAACATCCCACAGTTGCTAGTGGAAATAAGCTTCAAATGAGTGCTATGAATGAACAATAAAATAAATATTATAAGAATCATTATAAAGTAGGAACTATCTTGCTGAATGTGATCTCTTATGCAGAGTATGAGAAGATAACAAATAAAGACTCAGCTAAGTCTATATTTAATTATTTAAAGATGACTCATGAATGCAACTCTCAAGTTAAGAAGACCAAAACTTTGACTTTGATTCAAAAATATGAAGCCTTCAAGATGGAAGAAGATGAAACGATTGAGACACTGTTCTCAAGGTTTCAAATTCTGGTTACAGGACTTAAGGTTTTGAACAAGGGATACTCTACTTTAGATCATGTAAAGAAGGTTATCAGAAGCCTGCCAACAATATGGAGGCCTATGGTAACTGGACTTAAATTGGCGAAAGATATGAACAATACTTTTCTAGAAGAACTGGTGAGTTCTTTAAGAATTCATGAGAATGAGCTGGAACAAGACAAACCTCAAAAGAGAGGAAAATTTGTTGCTCTTAAATTAGTCAGAAGATCTGAGAAGACTAGAGCTCTTCAAGCAAAAGAGATCGAGGATTCTGAAGAAGATTATGATGAAGATTAAGACTAGTTGTCACTACTATCCAGAAGGGTCAACTAACTCTGGAAGAGGAAGAAAGGAAACAAGTTCAGAGGAGCTAGAAGGATTGGTTGTCGCTTTGAATCACTTCTAGACAAATAAATTCCGGTAAAAAGAAAGATGTCACTTACTACATGTGTAATGAGACAGGTCATTACATAAGTGATTGTCCCAAGCTCATGAAGGACAAGCCCCAGAAGAAAGATTTCAGAGGAAAGAAGAAAGGGTTGATGGCAACATGGGATGATTCATTCTGATTCATCAGAAGATGATTCAGAAGAAGAACGTGTTAACGTAAATTTGATGGCTAGCGTTAAAGCTTCTGTTGAGGTGACCGATACAGAAGTAGATGCAGACTCTGATTCAGACATAAAAGAGGTATTTTCTGATCTCTATCACTCTGAATTAACTTGTTCTTTACTTGGAATTCTGGAATAACATAAGTTGCTTAAGAACAAATTCAAGGAACTTAAAAAGGTCCATGAATCTATTTCTAAAGAACACAACAAGCTTAGGGAAGAATTTTCATCTCTAAGAGAAGAAAATTATATTCTTAAGATTAATTACATTGTTCTCAAAAGAAAGAGTTCCAGTCTTGAGAAGGAAATTCTTTCAGAAGCTTCAGAGAGCACTAATGATGTGATAAAGAAATATAACAAATCATTCCAGAAATTTCTTGCGAGAAGCCTAGGTAGAAGCGTCATAACTTCAATGATCTATGGTGTAAGAAGAAACTGCACTAAAGGTATTGGTTATAACTCTTATGAAGAATCTGATTCTGAAAAAGAAGATAAACCAAATACGCTTCATTCTTACTTTGTCTCTGCTGGTTTAGAGCCTAAGGTAAAAGAAGAGGATAAAAATCCTTTTGATCCTAAGGCTAAGCCTAAAGCAAAGTCTGTTTTAAAAATGAAATTAAATATTTCAAATTCTGGAACTTGCAATATTAATGTCAAGACTGATGTCTCAATGTCAGGACAAATGTTAACATTATTTGCTGACAGAAACTTGCTAAAATAGGAGATTATGCAGAAAAATAAATTGTAGAAAATTAAACAACACAATTAATTCTTAACCCAGTTGAGTGCAACGTCACCTACTCTAGGGGCTACCAAGCCAGGAAAGAAATTCACTATGATAGTATTAGTTCAATTCTAAACAACCCTAGTTTACAACTTCTCGCCTAATCACTACCTTGTGCAACTTCTACCTAGACACTTCTAGATATGAGATCTCCCTCTCACTTTTAATCACCGTAGTGATACCTACAGTCACAAACCTTGTAACTAGACCAAAGAACCAAATAGAAGATTACACTTCAAATAAACAATACTTAGTTTTGCTTTAAAGCTTCAACTAAGAACAATAACCAACTCTTTACTTAAAAGCTCATGAGTGAGAATAATAACTTGATATAAAATCAAGTAACAATCAGTCAACCTCAATTAATCAAAATATACATGAGTAAAATACAAAGAACTTAAAAGACTCCCAAAACCCTAATCCTTATTTTGCACCCACGGTTTCTTCTATGTGAATGCTTGCTATTTTAGGTCTAGCAAGTCCTTATTTATAGACTCTTTCAGTATGAGCTTGGACTCTTCAAATAAAATCCAGTCTTAACTTTTTAAATCAACTGAAAGATCTTCACATAAAATAGGAACAAATCTTTTAAAGTTTCCTAAAAAGTCTCCAAGATCCTTTTTAACGAAACAAATCAAATCTACACTTGTTCCTAATAAATCTCCTTGACTTGTAAAAAATAGTGAGATAAATCAAAAAGGATCTCTCAAAAACAAATCAAATCTGTCAAGAGATTAAAACAGCAGTGCTTGCTACATAACAGGCCAGAATGTCAAGACGTCTTGCTCAATATTTGTATGATACACATGACAGCAGAACCCATCATGACAGTTGGTTAAGATGTTCTGACACCTTGCTCAACATCAACCCAGAACCATGTTTTTAGCAAAATTTATGCCAAAACTAAAACCATGGATTTAACAATATGTTTATCTTGCTCCCCAAAGTTGTAAACAACCCTGGGAAAATTGATAAGAAAGGACCCAATAAACTATGGGTACCTAAGAAGAAGATAATATATGTTGCAGATATACTTAGCAGGGATGTTAAGACACTAATCATGGAACTTGTACTCTGGCCTCTCGTGACACATGAAGAGAAGAAGGCATATGTTCCAAAGCCTGGAACTTAAGCATGAAGGATTTGTAGGTTTCAGAGGTGATCAGAAAGGGAATATCATAGACTCTAGAACAATTGGTAACTGTTCTCTCCCTTCTATTAATAATGTTTTACTTGTTGATGGATTAATTCATAATGTATTGTTCATGAGTCAATTAAGTGACAATGGTTATGATATAATCTTTAATCAAAACTCGTTTAAGGAAGTTAGTCAAAAGGATGGATCAATCGTCTTTAATGGAAAAAGGAAGAATAAACATCTATGAGTTTACACTTTTTGATCTTAAAGAGAAAAACGTAAATTGTCTTCTGTCTATTAATGAAAAGCAATGGATATGGCATAGACAATTGGGGCATGTTAGCATGAGAAAAATTTATTAGGTAAATAAGCTTGATCTTGTCAGAGGCCTTCCAAAGTTGAAGTTATCTTCATAAGCTCTTTGTGAAGCATGTCAGAAGGGCAAGTTTTCAAAAACTTCTTTTAAAGAAAATAATGTTGTTTCTACTTATAGGTAGTTGGAGCTTCCACACATTGACTTATTTGGACCAGTGAAAAATTCGTTTGTCAATTGTAAGAAGTATGGATTAGTCATAATTGATGACTATAGTTGTTGGACATGGGTTAAGTTTCTTAAACACAACTATGAGTCACATTTTATGTTTACTACCTTCTGTTCTCAAGTGCAAAATGAGATAAATCTTAGAATTGTCAAAGTCAGAAGTGATCATGGTGGAGAGTTTGAAAAAGTTTTTCATTTTTTTATGAAAATGGAACTTCCTATGATTTCTCCTGCCCTAGAACTCCACAGCAAAATGGAGTTGTAGAGAGGAAGAATAGGACTTTACAAGAAATGGCCAGAACCATGATCAACGAGACTAACATGGAAAAGCATTTCTGGGAAGAGGCAGTCAACACAACGTGTTACATTTAGAACATAGTCTTTATAAGACCTATTCAGGGTAAGACTCCCTATGAATTGTGGAAGAACAAAAAATCCAGCAATTCATATTTTCATCCTTTTGGATGTGATTTTTTATTTTGGACACTAAAGAGAATATTAACAAGTTTGATTCTAAGGCACAAAAGCGTATCATGTTAGGATACTCTGAACACTCAAAATGCTACAGAGTGTGTGATATGGTGGGAAAATTGACTTGATTGTTTTACGTTTCAATCGCACTTGTGCGGTTAGCAAGAGTCTCCACCGACTTTTCTTTTATCCCAAAGGAAAGGTAAAAAGCACAGGAAAGACCTTTCGAGATTATTTCTCGGGTTCGGGGGGTAGATTATGAAAAGGGAAGGTATTAGCAACCTTTTCATCCATGGTTTTCCATGGGCTCTTAGTTACTCGTTTAGATCACTTGCTTTCATTTGATTGTGTGCTTGTGGTGTGGACTTTGAAAGTATTTTGAAAACAAATCTCTTTGTAATGGTTCTCGTCTCTATAAGAAGGTATACAAAGTTTTGTTTCGAAAAGTGGTTCAAAGATGTGTTTGTGAATCGTGTTTCGGAAAGTGTTTTGAAAAGATGTTTTGCAATGGTTCTCGTCTCTATAAGAACGTATACAAAATGTTTTATCTTTTTGAAAATGTAGGTGTGAAAAGTTTTTATCGTGAGCAAGCGAGTAACTAAGAGCGAATCTATCTACTCGAAAGATCTTAAATTGTTCTTTTCTTCCTCCTTTTAAAGGTGTCATCTTACCATTGATTTGGTAAGAAGCCCCACCGTAGGATGTGAAGGGACATGCGCGGTTCAATTTTACAATCATCAAAAGCAACTTAGGAGATGCTTTAGCAATTTTGTAAGGGACGAGATCGTTTTAATCGAAGGTAACATCGAGGGTCATCGAGGGACTACGATCTTTTTATCGAAGGGTCATTGCTAAAGCGTCTCATATTCGAGGGACATGATTGTATTTCCGAGGCAACGAGCGAGGTTACCCTAGAGGTGCGCGTGTGAAAAAGTGTGTTGGTTTCAAGTTATTTCATTCTTTGATTAGGTCATCTAGCGATTGATTTTTGAATCTTGCCATACACGCCTAATTACTATACAGTATATGGGAAACAGTATATTGCGGGAATTGAAATTCTACGCTATTATAAAATATTCGGGAATGGGGGGTACAATTTTTACAAATGGGGATGAATCAAATGAGATAGAAATGTCTGAATATCAAACAATACAACCAAATCAAATTTTGTGCGATTTAATTAAAGCTATGATAATCCATGAGATAAAATCAACAAAATATGAAATGTTAAGTATTTACTTGAAAAGAAAAAAGTAAAACCTATTCTAAAAATAAAAATAATTGATTAAATTAAAATCTTTATTTTTTTTTGTATTTTATTAATTATGTAAAATCTAAAGAAAACAAATAAACTAAATTATTATTTTTGATGTTTTATTAAGAAAATTAAATCTAAAATAAAAATTCATTAAGAGAATAAAATGATAAAAATTATTTACAAAAAAAAAACTAATTCAAATTAATATAAAAAAAATATTTTATGTTTTATTAATATTTTGCATAACAAAAAAATGTAAAGAGAAAACAAATTAAAAATGCAATGGGCTTAAGATGATTTAGATGTGAGGCCCAAACCAAAATGTTGTTCTGCTGTAATACTAAAAACAAGCATATGAGGGGGTGGATCTAGTAAAACAAATGGGCTTAAGTGGCAGATTCAAACAAAACAAGCCCAAGTCTCTCACTCAGCTTAGTTGTTTGATTAAGGGAGGAAAATAAAATTAGGGTTCTTGGAACCCTCTCACTCACACGGCGCCGCTCTCATCCCCTTCGCCCATCTCTGTATCATCCTTGTTCATCTCTGAATTTCTCACTAACCATCCCTGTTTTGTGAGCAAAATCGCTCTTTACCTCTTTGCCTCACTATGATTCGCATCCTTGGAACCCTAAATGTTGAATTCGGTCCTAAAACTAAGAGACTCGAAACTAAATCGTCCTTGACCTCCTCACTCTCTGTTGCCGGAACGCCACCAATCTCGTCCTCCTAATCAAGCTCTAGTGGTTTTCTTTGAAAAAGGGTAAGGTTTTTCTTATCCTTAAAGCTTAACGATTTATTAATTTTCATCTTGTTATGTTTTCTGCTAATTTACTTGCTCTTTTAAATGCATGAAAATACATGATTGCGGAAGATTTGGAAAGAGAGGGAAACCATACCTGTTGAAGATCTTTCTGTGAAATGGAAAGGGGACAGCGAGATTGAGGACGGCGTTCCTTGGTGGCCAGAGTTGCACGAGGGGAGGAGATGAGGATGAAGGCGTTGGTGTTTCTGACGCTTTGGTAACTTCTTCTATTCTTTCTTTGAATGATGGTGATTAACAGTTTTCTAGATTTTGGGATTTTTGTGATTGTTTTGTTGGATGGTTAACTGGCCTGAGGTTTTGCTACTGTATTTTTTGTTTTTTGATAATGTTACTGGTTCTTGTTGTTTTGAGATCTTGGAGGCTTATTACAGGTTTTCATTGTGATGAGGGTTCTGTTCGAAATTTATTAACAGTTTTGGTTATTGGAAGCTGATGGTTGTCTTGGCTTTTTCTGGTTTTGTGTTTGATGATTTTTTCTTAGGCAGTTGACAGGTTTTGGTTATTTTTTTGCTTACTGATGTTTTTGGATTTGATCTTTCTTCTGGGGGTTTTTCTGAGTTTGAGGTTTGGATACTGGTTTTTTGCCTTTGATGGTAGTTCTAGGCTTGTTACAGGTTTGGTTTGATGATGGTTGTTGCTTTATCAGTTTCAAACTTGTGGTTTTGGATGTTTTCAGGTTTCTGTGTTTTAGATTTGGATGCTTGGAGTTTTTTTTGAGGTTTTGACAGTTTGAGACTTTTGGTTTTGGAGGTTTGAGGTTTTGACAGTTTGAGACTTTTGGTTTTGGAGGTTTGAGGTTTTGACAGTTTGAGACTTTTGATTTTGGAGGTTTAAGGTTTTGACAATTTGAGACTTGTGTATATTTTGAGTTTGGTGATTTTTTTGTATTTGATGATGGTTCAGATTTGAGACCCCTCTACTGTTCTATTGCCTCCTTCTTATTATATTCACCCTGCTTCTGTTATCTCTATTCAAAATGGTGGGAAACCAACAAATTTGAATATTTTAACATATTGTCCTTATGGCTTTTTTGTGGCAGTTTAGTTTTTTAGCATATTCTATGCAACTTGTGACAGGAAGGGAAGCAAAGTTGTGCATTTCAATAACCTAGGTGACTTCTTTCCTCTCCTCTCTCTCAATGATAATAAGAAAGCAAATTGCTTTTTTCCCTTTTTTTTCTAATTCTGAAAGGTTTGCATGGAGAATGGAAAATGATGACTTTATGAGCAAGCTTTGCTATTTGACTTAGCTATTTGCTTTATTTGCCATGCTGCTGCACTGCTTTAGCTTTTGTTGATGTTGTTTGCTTACTTGCTATATTGCTGCCTCGTTTTTGTTGATGTTGTTTGTTGTTTTGACAAAACTGTTTGCTTGGGTCCGTGAGGCTGCTGTTTCGACAGTTTGCTTGCATTCAGTTTGTAGCATTTTTTTGATTCAACTTTTCTGTTTGTTTGGATAGTTTGTGGTATTTTGTTTGGACAGTTTGTGGTATTTGCTTGTTTGGACATCTTTGTGGTATTTGCTTGTTTGGACAGCTTTGTAACATTTCTTGGACAGTTTATAGCATTTCTTTTCCTTCTTTTTGTGAACCAAGAAGGATAACCTTCTTGTGATTTGCAAATAGATTGTGATGAAATAAAATGGCCTTCTGATTCCATTTTGCAAACCTTAATGATGAATGCCTCTTTTTTTGGAAAATTTTGTGCATGCCCAAATAATTTGTACTAACTATTTTTCTTTCTTCTGTTTTCATGTGAGCATAATGGATATGACAAAGCAAGGAAGGCAAGAAATCTGTGGCAAGCATGGAGGTCTTTGGAGATAAACAAAAGAATTAGATACGACTTCAATCTTCAGACAAGCTTAGGCATAGATTAATTCTCCTAGGCCAAACATTTATTTGGATTTTCTTTGTAATTTAAAAAAATCATTCTTGTATTGTATCCAATAATTGTATCAATTCATTTTCAAATACGATAAGTTGTAAAACCTAAAGTATTTAAAATAATAAATTGCTTTGTAACAATGTATGAAATTGGAGAAAATCTTATGAAATGTTCTGGTGTCACTTGAAATCCTTTACCAACAATAACTTGTAATTTCTCCTTGCATCCTATTTGATTTTTGAAATTCCCAATCAAGATACTTGAAACAAAATGCTCCAGTCTGGTAACTTAAACTCCAAGTAATCCCACTAATTTTGTAACTGCATTTCAAACAAAAACGCACTATATATTCCATTTCCTAACCAAACAAATGTTTTAAGGACGTAAATCAATCTGGTCAACTTGGATCCCACAATCATGATTGTCCTAAATAACAGTCTTAATCTCCATCTCTTGTCCCAAACAAACCATGCTCTGAGAACAAACACTGCCTTTTCAGTAAACTTGAGGAAGCATGAAGACCTGTGAAAACCAATTGAATTTCTGAGAACTCATTTTCTTCTGAGAATTGCAAGAAAAACCCTAATTGCTGGTTTACTGCCACAGAAGAGAATTTGTCTGGTCGATTTCTGAACTGACTTGAATATCCGAGAAACCCTAGGGTTGTGTCTTCTATGAAAAATGGGAGGGAAAATTTTGGGGTACAACAGCTGCCCCTGTTCAATCTTCTTGAACCTGAGGAGTTAGATTGGTGAGTTTTGTCGTTCGTGACTCGAAGGTAAAAGATGATTGGACACTAAAGTGCCCATAAATTTGCACTCGACGAAAGTGTAATTGAGGGAGTGGGCTTAAAGATGTCATTTGGAGAGGTGTTAGAATATTGTTGGAGATGGGCTTGTAGATGCCATCCAAGAGTGTTTGTTGTAAATTAAAAGAAAGAAGTATCAGAATGGTGTCTGTATTTGGAACGTATCTGAACTGTATCTATACTTGAATATGAATAAGTAACAGAATGGATTCCGTGTCTGGAGCGTATCTGAACTGTATCTGAAGGATGAACCTGAATAAGCGACAGAATGGCTTCCGTGTCTGGAGCGTATCTGGACTGTATCTTGAAATTGAAATATGAATGAGTGACAGAGTGGCAACCATGTCTGGAGCATATCTGGACTGTATCTTGAAATTGAAATCTGAATGAGTAACAGAATGGCAATCGTGTCTGGAGCATATCTGGACTGTATCTTGAAATTGAAATCTGAATGAGTGATAGAATGGCAACCGTGTCTGGAGCATATCTGGATTGTATCTTGAAATTGAAATCTGAATGAGTGACAGAATGGCAACCGTGTCTGGAGCATATCTGGACTGTATCTTGAAATTGAAATCTGAATGAGTGACAGAATGGCAACCATGTCTGGAGCATATCTGGACCGTATCTTGAAATTGAAATCTGAATGAGTGACAGAATGGCAACCTTGTTTGGAGCATATCTGGACCGTATCTTGAAATTGAAATCTGAATAAGTGACAGAATGGCAACCGTGTCTGGAGCATATCTGGACTGTATCTTGAAATTGAAATCTGAATGAGTGACAGAATAGCAACCGTGTCTGGAGCATATCTGGACTGTATCTTAAAATTGAAATCTGAATGAGTGACAGAATGGCAACCGTGTCTGGAGCATATCTGGACTGTATCTTGAAATTGAAATCTGAATGAGTGACAAAATGGCAACCGTGTCTGGAGCATATCTGGACTGTATCTTGAAATTGAAATCTGAATGAGTGACAAAATGGAAACCGTGTCTAGAGCATATATGGACTGTATCTTGAAATTGAAATTTGAATGAGTGACAGAATGGCAACCGTGTCTGGAGCATATCTGGATTGTATCTTGAAATTGAAATCTGAATGAGTGACAGAATGGCAACCGTGTCTGGAGCATATTTGGACTGTATCCTGAAATTGAAATCTGAACGAGTGACAGAATGTCTTCCGTGTCTGGAGTGTATCTGTACTGTATCGGTACTTGGAATTTGGATAAGTAGCAGAATGGCTTCCGTGTCTGGAGCGTATCTGAACTGTATCTGAATGAGAAATAGAATGGCTTCCGTGTCTGGAGCGTATCTAAACTGCATCTGAAATCTGAATCTGAATGAATATCAGGATGGCATCCGTATCTGGAGCGTATCTGTACTGTATCATGATTGCACATTGTTAAACGGTAGTTGTTAATCTTATCCTGTAAAGGGTAAAATGTTAGCTGAAGCACAAAGTTATGATGCATGATGCAATATATGTACTTTATCAATGTTTATGATATATGGATGTAATGTATGCGCATGTAAGCTGATTTTCTGTATTGCTGAGGAAAATAAATCTTGCTGAGGATTCCATTGTGAGAGTAATGCCATATACTTCTTGAGGAATCTGCCTGGGGAATCCAGAGAACTTTAATGACTTCTACTGGGGATTATTGACGGGAGTCTTTGTTCTGTCGAGGAGCAATGAAAACTCTGTGGGGAAAAGCTTATTCCTGTTTGGAAAAAGTTCAGGAGTTTCGGTCATCTACCACTCTACTGGGGAGTTACCCTAGGTTGGGGAGAAACAAAAGTTAACTGTTATCTGGTTGATTTTCAGGCTTCAAGACAACTTGTTGGGGGAACCTGGAGAAACTGGATGATTTCCACTGTGGGTTGATAGTGTGAAGTCTCAGCTCCGCTGGGGATCTATAGTTCAAAGTTTTGGCTCTGCTGGGGATCTTAATGACGTGCTGTAGGGATTGCTCATGGAATAGCCTAAAGACGTTTTCCTAATCTTTCAACCTGTCAGTAATTATTCTTTTTCATCCTGTTTTTTTGTAAACAATAATTATGTTTAAATGCATATGTTCATTAATGAATCATTGGACGTTTTTGCAAATAAAAACACAAGTGTAAAGAAAAAGGCAAATAGTTTTCTGTACTTTGAAAGAGATATCTTTGTATTTACTTTGAATAAATATTTTGTACAAAGGAGACAGACATCCTAGTAAGAGGATGGTGTCATAAATAAGAAAATTTTACAAAGAAAGATAGCTATGTGTAATAATCCCATGGGGTTCCCATTCTGCTATAGCCTCCGTATCTTCGAATATCTTGTCCATTTGTTGCTTCGTCCGAAGATGATTGAATTGATCAAAAGCTCTGAGTTTTGTCCGTGAAGAGATTATCCTTAAAGTGATCCGACGAGACATAGTCATACGCTTTAATTCCCTAACTTTTTCCTGGACCGCCCTTTCGGGTTTTCAGTCCACCGGGAAACCCTTTTTTGCCCAAGTCGCCCTTTCAGGTTTTCAACTTTCCGGGTGTACAAATTCTTTTTTTTTTATCCCTAATTTTTGCCCGAACCTTTTGGTTCGCCGGGATGCCCTTGTTTTGCCTAGGTGTGTCAACCTAGCGGGTCTCTTATGTGTAGTATCTTTTGACTATGTCTGCGGTCGCAGGGTGTGGCAGGTTATCACCGTCCATGGTGGTTAAGATCATCACCCCACCAGAAAAGATGTTCTTGATTACAAATGGTCCTTCATAGGTAGGAGTCCATTTGCCCCTGGGATCACTTTGTGACAAGATGATGCGCTTGATCACAAGATCTCCAACTTGATACACTTGACGTCTGAATTTCTTGTTGAAAGCTTTGATCATCCGCTTTTGATACGTCTGACCGTGGCAAACAGCAGTAAGTCTCTTCTCGTCGATTAAGTTCAATTGGTCGAGTCGGGTCTAGATCCAATCGTCTTCACTCAAACCTGCATCCTTCATGATTCTTAAAGAGGGGATCTGGACCTCAATAGGTAAAACAACCTCCATACCATAAACTAAAGAATAGGGTGTTGCCGCAGTTGAAGTGCGAGCCATGGTACGGTACCAGTGGAGAGCAAACGGTAGCATCTCATGCCAGTCCTTGTAGGTGACTGTCATTTTCTGTATGATCTTTTTGATATTTTTGTTCGCAGCTTCGACAACACCATTCATCTTTGGCTGATAGGGGGATGAATTGTGATGTTGAATCTTGAACTGCTCGTACAAGGCGGTGATCATAGTATTATTAAGGTTTGTACCGTTATCAGTGATGATCCTTTCTGGGATATTGTACCGGCAAATAGGATTCTACTTGATGAAGCGGGCAACAACATTCTTAGTAACGGATGCGAAGGAAGCTGCTTTTACCCACTTGGTGAAATAATCAATGGCCACCAGAATGAAGCGGTGTCCATTGGAGGCTGTAGGCTTGATCTCCCCAATCATATCAATTCCCCACATAGCGAAGGGCCAAGGAGCTATTAAGACATTTAGAGGAACCAGAGGCACGTGTACCTTGTCTGCATAGATTTGACATTTATGGCGGGTTCGGGAGTGTTGATAGAAGTCTGCTTCCTTGGTAGACCAGTAATAGTCTGCCCGTAGAATTTTCTTTGCCATCGTATGCCCGCTAGAGTGAGTGCCAAAGGTACCTTCATGCAATTCAGCCATAATCCTTTCATCCTCAGCCTTGTCCATACAACGGAGCAGAATAGAATCATGATTGCGCTTGTACAGGATGCCATTACTTAGGAAGAACTTAGCGGAGAATCTTCTTAAGAACTTTTTGTCATTGACTGAAGCTCCTTCAGGATATTCTTGAGCTTCGAGATACCTTTTGACTTCATGAAACCAAGGATGGTCCACTACTTCTTCGATATTAATCTCGTGATAGTGTGCGGGTTCGTCCATCCGTTCAATGGTGATCTGGGGAGCCTCGTTATCCCAATTAAGTTTAAACATGGATGACATTGTAGCTAGAGCATCTGCTAGCTGATTTTCTTCTCGCGGGAAGTGCTCGAAGGTAATCTGGTCGAAATGTGGTAACAATGTCAAGACATGTTCTTTGTAAGGGATGAGGTTTGGATGCTTAGTATCCCATTCTCCTTTAATCTGACTGATGACTAAAGCTGAATCCCCAAACACAACTAAAGATTTGATTCCCAAGTTTATGGCAGCCTTGAGTCCAAAGACGCATGCTTCATACTATGCCATGTTGTTCGTACAGTTGAAGCAAAGTCTGGCAGTGAAAGGAGTATGGCATCCTTCCGGAGATATAAGTACAGTATCGATACCGTTGCCAAGCGCATTGGAGGCACCATCAAAGTACAGGGTCCATCGGGATCCTTGTTCAGGTCCGTCATATGGTCTGAAATCTCCAACATTGTCCAATGTCATGATGTCTTTGTCAGGGAAGTCAAACTTCATGGATTGATAATCTTCTACAGCTTGATGGGCCAGATGATCAGCTAGCACACTTCCCTTTATAGCTTTCTAGGTAGTGTACTGTATGTCATATTCCGTTAGGATCATCTTCCATCTAGCTATCCTTCCAGATAAAGAAGGCTTTTTGAAGATGTATTTGATCGGATCCATCTTAGATATCAGCAAAGTGGTATGAGTCAACATGTACTGCCTTAGCCGGCGAGCAGCCCATACCAAAGCGCAGCAAGTTTTCTCGAGCAGTGAATATCTTGTTTCACAGTCGGTAAACTTTTTGCTAAGGTAATAAATGGCATGCTCTTTTCGGCCAGACTCGTCATGCTGCCTCAGTATGCACCCCATTGAATTCTCCAGGACGGTCAGATACATGATTAGCAGGAGGCTCTTGTAAATACTCCTTGATTTTATCGAAAGCAATTTGACAGTCATCATTCCATCTAACTACCTGATCTTTCTTCAACAGCTTGAAGATTGATTCACAAGTAGATGTTAGGTGAGAAATGAACCTAGCAATGTAGTTTAGGCGTCCCAAGAAACCTCTGACCTCCTTCTCAGTGCGAGGAGCAGGCATGTCTTGTATAGCTTTGACTTTGGCAGGATCAACCTCGATGCCTTTGTTGCTGAAAATGAAACCTAAGAGCTTACCGGACCGGACTCCGAATGTACACTTGTTTGGATTCAATCTTAGCTTATACTCCTTCAACCTGACAAATAGCTTTTGCAAGTGATCAATGTGTTCTTCTTCAGTTTGTGATCGGGCTATCATGTCATCTACGTAGACCTCTATCTCATGATGTATCATATCATGAAACAAAGCTACCATGGCGCGTTGATAGGTTGCGCCAGCATTCTTCAGTCCGAATGGCATCACTTTGTAGCAAAACGTACCCCATTGTGTGACAAAAGTAGTTTTCTCCATGTCCTCGGGTGCCATTTTGATCTGGTTATAGCCTGAGGCAGGTGTGAAGTGAACCACTTAGCGAGTAGGGGAATACAACACAAAAGGGTACCTCTTTTCTTCATGGTACGGGTATGAAGGTAATGCAAGATGTCTCCTAGCAAGGTGGGTATAGGATTGCGAGAGAGAAAGAATTTGATGGCATTAACATCTATGAATTGGTCCGAATTAGGAAACAGAACCAAACCATAAATGAGGAGAGCTAGCACGTCTTCGAAATCTTGGAAATCCATGTCATCCCAGAATGAACGAGCTTTTTCCAACATAAACTTAGCTAAAAATCCTTTAACCCCACTTCTTGTCTCCCAATTGGCTGTGACGTTGGCCCTCTTCACATGTAAAGCTTCGGCGATGACTTTAGGTTTTGGAATCCCTTCTAGACCGGTGAACGGTATCTGATTAAGCACGGGCACCCCTAAGAGTAGAGAGAACTCTTCCAATGTAGGTACCAGCTGATAGTCCAGAAAAGTGAAACAATGATGTACGGGATCAAAGAATTGGAATAGTACACACATCATCTCTTCTTGGAAGTTGGATGTAGCCAAACTGAGGAGTTGACCATACTTCTTGGTAAAAGGAGAATCCCCAGGAACTCTTGAAGCTAGCTCTTGAATTTGAGGATGTGCTTTTACAAAGCTGATTCGGATGGTGTTTCTTCGGAGAGAATTCATATCCTACAAAACAAAAACAAAGATAAATTTCTAAATCCTTAAATGGTTAGTGAGCATTCATATGATGTTGATGATGTTTATGATGTTTATGTACAAGCAAACATATATACACACAACAAACAGATCCATATGTTTCAGGCTTGCATGAGTTTGTAGGTAAGTACCCTCTTGAAGTTTTAGTTGGCTCAAACTGTCCTAGAAATAATGATCGGGTTCTAAAGGATCTCAATATCACCTACCTTTCTTTTAGGCATTGTCTCAGCTCAATCAATCTTTTCTTGCGACCGAGATATCCCAAAAGTCTAGCCTTAATGAGTGTAGTATCGAGTGTCAACCAATTTTCAACTTTACACCGAAATCAGTTACCTCACTACGTCCTAATGGCCAAGTTTGTTCAATTAGGGTTCTAAGGTTAATTAGTGCTTCGCGATGCCACTCAGCGGCCCCGTATTCTCCTCGATTAACCACGAGGGATACCGGTACCCATAAATGCATCACACTAACATAGTCATTGTCTCAACCATATCGGTCTACGCCATACAGTCTCCATAATCTATTGCTATTTACCTAAAAAGGTGCCCCAAATCTGGGTGGAGGATCAAAGCAAGCCCAATACAAAGAACCGAATATAAAGCATACAAATCAAATAATGAAAGAGAGTAAAAGTGATCTAACCCTAAGGTAACCCCACTTTTAATAGATCCCCAGCAGAGTCGCCTGTTCTGTGATATGGTGGAAGAACTGACTTGATTGTTTTGCATTTTGATCGCACTTTTGCGGTTATCAAGAGTCTCCATCGACTTTTCTTTTATCCCAAAGGAAAGGTAAAAAAGCACATGAAAGACCTTTCGAGATTATTTCTCGGGTTCGGGGGGTAGATTATGAAAAGGGAAGGTATTAACACCCTTTTCATCCATGGTTTTCCATGGGCTCTTAGTTACTCGTTTAGATCACTTGCTTTCATTTGATTGTGTGCTTGTGGTGTGGGATTTAAAAGTATTTTGAAAAAAAATATCTTTGTAATGGTTCTCGTCTCTATAAGAACGTATACAAAGTTTTGTTTCGAAAAGTGGTTCAAAGATGTGTTTGTGAATCGTGTTTCAGAAAGTGTTTTGAAAAGATGTTTTTCAATGGTTCTCGTCTCTATAAGAACGTATACAAAACGTTTTATCTTTTTGAAAATGTTTTGAAATGAAAGTGTAGGTGTGAAAAGTTTTTATCATGAGCAAGCGAGTAACTAAGAGCGAATCTATCTACTCGAAAGATCTTAAATTGTTCTTTTCTTCCTCCTTTTAAAGGTGCCATCTTACCATTGATTTGGTAAGAAACCCCACCGTAGGATGTGAAGGGACAGGTGTGGGTCAATTTTACAATCATCAAAAGCAAATTAGGAGACGCTTTAGCAATTTTGTAAGGGACGAGATCGTTTTAATCAAAGGCAACATCGAGGTTCATCGAGGGACTACGATCTTTTTATCGAAGGGTCATTACTAAAGCGTCTCATATTCGAGGGACATGATTGTATTTCCGAGGCAACGAGCGAGGTTACCCTAGAGGTGCGTGATCGGGACTTTATAAGTCTGTCGGGATACTAACTACAAGTATACAGTTCAGTCGTTCTAGTTTTAAAAGATTATCGAACCCACAGAGACTGTGTATCAATCGCATACGATTTAATGCTACAGTTTTGTCTAACTAAGCGATGAATATTTGATATTTAGGGGAGACAGTTTAGTTTTAAAAGTAATAGTACTAATTATACCGGTATGTGATAATCAGACTTAGGGAATTCGATGAATCGCTTGGCCTATAAAGTATTTCGGTAAAAGCTAATTGTTTAAAAACCTGAGACATACACTCTCGTGTTTATGAAATAAGTCATACTACTAAACCTTGTGGATGCACTTTAAATTTAATAACATTTTTTGAAAACAATTTGAATTTAATTAATTTGTTAAAACACTCTCGTGTATTTAAAAATCAATGCTTCGTTACCACTATCTGGGTTGAACCCCAGCTCTCGCATGCAGGTTCTTGCCTTAATTAATTTCCCACTCTCGTGGCAAAATCGTGTTAATTAACCTCTCACTCTCGTGACAAGGATAGTTAAATTAATATTGGAAATTGGAAACCAGAAATTGTTTTATAAATATTTTTGGCCAAGGTATCATTGAATTCTTTCAGTTCTTACGGTCACATACCGGTATTAATAATTTAGCCATACATAATTAACTTAACAGCAATAAAGTTTAGAATATAGTTCATGGAAATAAATGGCATATTATAGAAACTAAATAAATAATAATTGCAATATAAAAAACCTGGAATTACAGATGCTATAGTAATCTTGAGGTAATACAGTAATCCAAATCTTCGAGCTTGACTTGCAGTAGAAATTCGTGTTAACTCTTGTAAGAAGAATTAACACTTAAAAATAGAAACTAAGGCTTGAATGAAAATTACAAGGAATTGAAAGCAGAATTGCAAAACAAACAAATTGGAAATAACTGTAGAAATAAAATAAATATTTGCTGAGTAAAATTCTTCGACCCTTGGACTATGCCTTGGTACTCATATATATAGCAGGAAAAATCAGCAGTTTAATTTTGAATTCTTGATGAAGTCTTCATGGAGAAATTCTAGGAGCAGTAATAGTTGTGGCAATAAAATAGGAGATTCAGTAGAAACAGGAAGAAGTATTCTGCCCTTCACGCCCACGTCTTCAAGCCATGCGTAACGTCCTCCTTTACGCGCGTGATGGTCGTCACAGGTGGGTGACGGTCGTCACACGCTGAAGTGGTGCCTTACGCTCGTCAGGTGAGTGTGACGAGCGTTTCCTTATGTTGAGAGGTGTTACGCCCGTCACAGGGGCATGACGACCGTCACCTATCCAGAAGTCTACACTTTGTATTTTTTTATTCTTTTTCTCTTTGTTTTTCGTCTAGCTTTCTTCATGTTGTCCTTTTTCATCGGTTTGAGTCGACAAGTGTTATACCTGCGAAAAGACAATTAATCTCGGGATAATCGAGGGTTAGACGACTTAATGGAATATAAAATCGGTAAAAAGTATGTTAATTATACGATATATTTTCTCGTTATCAAATTCCCCCATACTTAAACTTTTGCTTGTCCTCAAGCAAATAGTCATTCGAAAGGTTGGACAAGTTTTCTGGTAAGCGCATAAGCATGACATACCCTTGGATTTTTAAAGTGGTTTCGGGAAATCCTCGTTGGTTCGGCCAATACTTGAGTAAAACACTAAAGATACGCTAATGATGCAAGCAATAAGCTTACTCGTAGACTTCCATTTTAAACGAGCTATCCAACAGTTCCGTTATAATTCTGCCCGGAGTTCCTCGTATCTATTTCACCCGGTTTCGTTCTGGCGCAATCACATTAAGCCCTTTGCCTTAGCACGCACGTAGTGGAGTAACCGGTTAGTGACTTTGATCCTTTAGCACGGGGTATGGTACATGAGCGTGGCAACCCTACATATTTTATCCAAATTGGAGGTTGTGGGGGATTGGGCCGTAGCACGCCCTACCGAGTTCAGAACCAGATACCTCTGAACCAACCAACACTGGATTCCTTCATTATTTGCTCAGCTCTAGTATGTGCCCGTATATCTTGGTACACAAGTTTTCTTTTCTTTTAGCAGCGAGATAGGAAGGATATTTTTAGAATCAGGCATCAAACACTTATATTCATCGATTCTCCACGTGGTTTGTGTCAAGACGGTGCTGACTGCTAGTATAAACTACTAGGGGTTACTTCTAGAACTTGAAACTCCAGATATCGGTATAATGGTTATTGAAACGGATCGCGTAAGCAGGAAGTCCACGGTGACAGAACCGTATCGATCTTGTTATGTCGTTTTCGGCTTCCTCAACTGGGATTTCATTAAAGCAGGTATGTCGGGCTAATGCGAAAATAAAAATTTTTCGGTATGGCAAAGTAAAGCGAAGAATTTGAATCGAGACATATCGCAAGAATTTACTAGTTTTATTAACGATTGAAAGGTACCTCTCCCACACAAAATCCGACATTGTCCTCAATGTTGCGATATATGCGGGGAAGTACAATTACAAAAACAAAAAGGAAAAGAAATGAAATAGAAAAAAATAACAAATTACAAAGAAATTAAAGAAAGACAAACTACTGGTGACCACGTCCTCTGCTCCTGGTGCGAGAGCGTCTGGTAGGAGTGGCTTCAGCGTCGGTGTCTTGGAAGCCATAGGTGTTCATATCTATCCTCAAGGCGTTAAGCTCTGACAGCGCCTCATCCAACCTCTCATTCATGTTTCGCTGCCCAGTCAAGATCTGAGCATTTTGGGCGCACAGAGACTCAAATTGCTCAACTTGCCTCCTTTCAAGCGCCGCATTCATTTGATTTTGCATGTGGAGGGCGTGGAGGATGTCTTCAAGATTGATAGGAGGAGGTGCAGATGAGGATCTAGGGATGTCGTGGACAGGCGGAGCACTATCCAACTCTTCTTGTATGTCGTCTGCGGCGGCCGCAACTTGGTCTTCGTGGGCAGGTGCAGGCTCTGCGGGAACTTCAGGGTCGAACAACCAATTTGCTCGGTTACTTGGATCGATTCGGTCCCTGTTCGTCAAAATGATATTCTGATAGACGGTATTCCTAATTATGGGGTGGAATCTGCCGTCTTCCCGCTCGTAGATGAGGTGCGCGGCCTTGCAGTGATCCAAGGTTAGCAAAGTCGGTGCCATAGAAGGCAAGGTTGCAAGAGCAGCACCATAATTTAGACCAATGGCAATAGAAGTAACCAGCCCTCCGAAATAGAAAGGTTTTCCACCTCTAGCACAAATAGAGTGGATGTGAGCAAGTAGGAACGGGGCGGCATTTATCTTTTGCCCGGTGAACGCATAATGTAGAAAGAAGAGCTCCTTGGAGTTGAGCTTATGGTTGCTGTCTCGGGCGAAGATGGTGTTACTAAGAATGCGATGGAATAGCGGATGGCCGGATTATGGATGTGGGTGGCGTTGAGGTGGTCGTAGGACCCGGCACGGATGTTCGTTAAACTGTGCCACAAGTTGAAAGCCTCCTCATTAAAACTATCCGGTACCCGAAAATGAGCACCTTCGTCTGAACAAAATCCCATAAGCCTCGCGATGTCGGATTGAGGCAATTGGTGCTCAACGCCGAACATGCGAAATTTCGCCACGCCTGATAGTTGGTTTGTGACACCCAGCGGAGTGAGGTAAGCGAACGAACTCAAGAACTCAAGAGTAAGAGTTTCGTAGATTGGTCTTGGTTCGCGACAGAGGTTCCACAAATCCAAGCTTTGTAGTAATCGGCAGATACTGTCGAGTAGTCCCAAACTCCGTAGGCAGTCGATGTCAATGTACCTCGTGGGTTGGAGACCTCGACGTTGGAATTTTTGAAACTTTGCTCGTTGATTTTCCCCAGGTTCGCCGATTCTGAAATTGATAACTTGAGCGTTTGGGTTGTTTGCCATGGTGATAATGGATTTGATTTGGGAATGTGAGAATGGGAGATTGTAAGGATGTTAATTTGGTGTTGGGAGTTTAGAAATTGGAAGAAAAATGGAGTGAATAGGTGGTTTTTCGTGTGGTGTGGTGATAATGGAGGAAGGAAAAATGGGTTTATAAGGAAGAAGGTTGGAACGGTTCTCTGTAACAGCCGTTGGCTTCTGTCTGTGTGACGGTCGTCACAGGTGTGTGACGCTCGTCATGAAGTAAAGAGGCGCGTTACGCTCGTCACAAGGGTGTGACGGTCGTAATGCAGACAGAGTCTTAAATGAGAGATCCGTTACAGGACCGTTGGAGAGTGATGAGTTTATTATTATTATTTTTCTTGGTAATTGGATTTTTGTTTTGAAGAATTTATATATATATATTTTTTGGTTTATTTGAAATGTTTGTTTTTTTTAATTAATTATTTTAATTAATTAAAGTTTTAAATTAACGAAATAGACAGTAAATAACAGTAAATAACAACATGGAATAAAACATAGACAGTAAAAAGAAATTAAAATAAACTTCAATTTAATAAATGCATAACAAATTGTTTCAAAATAAAAATAATGATAATGTTGAAATAGTAACTAAACTAAAAATCCCTCCCACACAGAAATTTACAGTGTCCTCACTGTATGTAAAAATGCAAGAGAGAAGGAGATGAAATAAAGATGGCAATCTAGCCACGGGGAGGTGGAAACAAATGCTGATGCATATAATCCAACTGATTAGTCACCAAGTCTATGAAGGTAATGAAATCCACCCTAAGGGAAGTCAGCTCACCCCGCATGTCCGTAATGGCCGCATGTAGGGAGTCCAGGGTAACAGCAGGTGGAGGTGGAGTAGTCTCAGGAGCCTGAGGCGCGGTCTCGGCGGAAGTAGCCTCCTGTTCCCAAGGATCAGGGAGATCATGGTAGCCTGGCGGTGTAGCAGGATCTTCTTCAGCATTAGCATTGTTTGGAACCTCATAAATGTCAACTGTAGATGGTGAAGAGGGTGGTGAAGCAGGGTAGTGAAGATCAAACAGCCAGTTATCCCGGTTGTGCACACTGGTTCTTGGGTCAGGCAGCTTAAAATGATGGATGATCTGATGATTAACTAGCAAGTCAAATGAATCTGGTCCAAGGTTTCCAATCATGCTAGTGTTGAAACAAAAAGCAATGTCCATCGGCTTTATGCCATAAAGTGGAGTAGAACCGAGCATAGGCCGGCGGAGTCCGATGGCATTAGACAGCATGGTAACTAACCCACCCAACAAGATAGGTACATTTGGAGTTTCGATGATCCGCTCCATATTGGCGAGCATATAAGCTGCGCCGTTCACCGGACGGTTTTGAGATGCACAATACATGATAAACAGCTCATCGCGGGATACAGAGGTGACATTTTGCTGTTTGCCGAAGATAGTGTGGGCTATGATCTTGTGGAAATACCTGATAGCCGGGTTATGAATGCATTCAGAGTACATATCTGACGGCTCAGGATGGTTAACACCAGCTATGCTTCCCCAGAAAAAGTCAAGCTCAGATACGGGCAAAAGGTTCTCCTGTGTCATACTGATAACATCGGGTCCAAAAGGGAACCCAAGAAGCTGGCTAAACTCTCGCAGGTTGTAAGTGTAATCCATGTTAAACATTCTAAATGTAATTAACCCACGGTTGAATCCCATTACATGATTTGGAATGAAACTCAAGGTGCTGAGAAACTCCAGAGTCAGCCTTTTGTAGGTACAGAACCTCCGACGGATAGGGGCAGTGTCCCAACCAATCTCGTGCAGCAGGTACATGACACTCTCGCGAATGCCAAGGGCAGCCATAGCATGATCATTTGCATATATAGTAGGACACATCTCCCGGTCACCCAGATCTGCAAACCTTCTTCTCTGGTGTCGGCTTCGTAATTTGACATTCATGAAGTTAGCACAATCCATAGCGCGAGATGTGAAAGAAAAAGAATTACCCCCTGAAAATATTTGAAAAATGTTTGAAAGAAAAGGAAATTAAGTAAGTATTTTCGGGTTAGGAAATTGACAAAGTTAAATTAAAAAGAAAAAGAAAGATGAAAGGGAGAAATAAAAACAGAAGAAAAATAGAAAGGAGTTAGAAATGCAATAATGAAAATATTTTAAAGATTAAGAAAAAGAAAAGAAAAATAAAAACATATTAAAGCAGAAAAAATAATTAAAGTAAAAGCATGGGTTGCCTCCCACGAAGCTCCTTTATTTTATATCGACGGCTCGACATTAAATACCTATTCAGTTAGGTAAAGGGGTAGGCAGCTCACTTAACTGAAGATAAGCCGAGAAGTCGATATTTTCGACGTTAAAATAGTGCTTTAAGCGCTGGCCATTAACAATGAATGGTTCGATAGAACTACCTTTAATTTCTATCGCCCCACTTGGGAAAACTTTGCTAATTTCAAACGGTCCGGACCATCTGGAACGTAATTTTCCCGGGAAAAGTTTTAGTCTAGAGTTGAATAGGAGTACGATGTCTCCTTCCTTAAAGTCTTTCCGCAAGATACGCTTATCGTGCCATTTTTTTGTTCGTTCTTTATAGATTTTAGCATTTTCATAAGCGTCTAAACGCAATTCTTCCAGTTCATGGATATCTAACACTCGTTTCTCGCCAACACTCTTATAGTTTAAGTTAAGGGTTTTTATCGCCCAATAAGCTTTATGTTCTAATTCTACTGGCAAATGACAAGATTTTCCATAAACTAAGTTGAACGGCATTGTTCCAATAGGAGTTTTGAAAGCTGTCCGATATGCCCAAAGAGCATCGTTGAGCTTGGAGGACCAGTCTTTTCTGGATAGGGCTACGGTTTTCTCAAGTATCTGTTTGATCTCCCTATTTGATACTTCCACTTGTCCACTTGTTTGAGGATGGTATGGTGTGGCTATGCGATGTTTAACGCCATATTTGGAAAGTAACCTTTCGAAAATTCTGGAGATAAAATGTGAGCCACCATCGCTGATCACTATTCTTGGTACACCGAATCGTGGGAAGATAATATTCTTCAATAGTTTTAGTACCACACGTGTATCGTTTGTGGGTGCGGCGATGGCTTCAATCCATTTTGATACATAGTCGACGACTACCAAAATATATTTATTTCCAAAGGATGCGGGGAAAGGTCTCATGAAATCAATTCCCCATACATCGAAAACTTCTACTTCGAGGATTCCTTTTTGCGGCATTTCGTCATGTCTAGATATATTTCCTGTGCGTTGACATCTATCGCAGTTCATAATTTCTACGTGGACGTCTTTCCATAAGGTAGGCCAAAAGAAGCCAGCTTGAAGTATTTTTGCACAGGTTTTCGATGTACTAGCGTGTCCACCATAAGGGGCAGAATGACAATGGGAAATGACATCGTTTATTTCATCATTAGGAACGCAGCGACGGTAGATACCATCGGCGCCTCTTTTAAAGAGTAGTGGTTCATCCCAAAAGTAGTGTTTAAGGTCATGGAAAAATTTCTTCCGCTGTTGGTACGTCAAATCAGGTGGTAAAACACCGGCAGCTAAATAGTTGACGAAGTCGGCGTACCATGGTATTGCGGTATTAGTACAAATGGATTTTACTACCGCAGTTGTGAAAGTTTCATTGTGTGGATCTAAACTGTCGGTAGGGTTTGTCTCTAGCTTGGCAATGAGGCGTTCATAAGGGAAATCTTCGTTTATGGGAACACTCTCGGTTTGGATTCCATATAATCTTGATAAATGGTCAGCTACCACGTTTTCAGTTCCTCTTTTGTCTTTTATTTCATGGTCAAACTCTTGTAGGAGTAAGATCCATCTGAGTAATCGCGGTTTGGCGTCCTTCTTGCTTAGTAGGTATCGGATCGCAGCATGATCCGTATAAATAATGGTTTTAGCACCTACTAAGTAGGAACGAAATTTGTCCAATGTGAATACCACAGCTAAGAGTTCCTTCTCCGTAGTGGCGTAATTCATTTGTGCGGGATCAAGAGTTCTGCTTGTGTAGTAGATAGCGTGAAGCTTCTTTTCTTTGCGTTGTCCTAGGACTGCGCCTACAACATAATCGATCGCATCGCACATTATTTCAAATGGTAAATTCCAATAAGGAGGTTGCATAATAGGTGTCGATATTAATGCCTCTTTTAGTGTCTCGAATGCGTTCAAGCATTTATCGTCGAAAATAAACTCAGCTTCTTTCATTAATAATTCGGTTAGTGGCTTGGTGATTTTAGATAAATATTTTATGAAACGTCGGTAAAAACCCGCGTGTCCTAGAAAACTTCGTATTTCTCTAACTGTTTTGCGTGGTTGAAGGTTTTTGATAATTTCTATCTTTGCTTTGTCAACTTCAATCCCTCTGTTTGATACAATGTGACCCAACACAATTCCTTGTCTCACCATGAAGTGACATTTTTCCCAATTGAGCACTAGGTTGACATTAACACAGCATTTCAGTACTAATTCAATATTTGTTAAACATCCGTCGAAACTCTCTCCACAGACAGAGAAATCGTCCATGAATACTTCCATGATTCCGTCTAAGAAATCTGCGAAGATCGCCATCATGCATCGTTGGAAAGTTGCAGGTGCATTACATAGTCCAAATGGCATTCTTCGGTATGCAAAGGTACCATAAGGACATGTGAACGTAGTTTTCTCTTGATCGTCAGGATGAATGGGGATTTGAAAGAATCCTGAATATCCATCAAGATAGCAAAAATGGGAATGTTTTGCTAAACGCTCGAGCATTTGATCAATGAATGGTAATGGGATATGGTCTTTGCGCGTAGCTTTATTTAGTTTCCTATAATCGATACACATTCTCCATCCTGTTTGCGTACGCTGTGCTACCGATTCTCCTTTTGTATTTGTTATAACTATAACACCTCCTTTCTTAGGCACCACATGAACTGGACTGACCCAGTTGCTATCTGATATTGGGTATATGATGCCTGCCTCTAGTAGTTTTTGCACTTCCTTCTTAATGACTTCACTTAGGATAGGATTTATTCGTCTTTGATATTTTCTAGAAGTCTTGCAGTCCTCCTCCAGCATAATGCGGTGCATACAGAGAGAAGGGCTTATTCCTTTGAGATCTGAGATATTATAGCCTAACGCGGTTGGATATTTCCTTAACACACTAAGAAGTTTTTCGGTTTCGATCTCTCCTAATTCGGCATTGACTATAACTGGTCGTTCGAGTTCTTTATCTAAGAATTCATACCTAAGATCTTCAGGTAGTGTTTTAAGTTCTATACCGGGTTTCTTATTAGATGAGTCAGGATCGGGTGTTAAGGCTAAACATTCGCTTAGGTTGGCATCTAAGTGTTCTTGTTTCCAGTCTTCGTTCTTGAGGATAGTCGGTGTCTAAATTTTCAGCATCTCAGAGTAGGTGTCCTCTTGGAATTCAAGTTCTTTGACACATTCATCAATGATATCTAGGAGACAACATGAGCCATCTATAACAGGGGCTTTAAATAATTGGGAAAGAATGAATTCTACTTTTTCTTCTCCTACCTCGAAGGTAAGTTTTCCTTTCTTGACGTCAATGATGGCTCCTGCAGTAGCTAAAAATGGTCTTCCTAGTATGATGGGAATGTTTGAATCCTCCTTGATGTCCATTATTATAAAGTCAGTCGGTATGTAAAATTGTCCTATTCGGACAGGAATGTTCTCCAGCATACCAACAGGAAATTTGACTGATCTATCGGCTAGTTGTAAGGACATCTTGGTAGGACTCATGTCGCCTAATTTAAGCTTTTCTCAAATAGATAAGGGCATTAGACTGACACTGGCTCCTAAATCGCATAGAGCTTTGTCTATGACAGATTTTCCAATTACACATGGTATGGAGAAACTACCAGGATCTTTTAGCTTCGGAGGCATGTTATTTTGAATTATGGCGCTACATTCGGAAGTTAGCATAAAGGTTTTTTTCTCAACGATTTTTTTTCTTATTAGCCAATATTTCTTTTAGGAATTTAGCATATGACGACATTTGGGTTATAGCTTCTGTAAACGGAATAGTGACGTTTAGTTGTTTCAGAAGTTCTACAAATTTCTTGAATTGCCCCTCGTTCTTGGATTTTGCAAGTCTTTGAGGGTATGGAATTGGTGGTTTGTATGGTGGTGGAGGCACATAAGGTTTTTCTGAGGCCTCTCTGTTCTCATTCGCGTCTTCCTCTACATTTTCAGATTGATCTTTCGACTTCTCTATTTCTTTCTCAGGTTTTTGATACATGGTCGGGTTTTGGAGTCTAGGATCTACCGGTCCATCAAGGGCTGTCCCACTTTGTAATGTAATAGCATTTGCATGTCCTTTAGGATTGGGTTGTGGCTGTCCAGGAAATGTACCAGCAGGTGTGGCAGAACTAGCTTGGTGTTGTGCTACTTGGGAGATTTGGGTTTCTAACATTTTGTTGTGAGTAGCTAGGGCATCTACCTTGTTTTCTAATAGCTTCAATTGTTCACCGGTGTGAACGTTTTGATTGAGGAATTCTTTGTTTTGTTGGGCTTGATTAGCGATAAAATTTTCCATTAGGATTTCAAGGTTAGATTTCTTAGGAATGTTAGGAACATTACCAGCGGGTTTTTGATAACCTGGAGGTACAGCAGGTGCTTGGCCAGGTGCATATAAAGTGTTATTGCTCTTGTACGAGAAGTTAGGATGGTTCTTCCAACCAGGATTGTAGGTATTGGCATAAGGATTTCCTTGAGCGTAATTTACCTGATCAGCCGTTATTCCTGCTAAGATTTGACATTCGGTTCCAACATGACCAGGTACTCCACAAACTTCGCAGCTTGGGGTAACTGTAGCTACGGTAGTTGATGGAGGTAAGGTCAAGCTTTCTATCTTTTGGGTAAGAGCATCTACCTTAGCATTAACTTTATCTAGGCTACTAACCTCGTACATCCCGCCTTTGGCTTGAGTCTTCTCCACAGATGTTCTTTCTCCTCCCCACTGATAGTGGTTTTGAGCCATGTTTTCAATGAGTTGGTTAGCTTCATCATAAGGCTTGTCCATCAGTGTACCACCTGTGGCGGCATCTATAGATAGTCTTGTGTTGTACAAGAGTCCATTATAAAACATGTGGATTATCAGCCATTTTTCTAGTCCGTGATGTGGGCACATTCGCATCATATCTTTGTAGCGCTCCCATGCATCGAATAGTGATTTAATATCCTTCTGCCTAAATCCGTTGATTTGGGCTCTTAGTGCAGCGGTTTTGCTTGGGGGAAAGTATCGTGCTAAGAATACGATCTTCGGTCCTTCCCACGTAGTGACGGAATTTGATGGCAAGGATTGCAACCAAGCCCAAGCTCTATCTCTTAGTGAGAAAGGGAAAAGACGTAATCTAATAGCATCTTTACTAACACCATTTGCTATAACTGTGTCGGCAAATTGAACGAATTTTGTAAGGTGTTCATTCGGATCCTCGGAGGGATCTCTAGAGAATTGGCGTTGTTGGATAGTTGATATCAATGACGGCTTTAACTCGAAATCGTTTCGGTTTATTGCTGGAGAAGCAATGTTGTTATGGGGATCTTGTTGTGATGGAGCTGCGTACTCCTTCAGTGGACGGGTCCTTTGTTCTTCGGCCATGTCTAATTCTGGATTGGTTTCGGTTTCAGAGGAAGAATTAGAATCAGTTTCAGAATCAATCTTAATTTCTGGTTTAGGTAAGGGAATAGCGTGATTTAAACAGTAATCCCTGACTGCACGTCTTATGGAAAGAATGCGTTCAGGTTCGTCCGTCGGTTTGTCAAGTGGTTCGCCTTGTGAGTGAGTCCTTGGCATACAAATCGATAAAGGGTGTCTGTTGCTTAGTTTAAACGCGCAACAGAAGAATCGTAATTAATTGACTACCAGTCCCCGGCAACGGCACCAAAAACTTGATCGGGACTTTATAAGTCTGTCGGGATACTAACTGCAAGTATACAATTCAGTCGTTCTAGTTTTAAAAGATTATCGAACCCACAGAGACTGTGTATCAATCGCATACGATCTAATGCTACAGTTTTGTCTAACTAAGCGATGAATATTCGATATTTGGGGGAGACAGTTTAGTTTTAAAAGTAATAGTACTAATTATACCGGTATGTGATAATCGGACTTAGGGAATTCGATGAATCGCTTGGCCTATAAAGTATTTCGGTAAAAGCTAATTGTTTAAAAACCTGAGACATACACTCTCGTGTTTATGAAATAAGTCATGCTACTAAACCTAGTGGATGCACTTTAAATTTAATAACACTTTTTGAAAACAATTTGAATTTAATTAATTTGTTAAAACACTCTCGTGTATTTAAAAATCAATGCTTCGTTACCACTATCTGGGTTGAACCCCAGCTCTCGCATGCAGGTTCTTGCCTTAATTAATTTCCCACTCTCGTGGCAAAATCGTGTTAATTAACCTCTCACTCTCGTGACAAGGATAGTTAAATTAATATTGGAAATTGGAAACCAGAAATTGTTTTATAAATATTTTTGGCCAAGGTATCATTGAATTCTTTCAGTTCTTACGGTCACATACCGGTATTAATAATTTAGCCAGACATAATTAACTTAACAGCAATAAAGTTTAGAATATAGTTCATGGCAATAAATGGCATATTATAGAAACTGAATAAATAATAATTGCAATATAAAAAACCTGGAATTACAGATGCTATAGTAATCTTGAGGTAATACAATAATCCAAATCTTCGAGCTTGACTTGCAGTAGAAATTCGTGTTAACTCTTGTAAGAAGAATTAACACTTAAAAATAGAAACTAAGGCTTGAATGAAAATTACAAGGAATTGAAAGCAGAATTGCAAAACAAAAAAATTGGAAATAACTGTAGAAATAAAATAAATATTTGTTGAGTAAAATTCTTCGACCCTTGGACTATGCCTTGGTACTCATATATATAGCAGGAAAAATCAGCAGTTTAATTCTGAATTCTTGATGAAGTCTTCATGGAGAAATTCTAGGAGCAGTAATAGTTCTGGCAATAAAATAGGAGATTCAGTAGAAACAGGAAGAAGTATTCTGCCCTTCACGCCCACGTCTTCAAGCCATGCGTAACGTCCTCCTTTACGCGCGTGACGGTCGTCACAGGTGGGTGACGGTCGTCACACGCTGAAGTGGTACCTTACACTCGTCAGGTGAGTGTGACGAGCGTTTCCTTATGTTGAGGGGTGTTACGCCCGTCACAGGGGCGTGACGACCGTCACCTATCCAGAAGTCTACACTTTGTATTTTTTTTATTCTTTTTCTCTTTGTTTTTCGTCTAGCTTTCTTCATGTTGTCCTTTTTCATCGGTTTGAGTCGACAAGCGTTATACCTGCGAAAAGACAATTAATCTCGGGATAATCGAGGGTTTGACGACTTAATGGAATATAAAATCGGTAAAAAGTATGTTAATTATACGATATATTTTCTCGGTATCAGTGCGCGTGTGAAAAAGTGTGTTGGTTTCAAGTTATTTCATTCTTTGATTAGGTCATCTAGCGATTTATTTTTGAATCTTGCCATACACGCCTAATTATTATACAGTATATGGAAAACAGTAAATTGCGGGAATTGAGATTCTACGCTATTACAAAATATTCGAGAATGGGGGGACAATTTTTACAAATGGGGATGAATCAAATGAGATAGAAATGTCTGAATATCAAACAATACAACCAAATCGAATTTTGTGCGATTTAATTAAAGCTATGATAATCCATGAGATAAAATCAACAAAATATAAAATGTTAAGTATTTACTTTAAAAGAGAAAAGTAAAACCTATTCTAAAAATAAAAATAATTGATTAAATTAAAATCTTTATTTTTTTGTATTTTATTAATTATGTAAAATCTAAAGAAAACAAATAAACTAAATTATTATTTTTGATGTTTTATTAAGAAAATTAAATCTAAAATAAAAATTTATTAAGAGAATAAAATGATAAAAATTATTTACAAAAAAAAACTAATTCAAATTAATATAAAAAAAATATTTTATGTTTTATTAATAATTTGCATAACAAAAAAATGTAAAGAGAAAACAAATTAAAAACGCAATGGGCTTAAGATGATTTAGATGTGAGGCCCAAACCAAAATGTTATTTTGCTGTAATACTAAAAACAAGCATAGGAGGGGGTGGATCCAGTAAAACGAATGGGCTTAAGAGGCAGATTCAAAAAAAACAAGCCCAAGTCTCTAACTCAACTTAGTTGTTTGATTAAGGGAGGAAAATGAAATTAGGGTTCTTGGAACCCTCTCACTCACACGGCGTCGCTCTCATCCCCTTCGCCCATCTCTGTATCATCCTTGTTCATCTCTGAATTTCTCACTAACCATCCCTGTTTCGCGAGCAAAATCGCTCTTTACCTCTTTGTCTCACTATGATTCTCATCCTTGGAACCCTAAATATTGAATTCGGTCCTAAAACTAAGAGACTCGAAACTGAATCGTCCTTGACCTCCTCCCTCACTCTCTGTTGCCGGAATGCCACCAATATCGTCCTCCTAATCAAGCTCTACTGGTTTTCTTTGAAAAAGGGAAAGGTTTTTGTTATCCTTAAAGCTTATTGATTTATTGATTTTCATCTTGTTATGTTTTCTGCTAATTAACTTGCTCTTTTAAATGCATGAAAATACATGATTGCGGAAGACTTGGAAAGAGAGGGAAACCATACCTGTTAAAGATCTTTCTGTGAAATGGAAAGGAGACGGCAATATTGAGGACGGCGTTCCTTGGTGGTCGGAGTTGCACGAGGGGAGGAGATGAGGATGAAGGCGTTGGTGTTTCTGACGCTTTGGTAGCTTCTTCTATTCTTTCTTTGAATGGTGGTGATTAATAGTTTTCTGGATTTTGGGATTTTTGTGATTGTTTTTTTGGATGGTTAACTGGCCTGGGGTTTTGCTACTGTATTTTCTGTTTTTTGATGATGTTACTGGTTCTTGTTGTTTTGAGATCTTGGAGGCTTATTGCAGGTTTTCGTTGTGATGAGGGTTTTGTTTGAAATTTATTAACGGTTTTGGTTATTGGAAGTTGATGGTTGTCTTGGCTTTTTCTGGTTTTGTGTTTGATGATTTTTTCTTGGGCAGTTGACAGGTTTTGGTTATTTTGTGGCTTACTGATGTTTTTGGATTTGATCTTTCTTCTGGGTTTTTTCTGAGTTTGAGGTTTGGATACTGGTTTTTTTCCTTTGATGGTAGTTTTAGGCTTGTTATAGGTTTTGTTTGATGATGGTTGTTGCTTTGTCAATTTCAAACTTGTGGTTTTGGATGTTTTCTGGTTTCTGTGAGGGTTATTGTGTTTTAGATTTGGATGCTTGGAGTTTTTTTTTTGAGGTTTTGACAGTTTGAGACTTTTGGTTTTGGAGGTTTGAGGTTTTGACAGTTTGAGACTTGTGTATATTTTGAGTTTGGTGATTTTTTTTGTATTTAATGATGGTTCAGATTTAAGACCCCTCTACTGTTATATTGCCTCCTTCTTATTATATTCACCCTGCTTCTGTTATCTCTATTCAAAATGGTGGGAAACCAACAAATTTGAATATTTTAACATATTGTCCTTATGGCTTTTTTGTGTCAGTTTTGTTTTTTAGCACATTCTATGCAACTTGTGACAGGCAGGGCAGCAAAGTTGTGCATTCCAATAACCTAGGTGACTTCTTTCCTCTCTTCTCTCTCAATGATAATAAGAAAGCAAATTGCTTTTTGCCTTTTTTTTTCTAATTCGTAAAGGTTTGCATGGAAAATGGAAAATGATGACTTTATGAGCAAGCTTTGCTATTTGACTTAGCTATTTGCTTTATTTGCCATGCTGTTGCACTGCTTTAGCTTTTGTTGATGCTGTTTGCTTACTTGTTATATTGCTGCCTCATTTTTGATGATGTTGTTTGTTGTTTTGACAAAACTGTTTGCTTGGGTCCGTGAGGCTACTGTTTGGACAGTTTGCTTGCTATCAGTTTGTAGCATTTGTTTGATTCAGCTTTGCTGTTTGTTTGGAAAGTTTGTGGTATTTTGTTTGGACAGTTTGTGGTATTTGCTTGTTTGGACAGCTTTGTGGTATTTGCTTGTTTGGACAGCTTTGTAACATTTCTTGGACAGTTTATAGCATTTCTTTTCCTTCTTTTTGTGAACCAAGAAGGATAACCTTCTTGTGATTTGCAAATAGATTGTGATGAAATAAAATGGCCTTCTGATTCCATTTTGCAAACCTTAATGATGAATGCCTCTTTTTTTGGAAAATTTTGTGCATGCCCAAATAATTTGTACTAACTATTTTTCTTTCTTTTGTTTTCATGTGAGCATAATGGATATGACAAAGCAAGGAAGGCAAGAAATATGTGGCAAGCATGGAGGTCTTTGGAGATAAACAAAATGATTGGATACGACTTCAATCTTCAGACAAGATTAGGCATAGATTAATTCTCCTAGGCCAAACATTTATTTGGATTTTCTTTAATTTAAAAAAATCATTCTTGTATTGTATCAATTCATTTTCAAATACGATAAGTTGTAAAACCTAAAGTATTTAAAAGAATAAATTGCTTTGTAACAATGTATGAAATTGGAGAAAATCTTATGAAATGTTCTGGTGTCACTTGAAATCCTTTACCAACAATAACTTGTAATTTCTCCTCGCATCCTATTTGATTTTTGAAATTCCCAATCAAGATACTTGAAACAAAATGCTCCAGTCTGGTAACTTAAGCTCCAAGTAATCCCACTAATTTTGTAACTGTATTTCAAACAAACACGCACTATATATTCCATTTCCTAACCAAACAAATGTTTTAAGGACGTAAATCAATCTGGTCAACTTGGATCCCATAATCATGATTGTCCTAAATAACAGTCTTAATCTCCATCTCTTGTCCCAA
This sequence comes from Vicia faba, assembly GCA_948472305.1. NCBI lineage: Eukaryota > Viridiplantae > Streptophyta > Magnoliopsida > Fabales > Fabaceae > Vicia > Vicia faba. The sequence goes on from OX451739.1 coordinate 974,248,419, forward strand.
ACAAACCATGCTCTGAGAATAAACACTGCCTTTTCAGTAAACTTGAGGAAGCATGAAGACCTGTGAAAACCAATTGAATTTCTGAGAACTCATTTTCTTCTGAGAATTGCAAGAAAAACCCTAATTGTTGGTTTACTGCCGCAGAAGAGAATTTGTCTGGTCGATTTCTGAACCGACTTGAATATCCGAGAAACCCTAGGGTTGTGTCTTCTATGAAAAATGGGAGGGCAAATTTTGGGGTACAACAGAGTGTATAACACTAAAACACTTATTATTGAAGAATCTATTAATGTTAGATTCGATGATAAGCTTGACCCTAAAAAGTCAAAGCTAGTTGAGAAGTTTGCATATATGGAGATCTCCTTTTCAGACTCAGAAGGTGAGGATCCCAAGAAGAAAGACTCAGAAGGAGCCCAACCAGAAGTTGTTAAAGCTCAGACCGCTTTGAGGAAGCACATATCTAGATCCTCACACTTTGAGTAATTGATTCTCAGTGATATATCTGAACTATCAGAACCCGATTCTCCTTCAAACCTTCAAAAGAGACGCTTCTAGGTTTGGTGTCCCTTATAGAGTCTACTTTTGTTGATTAAGAACTTTTGGACACATAATAGATTCTGGCTATGCAAGAAGAGATGAATCAATTCTCTATCAATGATGTGTGGGATCTTTTGCCAAGACCCAAAGGAACGTGATTAGAACTAAATGGGTCTTCAGAAACAAGCTCAATGAAAAATGAGATATGGTAAGAAACAAGGCTCGACTAGTTGCACAAGGTTATAGTTAGCAAGAAGGGATTGACTATACAAAAACCTTTGCACCAATTTCCAAGTTAGATTTCATTCGCCTATTAATTTCATTCACTGTTAATCATAACATCATCTTGTATTAGGTGAATGTTAAGAGTGCATTTTTGAATGGTTACATAACAGAGGAAGTGTATATACACCAACCTCTTGGTTTTAAAAATCATAAAAATCCATATTTTGTTTTCAAACGTAAGAAATCTATATGGTCTGAAACAAGCTCCTAGAGCTTGGTATGAAAGATTAAGCAATTTTCTTTTAGAAAAATGATTTCACCATAGGAAAGATTGATACCACCTTGTTCTGTAAGACTTTAAAAAATGACATTCTAGTAGTTCAAATATATGTTGATGATATTATATTTGGTTCTGCTAATGCTACTCTGTGTAAGAAATTTGCTAAGTCTATCCAGGCTGAGTTCGAGATGAGCTTAATGGGAGAACTCAAGTTATTTATGAGAATTAAAATTAATCAAGGCCCATAAGAGACGTTCATCCATCAGAGTAAGTATACAAAATAACTTCTGAAGAAGTTTGACTTATCTGAATGCAAGATACCAAAAACACCATTGCACCTACTTGCATTCTGGAAAAGGACGAGGTAAGTGGAAAGGTAGATCAGAAGTTGTACAGAGGTATGGTCGGTTATTTATTATATTTTACTGCTTCCAGGCTTGATATTTTATTTCGTGTTTGCTTGTGTGCTCGCTTCCAATCAGATCCTAGAGAATTAAACTTAATTATCGTTAAAAGGATTTTTATGTATCTGAAAGGTACTGTTAACCTTGGTTTGTGTTATAGAAAATCAAGTGAATACAAGTTAGTAGGCTATTGTGATGCTGATTATGCTGGAGACAGACTAGAGAGGAAATGCACTTCTTGAAGCTATCAATTTTTGGGAGAAAATTTGAACCCATGGTCTAGCAAAAGGCAATCAACAGTAAAGCTCTCCACCGTAGAAGCTGAGTATGTTTCTGCTTCTGGATGCAGCACCCCAATTATCTAGATGAAGAGTCAGCTAGAAGATTATCAAATATTTGAGAGTAATATTCATATCTTCTGTGATAATACTTCTGCAATTTGTTTGTCTAAGAATCCAATTTTGAATTCTAGGGATAAACATATTGAGATTAAGCATCATTTCATAAGAGACTATGTTTAGAGGGGATTTTATCTTTAAAATTCATAGATACAGACCATCATTAGGCTGATATCTTTACAAAACCCCTTGCTGAAGATAAACTTGTTTTCATTCTGAAACATTTAAAAATGGTTTTGTGCCCATAATGAAAAAGATGTAATCTCAGAGTGTTAGCTTTCCTGAATGGAAAATTAAACTCTAAAGTTTGATTGTTGTTTTTGTTGCTTCTGAAATATGAGGCTTATGATGAGTGAAGTTATCATGTGTCACAAGTATCTAAGGTCAAAATCTTCTCTCTAGAATGCTTCTGTCGGTTGGAAACTGAATAATTTACTTCATTAATGAGGTGTCAGGATAGTGAAAGATTGATGATTCAAAATAAGACAACTGTCTTTTCTGAAGCACACCTAGCACTTGATGTGACTCATTAGGAGACGAGATTTTATTGGGATTTGATGAAATATCTTCACTCTTTACTCCTTGTCAGAATTTTTACTATTTTCAATACATTTTAATCATTATGAAAACTATTTAATAAACTCACTCACTCCACTTCACACACTTTCACTACCATTATCCCATACTTTCTCTCTTAAGCCAAAACTATTGAAAACCCTAAAACCCTCTTCAGTTCTTGTTCGTGGTTTCATCAATGGCTTCTCAACAATAATCATCAGTTCAACAAACTTCTTAACAAGATGCTCAAGGCTCTTCTCCTCTTCAACAACAACAACTAGTGAAAGATGGACTTCCTGATCTTCAATGTTCCATTCTTGTGTCCCATTTAAATGTTCTTACTGAATCAATTGTGAACTTTGAGAATTTCAAAGTAAGTGGGTTTTATCTCACCGAAGCTATAGACTACCAAGGATGAAGTACCTTATTCAACCATCTAGATGGACCAGTTCTTCCTGAGTTAATAAAACAATTTTGGACTATGGCCAAGGAATCCAGAGAAGAAATTTCTACAAATATGATTGGTACGTGTGATACGGTGGGAGAACTGACTTGAGGTTTTGCGTTTGTATTCGCAAATGTTGCGGTTAGCAAGAGTCGCCACCGACTTTTTATTTTATCCTAAGGAAAGGTTAAAAAGCACAGCAAAAACCTTTTGAGATGTTTTCTTGGGTTCGGGGAGTAGATTATAGGAAGGGAAGGTATTAGCACCCTCTCTATCCATGGTTATCCATGGGCTCTTAGTTACTTGCTTAGATCACTTGCCTTTTGTTTTCAATTGTTTTAAATGGTGCTTGAGTGTGTGGGTTTGAAAATGTTTTGAAAAGAGGCCAATGTGGTGGCAACCTTTGTAATGATCCATGTGGGGATGTATACAAAGATGTATGTCTTTTGAAAAAGTTTTCATTTGTTTTTGAAGGTTGTTTTGAAAGTGTAGTGATGTGTGATTTTGAAATTAGGCAAGTGTTTTGTTTTGCAAGTTGATTCAAGTAACTGAGAGGTTATCTACTCCTAAATTTCTCAAAAGATCATTGCTATACTTTAACCCTTTTAACAAGTTTGCTCCACCATTGTATTTGGTGGGCAACCTTGTGTTAGGATATGAAAGGGACAGGCGCGGGTCATCGTATGGACCATAATTGCAATGGCGTTAAATGTCTTTGAGCAATTTCTCTAAGGGACTTGATCATTTGTTTTTGTTTGTTTTGAAAAGTTTTTGTCGAGGGACTATGATCATTCAAATTATTTACTTTGCCCAAAGAAGTTCAACATGCAATATGGCCCATTTATTTGAAGGCAACAAGTGGAATACCCTAGGGGGTGCAAGTGTGATTTGTGTGTCCATTTTCATGCTTGTTTATCTTGTATTAGGTCAAACTATTTTTTTATCGTTTTTTCGCATACAAACCCTAATTCTAACATGTTAGCATTATAAAGCAATAAAGTGCGAAATTAAAATTACTAAGCTATTACAAAACCAAATATGGGAAGGGGGTACAAGTGTCCAAATGGGGGGTATTGACAAGAATTTAAATCTAAATTATTACATCAATTGAACATTTGCAATTTAAATAATGCATAATTAAATGTAAATTAAATAAATATGTGAAATGCAAAAAGAAAGTTTTTATGTGTATGAGAAAATATTATTTTAAAAATAAAAAAGAAAATAAAAATGTATTATTTTTGAGTATTTTGAACTTAGGGTAAAAACCCTAATTTTTAAAGAAAAAAGGGGTATTATTTAATTTAATACAACTACTTATTTATTATTTATAAAAATAAAATAAAATGAAGTGTATTGTGAAAAAAAAGGTATTTTTGTATCAAATATTAAATAAAATGAAAAAAATCAAGTATTTTTATATTTTGTCTTAAATATATTAATAATCATATATATATATTTATATTAAACCCTAAATATGTATTATACAAAAAATAAATATTTATTTAATATTTTAATAAAATAAATAAAAGAGTATTTTTTTGTGTGAAATATTTTCAGAAAGTAAATAAAAATAAAAATTGTATTTACACCTTTTTTCTATTTTATTATAATAATGATATATATATATATATATTAATGTATAAACAAAGAAAATAAACAAATAAATATGCAATAAATGCAAAAAATGATGGAAAAAATATTTTTATTTTTTTAATGTCATGAGAAAAAATAAACAAAGTCAGCCAAAAAAGAAAAAGTCAAAAATGTTAAAAAATGAGCAAATGGGCTCAGGGGGGTGTAAACCAAAAAAGAAGGTGTGAAAAGAAAGAACACAAAAGCCCAGCCCAATGAAACACTGTCTTCAACCTTTGGCCAAGACTGAGTTCAAAAACGCGCGCCTCTTGCTTCAACATCAAGGTCCTGATTCTCTGATCCTTTGAACAAACTTCCAACACAAAACATGTAAAGCATAATCTCACGATTTCATACATATAAAGAACATGAACTATCTCTCTAAGATGAGGGAGAATTTCTCTCCCCCCCATTTCTGACCTAGTTTTTCTACCATTTTCAAAGCTCAAATTCTCTCTACTCAGACAAAAGAAATGAAAAGTAAAGCTATGTACATGTTCAGGGCTATGAGTAGGACCTTGTTTCTTCACAAACTTAAGACTAAAGATGCATAATAAGAGAGATACGAATTCAAACTTTTACCTGTGCAGTTGAACTTCTATGTGGAGAATGAGAGACTTTCAGTGCAATGTAATGATTGGAAAAGCTTCCTTGAGGTCCAGGGATGCTTTTTCAATGCTTACTTTGTCTTGAACCTTCTTGTATCAAGCTGTAGAACTTCACCTGTAAGTCAAAGATATGAAAATGGTGGAAGTGGTTAGAGCAACTACAGATCGTGCTTTTGCTTCTGGATAGTTTGCATATGTTATAAGGAAGGTAGAGGAACAGGTTTTGATCAAAAGGCTCGAAGGGATTGAGAGATAGCACTCAATCTGCAGGGCTTGCTCTGTTTGAGCAATTTTGTGGTGTTTCTGAGATGGAGAGTGTTTGAAAGGCAAAAGGCTCGTGCAAAAGCTTGGTTGGGTGATTTTGAATGTGTTTGATATCTTTTGTGTTGTGTTTTTAAGCTGAGATTCAAGTTGTCACAAGTTATGGACTTTTCTTCTTTTCTAAGCAACAAAAGCAAGTTGGTGTTCTAGGTCAGTATAGGACCCCCTAATGTGCTGCATAAACATCTCTTGATCAGTGTGTTATGCCCATAATCTTGTGCTAAGCAGATCTTCTATGTACTTGTTTGATTTACCAATTGACATAAAGCAAACTTTTGTAAAAATGGAAAGTTCACTTTATCCAAAAATGGATCAATCTTGTGTATAATGCTTGAATTCATGGAACAACACTTAGACACAATGAACAAGCATTAAATTAAGGAGTGTAATGTGGTTTAAGGACCTGCAAAGTAGCACAAACTATGCTGAGTTCAAATTTGCCAAGTTTATGAACATGCTTTGATGAAGAACAAAAGTGAATTTTTGCCAACTTGTGAAATTCGAATCTCTCAAGTTATGAGGTTGTTTGATGAGTACTTGGACATTTTGGAAAGCTTGGAATGTGTACTACAATCCATCTTTGAAATGAAAATCAAAATTCCAAGTGGAAGGGTATGAAAAGTGGCCTTGAAGTAGGGTAGAAAACCTTGTCAAAATAAGTCAAATTTCACTAAGTTAAAAGATGGTTTAGTGCCCTTATTCAAAAAATCATAACTTGAGATACAAGCTTCAAATGAGAAAACTTTGTGAATCAAAGTTGTAGACTATGCAACAAGCTACAACTTTCATGTTTTGACTTTTGTTTGAATCCCAATGGATCATGGTGAAAGGATGGGGTAAAGTTGGGAAAAAATTAGGGTTTTCCATAACTTAGAAAAATTCTAAGTTATGAAAAATTCCATTTTCTAACCCTAATTTGCATTTTGTGATTTCTTGGTGAACAAGTTTCATGATTTGGAATGTTTTGATGAAAAATGAATCTTGACTCTTGATTTTGACCAAAAAGTCAAAGTTTGACTTTTCAGTGTACAGTCAAAATTGATCAATTGACTGGGAAATTCAACTGTCAATCTTGTGTACTTGGGATCTTTTGAGCTTGATGAACATGTCAAGATAATTCCATTGAGTCCTTGATGCCATATGTGAACTTGGCTTGCCATTGGTTAGGTCAAACAGTCAAAAATTGCCTTTGTGCAGTCAAAACCCTAAAAATGACCATTTTGCCCTTTTGGTGATCTGATCAAATTTCTTGTGGAATTGTGATCCAAACTTGATCAAATGGTCCATATGAGTTTATAATGTTTATGTGGATCAAATTTCATGAGGTTTGACTGTCAATTGGCCACAGTTGACTTTTTCCCCAATACAGCTGATTTCTAGGTCAACTGTCTAATTGACTGGGCAAAACTTGGAATCAAGACTTGAAACTTGGTATGGGTAAACTTGGGAGTCCAACATGAAGCATGAAAGTCATCTTAGGCATTTTAGGTCAAAGCATCCTTGGGCAAACACAAACCCTAATTTGAGTCCATAGTGCAAGGAGAAGCCTTGAGCAGAGGAAACCCTAACTGTATCTTGATCTTCAAAGGTCTTGTGATGAGAAAATGCTGGGGAAATGGGAGGGAAAATTTTGGGGTACAACAGTTGCCCCTGTTCAATCTTCTTGGACCTGAAGAGTTAGATTGGCAAGTTTGCCTTTCGTGACTCGAGGGTAAAAGGAGATTGGACACTAGAGTGCCCGGAAATTTGCACTCTCATGCTGGAGTCTCAACAATGTGGTGTCGGGAATGGGCTTATAGAAGCCATTTGGAGAGATGGTGGATAGGGAGATGGGCTTATAGATGCCATCTGGAGAAGTGACGGAACCTTGTCGGGAATGGGCTTATAGATGCCATTTGGAAGTGTCGGTCGCAGAAGAGATTCCTTTGCGAGAAACTTGTGTATTTGAGGATGGAGGATGTCTTCCTGGCTTGTTACAGGTGTTTGATCCTCAGTCTCCTGATGCAGATATGCCCTGGCTGGATACAGGTATCGAATCTACAATTGGTTGCTCACAGATGTGCCCTGGCTGGATACAGGAGTCGAATCTGGAAATAGTCGTCAATAGATGTGCCCTGGCTGGATACAGGAATCGAATCTTTGAACTCTTCAGACGTGCCCTGGCTAGATACAGGAATCGAGTCTGGAAATGTAGTCAACAGATGTGCCATGGCTGGATACAGGAGTCGAATCCGGAAATGTTATAGCTGACAGATGTGCCCTGGCTGGATACAGGAATCGAATCTTTGAACTCTTCAGACGTGCCCTGGCTAGATACAGGAATCGAGTCTGGAAATGTAGTCAACAGATATGCCCTGGCTGGATACAGGAGTCGAATCCGGAAATGTTGTAGTTGACAGATGTGCCCTGGCTGGATACAGGAATCGAATCTAGAAACTGATCACCCTCAGATGTGCCCTGGCTAGATACAGGTATCGAATCTGGAATTGTGACAGTTGAAGGTAGTCGTTTTTGAGATTGTCTTTTTCCTGAAAAGGCAAAGACGTAAGTTGTATGCAATGTCATGATGTATGATATGCATGATGTCATGATGTTCAACATTTGATGTTGTATGCGTTTTATCATGTATGTAAGCAAGATGTATGAAAATGTGAAATGTTTATGAGTGTAATTTCATCTTAGAAAATAAATCCTTGACGAACGGCCGGGAAGCTGCTCTGCGGAAGAGATACTTGGCCGAAGTTTTGATGAGAGGCCTGCTGAGGACTTTAATGATGGATTCCGCTGAAGATGATGGTGATAAACTCCGCTGGGGAACTCCGAAGATAAACTCTGCTTGGGAATACCAAAGATAGACTCCGCTGGGGACTGAAGGAACTTTGCCGAGAGCGATCTTCCGTGGCTTTTAGCTGAGGATAACCCAGTTATAAGTCCTTGTGAGGAAATAACTCTAAATAAAATTCGGGCGAGACGTCCGTACTTTGCAGGGGATAAGCTTCCAGAATCTACTGGGGATGAGCTTTAAGACCTGCCCGGGAATGTTGGGCTTCTTCCGGATCGACGGGGGATCAACTTCTCTTGGGGAAAGTATTGCTGAACCTTGTTTTACTCTGCGGGGAGTTAAGATGATTTGGCCACATTTTTCAGTTGAACCTACCTTGGTGCCTTGGCGAACAAAATCAACTAGACTGCATTAGACAACTCCACATTGCCCCTGTCTTTGATGTCACCTGTAATTAATCTCTTGTTTTATATGCAAATATTTATGAATCAGCAATTTAATGTCAAATGCATATATCAAAAATGAACATTGGACGTTCTTCGCAAGACAAAACAGAAAAAAGGGAAAACAAATGGTAATTTGTATGGACAAGTTAATTTGTATTGATTTAAACTTTGCCTGTGAATAGGCGTTTTTTGTACAAGAGACTGACATCCTAGTAAGAGGACATCGCCAAATAGTATAGAGTTTACATTTTGAAAAAGAAAACAAAACAGCTATGTGAACAATCCCACTGGGTTCCAACTCTGCTATTGCCTTTATGTCTTCGAACGTCTCATCGCTTTGCTGCTTAGTTGAAGATGAAGCCGATTGGTCAATGCCGAAATCTGGAGCCAGATAGTTGATGCCGAATTCCGGATGCGAAGTGATCCAATGAGACATAGTGTTACGCTTTTATCCCTAACTTTTGCCTGGACCGCCCTTTCGGGTTTTCAGTCCACCGGGATACCCTTTTTTGCCCAAGCCGCCCTTTCAGGTTTTCGACTTGCCGGGTGTACAGATTTTTTTCATTTCATCCCTTATTTTTGCCCGAACCCTTTTGGTTCGCCGGGAAGCCCTTGTTTTTGCCTAAGTATGTCAACCTAGCGGGTCTTTTATTTATGCGTAGTATTTTTTCACTATGTCTGCATTAGCGGGGTGAGGAAGGTCGTCACCGTCCATGGTGGTTAGGATCATGGCTCCTCCTGAGAACACACGCTTAACCACAAATGGCCCTTCGTAAGTAGGGGTCCATTTGCCCCGGGGATCACTTTGAGGAAGGATGATGCGTTTGATTACCAGGTCCCCAACTTGATACTCTTGCGGTCTGACTTTCTTGTTAAATGCCCTGATCATCCGTTTTTGATACGTTTGACCATGACAGATAGCAGTGAGCCTCTTTTCGTCAATCAGATTTAATTGATCAAGTCGAGTCTGGATCCAATCATCTTCATTCAAGTCTGCATCCTTCATTATCCGGAGGGAGGGTATCTGGATTTCAATCGGCAAGACTGCCTCCATGCCATAGACCAAGGAGAAAGGAGTTGCCCCGGTTGATGTCCTTGCTGAGGTGCGGTACCCATGAAGAGCGAACGGTAACATCTCGTGCCAATCTTTATAGGTCACTGTCATCTTCTGCACAATTTTCTTGATATTTTTATTGGCTGCCTCTACAACCCCATTCATCTTCGGCCGGTAGGGAGAAGAATTGTGGTGCTGTATCTTGAATTGTTCACAGAGTTCAGTGATCATCTTGTTGTTGAGATTGGTACCATTGTCCGTAATGATTCTTTCTGGGACGCCGTACCGACAGATCAGATTATGCCGGATGAAACGTGCCACGACTCTCTTGGTTACTGTGGCATAGGAAGCTGCCTCAACCCACTTCGTGAAATAATCGATCGCCACCAAGATGAAGCGATGCCCATTGGATGCTGTCGGTCGGATCTCACCGATCATATCGATGCCCCACATTGCGAAAGGCCAAGGTGCCGTTAGGACATTCAAAGGAACTGGAGGGATATGTACCTTGTCAGCATAGATCTGGCACTTATGACAAGTTCGGGAGTGTTGGTAACAATCGGCTTCCATTGTGGACCAGAAATATCCTGCCCGAAGGATTTTCTTAGCCATGGTGTGTCCACTGGAGTGCGTTCCGAATGTACCTTCATGCAGTTCCATCATGATTTTCTCCGCTTCAGCCTTATCCACACAACGTAGCAGGGTTGAATCATGATTCCGTTTGTAGAGAATGCCGTTGCTGAGGAAGAATTTTGCAGCAAACCTCCTCATGAACTTCTTATCATTGACAGATGCGCCTTCAGGGTATTCCTGAGCTTCCAAGTACCTCTTCACCTCGTGATACCAGGGTTTCTCAGTCACCTTCTCAGCCTCGAGCTCACAGTAGTACGCCGGTTCATCCAACTTCCAGATTATGATTCGGGGAGCCTCATTGTCCCATTTAACTTTGAACATTGAAGACATCGTGGCTAGTGCGTCCGCTAGCTGATTTTCCTCTCTGGGGAAATGCTCAAAAGTTATCTCTTCAAAGTGGGGGAGCAAGGTCGACACATACTCTTTGTAAGGAATAAGATTCGGGTGTTTCGTATCCCACTCGCCCTTGATCTGATTGATCACGAGAGCGGAATCTCCGAAGACACTTAGAAACTTGATCCTCAAATCGATTGCAGCTTGTAAACCCATGATACATGCCTCATATTCTGCCATATTGTTGGTGCAGCTGAAACATAATCGGGCGGTGAGTGGAGTATGAGTCCCCTTGGGAGATATGATTACAGCGCCGACGCCGTTACCCAAAGCATTGGAGGCTCCATCAAAATGCATAGACCATCGGGATCCTTCCTCAGGTCCTTCATCCGGTCCAGGTACTTCACAGTCAGTTACCACCATGATGTCTTCGTCCGGAAAATCAAAGTTCAATGATTGGTAATCGTCCACAGGTTGGTGTGCCAAATGATCAGCCAGTACACTTCCCTTAATTGCTTTCTGAGTTGTATACTGGATGTCATATTCTGTTAAGATCATTTGCCATCTCGCTATTCTTCCAGACAGAGCAGGCTTTTCAAATATGTACTTGATAGGATCCATTTTTGAAATCAATAAAGTAGTGTGAGTCAGCATATACTGTCTTAGCCGGCGAGCAGCCCATACAAGAGCGCAACAAGTTTTCTCAAGCAGTGAGTAACGAGACTCACAGTCGGTAAACTTTTTGCTCAAGTAATAAATAGCGTGCTCTTTTCGGCCAGACTCGTCATGCTGCCCCAGCACACACCCCATTGAATTATCAAGTATCGTCAAGTATAGTATCAGAGGTCTTCCTTCCACCGGTGGCATAAGAATGGGTGGCTCTTGGAGATATTCCTTTATCCTTTCAAAGGCGGCCTGACATTCATCATTCCAGCGTACCACTTGATCTTTCTTCAGTAATTTGAAGATTGGCTCACAAGTAGCAATTAGATGTGAGATGAATCGGGCAATGTAATTCAGTCGTCCTAGGAAACCTCTGACTTCTTTCTCTGTTTTTGGAGTCGGCATCTCTTGTATGGCTTTTACCTTGGCAGGATCCACCTGAATACCTTTATCACTTACAATGAAACCTAGCAACTTTCCGGATCTTACCCCAAAGGTGCATTTGTTGGGATTCAACCTCAGCTTGTATAACTTGAGTCGATCAAACAACTTCCTCAGATGGTCAAGGTGCTCCTCCTCAGTTTGAGACCTCGCTATCATGTCATCAACGTATACTTCAATCTCATGATGGATCATATCATGAAATAAAGCAACCATGGCACGCTGATAGGTTGCCCCAGCATTTTTCAATCCGAATGGCATGACCTTATAACAGAAGGTGCCCCACTGAGTCACGAAGGTTGTCTTCTCCATATCTTCTGGAGCCATCTTGATCTGATTATACCCTGAAAAACCATCCATGAAGGAGAACACCTTGTGTTGAGCTGTATTGTCAACAAGGACATCGATGTGAGGTAGGGGGAAGTCATCCTTGGGGCTAGCCCTGTTCAGATCCCTGTAGTCGACACACATTCTGACTTTACCGTCCTTCTTAGGTACTGGCACAACATTGGCAACCCACTGAGGGTAAGAAGTCACTGCAAGGAATCCGGCATCAAACTGCTTCATAACCTCGGCCTTGATCTTTTCAGACATCTCTGGACGCATTCGTCGAACTTTCTGCTTTACCGGAGGGCAATCTTCCTTGGTTGGCAGGTGGTGAACTACAATGTCGGCATCCAAACCAGGCATATCTTCATATGACCAAGCAAAAATCTCCATGTAGTCTTGTAACATTTGGATTAATCGTTGCTTCACGCTGAGCTCTAGATTGGCACCAATCTTGACCTCTTTCCTATCCGTCTCAGTACCCAGGTTAATTGTCTCCACAGGCTCTTCATGTTGTTGAATAGCCCTCTCTTCCTGAAGTAGCAGTCTCGCAAGTTCACCAGGCACTTCGCAATCATCTTCACCCTCGTCTTCGGCCAAGTTGATCGGATTTTCGAAGTCATAACTGGCGGTAGCAGAGCTGTTACCAGTGAGATCCAGAGTGGATTGAAACCTGTATAAGTGAGTGTGTGTAAATATAGCTGTTTTGCAATATGTATAACACAAAAAGAAAAAGAGCACAAGATTTGAAATGCAACAAACGTCCAATGTTTTGATTGATGATATATGAAAATGTCATACAAAAAGCCCTCACAAATGGAGCTACGATGCCCCGGGCAGGACACCGAGCCAACAAAGTTTTAACATATTGTTTGTTACAAATTTGGAAATCAAAAGAAATCAATTACTGCGTGACAAATGTGATAGGGGTAAAATCCTTTGCTGTCCAGTTGCTCGGTCCGTCGCTAGCAGTCGGGTAGATCCAACTGTCAAACTCTGCTTCTTCCGCATCTTCCTCAATAGCATTCACCCTTGAGCTGGAAATAAACACCGGAGCCTTTCTGATCTTCTCCTTGCGCACCGCCTTCTGAGCCTCCGCAGTAAAGCCTAGCCCAAACTTGTCGTTCTTCTGAGTGAAGTCAGGAAGCTGACCCCAGTGTGCACAATTGCCTTTCTGAACCACAGCCCGGGCATCCCTTAGGGAAGCCATTTTCAAGGAATCATTCTCTTCGGCCGTTGTCTCTGCAGCTACTGAAATTGGATGCACCTCCTCGAAATGCTGGAAGGGAGTTTCAATGAACTCTCCGTCCATCTCGATGTACCTGAAGGAATTCAAATGGCTCACCATATACTCCTCTTCTCCTTGCACAGTGACGATCTTCCCTCTGACGGGATATTTCAGCTTCTGGTGCAAGGTGGAGGTCACGGCCCCAGCTTTATGGATCCAAGGTCGACCCAACAGACAAGAATACGACGGACGTATATCCATCACGTAAAAGGTAGAGTCAAACACTTGAGAGCCCACACGGATAGGGATGTTAACCTCTCCATGAACCATCCTCTTTGAACCATCGAAAGCCCTGACGATGATATTGCTGGGTTTCAACTCCAGGCCTTCATAATCCAGACGATCTAAAGCCTTTTTCGGAAGAACATTCAAGGAAGAACCAGTGTCCACCAATACATGTGCCAGAGTAGTGCCCCTGCATTCAATAGAGACATGCAGGGCATCATTGTGGTCTCTCCCTTTTGCGGTCAGGTCAGCATCTGAAAAACCCAAGCCGTTGTCCACCGTCAGATTCGCTATGCAGTCAGTGAACTGGACTGCAGACGTTTCTTGCGGCACATGGGCCGTCTTGAGAAATGAGATCAAGGCCTTTGCATGGGCCTCGGAGCATAGCAATAAGGAGAGCAGGGAGATCTTGGAGGGTGTATGCCCCAACTGCTCGACAACATTAAAATCACTTTTCTTTATTATTTTCAGAATCTCCTCCATTTCTTGTCGGGATGCCTCAGCATTTATGGGTATTGGCGCCTCCATCCGGGCAGGCTCTTCTTCAATCCCTTTGCCCCGAGCATTTGATGACTCGGCAGCAGGGGACACAATTTGATCAGCAACAGGACTAGGTAAACTTGTAGGTTTTATGAGGAAGGGTTTTCGAATAGCGGGCGGCGCAATGTCAGGCGAGAAGAGCCTGCCACTGCGAGTGACCTTGGCCGGACCAGTGATATCGCAGATACTGGCACTAGCGTCGAATTCTTGCTTGATTCCATTTACATACACGTCTGCCCCATAATGCCAGGGGACAGCTTTATCAGACACGTAAGAGAGGGGCCCTGGAACAGTAATGATCACAGGCGCAATTGTCATGATTTGAATAGGCTTTTTCGGGGGAGCCTTGATTGGATTTTTGAAGATGGTAATCACAGAAACTTCTTTCATCGGAACCAATTGAACAGCAGACTTTTTGAATAGAATCTCCTTGCTATCCATTAGGCCTTGGATGCCTAACCTCAGCAAGGGACAATCAGATAGGGAAACAGCACAAAATAGGCAACCTTCACCGCAACCCGGAAATAAACCGGCCCGCAGTAGGTTCTTCTTAACAGTCTTCAGAGGGGTAACAACTTCATCTATCGAAACAGCATACACTTCTTCCTCAACGGCATTTACCCTATGCTGGGGCATAGGAGCCGTTACAACATTTGGTCTTTCCGGCGCTTCAAACTGAATTTCTTTCGCGTCGATCAGATCTTGCACTTTGTTTCTCAAGGCCCAGCAATCATCAGTAGTGTGCCCGGGACTATCAGAATGATAAGCACACCGGGCATTTGGGTTGTATTTAGGAGACGCAGTGTTGACGACCTTAGGAGCTTCTTTGAGGGTCACCAGGTTGGTGGATAACAGCTGGGGTAAAATTTGAGATAATGTCATACTCAGTCGGGTATACTGCCTCTTGGGCCTTTCGCTTCTTTGTTGATTGTACTGCTGAGGAGCAGCAACAGGTTTGGAGATGACCAAAGCATTGACGGCTTGGCGACTTTCGGGCTTGACTTGTCTTCTAGGGCCATAGACGGCGCTTGCTTCTTTCTTAAACGGCCTCTTCTCAGCACTTGTAGAGGCAGCCTTCTGTATCTTGCCTGACCTGATGCCAGCTTCAATTCTCTCTCCCGTTAATATCAAATCTGTGAACCCAGCGGAGGAGTTACCAACCAAATGATTGAAAAACGGACCAGACAAAGTCCCAAGGAACATATCAACCAGCTCTCGTTCAGTTAATGGAGGCTGCACCCTGCCAGCCAAATCTCTCCATTTTTGAGCGTACTCTTTGAACCCTTCACCCGTCCCTAGAGACATACCCTGAAGTTGGGTACGCGTAGGAGCGAGATCAGAATTGTATTGGTATTGTCTGTAGAATGCAGTTGCCAAATCTTCCCAGTGCCGGATGCTAGCTCCGTCCAATTGGTAGAACCATTCAAGTTGTGACCCCGAGAGGCTATCTTGGAAGAAGTGAATCCAGAGGTTCTTATCCGCCGTGTAAGGTTGGATTTTCCTTACGTACGACCTTAGATGCAGCTTTGGGCAGGAGACCCCATCATACTTAGCGAAGGCAGGCGCCTTAAACTTGTGTGGAATGACTACCCCAGAAGATAACCCCAAATCTCCGAAATCCAGTCCTGGCACATTCTGAATTTCCATAGCGCTCAAGCGGTCCTCCAATTGCTTGTATCTGTCAGCAGCAGGTGGGTATTGTTCATCGTTATAGTCCGTCTCGTTGTCGGAGACTGCGGGACTAGGAGCTCCTCCCCCTTGGGGACTGTTTTTCTCAGCAGAAGAAGTGGTTGGATCAGCTTCATTGTGGAGTGTGTTCCCAAATCTGCGTCCGGTGTTGAACAATGCAGTCCTCTTTTTCTTCTTCTTCTTCAGGAGTAGAGTCTTCAACTCTTGCTAACCTTGGGCTAGGCTTAGGACCATCTCTTGAAACTGTGCACTTTGGGCCTGAAGGGCCTTGATTGCTTGCTCACTGGATGATTCTGGATTCATGATGACTGTGCACATAAACAGCGAAGAAAATTAAGCAACCTGTGAAATAGGGTACCTGCTATGCATATGGTGCAATGGAATGCGTATGTATGCAATGCATTCAAGGATTTAGAATATTCAAAATTTGTTGTAGACAAAAAGGAACGCACATTATATTAATAAGGAGAAATTCGTTAGTACATAAATGCCTCATGGGCCAAATATAACTCCTTAAGATAAAAAAACATTGCGCATCCTCTTTGGCGCGATGTAGGTGTTGAGATTCCTTTCCTCGTGCAGCAGGCGGGTGAGTTCCAGGACCTTCTTTTCACTAGCATGTAGACTGGTCTCAAGAGAATTCCGTTCTTCCTTAAGCTGGACCCAGCTCTTCTGCATCTCTTCCCAGGAGGTGGGCATGTCAGGATGTTGAATGGTGTAGGATGCCTCTCCTTCCAAGACTGGTTCTTTGATCACAGGTAGCATGTGAGGGTAAGGCATTACTAACTTCTGGGAGCGGGCTCGCACCCACTTGAGATAAGGTTCCAACGGGATGGAGTTCCGGTGCCCCAATGTCTTGCTGTCTATCCTACTTGGCATCCTCCAAGCTCTGATAAATCTCTGACGAAGTCCTTGAGTATCGTTGTCGAAGTCGAAAACAATGTCAGGAATTAACATGTCATGAGGGCCATCCTTCCGAGCATAACCAAACTGTCTCCAAGCCAGGCATGGGTTGTAGGTAATACCTCCTTTGGTTCCAAATAAAGGAACATTAGGGTACTCCCCACAACGATCAATGATAGTGACGTCTTCCCTGGACCTAGGACACCAATGTATATCTGCATGCGTGAGAGTCATTAACCGTTGTGACCATCTCAGACCCCGCTCGTTCTTCAAAACTGATTGTGGAAGGTGCGAAATAAACCACCTTCCCAAGAGAGGAGTGCAACACATAAGGACACCCCTTCTTCTCATGGTTCGAGTGTAACATGAGTGAAGGATGTCCCCCAGCAACGTAGGTATAGGATTCTTGGTCATGAAGATCTGGACAGCACTGATATCAATAAGCTGATCTGGATTAGGGAACAACACCAAACCATAGACAAGGAGGGCCATAACTTCCTCAAAAGCTCGTAGGTCAAGAGAGTTCCAACATTCTTGGGCCTTTTCAAACAGAAACCTAGCTAAGAACCCTTTGATACCACTTCTAACTTCCCAATGCCCCTTGAGGTCAGATGTCTGTAGGTGCAAGGCTTTAGCAATCTCTTCAAGCTTGGGCTCCTCTTCCGTACCGTTGTAGGGTAGTTGATCAAGGATAGGGACCTTCAGAAGTCGGGAGAACTCTTCCAATGTAGGCACCAACTGATAATCCGGGAAGGTGAAGCAGTGATGCAGAGGGTCAAAGAATTGGAACAGGACCTTTATCAAGTCCTCCTCAATGTTGGTGTTAACCAAGTTGATGAGTCTTCCATGTCTCTCACTGAATGAAGAACTCTCGGGAATCCTGGACAGAAGTTCCTTAAGCTGAGGGGGGATCTTTACAAGGCCAATCTGAATCGTCTTTCTGCGAGCAGTTTCCATGCCCTATAAAACAAAGACAAATATGAAGATTCGAAACCCTTGAAATGGTTAGTCAATGCTCATGATGTTTGTATGATGTAATGATGTGATGATTAAATATACTATAAATATTCACAAAGGCAAACATGGTAAGGCACACAAGTCACACAAGCCCTTAGAGTTTAGGCCTGCATGGGGTCTGGGTATTACCCTCTTGAAGTTTGGTGGGCTCAACCTGTCCTATCAAAAGTAACCGGGTTCTAAGGGTCCCAATATCACTGGATTGCTTTCATTGTTCATCGTTTCGATTTAGCCACTGAACTGGCGACCGAAATATTCCAGGAAAGCAACCCTTAATTGAGTGTAGTATCGAGTATCAACCAACCTCGGACTGCACCAAAGTCAGTTATCTCACTACCCTAACAAGGCCAAGATGGTTCAATTAAGGTTCCTAAGGTCAGCTGATGCTTCATGACACCACGCGGCGGCCCCGTACTCTCCTTGACTGAACTCAAGGGTTACCGGTACACACCAAAGTGCCACATCAACGTAGCAGACTGCTTCAACCATGTCGGTATACCCCGCACAGTTCCCTCACAGCCTTGTTGCTACCTAAAAGGGTTTCCCCAGATCCGGGTTAGGATCTATAAAACTCCGATACAAAGCCCACAAGATGTAAAAGCAAACAAAGCAAGCAATTGAAAACAAAGGTGATCTAAACCCTAAGGTTACTCCACTTTAAAAGTTTATCCCCAGCAGAGTCGCCAGTTCTGTGATACGGTGGGAGAACTGACTTGAGGTTTTGCGTTTGTATTCGCAAATGTTGCGGTTAGCAAGAGTCGCCACCGACTTTTTATTTTATCCTAAGGAAAGGTTAAAAAGCACAGCAAAAACCTTTTGAGATGTTTTCTTGGGTTCGGGGAGTAGATTATAGGAAGGGAAGGTATTAGCACCCTCTCTATCCATGGTTATCCATGGGCTCTTAGTTACTTGCTTAGATCACTTGCCTTTTGTTTTCAATTGTTTTAAATGGTGCTTGAGTGTGTGGGTTTGAAAATGTTTTGAAAAGAGGCCAATGTGGTGGCAACCTTTGTAATGATCCATGTGGGGATGTATACAAAGATGTATGTCTTTTGAAAAAGTTTTCATTTGTTTTTGAAGGTTGTTTTGAAAGTGTAGTGATGTGTGATTTTGAAATTAGGCAAGTGTTTTATTTTGCAAGTTGATTCAAGTAACTGAGAGGTTATCTACTCCTAAATTTCTCAAAAGATCATTGCTATACTTTAACCCTTTTAACAAGTTTGCTCCACCATTGTATTTGGTGGGCAACCTTGTGTTAGGATATGAAAGGGACAGGCGCGGGTCATCGTATGGACCATAATTGCAACGGCGTTAAATGTCTTTGAGCAATTTCTCTAAGGGACTTGATCATTTGTTTTTGTTTGTTTTGAAAAGTTTTTGTCGAGGGACTATGATCATTCAAATTATTTACTTTGCCCAAAGAAGTTCAACATGCAATATGGCCCATTTATTTGAAGGCAACAAGTGGAATACCCTAGGGGGTGCAAGTGTGATTTGTGTGTCCATTTTCATGCTTGTTTATCTTGTATTAGGTCAAACTATTTTTTTATCGTTTTTTCGCATACAAACCCTAATTCTAACATGTTAGCATTATAAAGCAATAAAGTGCGAAATTAAAATTACTAAGCTATTACAAAACCAAATATGGGAAGGGGGTACAAGTGTCCAAATGGGGGGTATTGACAAGAATTTAAATCTAAATTATTACATCAATTGAACATTTGCAATTTAAATAATGCATAATTAAATGTAAATTAAATAAATATGTGAAATGCAAAAAGAAAGTTTTTATGTGTATGAGAAAATATTATTTTAAAAATAGAAAAGAAAATAAAAATGTATTATTTTTGAGTATTTTGAACTTAGGGTAAAAACCCTAATTTTTAAAGAAAAAAGGGGTATTATTTAATTTAATACAACTACTTATTTATTATTTATAAAAATAAAATAAAATGAAGTGTATTGTGAAAAAAAAGGTATTTTTGTATCAAATATTAAATAAAATGAAAAAAATCAAGTATTTTTATATTTTGTCTTAAATATATTAATAATCATATATATATATTTATATTAAACCCTAAATATGTATTATACAAAAAATAAATATTTATTTAATATTTTAATAAAATAAATAAAAGAGTATTTTTTTGTGTGAAATATTTTCAGAAAGTAAATAAAAATAAAAATTGTATTTACACCTTTTTTCTATTTTATTATAATAATGATATATATATATATATATATATATATATATATATATATATATATATATATATTAATGTATAAACAAAGAAAATAAACAAATAAATATGCAATAAATGCAAAAAATGATGGAAAAAATATTTTTATTTTTTTAATGTCATGAGAAAAAATAAACAAAGTCAGCCAAAAAAGAAAAAGTCAAAAATGTTAAAAAATGAGCAAATGGGCTCAGGGGGGTGTAAACCAAAAAAGAAGGTGTGAAAAGAAAGAACACAAAAGCCCAGCCCAATGAAACACTGTCTTCAACCTTTGGCCAAGACTGAGTTCAAAAACGCGCGCCTCTTGCTTCAACATCAAGGTCCTGATTCTCTGATCCTTTGAACAAACTTCCAACACAAAACATGTAAAGCATAATCTCACGATTTCATACATATAAAGAACATGAACTATCTCTCTAAGATGAGGGAGAATTTCTCTCCCCCCCCATTTCTGACCTAGTTTTTCTACCATTTTCAAAGCTCAAATTCTCTCTACTCAGACAAAAGAAATGAAAAGTAAAGCTATGTACATGTTCAGGGCTATGAGTAGGACCTTGTTTCTTCACAAACTTAAGACTAAAGATGCATAATAAGAGAGATACGAATTCAAACTTTTACCTGTGCAGTTGAACTTCTATGTGGAGAATGAGAGACTTTCAGTGCAATGTAATGATTGGAAAAGCTTCCTTGAGGTCCAGGGATGCTTTTTCAATGCTAACTTTGTCTTGAACCTTCTTGTATCAAGCTGTAGAACTTCACCTGCAAGTCAAAGATATGAAAATGGTGGAAGTGGTTAGAGCAACTACAGATCGTGCTTTTGCTTCTGGATAGTTTGCATATGTTATAAGGAAGGTAGAGGAACAGGTTTTGATCAAAAGGCTCGAAGGGATTGAGAGATAGCACTCAATCTGCAGGGCTTGCTCTGTTTGAGCAGTTTTGTGGTGTTTCTGAGATGGAGAGTGTTTGAAAGGCAAAAGGCTCGTGCAAAAGCTTGGTTGGGTGATTTTGAATGTGTTTGATATCTTTTGTGTTGTGTTTTTAAGCTGAGATTCAAGTTGTCACAAGTTATGGACTTTTCTTCTTTTCTAAGCAACAAAAGCAAGTTGGTGTTCTAGGTCAGTATAGGACCCCATAATGTGCTGCATAAACATCTCTTGATCAGTGTGTTATGCCCATAATCTTGTGCTAAGCAGATCTTCTATGTACTTGTTTGATTTACCAATTGACATAAAGCAAACTTTTGTAAAAATGGAAAGTTCACTTTATCCAAAAATGGATCAATCTTGTGTATAATGCTTGAATTCATGGAACAACACTTAGACACAATGAACAAGCATTAAATTAAGGAGTGTAATGTGGTTTAAGGACCTGCAAAGTAGCACAAACTATGCTGAGTTCAAATTTGCCAAGTTTATGAACATGCTTTGATGAAGAACAAAAGTGAATTTTTGCCAACTTGTGAAATTCGAATCTCTCAAGTTATGAGGTTGTTTGATGAGTTCTTGGACATTTTGGAAAGCTTGGAATGTGTACTACAATCCATCTTTGAAATGAAAATCAAAATTCCAAGTGGAAGGGTATGAAAAGTGGCCTTGAAGTAGGGTAGAAAACCTTGTCAAAATAAGTCAAATTTCACTAAGTTAAAAGATGGTTTAGTGCCCTTATTCAAAAAATCATAACTTGAGATACAAGCTTCAAATGAGAAAACTTTGTGAATAAAAGTTGTAGACTATGCAACAAGCTACAACTTTCATGTTTTGACTTTTGTTTGAATCCCAATGGATCATGGTGAAAAGATGGGGTAAAGTTGGGAAAAAATTAGGGTTTTCCATAACTTAGAAAAATTCTAAGTTATGAAAAATTCCATTTTCTAACCCTAATTTGCATTTTGTGATTTCTTGGTGAACAAGTTTCATGATTTGGAATGTTTTGATGAAAAATGAATCTTGACTCTTGATTTTGACCAAAAAGTCAAAGTTTGACTTTTCAGTGTACAGTCAAAATTGATCAATTGACTGGGAAATTCAACTGTCAATCTTGTGTACTTGGGATCTTTTGAGCTTGATGAACATGTCAAGATAGTTCCATTGAGTCCTTGAGGCCATATGTGAACTTGGCTTGCCATTGGTTAGGTCAAACAATCAAAAATTGCCTTTGTGCAGTCAAAACCCTAAAAATGGCCATTTTGCCCTTTTGGTGATCTGATCAAATTTCTTGTGGAATTGTGATCCAAACTTGATCAAATGGT
This sequence comes from Vicia faba, assembly GCA_948472305.1. Classification (NCBI taxonomy): domain Eukaryota; kingdom Viridiplantae; phylum Streptophyta; class Magnoliopsida; order Fabales; family Fabaceae; genus Vicia; species Vicia faba. The sequence goes on from OX451739.1 coordinate 974,270,659, forward strand.
CCATATGAGTTTATAATGTTTATGTGGATCAAATTTCATGAGGTTTGACTGTCAATTGGCCACAGTTGACTTTTTCCCCAATACAGCTGATTTCTAGGTCAACTGTCTAATTGACTGGGCAAAACTTGGAATCAAGACTTGAAACTTGGTATGGGTAAACTTGGGAGTCCAACATGAAGCATGAAAGTCATCTTAGGCATTTTAGGTCAAAGCATCCTTGGGCAAACACAAACCCTAATTTGAGTCCATAGTGCAAGGAGAAGCCTTGAGCAGAGGAAACCCTAACTGTATCTTGATCTTCAAAGGTCTTGTGATGAGAAAATGCTGGGGAAATGGGAGGGCAAATTTTGGGGTACAACAGTACGGATGTTTGCATCACTGAAAGATCCATTGCTTAGTTACTCAATCATGATGGAAGTGGTAAAAAATGTTGCAATCTTGATAATAGTAAATTAAGAAGAAGAAGTTGGAAATCAATCACCTCGAAGATTTTTCTGGACAAGAAAAACTCGAAGTATGCCAAACACCTTCAACCTTCCTTAAGAGTATGGGCTAAGATTATCTTGGGATGCATCTGTCAGAAGCCATCAACCAATGCCTTGGGCATCATTAATATCACTGAGAGAACTTTGTTGTTCTATATAGCCTCTAATTAAAGAATCAATCTCCCTTTCATACTTTTTAAGTAACTAAGGGACAAGATCAGAATTTCTATATCAAGGGTCTCAGATGCTATCAAATGGATACCTCTGGGAAGACTTATCACAGTCTTTCTGACTAATTCTGGTTTGGTGAAGTCTCTCTAATCATAATTTAACAGATCTTCTGGTTCCATGTTTTTGAAGACCTTTTAATGAACATTGCTTACTGTCTCTCAAACTTGTGTCTTCTATTATCGACTACCAAGAAGGTCGTGTTACAGGATCTTCATTCCACTCTAAACCTGGTTGAGAAGATGGTTACATGTTCACTACTGCTGATCCTTCAGATGCTAATCTAGGATATCTGGAACATTGTTTGTTGAAGAAAGATCCACCCAATATTTCTCCAGAAGCTGTTGTGAAACTGATTCTTGATCCTCCAAGAGATTTTCTAGTTCATATTCTCAGATATATCTATAAGAATGTTGAGCGTGGTGGTTATGCTGATAAACTTCCAGAGATATCGAAAGTGTCTCACATCATTAAGAGAAAAAGAGAATCTCTCCAACAAGAATGTGATGAAAATTTCTCAAGCCCGAAGCGCGCCCGAGCCTATAGTCAAGATGATATAAATTAATCCTCTTCCTCACCTTTTGATTCCCTTTCCAAGAATACTCCTTCTAAAACACACGAACTTACCAATTCCCAATCCTTGTCTTCATTATTAAACCAAACTGTTGAGTTTCTTGAACAACTTAATGTTGAAACCTCTTCTAACTCAACTAAAATTATTATGATTTCATATGATTCTGAAGATAACCATATCTCAACCCCTCATTCTGATTTATATGACTCAGATGCCCCATTACAAGAATCAGAAGATTCTGCTATGCACTCCCCGTATACCACTTCTTTTCAACAATCTCTTCCTTCATGTGAACTCTCCATCTTATCAAAAAAATACTATGAACCAAACTCTATTCATTTTAACCCCCACATTCATATCACAGATGTCAATTAAAACTCCCTAGATGAATTCTTATATTGTTTTGAAAACAGTGCTCTGACCAATCTTCAATATGCTTAGCAGTATGGATCAAGAATGGATCACTTACATCTGGACAAACTTCAGGAAGTGGATGGATGACAATTCCAACATCGTCCAGGCCTTCTATCATAGGGAAGCTATGCAGAACCGCAAGGAATGGCTTGCTTCTCAAGCACCTCCGCCAGCTATTCTTTACTTTCCTACTCCGGAAGTAAAGAAAGGAGTTGTTGCTATGGAAAATCAACCTTTATATGTTGTTGCTTTTGAACTAGTTGAGTCTGAACAGACTGCTGATTCAAATTAAAATTCTAGCACACACAATATAAGAAGTCAAGACTAATGTCTCAACAACACACAATGTCACGACAAATGTTATAACATCTACTAACAGAAAAAATAACAAACCTTCTAAAACCAGAAAGATTATGAAGAAAAGTAAATTATAGAAACTTAACGAACACAATCAATTATTAACCCTGTTAGATGCAACTCACCTACTATGGGGGCAACTAAGCCAGGAAGGAAATCCATTATAAATAGTATCAATTCAAAGCTAAACAATCCCAATTTACAACTTCTCACTTAATCCATGTCCAATGCAATTTCTACCTAGGAACCTTCTAGATATGAGAACCCCTCTCACTCCTAATCACCGCAGTGATATCAAACAATCCCAATCCCATGGAATGTCTCAAGAAACCAAAAATAATATTACACTTCCAATACAAAAATACTTAGTTTTCTTAAAAGCTTCAATAAGAACAATACGCAACTCTTTGCTTAAAAGCTTAGAGGAGAACAATAACTTGATAAACAAGTAACAATAGTCAACTAAAATGCATCAAAAGATACATGAGGACGTATAAAAACACACGGAGAAACTAAGGAACTCTCAAACCCTAAACCCTTATTTTTCACAAGATTTTACAATAAAACTATGCTACTTAAAAACTAGGTCTTAGACGTCTCCTTGTATAGACTTCTACAGTTCTGCTTGGACTCTTCAATCAAATCCAATCTTTAGCTCTAAATCCCTGCAGAATCTTCTCCATAAAAATAGAAACAAAAAACAAATCTTTCAAATATTTCCTAAAAAGTCTCAAAGATTTTTTTTATGAAACAAATCAAATTTGCAATTGTTTCTAAAAAATCCTTGATTGTATGTGCCTGTTATGAGTATTAGAAACCTCAAGAATCTCATATTTTTCAATCAAATTTTCAAGGATATTATCCAACTGTACTGTCATGGTGTTCTGTTGTAACATGTTACGACATCTGACAGAACATTTGTCAAATAAGTACCAGCAGACTCTATTTTACCAGCTGGTCAAGATGTTATGACATCTTGTTCAACATTAGGCCCAATACATGTTTTTCCTAATGAAACATGTTTTGATAAAATTGTTGTCAACTACTTGTTTTACCAAAATTGTTGCCAACCATAAAATCGCAGACCTAACAATCTCCCTCTTTGGCAAATTTTGGCTAAAACAACCTTTACACAAAATCTGGAGAGGAATAAAACCACAAACACAAGTTACATGAAACCATGTAAAATGTGTAAAAACACAACACAACTAAGTAGCTTATACAACCAGACAGGTCTATTACTCCCCCTATCATACACAATCAGATCTCTCCCTCAAGGGAAAACCCCCAAATCAGAGCACATGCAGCAGAAGACACGACAGAAGCAACAACAATAACTTTTAGCATAACCAAGCATGAACAATCATGCTCCCCCTGAATGATTGCATAAGCAACCACGAACAACTACTCTCCCAAAAGCAGTAGCACACAGTCCTATCACAATGCTAAATCAATATGTCAAGACATGTGATGTAACATCAGGACACATAGTACACGAACACTTTACTCCCCCTTTTTAACCAAAATATTGACAAAAACTAGAGTAAATATACACACGCATTGGAAACACACATAGCATTAGAACCAAATAAATTTCACCCAGACAATACAAAAAATGGAAATAAACATAGAATTGGAGACAAACATATTGCACAAAAGCAATACCATAGATGGAAACTGTTGTACCCCAAAATTTTCCCTCTCATTTTATCAACATTTCTCATCACAAGACCCTTGGAACTCAAGATCAAGCTAGGGTTTGCTCTGCTCAAGACACCTCCTTGCACTATTGACCTAAATTAGGGTTTGAGTTTGCACATGGATGTTTTGACCCACAATGCCCAAAGTGACTTTCATACTTCATGTTGGACTCACAAGTTTGTCCATACCAAGTTTCAAGCCTTGAATCAAATTTTTGCCCAGTCAATTGGACAGTTGACATAGAAATCAACTGTATTGGGGGGAAAATCAACTGTGGCCAATTGACAGTCAAATCTCATGAATTTTGACCCACATCAACATTATGAACTCATATGAACAATTTTATCAAGTTTGGATCACAATTCCACAAGAAATTTGATCAGATCACCAAAAGGGCAAAATGGTCATTTTTAGGGTTTTGACTGTACAAAGGCAATTTTTGACTGTTTGACCTAGACAATGGCAAATCAAGCTCAACCATGGACTCAAGGACTCAATGACATTGTCTTGACTCATTCAACAAGTTCAAAAGATCTCAAATTCATAAGATTGACAAATGAATTTTTCAGTCAACTGATCAAAATTTGACCGTACACTGAAAAGTCTAACTTTGACTTTTTGGTCAAAGTCAAGTGCCAAAGGTCATTTTTCATCAATACATGTCAAATTATGAAACTTGTTCATCAAGAAACCCAAAATTGCAAATTAGGGTTTAAAATGGAAAATTTTCATAACTTAGAAATTTTCTAAGTTATAAAATTTTCTTATTTTTTCCTAACTTTGTCCCATTTTTTCACCAAGATGCAAATGGATTCAAACAAAACTTACAACATGAAAGTTTTATTCCATCACAAAGTATACAACTTTGATTCACAAAGTTTTCTCAAAAGAAGCTTGGATCTCAAGTTATGATTTTTGGAACAAGGGTACCTAAAACTTTTAACTTAGAGAAATTTTGCCCTAGTTTAGGCAGGATTTTGACCCATCTTCTTGGCCATTTTTCACATAGTTCCACTTTGAGTTTCAAGTTGCATTTCAAATATGGATTATATTACATGTTTCAAGCTTTCCAAATTGTCCAAGAAATCCTCAAACACCTTTGTGGTTAGGGAGAATTGAATGCTTGAAGTTGGCAATAACTCACTTTGTAACCATGGCCAATACATGTTCATACCACTTGCCAAATCTGACCAAACTAGCTTAGTACATAATTACAGGTCTCTAAACCCTTCAACACTTAAAAATTGAATGCAAATACATTGGTTAGAGGCATTGTTGTGATCAAGGGAGCATTGTACATTGAATAATTCCATTTTGGGCATAAAGATCACACTTCCATTTTCATAAAGCGTAACTTTTGCAAAGTTGTCTTTCTTGAGCTTTGAACTTCTTTCTTTGCAGCAAACAAGTTCCACAAACTTAGGCAAAGGTACAAGAAGTTGGTGCATGCTTGTAGATAGCCTGTACAGGCCTATCACACTTCACTTCCAACTTTGCTTTTAAAACAAGTCAAATGGCCAAAAGCTCATAACTCACACATCTGATATATTGAACTCAAGCCAAGTTTTCAAAAAAGTTTTGCATACCCTTGTAAGTCAGAAGCACGAGCCCTTGACCTCTCCTCATACTCAAAAATCACATTTTCTTGCAAAACAGGGCTAGTTCTGCAAATCACAAGCCACAATCAAATCCTCTCGTGCGTTTTGTCCAAAATCACTTCAAACACATTCCAAACAATATACCTAAGTTGTCCAGACCATTCACAAGTTGCTGTAACTCCATTTACACACATCACCATTTCTGTTTGGAAGCTTTGCAGGTTGAGTTCTGTAGCACGATTCAGGCAACTTCAAAACAAACTAAGCATTGGGAAAGGTTCAGGAGACATCAAGCAAGCTTAAAAGAACCTCAGGCCCCATTGAAAGTTGCTGCATTATCCATCTCGAACTCAACTGAAACAGGTATTTCTTGAACTTTTATCTCTCTATTTAGGAATATTTAGCCTTAGGTTTGTGAATGAAAGATGTTGTATTCATTGCCCTGAAACCATACATGTGCATAGTTTTCATTTATATTAATCGTGCTAGGAGAATTTCATCCATGAACTTTCTGAAAAAACTAGGTTAGAAGTTAGGGCCAGAGAAATTCTCTCTGGTCTTTGAGAGTTAGATTTAATGTTTTATATGGTTGAAATCGTTGTTTGATGCTCTACAGGTTTCATGTTTTGAGTTTTGTCAAAGGATCACGTTTCCAGGAGTTACCAGTTTGTACACAGAAGGCGCATGTTGTTTCTTTGAATATAGGAAGAAGATGAAGTAGTTGGGCTGGGCCTGGCTATTTTCCTGCTTTTGACACCCCCATTTTCAGTATCACACCCCCCTGGCCTATTTCTTTGTATATTTATTATTTTTGCATTTTAATTTCATTTCTGACTTTATTATTTTATTTCAAAATATAAAAAATGCCTAAAAAATATTTTCATAAATTTTTACATTTTTTTGGTATTTATTTTAATTATTTCCAACATTAAAATGTTTAAATACTTTATATTATTTTGTTTAAACTTAAAAATAATGTAAAAAATACCTTTATTTTCATTTATTATTTTTATTCACACTTGAAAATATTTTCTTGAAATATATACATTTTTGTAAATAATTTATTTTATTTTTTACACACTTAATATATTTAATATATATATATATATATATATATATATATATATATATATATATATATATATATATATATATATATATATATATATATATATATATATACTTTATTTTATTAAACATAGAATAAAAAAAACACAAAAATAATACATTTTTATTTTTATTGATATTTTATACTAAAAAATACTTTTTTTTCAATATACTTTTATTTTTGTACATATTGATACATTTTTGTATATAAATAATAAATAATACCATTTCTTTAAGGAATTAGGGTTTTGCCCTAAAAATAATTAAAATCAACTTTTTATTTATTTCTTTATATTTCTTCCCATTGAAAATATTTTACATACATAAAAAACCTTTTTTGCATAATACATTTTATCTAATATTTTATTTTATTTAAATATTGTACATTTAAATATTATGCCTTGCAAATTCAATTTGGTTGTAATAATTTAGGGTTTAATTTCTTGCAAAATAATCCCCTATTCAAATTTGTACCCCCCTCCCTATATCATGTTGTAATAGCTTAGAATTTAAATTCTCGCACTTTTACGCTTTCAAATATGTCATGATTAGAATTAGGGTTTGTATGCAAAAATCTAAATCAACAAATAGTTTGACCTAATCAAAGACAAAAATGCATGAAAAACAAACACAATGCACACTTGCACCCCTAGGGTTACAATCCACTTGTTGCCTTCAAAATGGGCCATGGTATGTATGTCAAGTACTTTGGCAAAACAAAAACAAAACAAAGATAATAGTCCCTCGATGACGCTGTGATCGGTGGATCTGGAACTGACTGTTTAACGCTGGTTTGCGAAATGTCACGGAAGCAAGAGTCGCCACCGTCTTTTATTTTCTCCAAATGGAAAGGACAAAAGCACAGAAAAATTCCTTAAAGAGATTGCTCTCGGTTCGGGAGGTAGGTTATAGAAAGGGAAGGTGTTATCACCCTTTCTATCCATGGTTATCCATGGGCTCTTAGATACTTGCTCATTATGTTTTCAAAATTGGTTTGTTTGCTTTTCAACTGTGGGTTTTAAAAAAGTTTCTTTGAAAATTCCAGTTCGACTCTTGTATCGGTCCTCAAGAGTGTTTGAAAAAATGCTTTCGAAAGCTTTTTGAAAAGGTGTCGGTGTGAAAAGTATTTTTTGATTTGTTTTGAAATTAGAGCAAGTATCTAGAGTCGTCTACCTACCCTAAGGAATTCGTCTGTGTAGATGTCCTTTAAAGTAGCGTCATCCCACCATTGAGAGGTAGGTAGCACCACCGTTGGAGGTGTTCGGGTCAATTCGAGGTTCGGGACATGGTGATCACCAGAGCAATGGGAAGACACCTTAGAAGCTACCCTCATGCCAGGTTCCCGGATCATGAGGACTTACTAAGACATCCTCTACTCGACGATCACCTTTCGAGGCAAGGCAACAGTGAGGCGTACCCTAGGGGTGGTGTGTGATTTGTGTGTCAGATTCATTTATTTTTGTCTTGTCAGGTTATGGGTGATCTATCGTTTGTTTTCATTTTTCGTCCATTCATTCTTGCATGCATTTGTTAACAGTTAAAAGTGCGAGAAAAGTAAAGTTCTAAGCTATTACAAAAGGCGCGGGTCCACATCGCCAAAATTTCCAGAACCCGATTTGACAGAAAATAAATAAATAAAGAAAGAAATTAAATTGTCCGAGTTTACAAGGCCTTGGGAGAGGTACATAAAAATTATACGGAAAAGAAATAAACACGCGAATTAAATAAGAATTAAAAACGAGGGCGTTGGACCCTTTTTGCAAAATTAAATTAAATGATTAAATTAATTAATTTAATAAAAGAAAAAGAAATTATTTTTTAGTTTTTTGTATTTTATGAGAATTTAATGAGATTAGACCTAATTCTACAATTTTTATTTATTATGAAAACATATTAAAGTTTAACCTAAAATTAACCCTAATTAATTAATGCGATTTAATTACAAAAATAATAATAGGAAATATTAGTGAAAAGAAAAGAAAAAAAGGATAAAAATTAATTAAAACTAATTCTACCAATTTTAAATTATTTAAGAAAATGTTAAGATTTAAACCTAAATTAGAAGAAAACTAAGTTAATTATGAATTTTATTTGTAAAAAATACTAATTAAATAAAGGTATTTAATTTTGGTCTTTTCTGATTTTTTTGATGTTTTTTTTATATTATGAAAATAATAATTATAAGGAATTAAGAAATTAATTAAAACAAAGAAAAAATAAAAAAAAATATAAAAGTGTAAAAGAAAACAAACTAGAGGGGGGTGTTGTCCCCAAGTTGGAGGTTTTTCTTTAGCAATTTGGGCCCAATGGCCTTTGGCCTTGGCTGACTTTTCCACTAGCGTGCCCAAGCGTTGACTTAGAGTTTACCATATTCTTCAGATCCTGGCCCTTGATTGAATCCAGTGGGACGCGTGGACAGCTGGATTGAGAAGCGTATGGTACACCTTAACGCTGAAACTGCATATGAACGTTATATGAAAAATAATATGAAAGGGGGTGGGGACCTGGGGCTCGAACCCAGGTCCTAGAGATTACCACTAACAAGCCTTGCCACTGAAGCACTCAACGCGTTTTGATTATTATATAGCTAAGAATTAATATGAAACAAAACGCGTATTAGTGAACTTTTTAGCGCGAGAATTCAAATTAGCCAATCAGCTGATGCCACAAGGGTCGTCTTCTTCGTTGCTTTGTGTTTCCCTGAAATAGAAAAAGAGTTAGCGGGGGTTTTGAACCCCCCCAAATTATGCTTAATTTGATAATAGCGATTAGGCCATGTGGCCTCAGAAATTAGGCGCGAGGGTTTCATTATTTTCGTCCCAACGCACTGAATCTGGTCATGATATTATGAGGCTCTAATTTTATGGCTTTTAGAAACGCCTAATTTGGAACTCAAGAAAACCTAGCCTGCATCAATGGTAGAATCATGTATAGCGCATAAAAACACAATTAATTTATATGGTTAGCTCCAGAATCTTCTCATTAGTCAGAATCTATGAAAGAAATGCCATGAAAATGCATAAATATTAAAATACGATTATGAGAAAAAAGTGAAAAAGTTTGACTTCTGTACAATGATTCAAGGCGTTAGAGACGTGGAAACCTAGTCAGGTACGTTGCTTAAGGTCTCAAGAAGATGATGAGATGAATTTCTTGGCTTGAATCGACCTTTATCCCTGTTTTCAGTTTTCAATTTTTTAACCAAAAACTCAAGTTTTGTTTTCTATGTATGGCGCAGCTTCTTGTCTACCAGGCATTAGGTCTTGATCAAGCTTATGTATGGAATCAATTAGGGTTAAAATTTGATCCAAAAAACCTTTGCATTGATTGAATAATATTTGGTTTTCAAGGCAAAATATTTTCTAATCTTTTCATGCAAACTTAATCCAAATCATGACCAATTATCTTCAATTCTTTCCTAATCTGATTTGCACAAAATCTTGGAGATATTATATGCACAAAAAGATTGGAAAACCTAGGTTTAACATTTTTCATGTATTTTAATTAATTTAAATGAATTATTAATAATAAAAATCCAAATAAATAAATAAAAATGAAGAAAAAATTCCCTTTGGGCCAAATGGTCGTGCACATGCCTTGGATAATGAATTGTGGAAGAAAAAGAGGCCCATTAGCAATTTTAGGTCATTTGAATCAATGTTGACTTTTCAAAATATCCAAAAATATCCCAACTTCCACAAGGCATAACTTGCTCAATTTTTAAGCTTTGCTCATGTTCTTGGACATTTTGGAAAGGTCTTTGAGTCCTCTAACCAATGCCTTTCGTCCCATGTCATTTTGATTTACCAATCTCAATTTATGGCCTTTGAATTAAAGTCCCTTTTTGTTGACTTTTGAAAATGACCTATAATGTTGAAATTGATAACTTTTTGTGAGAGCATTTCTTGGACTTGAAGTATGAAGAGGAGTTGTTGTAAATGTCTTTCTCTTCAAAATGAGCTTTGGATGGAATTTTTCTGATAATCCATGTGAAAGTTATGCCCTGGTCAATTTACAGTTGACTTTTTCAACTGTCCAAATAAGGAAACTTTTGCATCTTGATGATTTTTGAGCCAAGCTTTGAGAATCATGATCAAGCATTGATAAAATGATGTTTGTGGCTTCAAAATGAGATGTTGACCAAAAATTTGGACTTTTGACTGTCAAATGACCATTTTGCCCCTACAGTTGACTGTAGTGCAATTAGGGTTTTGACTGTGCAATTTTGTGCTGAAAGTCTTGAAACTTGATATGAGGATGCTTGACCATATTCATAGGCATGTGGGACTTGATTGGACCCTTGGAAACTTCATTTTCTTGATCAGAACCAAAACCCTAATTTTAACTATTTAGGAGGCTCTTATACTGTGCAACCCTTGGGGAGATTTTGAAGCTTGACTTGGCAATTTCTGAAGAAATATGGGAGGGCAAATTTTGGGGTACAACAGTTGCCCCTGTTCAATCTTCTTAGACCTGAGGATGCAGATTGGCTGACATGCCTTTCGTAATCCGAGGGTGGAAGATGATTGAACACTAGAGTGCCCAGAAATTTGCGCTCACATAGTAGCATTGTGATGGTGGAATGGGCTTATAGATGCCATTTAGAGATTGCTGGATAGGATGATGGGCTTATAGATGCCATGCTAAGAGATGATGGAAGGTGGATGGGCTTATAGGTGCCATCTGGATGTCAATCGCGTAAGAGATTCCTTAGCGAGAACTTGTGTACCTGCAAAAGAAAAATGAGTACCTGACATGTTGCAGGAGCTGGTCTTCAGATGCTTTGTGTAGATATGTCCTGACTGGTTACCGAAGCTGAGTCTGGAGCTTCAAACGGTGATGAATGAACCAGGGATGGTTACTACCTCAACAGGAACGGTGAGAGAACCTTGGATGACTTTAACCTCAACAGCAATCGTTGAGCGAATCTTGGGATTACCACCTCCGCAGGATCGGGGAGAGAACCATAGGCGACTACAACCTCAACAGCAAACATTGAGAGAATCTTGGTGGGAATTATCATCTCCGCAGGATCGGGGAGAGAACCATGGGCGATTACAATCTCAATAGCAATCATTGAGAAAACCTTGGATGGAATTATCATCTCCGCAGGATCGGGGAGAGAACCACAGGCGACTACAACCTCAACAGCAATCATTGAGAGAATCTTGGACGACTTCGACTTCAACGGTAACGCCGAGCGAATCTTGGGATTACCACCTCCGCAGGATCGGGGAGAGAACCATAGGCGATTACAATCTCAATAGCGATCATTGAGAAAACCTTGGATGGAATTATCATCTCCGCAGGATCGGGGAGAGAACCATAGGCGATTACAATCTCAATAGCAATCATTGAGAAAACCTTGGATGGAATTATCATCTCCGCAGGATCGGGGAGAGAACCATAGGCGATTACAATCTCAATAGCAATCATTGAGAAAACCTTGGATGGAATTATCATCTCCGCAGGATCGGGGAGAGAACCATAGGCGATTACAATCTCAATAGCAATCATTGAGAAAACCTTGGATAACTTCTACTGAGTCTTCATCAGAAAAATCTGTTTGGGGTCGATTTAACTGGACTAGAGAAGGCCTTGGACTGGATAAGAAATCTTTGGAGTCGATTTAACTGAACCGGTCTAGGTCTTGGAATATAGTTGAAAATTTAACTGGATCTTTTCCTGAAAGGTAAAGGTCAGTCTTATGTAATGCATGATATGGATCAAGCAATGATGTTCTCAACATAAATGAGATTTGTATGATGCGTCTATGCATGCTATAATGATGTATGGAAGTGCGATGTTTATGAATGTATTTTTCGTCTAGGAAAGTAAATCCTTGACGGGTGCCGGGAAGTCACTCCTGGGCTGATGTTGGAGAATAGATTTTGCTTCCGCTGGGGATGATAATTGCAAGAATACCGGTAGGAGAAGATGACTCCGTTGGGAAATAAACTTGGCGAATGGAATAACTCTGCGGGGAGGAAAGTACTCTAGTGATCTTGCTGAGAAACAATACTCTGTGGAGAGAGAGGTACTTTGTTGAGTTGTTGATAATAACTTGCTAGGGATACCCTTGTTGTATTGGAAGTGTTACTAGACTTCGCTGGGGATAAGAAGACTTTGTCGACGACGATCTTTCCATGGCTTTTGGCTGAGGATAACCCAGTTATATCCTGGTAAGGAAATAACTCTTTGAATAAAGCCGGGAGACGCGTTCGTGCTTTGCGCGGGATAAGCTTCCACAATCTACTGGGGATAAGCTTACTGCTTGGGGAGATGGATTCCAACTTTCCTAGGGAACTGGATTGGACTCTCTTGGGGAAGTTTTGAGCTGTATCGGGGAAGTGATTCCTTTGAATATTTGACATACCGCCGGGGAACAATCTTTAGACCAAGATTACCGGGGATGCTTGTTAAGAATACATATGCTGCTGGGGAATGTTGAGATCTGCGGGAGGATACCCAACTTCCTTAAGGTTTGATAGTAGCTTTGCTTGAGGAGAGTGTACTGTCTTGCTGACTTACTCTCTGGGGAATTGGGATATCGAGTTGTGTTCTTTAGCTGAACCTACCTTGGTACCTTGGAGGATAGAACAATTAGATTGCTTAGACAACTCTTTATTGCCCTTATTTCTAATGTTACTTGTAATTAATCCTTTGTTTCGTATGCAAATATTTATGAGTTAGCAAATTATTGTCAATGTATATATCACAAATTGAACCTTGGACGTTCTTCGCAAAACAAAACAGAAAAAGGAAAAACAATTGGCAATTTTAACTGAAAAATATATTTGTATTGATTTTTGAATGGCCTGAAAGTAGGCGTTTTGTGTACAAGAGGCTGACGTCCTAGTAAGAGAACGTCGCCGAACAAGAGTTTATACAAATTTGTACAAGAGAAAATAAACAGTTGTGTGAAATGAACGATCCCACTGGGTTTCAATTCTGCTATTGCCTTTATAACTCCGAGCGTCTCATCACTTGATGACCTAAACGAAGATGAAGCTGACTGATCGATTCCGTCTGAATTTGATGTAGATACCGGATTCCGGACGCAAGGTGATCCAACGAGACATAGTATTACGCTTTATCCCTAACTTTTTCCTGGACCGCCCTTTCGGGTTTTCAGTCCACCGGGATACCCATTTTTGCCCAAGCCGCCTTTTCAGGTTTTCGACTTGCCGGGTGTACAGATTTTTTATTTCATCCCTTCATTTTGCCCGAACCCTTTTGGTTCGCCGGGAAGCCCTAATTTTTGCCTAGGCATGTCAGCCTACCGGGTCTTTATTATGCGTAGTATCTTTTTACTATGTCTGCATTGGCGGGGTGAGGAAGGTCGTCACCATCCATGTTGGTTAGAATCATGGCTCCTCCTGAGAACACATGTTTAACCACAAATGGCCCTTCGTACGTAGGGGTCCATTTTCCCCTTGGATCACTCTGAGGAAGGATGATTCTCTTGACTACCAGATCCCCAACTTGATATTCCTGTGGTCTGACCTTTTTGTTAAATGCCCTGATCATCCGTTTCTGATACGTCTGACCATGACAGATAGCAGCAAGTCTCTTTTCATCAATAAGGTTTAATTGATCAAGTCGTGTCTGGATCCAATCATCCTCGTTCAGATTTGCATCCTTCATTATCCAGAGAGAGGGTATTTGCACTTCGATCGGTAAGACTGCTTCCATACCATAAACCAAAGAGAAAGGAGTTGCCCTGGTTGACGTCCTGGCTGAGGTACGGTACCCATGTAGAGCGAACGGTAACATCTCGTGCCAATCTTTATAAGTCACTGTCATCTTCTGCACGATTTTCTTGATATTTTTATTTGCTGCTTCTACAGCCCCATTCATCTTCGGTCTGTAAGGAGAAGAATTATGGTGCTGTATTTTGAACTGCTCGCAGAGCTCAGTGATCATTTTGTTATTCAGATTGGTACCGTTGTCTGTAATAATTCTTTCTGGGACGCCATACCGACAGATCAGGTTATGCCGAATGAACCGTGCCACAACAGTCTTGGTTACCGTAGCATAGGATGCTGCTTCAACCCACTTCGTAAAATAATCAATTGCTACCAAGATGAAGCGATGCCCATTAGATGTCGTAGGTTTAATCTCACCGATCATGTCTATGCCCCACATTGCAAACGGCCAAGGCGCAGTCAGAACATTCAGAGGAACTGGAGGAACATGCACCTTGTCTGCATAAATCTGGCACTTATGGCATGTCCTGGAATGTTGGTAGCAGTCAGCTTCCATTGTGGACCAGTAATACCCTGCCCGAAGGATCTTCTTTGCCATTGTATGTCCACTGGAATGTGTACCAAAGGTCCCTTCATGTAGCTCTTCCATGATCCTTTCTGCTTCAGTTTTATCCACACAACGCAGTAGGGTTGAATCATGGTTTCGCTTGTACAAGATGCCGTTGCTAAGGAAGAACTTTGCCGCGAACCTTCTCAGGAACTTCTTATCATTGACTGAGGCACCTTCAGGGTATTCCTGAGCTTCCAAATATCTCTTCACCTCATGGTACCAAGGTTTCTCAGTCACCAACTCAGTCTCGAGATCACAACAGTATGCCGGTTCGTCCAGTTTCCAGATGATGATCCGGGGAGCCTCATTATCCCATTTGACCTTGAACATAGAAGACATTGTAGCTAACGCGTCCGCCAACTGATTCTCCTCTCTTGGGAAATGTTCAAAGGTTATTTCTGTGAAGTGGGGGATCAAGGTCAACACACATTCTCTGTAAGGAATAAGATTCGGATGTTTCGTATCCCACTCTCCTTTGATCTGATTGATCACAAGAGCGGAATCTCCGAAGACACTCAGAAACTTGATCCTTAGGTCGATCGCAGCTTGAAGACCCATGATGCACGCCTCATACTCCGCCATGTTGTTGGTACAGTTGAAACATAGCCGGGCAGTGAGCGGGGTATGAGTACCTCGAGGGGATATGATTACAGCGCCAATGCCGTTTCCCAAAGCGTTGGAGGCTCCGTCAAAGTGCATAGACCATCGGGATCCTTCCTCAGGTCCTTCATCCGGTCCAGGTATTTCACAATCAGTTACTATCATGATGCTTTCATCCGGAAACTCGAAGTTCATTGACTGATAGTCATCTACTTCCTGATGTGCTAAATGGTCTGCCAATACACTTCCCTTGATGGCTTTCTGGGTTGTGTACTGAATGTCGTATTCCGTCAAGATCATTTGCCATCTTGCTATTCTCCCAGACAGAGCAGGCTTTTCAAATATGTACTTTATAGGATCCATCTTTGAGATCAACAAGGTAGTGTGAGTCAGCATATACTGTCTCAGCCGGCGAGCAGCCCATACCAAAGCGCAGCAAGTTTTCTCAAGCAGTGAGTATCGGGTCTCACAGTCGGTAAACTTTTTGCTAAGGTAATAAATGGCATGCTCTTTTCGGCCAGACTCGTCATGCTGCCCCAGCACACACCCCATTGAGTTGTCAAGTACTGTCATGTATAATATCAGAGGTCTCCCTTCAACCGGTGGCATAAGGATGGGTGGTTCTTGGAGATACTCTTTGATTCTGTCAAAAGCAGCCTGACATTCATCGTTCCAACGTACTACCTGATCTTTCTTCAGCAGCTTGAAGATTGGTTCACAAGTAGCAGTTAGGTGTGAGATGAAGCGAGCAATGTAATTCAGGCGTCCTAAAAAGCCTCTGACTTCCTTCTCTGTCTTAGGAACTGGCATCTCTTGAATAGCTTTAACCTTGGCAGGGTCCACTTGAATGCCCTTATCACTTACAGCGAAGCCTAGCAATTTTCCAGATCTCACCCCGAAGGTGCACTTGTTCGGGTTTAACCTCAGCTTGTATAGTTTCAACCGGTCAAACAACTTCTGCAGATGATCTAGGTGCTCTTCCTCAGTCTGGGACCTTGCGATCATGTCGTGAACATATACTTCTATCTCATGATGGATCATGTCATGAAATAAAGCAACCATGGCACGTTGGTAGGTTGCCCCAGCGTTCTTTAGTCCAAAAGGCATGACCTTGTAACAGAAGGTGCCCCACTGAGTAACAAATGTAGTCTTTTCCATGTCCTCAGGTGCCATCTTGATCTGATTGTAACCTGAAAAGCCATCCATGAAAGAGAACACCTTATGCTGAGTTGTATTGTCAACAAGGACATCAATGTGAGGTAGAGGGAAGTCATCCTTGGGGCTGGCCCTGTTCAGATCCCTGTAGTCGACACACATTCTGACCTTACCGTCTTTCTTTGGTACCGGCACCACATTAGCAACCCACTGAGGGTAAGAAGTCACTGCAAGGAACCCAGCATCAAACTGTTTCATTACCTCGGCTTTGATCTTCTCAGACATCTCTGGACGCATACGATGGACCTTTTGCTTAACTGGAGGGCAGTCTTCCTTAGTAGGCAAGTGATGGACCACGATATCAGTGTCCAACCCGGGCATGTCTTCGTAGGACCAGGCAAAGATCTCCATATAATCATGTAGCATCTGAGTCAACCGTTGCTTCACGCTGAGCTCTAGGTTGGCACCAATCTTTACCTCTTTCCTGTCTGCTTCAGTACCCAAGTTTATTACTTCCCCTGGCTCTTCATGTGGTTGAATTGCCCTCTCTTCCTGAAGCAACAGTCTTGCAAGCTCGCCAGGCACTTCGCAATCATCTTCGCCTTCGTCTTCGGCTAAGTTGATCGGATTTTCGAAGTCATAATTGGCAGTAGCAGAGTCGTTACCAGTGAGATCCAGAGTGGATTGAAACCTGTATGAGTGAGTGTGTGTAAATACAGATGTTTTGAAATATGTATAAAGGAAGGAAAGACAGAAAAGGAGCATAAGATTTAAAATGCGAGAAAACGTCCAAGATTTTCATTTATGATATATGAAATGACAATTTATATGCCCTCACAAATGAAACCACGGTGCCTCGGGTAAGACACCGGGCCATAGAGTTTATTTATTGTTTATTACAATTAACAAAACAAAGAAGTTTATTACTACGTAACAAAAGTAACAGGAGTATGGTCTTTGACAATCCAATTGGTCAATCTGCCTTCAGTCGTCGGATAGATCCAACTATTGAATTCTGCTTCATCCACTTCATTGCCTTCACCAACAGCATTCACTCTTGGATTTGTAATGAACACAGGAGGTCTTCTGGTCTTCGCCTTCCGCATAGCTTTCTGACCCTCTGCAGTAAAACCCAGTCCAAATTTGTCAGTTTTCTGTGTGAAGTCGGGAAGTCTGCCCCAGTTAGCACATTCACCTTTTTGAACCACAGCCCGGGCATCCTTCAGGGAAGCCATCTTCAAAGGAACATTCTCCTCGACCTCTGTTTCTGCTACTGCTGAAATTGGAAGCACCTCCTCGAAATGCTGAAAGGGGGTTTCAATAAAATCCCCGTCCATCTCAATGTACCTGAAGGAATTCAAGTGGCTCACCATATACTCCTCCTCTCCTTGCACAGTGACGATCTTCCCTCTGACGGGGTATTTCAGCTTCTGGTGCAAGGTAGAGGTCACTGCCCCAGCTTTATGGATCCAAGGTCGACCCAGTAGACAAGAGTACGATGGACGGATATCCATCACATAAAAAGTAGAGTCAAACACCTGAGAGCCCACACGAATAGGAATGTCAACCTCTCCATGAACCATCCTTTTTGAACCGTCAAAGGCTCTGACGATGATATTGCTGGGTTTTAATTCCAGGCCTTCACAGTCCAAACGGTCTAAAGCCTTCTTTGGTAGAACATTCAAGGAAGAACCAGTATCCACCAATACATGTGCCAGGGTAGTGCCCCTACATTCAATAGAGACATGCAGAGCATCATTGTGGTCTCTTCCTTTTGCAGTCAGGTCAGCGTCTGAGAAACCCAAGCCATTGTCCGCTGTCAGATTTGCTACGCAGTCAGTGAACTGAACTACAGATGTTTCCTGTGGCACATGGGCCGTCTTGAGAAATGAGATCAAGGCCTTAGCATGGGCCTCAGAGCATAGCAATAAGGAGAGCATGGAGATCTTGGAGGGCGTGTGCCCCAACTGTTCCACAACATTGAAGTCACTCTTCTTTATAATTTTCAAGATTTCCTCCATCTCTTGTTGGGAGGCCTCAGCATTTATAGGTATCGGCGCCTCCACCTGGGAAGGCTCGTCTTCAACTCCCTTGCCCCGAGCATTGGATGACTCGGCAGCAGGGGAAACAACTTGGTCAGTAACAGGAACAGGTACACTTGTAGGTGTTATAAGGAGGGGTCTTCGAGTAGCGGGCGGTGCAATGTCAGGCGAGAAGAGCCTGCCACTACGGGTAACCTTGGCTGGACCAGTGATATCGCAGATACTGGCGCCAGTGTTGAATTCTTGTTTGATCCCATTCACATACACATCTGCCCCATAGTGCCAGGGGACAGCTTTATCAGATACGTAGGGAAGAGGCCCCGGAACAGTGATAACAACAGGTGCGGCAGTCATGATTTGGACAGGCTTCTTCGGGAGAGCCTTGATTGGATTATTGAAGATGGTAACCACAGAAACTTCTTCTACCGGAACCAACTGAACAGCAGACTTCTTAAACAGAATCTCCTTGCTATCCATTAGGCTTTGGATGCCTAACTTCAGCAAGGGACAACCAGATAGGGAAACAGCACAGAACAGGCAACCATCACTGCAACCCGGAAATAAACCGGCCAGCAGCAGGTTCCTCTTGACAGTCTTCAGAGGAGTGGCCAGATCATCCACAGAAACAGCATACATTTTTTCATCAACAGCATTTATCCCATGTTGAGGCATAGGAGCAGTCACCACATTCGGCCTCTCAGGCGCTTCGAACTGTATCTCCTTCGCGTCGATAAGGTCTTGCACCTTATTCCTTAATGCCCAACAGTCATCAGTGGAATTCCCCGGGCTATCAGAATGGTAAGCACAGCGAGCATTTGGGTTGTATTTCAGAGAGGCAGTGTTTACACCTTTGGGGGCCTCTCTGACAGTCACTAGGTTGGTGGATAGTAACTGCGGCAAGATTTGGGACAGGGTCATGCTCAAATGGGTAAACTCTCTCCGGGGTCTTTCAGCCCTTTGAGGATTGGTTGGCCGAGGAGCGGCAGCAGGCTTAGCAATCATTACCGCACTGACAGATTGGCGGCGCTCAGATCTCTCTGGTCTCCGGGAGCCATATACAGCACTAGCCTCCTTCTTGAAGGGTTTCTTCTCAAAACTAGACGATGCACCCTTCGGAATCTTTCCAGACTTCAACCCAGCCTCAATTCTCTCTCCAGTCAGAATCAGATCAGTGAACCCTGCAGACGAATTCCCGATAAGATGGTTGAAAAATGGCCCAGATAGGGTCCCCAAGAACATGTCTACCAACTCCCGATCAGTCAACGGAGACTGCACCCTGCCAGCCAGGTCCCTCCACTTCTGAGCGTACTCTTTAAAACCTTCACTTGAACCTAACGACATACCCTGGAGTTGGGTACGTGTAGGGGCAAGGTCGGCATTATACTGATACTGCTTATAGAAAGCAGTAGCCAACTCCTCCCAGTTACGAACCTTGGTCCCATCCAGCTGATAGAACCATTCGAGATGAGTCCCTGAAAGACTCTCCTGGAAGAAGTGGATCCACAAATTCTTATCCGCTGAGTACGGTTGAATCTTCCGAACATAGGACCTGAGATGTAGCTTGGGACAAGACGCCCCGTCGTACTTAGTGAAAGATGGTGCTTTGAACTTCCGAGGAATAATCACACCAGTAGACAAACCCAAATCTCCGAAATCCAGCCCAGGTACCTGTTGTATCTCCATGGCATTCAACCTATCTTCCAACTGTTTGTAACGGTCTTCTGCCGGAGGATATTGCTCTTCATCAAAATCAGTCTCGTTGTCGGAGACTACCGGACTAGGACCTTTTTCCGCTTGAGGAGTACTCTTGCCAATAGAAGAACCAGCCTCTTCATTTTGCAGAGTGTTGCCAAACCTTCGGCCCGAGCTGAACAGAACAGTTCTCCTCTTCTTATTCTTTTCCTTCTTCAGGAGCAGAGCCTTCAGCTCTTCTTGGCCCTGAGCCAGACCCATGATTAATTCCTGAAATTGCGCATTCTGCGCCTGAAGAGCCTTGATGGACATCTCAGTTGATGACGAGTCGGGATTCATGATGCTGAAATAAACAGCGAAGAACTGTAAGCAACCTGAAAAGAGGAAAACCTGCTATGCACATGATGAATGGAATGCATATGATTTATGTTTTCAAAGACAATCGGGAATCAACTTTGTAAACAAAAAGGAACACACTTCATTAGATTCAACTTTGAAACTGAACTTATTCAACAGGTTGCCCTTAGGCGTTACATGAAAGGAAATACTGAAAAGGGAAATAAAACTGTAAAAGAACATCCGGAGCTCCTTATTGATCCCATGGTCTCCTCTTCTCAGTACGGATGTAGGCATTCAGAGCTCTCTCATTCTCCAACTGCTTTGTCAGCTTCTAGATCTTTAATTCCTTCTCGTTGAACTTTTCCCGGTAAGAATCCCGCTCTTCTCGCAGTTGCGACCAAGATCTCTTCAATGTCTCATAATCAGTAGGTATCTGAGGAGGAAGGACAGTTGGAGGAACACCATCTTTGTCAGGACACTCAAGAATGACGGGTCTAACGGCTTCATACGGCATACCTAACTTCTGAGCACGGATGCGAACCCATTTGTAGTAGGCTTCCATAGGTAAAGAAGTCTTTGGCCCCAACTCTTGTGGGTCAGCTTTATGAACTTTGTCCCAAGCCTTGATGAACCTACGACGCAGCTCGTCACTATCCACCTGAAACTCAAAATTGATGTGAGGCACCAACATCTCATGGGGGCCCGCTCTTCTTGCTCTTCCAAACTGACGGAGCGCTAGACATGGATTGTAAGAGATCCCTCCTTGGGTACCAATCAGAGGAACATTAGGGTATTCCCCGCATCGATCAATGACAGCTATCTCATCCAAACCTCTGCAAGTCCAAATGATGTCTTTGTCGGTGAGAGACATTAACCTATGAGCCCAACCTCTTACTTCTTGGTTCTTCAGTACGAACTTGGGGAGGTGCGAAATAAACCACCTCACCAACAAAGGGATACAACACCATAGGGTTCCTCGTCTTCGGGTAGTACGAGCATGAAGTTGTTGCAAGATGTCACCCAAGAGAGTGGGTACCGGATTCTGAGACATAAAGATCCTTATGGCAGTGACATTGATGAAGTTGTCAAGATTAGGAAACAAGACTAACCCATAGATTAAGAGAGCCAAGATGTCTTCATATGCCCTAAAGTCCAGGTCATTCCAGAAACTGTTAGCTTTACCAATCAGAAACTTGGCCAAGAAACCCTTAACTCCGCTTCTAGTTACCCAGTTGTCCATTACCTCTTGATGTGTCAAGGGAAGAGCTGCAGCAACATCCTCAAGCCTGAGGGTCTTTTCCCAACCAGTAAAGGGAGTCTGATCCAAGATAGGGATACCAAGAAAATCAGAGAACTCTTCCAGGGTAGGGACCATCTGGAAGTCTTGAAAGGTGAAGCACTGGTACAGAGGGTCATAGAACTGGGTCAGAACACTCATCAACTGTTGATCCCGCTTTGCAGTGACTAAACTGAGAAGAGAACCATGTCTCTGAATGAAGGAAGTGGTATTTGGAATTCTGCTAACCAACTCCTCAAGCAACTCAGGTGAATGAACAAAGTTGAACCGGATAGTATTCCTTCGCACAGGCATCATGATGTCCTACAAAACAGAGCAAAGGTGAAACCCTCTTGTCTTTGAAATGGTCAGTCCTTATGCAGGATGCATGCAATGCTCATGATGTTATGATGTTATGATAAAGCACACCACAAATAGATACAAAGGCAAACATGGTAAGGCACACAAGTCACACAAGGCAAGCCCCTAAAGTTTAGGCCAGCATGAGGTCTAGGTACTACCCTCTTTCAGTTTGTTAGTTCATACCTGTCCTATCAAAGTAACCGGGTTCTTAGAGGATCCCAATATCATTGACTACCCTCAATCGGTCATAACTCCAGCATCGCAATCTTTTCTTGCGGCCAGAACCATCACGAGAGTTTAGCCTCAATGGGCGTAGCATACTGCTACTGTTCTAATGGCCAAGTTGTGTCATTTAAGGTTCTAAGGTTGTTGGTGCTTAATGACTCCTCAGAAGACCCATATTCTCCTCGTTGCGACACAAGGTATATCGGTACAGACCAAGGTGCCACACCAACGTAGCCACTGTTTCACCCGTGTCGGTCTACGCCGGACAGGTCCCTCAAAGCTTATGCTACCTAAACAGGGTATCCCCAGATCCGGGTTAGGATCTATGTAACTCCCATGCAACCCACAAAGTTAAAGCAGACAAGTCAATACAATTGAAAACACAGTTATGAACTAACCCTAAGGTACACCTCACTTTAAGTTTAAATCCCCAGCAGAGTCGCCAGTTCTGTGATCGGTGGATCTGGAACTGACTGTTTAACGCTGGTTCGCGAAATGTCGCGGAAGCAAGAGTCGCGACCGTCTTTTATTTTCTCCAAACGGAAAGGACAAAAGCACAGAAAAATTCCTTAAAGAGATTGCTCTCGGTTCGGGAGGTAGGTTATAGAAAGGGAAGGTGTTAGCACCCTTTCTATCCATGGTTATCCATGGGCTCTTAGATACTTGCTCATTGTGTTTTCAAAATTGGTTTGTTTGCTTTTCAACTGTGGGTTTTAAAAAAAGTTTCTTTGAAAATTCCAGTTCGACTCTTGTATCGGTCCTCAAGAGTGTTTGAAAAAATGCTTTCGAAAGCTTTTTGAAAAGGTGCCGGTGTGAAAAGTATTTTTTGATTTGTTTTGAAATTAGAGCAAGTATCTAGAGTCGTCTACCTACCCTAAGGAATTCGTCTGTGTAGATGTCCTTTAAAGTAGCGCCATCCCACCATTGAGAGGTAGGTAGCACCACCGTTGGAGGTGTTCGGGTCAATTCGAGGTTCGGGACATGGTGATCACCAGAGCAATGGGAAGACACCTTAGAAGCTACCCTCATGCCAGGTTCCCGGATCATGAGGATTTACTAAGACATCCTCTACTCGACGATCACCTTTCGAGGCAAGGCAACAGTGAGGCGTACCCTAGGGGTGGTGTGTGATTTGTGTGTCAGATTCATTTATTTTTGTCTTGTCAGGTTATGGGTGATCTATCGTTTGTTTTCATTTTTCGTCCATTCATTCTTGCATGCATTTGTTAACAGTTAAAAGTGCGAGAAAAGTAAAGTTCTAAGCTATTACAAAAGGCGCGGGTCCACATCGCCAAAATTTCCAGAACCCGATTTGACAGAAAATAAATAAATAAAGAAAGAAATTAAATTGTCCGAGTTTACAAGGCCTTGGGAGAGGTACATAAAAATTATACGGAAAAGAAATAAACACGCGAATTAAATAAGAATTAAAAACGAGGGCGTTGGACCCTTTTTGCAAAATTAAATTAAATGATTAAATTAATTAATTTAAAAAAAGAAAAAGAAATTATTTTTTAGTTTTTTGTATTTTATGAGAATTTAATGAGATTAGACCTAATTCTACAATTTTTATTTATTATGAAAACATATTAAAGTTTAACCTAAAATTAACCCTAATTAATTAATGCGATTTAATTACAAAAATAATAATAGGAAATATTAGTGAAAAGAAAAGAAAAAAAGGATAAAAATTAATTAAAACTAATTCTACCAATTTTAAATTATTTAAGAAAATGTTAAGATTTAAACCTAAATTAGAAGAAAACTAAGTTAATTATGAATTTTATTTGTAAAAAATACTAATTAAATAAAGGTATTTAATTTTGGTCTTTTCTGATTTTTTTGATGTTTTTTTTTATATTATGAAAATAATAATTATAAGGAATTAAGAAATTAATTAAAACAAAGAAAAAAGAAAAAAAATATAAAAGAGTAAAAGAAAACAAACTAGAGGGGGGGTGTTGTCCCCAAGTTGGAGGTTTTTCTTTAGCAATTTGGGCCCAATGGCCTTTGGCCTTGGCTGACTTTTCCACTAGCGTGCCCAAGCGTTGACTTAGAGTTTACCATATTCTTCAGATCCTGGCCCTTGATTGAATCCAGTGGGACGCGTGGACAGCTGGATTGAGAAGCGTATGGTACACATTAACGCTGAAACTGCATATGAACATTATATGAAAAATAATATGAAAGGGGGTGGGGACCTGGGGCTCGAACCCAGGTCCTAGAGATTACCACTAACAAGCCTTGCCACTGAAGCACTCAACGCGTTTTGATTATTATATAGCTAAGAATTAATATGAAACAAAACGCGTATTAGTGAACTTTTTAGCGCGAGAATTCAAATTAGCCAATCAGCTGATGCCACAAGGGTCGTCTTCTTCGTTGCTTTGTGTTTCCCTGAAATAGAAAAAGAGTTAGCGGGGGTTTTGAACCCCCCCCAAATTATGCTTAATTTGATAATAGCGATTAGGCCATGTGGCCTCAGAAATTAAGCGCGAGGGTTTCATTATTTTCGTCCCAACGCACTGAATTTGGTCATGATATTATGAGGCTCTAATTTTATGGCTTTTAGAAACGCCTAATTTGGAACTCAAGAAAACCTAGCCTGCATCAATGGTAGAATCATGTATAGCGCATAAAAACACAATTAATTTATATGGTTAGCTCCAGAATCTTCTCATTAGTCAGAATCTATGAAAGAAATGCCATGAAAATGCATAAATATTAAAATACGATTATGAGAAAAAAGTGAAAAAGTTTAACTTATGTACAATGATTCAAGGCGTTAGAGACGTGGAAACCTAGTCAGGTACGTTGCTTAAGGTCTCAGGAAGATGATGAGATGAATTTCTTGGCTTGAATCGACCTTTATCCCTGTTTTCAGTTTTCAATTTTTTAACCAAAAACTCAAGTTTTGTTTTCTATGTATGGCGCAGCTTCTTGTCTACCAGGCATTAGGTCTTGATCAAGCTTATGTATGGAATCAATTAGGGTTAAAATTTGATCCAAAAAACCTTTGCATTGATTGAATAATATTTGGTTTTCAAGGCAAAATATTTTCTAATCTTTTCATGCAAACTTAATCCAAATCATGACCAATTATCTTCAATTCTTTCCTAATCTGATTTGCACAAAATCTTGGAGATATTATATGCACAAAAAGATTGGAAAACCTAGGTTTAACATTTTTCATGTATTTTAATTAATTTAAATGAATTATTAATAATAAAAATCCAAATAAATAAATAAAAATGAAGAAAAACTTCCCTTTGGGCCAAATGGTCGTGCACATGCCTTGGATAATGAATTGTGGAAGAAAAAGAGGCCCATTAGCAATTTTAGGTCATTTGAATCAATGTTGACTTTTCAAAATATCCAAATATTTCCCAACTTCCACAAAGCATAACTTGCTCAATTTTTAAGCTTTGCTCATGTTCTTTGACATTTTGGAAAGGTCTTTGAGTCCTATAACCAATGCCTTTGGTCCCATGTCATATTGATTTACCAATCTCAAGTTATGGCCTTTGACTTAAAGTTATTTTTTGTTAACTTTTGAAAATGACCTATAATGTTGAAATTGATAACTTTTTGTGAGAGCATTTCTTGGACTTGAAGTATGAAGAGGAGTTGTTGGAAATGTCTTTCTCTTCAAAATGAGCTTTGGATGGAATTTTTCTGATAATCCATGTGAAAGTTATGCCCTGGTCAATTTACAGTTGACTTTTTCAACTGTCCAAATAAGGAAACTTTTGCATCTTGATGATTTTTGAGCCAAGCTTTGAGAATCATTATCAAGCATTGATCAAATGATGTTTGTGGCTTCAAAATGAGATGTTGACCAAAAATTTTGACTTTTGACTGTCAAATGACCATTTTGCCCCTACAGTTGACTGTAGTGCAATTAGGGTTTTGACTGTGCAATTTTGTGCTGAAAGTCTTGAAACTTGATATGAGGATGCTTGACCATATTCATAGGCATGTGGGACTTGATTGGACCCTTGGAAACTTCATTTTCTTGATCAGAACCAAAACCCTAATTTTGACTGTTTAGGAGGCTCTTATACTGTGCAACCCTTTGGGAGATTTTGAAGCTTGACTTGGCAATTTATGAAGAAATATGGGAGGGCAAATTTTGGGGTACAACAGACGCTATCTGAGTTGCCTAAACAAAATGATCAAGTCCCTCAAGAAAATTACCAAAAATACTTGACACAATTGCTATCATGGTCTATACGATGACCTGCGCCTGTCCCGTTTAACATCCTAACACAAGGTTGTTCACCAAATACAATGGTGAAGCAACACTGTTAAAAGGGTTAAAAACATAAGAAAGATCTTTGAGTGAAATAGGGTAGATAACACTTAGTTACTTGATCAAAACTTGCAAAAAACATCCTTGCTATCTTCAAAACACACTTCACAACACAAATTCAAAACCCTACTTTCAAACATTGAAAACTTTTCAAAAGACAAAAACACCTTTGTATACATTCAAACAAGAATCATTACAAAGGTTGCCACAACGATGGCCTCTTTTCAAAACATCTTTCAAAACCACACACAAAGCACCATTTCAAACAATTGAAGACCACCATTTCAAACAATTAAAAAGCAAAGCAAGTGATCTAAACAAGTAACTAAGAGCCCATGGATAACCATGGATAGAAAGGGTGCTAATACCTTCCCTTTATATAATCTACTCCTCAAACCCAAGAAAACATCTCAAAGGTCTTTCCTGTGCTTTTTGACCTTTCCTTAGGATAAAATAAAAAGTCAGTGGCGACTCTTGCTAAACCGAAACATTTGCGAATACAAACGCAAAATCCCAAGTCAGTTCTCCCACCATATCACAGAACTGGAGACTCTGTTGGGGAGAATGTTAAAAGTGGAGTAACCTTAGGGCTTAGATCACCCTTTGCATGATTATATTGTTTGCTTTGTTTGTTTTACATTTGGTTCTCTTGTTTGGGCTTGAAATCCTCTACCCAGATTTAGGAAACATTCATAGGTAAATAGAAATATGTTATGGAAACTGCGTGGGGTATACCGACATGGTTGAAGCAATAGTTATATTAGTGCGACATGTTTGTGAGTATCGGTAGCGTTTGAGTCAATCAAAGAGAATACGGGGCCGCTGACTGATGTCATGAAGCACTAATGAACTCTTAGAACCTTACTTGACCATCTTGTCCTTTTATTAGGGGTAGTGAGATAACAGGCTTTGGTGCAGTCCGAAGTTGGTAGATACTCGATACTACACTCATTGAGGTTTGTTTTCTTGGAATATTTTGGTCGCTAGTTAAGTGGCTAAACCAAAACAATGAACATAAAAAACAATCCAGTGATATTGAGCTCCTTAGAACCCGGTTACTATTTATAGGAAAGGTTTGAGCCAACTAAACTCAATAGGGTATTTACCTATGAAACCTCATGCAAGCCTGAAACTAGGGTTTTGTGTGACTTGCTTGTACATATCTTTGTGCATACATCATGAACATCATAAAGCATCATATGCATCCACTAACCATTTCAAGGGTTTGGATCTTCATCTTTGTTCTTGTTTTGTAGGTCATGGAATCTCTTCGCAGGAAAACAATTCAAGTCAACCTTATGAGAATCCCTCCTCAACTCAAGGAGCTTACTTCTAGGATTCCAGAGAACTCTCTCTTCAGTGAAAGACATGGTAGACTTCTCAACTTGGTCAACTCCAACATTGAAGAAGACATGGTGAAAGTTCTCTTCCAGTTCTTTGACCCCCTACACCACTGTTTCACATTCTCTGATTACCAACTAGTACCTACTTTGGAGGAATTTTCTCAACTCCTAAAAATTCCTATTGTTCATCAACTACCCTACAACGGTACGAAAAAAGAACCAAAGCCTGGAGATGTTGCTCAAGCATTACACTTGCAACCATCTGATATCAAGGGTCATTGGGAAACCAGAAGTGGTGTCAAGGGTTTCTTGGCAAAGTTTCTATTTGAGAAGGCACAAGACTGCTGGAATTCTCTTGATCTACAAGCCTTTGAAGAGATTGTAGCACTTCTCATATATGGGTTGGTATTGTTCCCAAACCCTGATCAGCTTATAGATGTGAATGCTGTCAAGATTTTCATATCCCGAAATCATGTGCCTACATTGCTTGGGGACATCCTACACTCATTTTACACACGAACAATGAGGAAAAGAGGTGTTCTCATGTGCTGTACTCCTCTCCTAGCAAGGTGGTTTATTTCTCACCTTCCACAATCAGTTTTGAAGAATGAGCAGGGTTTAAGGTGGTCACAATGATTGATGACCCTCACACATTCTGATGTACATTGGTGTTCTCGGTCCAGAGAAAATGTCATCATCATTGATCGTTATGGGGAATTCCCTAATGTCACACTACTTGGCATTAGGGGAGGCATTACCTACAACCCCTGTTTAGCTCTAAGACAGATTGGATATGCTCGGAGGGATGGCCCTCATGACATGCTGATTCCTGACCTAGTTTTTGACTTCGACAACGATGCGCAAGGACTTCGACAAAGGTTCATCAGAGCTTGGAGGATGCCCAAAAAAGTGGATAGTAAGACACTTGGGCACAAGAATTCCATCCCCCTTGAGCCTTATCTCAAGTGGGTACGAACCCACGCCCAGAATCTTATGATTCCATATCCTCACATTCTCCCCTTGATCAAAGAGCCTATTATGGAAGGAGAGGTTCCATACACCCTCCTACATCCTGACATGCCAACATCATGGGAAGAAATGCAAAAGAGTTGGATCCAACTCAAGGAAGAACATAATACTTTTGAAGCCAGCTTCTATGCCAGTGAGAAGAAGGTTTTGGAGCTTACCCGCCGACTTCATGAGGAGGAAACTCTCAACACTTACATCGCACCAAAGAGGATGCGCAATGTCTTTTTACATTAAGAATTTTGTAATATTTTGCCCATGGGGCACTTATGTACTAACAATTTTCTTCTTAATATGACGTGTGTTCTTTTTGTTTGCAACAAATTTGAATTTCTGAATCCTTGAATGCATTACATGAATAACATACCATTCATCATATGCATAAACAGGTCTTCACACCAGGTTTCCTTATCTTTCTGTTGTTTATTTCAGCAAGATGGATTTGGAGCAGACGGTTAAGGATCTCCAAGCACAAAATTCTCAATTCCAGCAACTCCTCATGACCTTAGCAAAGGGTCAAGAGGACCTCAAAGCACTGTTGGAGAAAAATAAAGAGAAAAAGAAGAAAAGGCCCAGAGTAGCCACTTTTGGAAGAAGGTTTGAAAGCAATGCTAGAAAAGTTCTCGAGTTCCCCTCAACGTCTGATGAAGGGGCTGGTAAAGGAAAAGGAGTTGTGGGACCTTCTGAATCTGAAGTTGAAGAGGAAGAAGAGGAAGAAGACGAAGATTACTCCGAACAGCAATATCCCCCGACGGATGATAAATATAAAAATCTTGAGGATAGATTGGCAGCCATGGAGTTGCAAAGGGTACCTGGTTTATATTTTGAAGAACTAGGGTTGGTCGCTGGGATCGTCATTCCTCCCAAGTTCAAAGTACCAACATTTGCTAAGTATGACGGTCTGTCCTACCCAAAGATGCATCTGAGATCCCATGTCAGAAAGATCCAACCCCACTCATCTGATAAAGACCTCTGGGTACACTTTTTCCAAGACAGTTTGTCAGGCACACAATTGGACTGGTTCTATCAACTTGAGAGGTCTGAGGTTCATAACTGGGAAGACTTAGCTGCTGCTTTTTACCGTCAATACCAATACAATGCTGATTTGGTGCCCACTCGTACTCAGCTACAGAGTATGGGTATGGCTTCTAATGAGGGATTTAAAGAGTATGCCCAAAAGTGGTGTGATCTGGCTGGAAGGGTGCAGCCACCATTGTCGGATAGAGAGCTGGTTGACATGTTTTAGGGACCCTGTCTGGCCCTTTCTTCAATCATTTAATCGGGAGTTCTTCCGCAGGATTCACTGAACTAATTTTGACTGGCAAAAGGGTCGAGGCCGGTATTAAAAGTGGTAAGATTCAGAAAGATACCTCCGCGTCCACTACTGTTAAGAAAACCTTCCCAGCTAAGAAGGAAGCCTCTGCTGTTTACTCTCAGAAAAGTCAAGGAA
Organism: Vicia faba; assembly: GCA_948472305.1. NCBI lineage: Eukaryota > Viridiplantae > Streptophyta > Magnoliopsida > Fabales > Fabaceae > Vicia > Vicia faba. The sequence continues at coordinate 974,301,265 of OX451739.1, forward strand.
GAACCGAGCGCCGACCAACTGTAGGGGCTGTGATGATTCAAAACTCTTCAAATGATCAACCTCGCGGCAATCAGCCAAGACCTAATCAACAACGGGTAGAAAGGCCACAACGGCAGTTCACCCAAATCAACATGACTCCAGCTCAAGTACTCCCTCATTTGTTAAAGCTGAATCTTACCAGTTTGAAGGAAGTTCCAAAGAACCCTAATACCTCCTCTCCATACTACCACTCCAATGCCAAGTGTGCTTACCACTCTGACAGCGCAGTGCATGATACCAACAATTGTTAGGCGCTTAAGAACAAAATCCAAGACCTGATTGACGCCAAGGAAGTAGAATTTGATGCTCCTGAGAAGCCCAACATGATATCTGCTCTAATGCCCAAGCACGTTCATAATGTTCATGTCGTTATGGAAGACCTTCATGTTACCAATGTTGTTGACCTTTTGACTCCCTTACCAGTGATTAAAGTGAATTTGATGAGAGCCGGAATATTCCCAGGCTGCGAAAAAGACTGCTACTTTTGTTTAAACATATGAGCTGATTGCCCAATGTTGAAGTCAGACATCCAACGCCTGATGGATACCCAAGAGATACTCTTCCAGAAGACCCCTGTTGATACTTTCACTCCTGTCACTCCTGCTACTTTTGCTACTTCAACCAACGACATTGCAATAATAACCATATCCGACAATCTTCCCAAGGCTTACAAAAGGCTTGTCAAGATTACACCTGATCCTGAATTTGTACCATTAAAAATCACCATGTCGAGGCCTTTCCCGTATCAATCTAGCAAGACGATACCATGGAAATACGGAGGAGAAATCTTATATCATGGCATCAAACAGATTGAATCAGTCTGTGATCGGTGGAAATAGAACTGACTGTTTTTTAAGTTGGTTCGCGAAATGTCGCGGTAAGCAAGAGTCGCCACCGTCTTTTATGTTCTCCAACATGGAAAGGACAAAAGCAAAGCAAAATTCCTTTTCGAGATGTTTCTTGGTTCGGGAGGTAGATTTATAGAAAGGGAAGGTGTTAACACCCTTTCTATCTGTGGTTATCCACGGGCTCTTAGGTACTTGCTCTATGTTTTCAAAAATTGTTTGCTTTTCAAGTGTTTGTGGGTTTTGAAAAAGTTTAGTTTGAAAAACTTCTAGGTGATTCTTGTATCAGTCCTCAAGAGTGTATTAAGTATTTGTTTGAAAACTTTTTGAAAGTGTAAGTGCAAAAAGATGTTTTTGTTTTTTGAAAGAGCAAGTACCCCAGAGAAATCTACCTACTCTAAGGAATTAGGCTGTGTAAGAGTCCTTTAGACAGTACTATCCCACTATTGAGAAGTAGGTAGCACCGTCGTTGGAGTTGTTCGGGTCAACTCGATTATAGGGACATGTGTGGTCACCAAAGCAATAGTAGGACGCCTTAGCGGTAACCCTAATGTCCTATATCCTTTTTATCCGAGGCAACCGTTTCAAGGCAACTGGATCTTTAGACAGGAGGGCGACCTCTAAAACACCCTATACTTGACGACCACCTCGAGGCAACCAAGTGAGGTGTACCCTAGGAGTGGCATGTGCATGTGTGTTGTTTTTTTAGTTAAAGTGTCTTTGCATGCATCATTGTGAGCTACGGGTTGATTTTATTTTTCATACAAGTCTAGTCATGCATCGTTAACAGTTTAATAATTTGCGGGAAATAAAGTGCGGAAGGTAAATCTACGCTATTACAAGGCGCGGGTATATACATCGCCAAAAACAAACCCTTTGGAAAAAATAAACTGCGAGAAAATAAATAAAGCGATAAAAGAGGTCCTAATTACGCTATTACATTCCCGGAACAGATACATCAAAATAAATATGCGCGCAAAGAAATTAAGTCGGGGACGTCTTTAGGGTTTTGACCCTTTTTGAGAAAAGAATGGAATTGGTCCTTTTTTGCATTTAATTCAAATTAAACCTAATTTAATAATTACAAAAAAAAAGTATTTTTGTATTTTTTATGTTTTAATGAAAATAAAAATAAAATAAAATAAAGTAAAAAATTAGTAAAACCTAATTCTATGTTAATTTTATATTTGTGGAAAAAAAGTCAAAGTTAACCTAATTAATAAAAAGACTAAATTAATTAATTTACATTTATTTACAAAAATAATTAATTAAATTTAATTAATAAAAGATTATTTTATTTATGTGTTCTGAATTTATTATGCAAAGGTTAATTAATTTGTTGGTTAGTAATTAATTAAAAAACAATAAAAATAAATAAAGCAAATGAATGAAAGAAAATAAAAAATAAAATACAAACCTAGGGGGGGTTTGGGCCAGATTTGAAGGTGAGCAAGCAGATTCCAGGCCCATTCATTTGCCAGTCCATTTGACTTTTGGAGATTGGCTGCACAAGCGTTGACTGGGGATCATGAGGACTATCACCTCCTGGCCATCAGATTGGTGTTAGTGGCCACTTGGCAGGCTGATGCCTGGAGCGCATGGTGGACTCTTTCATGAAACCTGCATGTAATTCTATATAGAAAAATAGAAACAAATATGGGGTGGACCTGGGAATCGAACCCAGGTCCCAGTACTCAATGCTTATCCGTCCTAGCCACTGCACCACCAAGCCTCAGTTGATTTTAATACACACAACAAATAATATATTGGTTATCACTAACAATGCCTGGACAAAAAAATAAAAATGCGCGTTTTTTAAATGAACGAATGAGAGGGAGACGCGTCAGCGTCTTCTTCGTTCATCCCTGGTTTTTTACCTGCGGATTTTTATCCGCAGGAAGCTCCGTAGGTCCTTCCTAGAATTGTCCCTACGCTTCAAAAACTCATTCCAAAACCATGGTTATGATCGTCCATGTCTCCTGAGTTCATCCATGCTCATGATTTGTTCTAATTGTACCTGGAAACAAAACGCCTAAAAACAACACAAACAAACCCTAGACGCGGGTATCATCATATAAGGCCTAAAAACGAAATTGAATAATGCCATTAGGTTAGAAATCAAAAAAGAACACAAATATGCCAATGCTTTTGAGAAAAAGTGCAAAAATGGAGAATCACGATTCCATGTTCAGAGGTGACTTTGTGATGACTTACAGTGCTGTATAGGTGGTCTTTGGACGTGGTAATGGTCGTCTTAGCTTCAGTGGATAGCAAGGAAGAAGGCTACGTTCTTATTTTGGTTTGAAAATGCCTGCAATACTGTTCTCGATCTCCTACTTTTCCAACAAATTTTCAGTTTTGCTTTGGCCGTTTTAGCAATGTCTAGGTCGTGAATTAGGTTTAGCCTCCTTGCATATGTATATGGCAATCAGTCTTGGTTTAAATTTGGGCTTGTATCTTGGTGTATTGAAGTTTGGAGATTTGGTTGACCACCATTGAAAACCTTTCCATATTTGAAGCAAATCTAAGATTTTATGCATAAAAAAGGCTTAGCACGAATTGGTTAGCTGGAATATGACATATAAAAGCTATTCAAATCACAAAGATGCTATTCCATTGATTTTTAGATTTTATTTGAATTATTATGGATTTAAAATGAATTAAATCAATAAAAATTAAATAAAATGGAAAAATAAATGTTTGATCCTGAAATTAATCATGGGACACGTGTGTGGAATGAAAAGGCTGAATCAAGTGGAAGAAAGTGGGCCCTTTTGTCAAAAATTGAAGTTTTAAGGATAGTTGACTTTTGCAAATTCATAAAAATTTCCCAACTTCTCCAATGCATATCTTGCTCAATTTTGATCATATGAACATGTTCTTGGACATTTTGGAAAGGTCTTGAAGTCCTCTAACCAATGCCTTTGGTCCCATGTCATTTGGATTTACCAATTTCAAATTATTTTCTTTGACTTAAAGTGCATTTTTGTTGACTTTTGAAATTGACCTATAATGTAGAAATTGATAACTTCTTATGAGAGCATTTCTTGGACTTGGAATATGAAGATGAGTTGTAGGAAATGCCATCCCCTTCAAAATGAGCATTGGATGGGATTTTTATGATGAACCATGAAAAAGTTATGCTTTGGTCAAGTTACAGTTGACTTTTCAGTTGTCCAAAAATAGTAACTTTTGCATCTTAATGATTTTTGAGCCATTCTTGTGGAATCATGATCAAGACTTGATCAAATGATGATTGTGGACTCGAAATAAGATGTTGACCAAAAATTTTGACTTTTGACTGCAAAATGACCATTTTGCCCCTGTAGTTGATTGTGAAGCAAATAGAGCTTTTGACTGTGCAATTTGACATTGTGAGCCTTGAGACTTGACATGTAGATGCTTGAGGATGTGTATGGGCCTATGGGACTTGATTGGACCACTGAAAACCTCAAATTCCTTGAAAGAACCAAAACCCTAATTTTGACTGGCTTAGGAGGCATTTGGATTGTGCAATCCTTGAGCAATCTTGAACCATTTAAAGGTGATTCTTGACAAATCTTGAAGAATATGGGAGGGCAAATTTTGGGGTACAATAGTTGCCCCTGTTCAATCTTCTTAAACCTGAGGATGTAGATTGGCTTGCGTGCCTTTCGTGATCCGAAGGTGGAAGATGATTGAACACTAGAGTGCCCAGAAATTTGCACTCGCATAATGAAGTATCAGCAATGTGATGTAGGGAATGGGCTTACAGATGCCATTTGGAGAGATGATGGATAGGAGGATGGGCTTATAGATACCATCTGGAGATGTGACAGAATCTTGTCGGGAATGGGCTTATAGATGCCATTTGGAAATGTGTGTCGATCGCGTAAGAGATTCCTTAGCGAGAACTTGCGTACCCGAGAAAGAAAGATAATTTCCTGGCCTGTTTCAGGTGTTGATCTTTAATCTCTTCATGTAGATACCTTTCCTGTCTGGTTTCAGGTATAGGTCTACAATCAGTCGCTCACAGATATGCCCTGGCTAGATACAGGTATCGAATCTGGAACTTCAAAAGGTTGGTAGAGATAGCTTTCCTGGCTGGATACAAGTGTAGATCCCTTCATGCTCTTCATGCAGATATGCCCTGGCTAGATACAGGTATCGAATCTACAATCAATCGCTCACAGATATGCCCTGGCTAGATACAGGTATCGAATCTGGAACTTCAAACTTTTCATGCAGATATGCCCTTGCTAGATACAGGTGTCGAATCCATAATCAATCGCTCACAGATATGCCCTGGCTAGATACAGGTATCGAATCTGGAACTTCAAACTCTTCATGCAGATATACCCTAGCTAGATATAGGTATCGAATCCACAATCAATCGCTCACAGATATGCCCTGGCTAGATACAGGTATCGAATCTGGAACTAGTCGTCTACAGATATGCCCTGGCTGGATACAGGTATCGAATCTCTAAACTCTTCATGCAGATATGCCCTGGCTAGATACAGGTGTCGAATCTACAATCAATTTCTCACAGATATGCCCTGGCTAGATACAGGTATCGAATTTGGAATTAGTCGTCTACAGATATGCCCTGGCTGGATATAGGTATCGAATCTCTAAACTCTTCATGCAGATATGCCCTGGCTAGATACAAGTGACGAATCTACAATCAATTGCTCAGAGATATGCCCTGGCTAGATACAGGTATCGAATCTGGAATTAGTCGTCTACAGATATGCCCTGGCTGGATAGAAGTATCGAATCTCTAAATTCTTCATGCAGATATGCCCTGGCTAGATACAGGTGTCGAATCTACAATCAATTGCTCACAGATATGCCCTGGCTAGATACAGGTATCGAATCTGGAATTAGTCGTCTACAGATATGCCCTGGCTGGATACAGGTATCGAATCTCTAAACTCTTCATGCAGATATGCCCTGGCTAGATACAGGTGTCGAATCTACAATCAATCGCTCACAGATATGCCCTGGATAGATACAGGTATCGAATCTGGAACTTCAAACTCTTCATGCAGATATGCCCTGGCTAGATACAGGTGTCAAATCCATAATCAATCGCTCACAGATATGCCCTGGCTAGATACAGGTATCGAATCTGGAACTGCGACAGTTGATAGTAATCATCTTTGGATTGACCTTTTCCTGAAAAGGCAAAATATTAGTTGTATGTAATGTCATGATGTATGATGTCATGATGTTCTCAAAAATAAATGAGATCATGTTGTATGCACTTTATCATGTATGTAAGCAGGATGTATGAAATGTGAAATGTTTATGAATGTATTTTTGTCTAGGAAAATAAATCCTTGTCGAATGCCGGGAGCTTGTTGAATCCTGGGCTGATGTTTGAAGAGTAGAGTTCTTCGTTTCTGCTGGGAATGGTGATTGCAAGAATAAACCGATAGGAGAAGATGACTCCGTTGGGGAATAAACTTGGTGAAGAGATTATTCTGCGGGGAATTACTCTGTGGGAAGAGATACTTCGCTGAAAATTTGATGATAACTCCGCTGGGATTCCGTTGATAAGTTTTGTTGAGGAATTTTGATGAACTCCGCTGGGGGATAGGAAGAATTTCACCGAGGACGGTCTTTCCGTGGTGATTAGCTGAGGATAACCCAGTTATAAGCTCTGGTGGGGAATAACCTTCTGAATGTGGTCGGGGAGAGATGCATATACTCTGCAGGTGACAAGCTTCCAGAATTTACTAGGGATAAGCTTCCGGAATCTACTGGGGAGGTTGATTCAACTCTCCTGGGGCAACTTTGGACTGCCCTGGGGAAATTGATTCCACTGGGGTGTCTGGTATTCCGCCGGGGAACAACCTTATATTTCGTTGAGGAATATTAAGACTGTCGGGGATGCTTTCTTATACTCCGTTGGGGAACAATGATATCTTTTGGGGATACCCAACTTCCTTAAGGCGGACAGTAGACTAACTCTGCTTGGGGACAGTATCGCTGACTTGCTAGGGATACTGTGCCTTTTTAGGGCTGACGGGAGACCAACTATGCTTGGATGGAGTATTTGCTGAATCTTGTCTTACTCTGCGGGGAGTGAAGGTATCCTGGTTATATTCTTCAGCTGAACTTACCGTGGTACCTTGGTGGACAGAGCAACTAGATCGCTTAGACAACTCATTATTGCCCCTGTGTCACCTGTAATTAGTCCTTTGTTTCGTATGCAAATATTTATGATCAGCAATTAATGTCAAATGCATATATCAAAAATGAACATTGGACATTCTTCGCAAGACAAAACAGAAAAAGGAAAAACAATTGGCAATTTGTCTGAAAAAGTGAGCTTGTATTGATTTTGAAGTTTGCCTGTAAATAGGCGTTTTATGTACAAGAGGCTAACGTCCTAGTAAGAGAACGCCGCCGAACAAAATGGAATTTATACAATTTTGAAAAGGAAAACAAAACAGCTATGTGAAAAATCTCAATGGGTTCCAACTCTGCTATCGCCTTTATGTCTTCAAGCATCTCATCACTTGGCTGCTTAGTTGAAGATGAAGCTGATTGATCGATGTCGTCTGAACCTGATGGTTGATGCCAAATTCTGGATGCAAGGTGATCCAATGAGATATAGTATTACGCTTATCCCTAACTTTTGCCTGGACCGCCCTTTCGGGTTTTCAGTCCACCGGGATACCCATTTTTTCCCAAGCCGCCTTTTCAGGTTTTCGACTTGCCGGGTGTACAGATTTTTTCATTTCATCCCTTATTTTTGCCCAAACCCTTTTGGTTCTCCGGGAAGCCCTTATTTTTGCCTAGGTGTGTCAACCTAGCGGGTCTTTAATTAATGCGTAGTATCTTTTTACTATGTCTGCATTGGCGGGGTGAGGAAGGTCGTCACCATCCATGGTGGTTAGAATCATAGCTCCTCCTGAGAAAATATGTTTAACCACAAATGGACCTTCGTACGTAGGGGTCCATTTTCCCTTGGGATCACTTTGAGGAAGAATGATGCGCTTGATTACCAGGTCTCCGACTTGATACTCTTGTCGTCTGACTTTCTTGTTAAATGCCCTGATCATCCGTTTTTGGTACGTTTGACCATGACAAATAGCGGTGAGTCTCTTTTCGTCGATTAGGTTTAATTGATCAAGCCGAGTCTAGATCCAGTCATCTTCGCTCAAACCTGCATCCTTCATTATCCGGAGAGAGGGTATCTGGACTTCAATAGGCAAGACTGCCTCCATACCATAGACCAAGGAAAAGGGAGTTGCCCCTGTTGACGTCCGTGTTGAGGTACGGTACCCATGAAGAGCAAACGGTAACATCTCGTGCCAATCTTTATAGGTCACCGTCATCTTCTGCATAATCTTCTTGATATTCTTATTAGCCACTTCGATATCCCCATTCATCTTCGGCCGGTAGGGAGAAGAGTTGTGGTGTTGTATCTTGAATTGCTCGCAGAGCTCAGTGATCATGTTGTTGTTAAGATTGGTACCATTATCCGTAATGATCCTCTCAGGTACACCGTATCGACAGATCAGGTTGTGCCGAATGAACCGTGCCACGACGTTCTTGGTTACGGTAGCGAAGGAAGCTGCTTCAACCCACTTTGTGAAGTAATCAATCGCTACCAGGATGAAGCGATGCCCGTTGGATGCCGTAGGTCTGATCTCGCTGATCATATCAATGCCCCACATTGCAAAAGGCCAAGGTGCTATCAAGACGTTCAGAGGAACTGGAGGAACATGCACCTTATCAGCATAGATCTGGCATTTGTGACACATCCGAGAATGTTGGTAACAGTCAGCTTCCATTGTGGACCAGAAATATCCTGCCCGAAGGATTTTCTTTACCATGGTATGTCCACTGGAATGTGTTCCGAAGGTACCCTCATGCAGCTCTGCCATGATTCTTTCTGCTTCCGTCTTATCCACACAACGCAGTAAAGTTGAATCATGGTTTCGTTTGTACAGAATGTCGTTGCTGAGGAAGAACTTCGCCGTGAACCTTCTCAGAAACTTCTTGTCATTAACAGATGCACCCTCGGGGTATTCTTGAGTTTCAAGGTACCTCTTCACTTCATGATACCAAGGTTTTTCTGTTACCTCTTCAGCCTCAAGATCACAGCAATGTGTCGGTTCATCCAATTTCCAAATAATGATTCGCGGAGCCTCGTTGTCCCATTTGACTTTGAACATAGATGACATCGTAGCTAGCGCGTCCGCCAACTGATTCTCCTCTCTTGGGAAGTGTTCAAAAGTTATCTCCTCGAAATGGGGAAGCAACGTCAATACATACTCCTTGTAAGGAATAAGATTTGGGTGTTTCGTATCCCACTCGCCTTTGATATGACTGATCACAAGAGAGGAATCTCCAAAGACACTCAGAAACTTGATCCTTAAGTCAATTGCAGCTTGAAGACCCATGATACATGCTTCATACTCTGCCATGTTGTTGGTGCAGTTGAAACATAGTCGGGCAGTGAGTGGAGTATGAGTGCCTTTAGGGGATATGATCACGGCGCCAATACCGTTACCCAAAGCTTTTGAGGCTCTGTCAAAGTGCATAGACCATCGGGATCCTTCCTCAGGTCCTTCATCCGGTCCAGGTACTTCACAATCAGTCACTACCATGATATTCTCGTCTGGAAATTCAAAGTTCATCGACTGGTAATCATCCACTGCCTGGTGTGCCAAATGGTCTGCCAATACACTTCCCTTGATTGCTTTTTGAGTCGTGTATTGGATGTCATATTCCGTCAAGATCATCTGCCATCTTGCTATTCTTTCGGACAAGGTGGGCTTTTCGAAGATATACTTGATTGGATCTATTTTTGAAATCAAGAGAGTAGTGTGAGTCGACATATACTGTCTCAGCCGGCGAGCAGCCCATACCAAAGCGCAGCAAGTTTTCTCGAGCAGTGAGTATCGGGTCTCACAGTCGGTAAACTTTTTGCTAAGGTAATAAATAGCGTGCTCTTTTCGGCCAGACTCGTCATGCTTCCCCAGCACACACCCCATTGAGTTGTCCAGTACTGTCAAGTATAAGATTAGAGGCCTCCCTTCAACCAGCGGCATAAGAATGGGTGGTTCTTGGAGATACTCTTTGATTCTTTCGAAAGCGGCCTGACATTCATCATTCCAACGTACTACTTAATCTTTCTTCAGTAGCTTGAAGATTGGTTCACATGTAGCAGTTAGATGTGAGATGAATCGGGCAATGTAGTTCAGTCGTCCTAGAAAGCCTCTGACTTCTTTCTCTGTCTTGGGAGTTGGCATCTCTTGTATGGCTTTCACTTTGGCAGGGACCACTTGAATACCTTTGTCGCTCACGATGAAACCTAGTAGCTTTCCAGATCTCACCCCGAAGGTGCACTTGTTCGGGTTCAACCTCAGCTTGTACAACTTCAAACGGTCAAACAGCTTCTGTAGATGGTCCAGGTGTTCCTCCTCAGTTTGGGACCTTGCAATCATATCGTCGACGTATACTTCGATTTCATGATGGATCATGTCATGAAACAAAGCAACCATGGCACGTTGGTAGGTTGCCCCAGCATTTTTCAACCCAAAAGGCATGACCTTGTAGCAAAAGGTGCCCCACTGAGTAACAAAAGTGGTCTTCTCCATGTCTTCAGGAGCCATTTTGATTTGATTATAACCGGAGAAACCGTCCATGAAGGAGAATACCTTATGCTGAGCAGTGTTGTCGACCAGAATGTCGATGTGAGGCAGAGGGAAGTCATCCTTAGGGCTCACCCTGTTCAAATCCCTGTAATCAACACACATTCGGACCTTACCATCTTTCTTTGGCACCGGGACCACGTTGGCAACCCACTGAGGGTAAGAAGTCACTGCTAGAAACCCGGCATCAAATTGTTTCATAACCTCAGCTTTGATTTTGTCGGACATTTCTGGACGCATACGACGGACCTTCTGTTTTACCGGAGGGCATTCTTCCTTGGTAGGCAGGTGATGAACCACAATGTCAGTATCCAACCCAGGCATGTCTTCGTAAGACCAGGCAAAGATTTCCACGTAGTCATGCAGCATCTGAATCAACCGTTGTTTCACACTGAGCTCTAGATTGGCACCAATCTTGACTTCCTTTCTGTCTGTCTCAGTACCCAGATTTACTGTTTCCACTGGCTCTTCATGTGGCTGAATGGCCCTCTCTTCCTGGAGCAGCAGTCTTGCAAGCTCACCAGGCACTTCGCAATCATCTTCACCTTCGTCTTCGGCTAAGTTGATCGGATTTTCAAAGTCATAACTGGTAGTAGCAGAGTTGTTACCAGTGAGATCCAGAGTGGATTGGAACCTGTATAGGTGAGTATGTGTAAATATAGCTGTTTTGCAATATATATAAGAAATAAAAGGAGCGCAAGATTTGAAATGCGAAAACGTCCAATGCTTTTATTAATGATATATGAAAATGACAAATAATAAGCCCTCACAAATGAAGCCACGGTGCCCCGGGTAAGACACCGGGCCATAAAGTTTAGTAATATTGTTTGTTACAAATTCAAAACAAAGGGGTTCATTACTGAGTGACAAAAGTAACAGGTATGAAATCTTTTGCCGTCCAGTTGCTTGGTTCACCGTTGGTCGTTGGGTAGATCCAGCTGTCGAACTCAGATTCTTCCGCTTCGTCCTCAATAGCATTTACTCCCGGGTTGGTGATGAACACAGGAGGTCTTCCAATCCTTGCCTTACGAACAGCCCTCTGAGCTTCTGCAGTGAAACCCAAACCAAACTTGTCAGTCTTTGGAGTGAAATCAGGAAGTCGGCCCCAGTTTGCACACTCACCCTTCTCGATAACAGCCCGGGCATCCTTTAAGGAGGCCATCTTCAACGGAGAATCTTCTTCAGTCACAGTCTCTGTTGACGCCAGTTCTGAGGCACCTCTTCAAAGTGTTGAAAGGGGGTCTCAATGAACTCCCCATCCATCTCTACGTACCGGAACGAGTTGAGGTGGCTGACCATATATTCTTCTTCCCCTTGAACTGTTACGATCTTCCCTCTGACCGGGTACTTAAGCTTCTGATGTAATGTGGAGGTCACAGCTCCAGCCTTGTGGATCCATGGACGACCCAGCAAACAAGAATAGGATGGTCGGATGTCCATCACATAGAAAGTAGAATCAAAAACTTGAGAACCAACCCTGATTGGAATGTCAACTTCACCATGTACCATCCTCTTCGACCCGTCAAAGTCCCAGACAACAATGTTACTAGGCTTGATCTCTAAACCCTCACAATCCAACCTGTCTAGGGCCTTCTTGGGTAATACGTTCAACGAAGAACCGGTTTCTACCAACACATGGGCAAGAGTAGTGCCCCTGCATTCAATGGAGACATGCAGGGCGTCGTTATGGTTCTTTCCTTTGGTAGTCAGATCGGCGTCAGAGAAACCCAACCCATTATCAGCAGTCAAGTTGGTCACACAATCGGTAAATTGATCAGTAGACGTTTCTTGTGGCATATGGGTCGTCTTCAGGAAGGAAATCAGGGCCTTGGCATGGGCCTATGAACACAACAACAGTGATAGCATAGAAATTTTAGAGGGGGTGTGCCCCAGCTTCTCAACTACATTGAAATCACTCTTCTTGATAATTTTAAGAATCTCTTCCATCTCTTGCTTGGAAGCTTCAACATTGACGGTTTTCGGTGCCTCTGTCTGGGCAGGCACATCAGTAGCAATCCCTTTGCCCTGAGCGTCAGATGACTCGGCAGCAGGGGTAAAAATAGGAACTTGGTTAGGCAGGGAAGTGGGCACACTTGCAGGTGTAATGACAAGAGGTCTCTCAATAGCTGGTGGCGCAATATCAGGTGAGAAGAGCCTGCCGCTACGAGTGACTTTAGCAGGCCCGGTAATGTTGCTGATGCTGGTACTAGTATCAAACTCTTGCTTTACTCCGAGCATATAAACATCTGCCCCATAGTGCCACGAGACCGCTTTGTCAGATGTATAGGGGATGGGCCCCGGAACAGTGATGATGATAGGCACAATCTTCTGAATAGACATGATTTTGACAGGCTTCCTCGGGGGAGCCTTGGTAGAATTGTTGAAAATGGTGACAATGGAAACTTCTTCAGTAGGGACAGCAGGAACAACAATCTTCTCGAACAAGATCTCTTTGTTATCCATCAGGTTTTGGACGCCTGACTTCAACAAAGGACAACCAGCAGGTGAAACAGAACATAGATGGCAACCTTTACTACATCCCGGAAATAAACCGGCTAGCAACAGGTTCCTTTTGACAATCAACAATGGAGTAAAAATATCATCCACAGAGGCTACATACCAGTCTTCTTCCACAACATTCAGTCCATGCTGGGGCATGGGAGCAGTCACAACATTGGGCCTTTCGGGCGCCTCGAACTATATTTCTTTAGCATCAATAAGGTCCTGAACCTTATTCCTCAGAGCCCAACAATCATCAGTAGTATGCCCCGGGCTGTCAGAGTGATAAGCGCAGCGGGTGTTGGGGTTGTACTTTGGAGATGTTGTGTTTACCACCTTCGGAGCTTCTTTGACAGATACCAGATTGGTTGACAACAGTTGCGGCAATATCTGAGACAGGGTCATACTGAGCCGAGTGTACTTCCTTTTGGGTCTCTCACCCCTTGGTTGGTTATATTGCTGAGGAGCAGCAGCAGGCTTTGAAATTACCACCGCGTTGACAGCTTGGCGGCGTTCTGGTTTGTTCGGTCTTCTTGGACCATAAACAGCACTAGATTCTTTCTTGAAGAGCTTCTTTTCAGTACTCGAGGAGGCACCTTTCTGTATCTTCCCCGACTTGATACCAGCTTCTATCCTCTCACCGGTTAAGATCAGATCTGTAAACCCAGCAGAAGAATTACCAATCAGATGGTTGAAGAACGGACCAGACAGGGTCCCCAAGAACATGTCAACGAGTTCACGGTCAGTCAAAGGCGGCTGCACCCTTCCAGCCAGGTCTCTCCACTTTTGCGCATACTCCTTAAAACCTTCTCCCGTCCCCAGCGACATACCCTGGAGTTGGGTACACGTAGGAGCGAGGTCGGAATTATACTGATACTGCTTATAAAATGCAGTAGCCAAGTCCTCCCAGTTTCGAATACTGGCTCCATCCAGCTGATAGAACCATTCGAGTTGAGTCCCTGAAAGACTATCCTGGAAGAAATGGATCCATAGATTCTTGTCTGCAGTGTAAGGTTGGATCTTTCTTACATATGATCTGAGATGCAGCTTAGGACAGGAAGCCCCGTCGTACTTCACAAAGGCGGGTGCCTTGAATTTGTGTGGGGTCACCACCCCAGAAGATAAACCTAGATCTCCAAAATCCAACCCAGGCATGCGTTGGATCTCCATAGCACTTAACCGGTCCTCCAGCTGTTTGTACCTGTCCTCAGCAGGAGGGTACTGTTCATCATTGTAATCTGTCTCGTTGTCGGAGACCACGAGACTAGGAACCTCTCTCCCTTGGGGGCTGTCTTTCCCAACAAATGGGGTAGTCAGCTCAGCTTCATTTTGCAGTGTATTCCCATATCTGCGTCCGGTATTGAACAAGACAATCCTCTTCTTCTTCTTCTTCAAAAGCAGAGTCTTCAATTCCTGTTGACCCTGGGCTAAGCTCATGACCAGCTCTTGGAACTGGGCGTTTTGGGCCTGGAGGGCCTTGATGGCTTGTTCAGTAGTAGGCTCAGAATTCATGATGATTGCTGAAATAAACAGTGAAGAAGATTAAGCAACCTGTAGAAAAAGGGTACCTGTTATGCACATGATGCATGATATGCTATTTATGCAATGCATTCAAGGGTTCGAAAGTTCAAATTTGTTGTAGACAAAAAGGAACACACTTTATATTAAGAAATAATCTATTTAGTACATCAGGGCCTCATGGGCAAAACATTACAAAATACTTAATCCCAAAAGACAATGCGCATCCTCTTTGGAGCAATGTAAGTGTTAAGGGTCTTTTCCTCGTGAAGTAGGCGGGTGAGCTCCAAGACCTTCTTCTCACTGGCATGTAGACTGGCTTCAAGAGAATTCTGCTCTTCCTTGAGTTGGATCCAGCTTTTTTGCATTTCTTCCCAAGATGTTGGCATGTCAGGATGTTGAATGGTGTATGGCACCTCTCCTTCCAAAACTGGCTCTTTGATCACGGGGAGAACATGAGGATATGGCATCACCAGCTTCTGGGAGCGGGCTCGTACCCACTTGAGATAAGGCTCAAGGGGGATGGAGTTCTTGTGCCCCAGTGTCTTACTATCTACCTTGTTGGGCATCCTCCAAGCTCTGATGAATCTCTGGCGAAGTCCTTGTGCATCGTTGTCGAAGTCAAAAACTATGTCAGGAATCAACATGTCATGAGGGCCATCCCTCAGAGCATATCCAAACTGTCTCAAAGCCAGGCATGGGTTGTAAGTAATGCCCCCTCTAATTCCAAGTAAAGGAACATTAGGAAACTCTCTGCAACGATCAATAATAGTGACATTTTCTCTGGACCGAGAACACCAATGTATATCGGCATGTGTAAGAGTCATTAATCGTTGTGACCGTCTCAAACCCCGCTCGTTCTTCAAAACTGATTGCCGAAGGTGCGAAACAAACCACCTTTCCAGGAGAGGAGTGCAACACATGAGAACACCTCTTTTTCTCATGGTTCGAGTGTAACATGAGTGGAGGATATCCCCGAGCAACGTAGGTATAGGATTCCTGGACATGAAAATCTTGACAGCATTGATATCTATAAGCTGATCCGGATTCGGGAACAACACCAACCCATAGACAAGGAGTGCCACAACTTCTTCAAAGGCTTGTAGGTCAAGGGAATCCCAACATTCTTGTGCCTTCTCAAACAGGAACTTTGCCAAGAATCCTTTGATACCACTTCTGGTTTCCCAATGCCCCTTGATATCAGATGGTTGTAGGCGTAATGCTTTAGCAACCTCTTCAAGTTTTGGTTCCCTTTCCGTACCGTTGTAGGGTAGTTGACTGAGAATGGGAACCCTCAGAAGCTGAGAAAACTCTTCCAAAGTAGGTACTAATTGATAATCCTGGAAAGTAAAACAGTGGTGCAAAGGGTCAAAGAACTGGAAAAGAACTTTTATCATATCTTCTTCAATGTTGGTGTCGACCAAGCTGATGAGTCTACCATGCCTTTCGCTGAAGGAAGAGTTCTCGGGAATCCTGGATGTAAGCTCCTTAAGCTGAGGAGGGATCCTTACAAGGTTGACCTGAATTGTCTTTCTGCGGATAGTTTCCATGTCCTACAAAACAAGAACAAAGATGAAGATTCGAACCCTTGAAGTGGTTAGTAAATGCATATGATGCTTTATGATATTATGATAAAAGCACACCACAAGTATTCACAAAAGGAAAACATGATAAGGCACACAAGTCACACCAGACAGCCCTTAGAGTTTAGGCCAGCATGAGGTCTAGGTACTACCCTCTTGAAGTTGGTGGGCTCAAAACCTATCCTATCAAAAGTAACCAGGTTCTAAGGAGCTCAATATCATTGGGTTGTTTTCTATGTTCATTGTTTTGATTTAGCCACTGAACTGGCGATCAAAATATTCCAAGAAAACAACCCTCAATGAGTGTAGTATCGAGTATCTACCAACTTCGGACTGCACCAAAGTCGGTCATCTCACTACCCCTAAAGAGGCCAGGATGGTCAAGTAAGGTTCCTAAGGTCGGTTGATGCTTCACGACACCACGCGGCGGCCCCGTACTCTCCTTGACTTGACTCAAGGGTTACCGGTACTCACCAAAGTGCCACATCAACGTAGCAACTGCTTCAACCGTGTTGGTATACCCCGTACAGTTCCCTCACAGTTTGTTGCTACTTCTAAAAGGGTATCCCCAGATCCGGGTTAGGATCTATGAAACTCCAAGACAGGCCCACAATATTAAAGCAAACAAATCAAGCAATTGAAAACAAGAGTGGTCTAATCCTAAGGTACACCTCACTTATTAAAGTTTCCCCAGCATAGTCGCCAGTTCTGTGATTGGTGGAAATAGAACTGACTGTTTTTTAAGCTGGTTTGCGAAATGTCGCGGTAAGCAAGAGTCGCCACCGTCTTTTATGTTCTCCAACATGGAAAGGACAAAAGCACAGCAAAATTCCTTTTCGAGATGTTTCTCGGTTCGGGAGGTAGATTTATAGAAAGGGAAGGTGTTAGCACCTTTTCTATCAGTGGTTATCCACGGGCTCTTAGGTACTTGCTCTATGTTTTCAAAAATTGTTTGCTTTTTAAGTGTTTGTGGGTTTTGAAAAAGTTTAGTTTGAAAAACTTCTAGGTGATTCTTGTATCAGTCCTCAAGAGTGTATGAAGTATTTGTTTGAAAACTTTTTGAAAGTGTAAGTGCGAAAAGATGTTTTTGTGTTTTGAAAGAGGAAGTACCCCGGAGAAATCTACCTATTTTAAGGAATTAGGCTGTGTAAGAGTCCTTTAGACAGTACTATCCCACTATTGAGAAGTAGGTAGCACCGTCATTGGAGTTGTTCGGGTCAACTCGATTATAGGGACATGTGTGGTCACCAAAACAATAGTAGGACGCCTTAGCGGTAACCCTAATGTCCTAGATCCTTTTTATCCGAGGCAACCGTTTCGAGGCAACTGGATCTTTAGACAGGAGGGCGACCTCTAAAACACCCTATACTTGACGACCACCTCGAGGCAACCAAGTGAGGCGTACCCTAGGAGTGGCATGTGCATGTGTGTTGTTTTTTCAGTTAAAGTGTCTTTGCATGCATCATTGTGAGCTACAGGTTGATTTTATTTTTCATACAAGTCTGGTCATGCATCGTTAACAGTTTAATAATTTGCGAGAAATAAAGTGCGGAAGGTAAATCTACGCTATTACAAGGCGCGGGTATATACATCGCCAAAAACAAACCCTTTGGAAAAAATAAACTGCGAGAAAATAAATAAACCGATAAAAGAGGTCCTAATTACGCTATTACATTCCCGGAACAGATACATCAAAATAAATATGCGCGCAAAGAAATTAAGTCGGGGACGTCCTTAGGGTTTTGACCCTTTTTGAGAAAAGAATGGAATTGGTCCTTTTTTGCATTTAATTCAAATTAAACCTAATTTAATAATTACAAAAAAAGTATTTTTGTATTTTTTATGTTTTAATGAAAATAAAAATAAAATAAAATAAAGTCAAAAATTAGTAAAACCTAATTCTATGTTAATTTTATATTTGTGGAAAAAAAGTCAAAGTTAACCTAATTAATAAAAAGACTAAATTAATTAATTTACATTTATTTACAAAAATAATTAATTAAATTTAATTAATAAAAGATTATTTTATTTATGTGTTCTGAATTTATTATGCAAAGGTTAATTAATTTGCTGGTTAGTAATTAATTAAAAAACAATAAAAATAAATAAAGCAAATGAATGAAAGAAAATAAAAAATAAAATACAAACCCAGGGGGGGGGGGGGGCAGATTTGAAGGTGAGCAAGCAGATTCCAGGCCCATTCATTTGCCAGTTCGTTTGACTTTTGGAGATTGGCTGCACAAGCGTTGACTGGGGATCATGAGGACTATCACCTCCTGGCCATCAGATTGGTGTTAGTGGCCACTTGGCAGGCTGATGCCTGGAGCGCATGGTGGACTCTTTCATGAAACCTGCATGTAATTCTGTATAGAAAAATAGAAACAAATATAGGGTGGACCTGGGAATCGAACCCAGGTCCCAGTACTCAATGCTTATCCGTCCTAGCCACTGCGCCACCAAGCCTCAATTGATTTTAATACACACAACAAATAATATATTGGTTATCACTAACAATGCCTGGACAAAAAAATAAAAACGCGCATTTTTTAAATGAACGAATGAGAGGGAGACGCGTCAGCATCTTCTTCGTTCATCCCTGGTTTTTTACCTGCAGATTTTTATCCGTAGGAAGCTCCGTAGGTCCTTCCTAGAATTGTCCCTAGGCTTCAAAAAATCATTCCAAAACCATGGTTATGATCGTCCATGTCTCCTGAGTTCATCCATGCTCATGATTTGTTCTAATTGTACCTGGAAACAAAATGCCTAAAAACAACACAAACAAACCCTAGACGCGGGTATCATCATATAAGGCCTAAAAACGAAATTGAATAATGTCATTAGGTTAGAAATCAAACAAGGAACACAAATATGCCAATGCTTTTGAGAAAAAGTGCAAAAATGGAGAATCATGATTCCATGTTCAGAGGTGACTTTGTGATGACTTACAGTGCTGTATAGGTGGTCTTTGGACGTGGTAATGGTCGTCTTAGCTTCAGTGGATAGCAAGGAAGAAGGCTACATTCTTATTTTGGTCTGAAAACGCCTGCAATCTTGTTCTCGATCTCCTACTTTTCCAACAAATTTTCAGTTTTGCTTTGGCCGTTTTAGCAATGTCTAGGTCGTGAATTAGGTTTAGCCTCCTTGCATATGTATATGGCAATCAGTCTTGGTTTAAATTTGGGCTTGTATCTTGGTGTATTGAAGTTTGGAGATTTGGTTGACCACCATTGAAAACCTTTCCATATTTGAAGCAAATCTAAGATTTTATGCACAAAAAAGGCTTAGCATGAATTGGTTAGCTGGAATATGACATATAAAAGCTATTCAAATCACAAAGATGCTATTCCATTGATTTTTAGATTTTATTTGAATTATTATGGATTTAAAATGAATTAAATCAATAAAAATTAAATAAAATGGAAAAATAAATGTTTAATCCTGAAATTAATCATGGGACACGTGTGTGGCATGACAAGGCTGAATCAAGTGGAAGAAAGTGGGCTCTTTTGTCAAAAATTGAAGTTTTAAGGATAGTTGACTTTTGCAAATTCATAAAAATTTCCCAACTTCTCCAATGCATATCTTGCTCAATTTTGATCATATGAACATGTTCTTGGACATTTTGGAAAGGTCTTGAAGTCCTCTAACCAATGCCTTTGGTTCCATGTCATTTGGACTTACCAATCTCAAATTATGGTCTTTGACTTAAAGTGCATTTTTGTTGACTTTTGAAATTGACCTATAATGTAGAAATTGATAACTTTTTATGAGAGCATTTCTTGGACTTGGAATATGAATATGAGTTGTAGGAAATGTCATCCCCTTCAAAATGAGAATTGGATGGGATTTTTCTGATGAACCATGAAAAAGTTATGCTTTGGTCAAGTTACAGATGACTTTTCAGCTGTCCAAAAATAGTAACTTTTGCATCTTGATGATTTTTGAGCCATTCTTGTGGAATCATGATCAAGACTTGATCAAATGATGATTGTGGACTAGAAATAAGATGTTAACCAAAAATTTTGACTTTTGACTGCAAAATGACCATTTTGCCCCTGCAATTGATTGTGAAGCAAATAGAGCTTTTGACTGTGCAATTTGACATTGTGAGCCTTGAGACTTGACATGTAGATGCTTGAGGATGTGTATAGGCATATGGGACTTGATTGGACCACTGAAAACCTCAAATTCCTTGAAAGAACCAAAACCCTAATTTTGACTGGCTTAGGAGGCATTTGGACTGTGCAATCCTTGAGCAATCTTGAACTATTTGAAGGTGATTCTTGACAAATCTTGAAGAATATGGGAGGGAAAATTTTGGGGTACAACACAGTCCAAGAGAATTCTGAAGAGGAAACCCCTGATATAGGGAACATTACGGGTACAAGCAAGATAACCCGCAGCGGCCAGATTTTTTTTCCGGAGATTGCTCCCCCTCGAGCAGTTTTCGGACCCTCGAAAGCTTCTGTACCTGTTAAGTCGTCTATGCAAGGCCCGATGATTGAAGAATTGGATACTCCTGAAGTTAGACCATCTGTTGATACCACAAATAAGGGTAAGGGGATACTAGAAGCGCCTGTCAGGACGAAGGCTCATACTGTGGTTATCCCCGAAACCACCCAGAAAGAAATGGAAGAAATATTGAAGATAATCAAAAGGAGAGATTTCGACGTCGTGGAACAGCTAGGGCAGACCCCTTCTAAAATATCCATGTTGGCTCTTCTACTCTGCTCTGAGGCCCATGCTAAGGCCTTAATCAAATTTTTAAAGACGGCACACGTGCCCCAAGAAACTTCGGCTGACCAGTATCAAGAGTGTGTGGCCAGTCTTACTGCTGATAATGGTCTTGTCTTTTCCAATGCTGATTTGACTCCCAAGGGAAGGAAACACAACGACGCGCTACATGTCTCAGTTGAATGCAGGGGAACCACCCTCGCCCATGTCTTAGTTGATATCGGTTCTTCCTTGAATGTGCTACCGAAGAAAGCGTTGGACCATTTGGACTGCGAAGGATTGACCCTCAAACCCAGTAACATCGTTGTTAGGGCCTTTGATGGGTCCAAAAGAATGGTTCACAGATAGGTTGACATTCCTATCAAAGTAGGCACAGAAGTTTTCAACTCCACCTTTTATGTGATCGACATCCGTCCTTCATATTCGTGTTTTTTAGGAAGACCGTGGATCCATTATGTCGGGGCGGTTACCTCCTCTTTGCACCAAATGCTGAAATATCCTGTTAAGGGTAAGATTATAACGGTGCACGGTGAGGAAGAGTACATGATAAGTCACCTCAACTCCTTCCGCTATGTGGAGTTGGATGGCGAGTTCATCGAAACGCCTTTCCAACATTTTGAAGAAGTGTCTCCTGAGGTCGCAGTTGCGAAGACAATGGTTGAGGTGCCTATCGTTCCCAAGCATGTATCTAGGATGTCATCTCTCAAGGACGCAGAGGCTGTAGTCAAAGAAGGAAAGAGCACAGTATGGGGGCAACTGCCTGATTTTCCCCATAAGACAGACAAGTTTGGATTAGGGTTTACTGCTGCAGGACAGAAGGCTATGCGTCGCTCCAAGGCTGGAGGACCACCCGTCAAAATCACCTACCATGGAATTAATGCTGTAGAAGATGAAGATGAAGAGAACAACTTCGAAGATTGGATCTTTCCAACACGCGAAGGGGGTTTAAGCAACTAGGAAGCAAAGGATTTTATTCCCATCACCTTCATCAACCAGTAAATTTATCTTTGAACAATTTCTTATTTTTGGTCTGTAATAACTAAACAATTCGTAACACTATTTTCACCTCATGCCTTGCCCGGGGCATGTAGGTCCATTTGTAAGGGCTTGATTTTCTTCATTATCATATGCCATGTTTTAATGAATCATTGGACGTTTTCATCTATAAACTGTTGTGTTCATTTTCTTTCCTTTTGCATTTTGTTTTGTTTAAGGATGGTTATCCCTTATACACACCCACACTCACAAATGCAGGTACCCATCCACTCTAGATTCCATGGGTGACTATTCTGCTTTAGCCTTCGGTAACTCTGAAGACTTGGTCAATCATGCTGAGTACGAAGTTGACGAAGATTGTGAAGTGCCGGGAGAGTTAGCAGACTCTTGCAACAAGAGGAGAGGGTTATTCTGCCTCATGAAGAGTTGCTAGAAACCATCGACTTGGGGACAGAGGAAGACAAGAAAGAGGTAAAGGTGGGTGCCAACCTAGAACCAAGTGTCAAAGAGCGCTTAGTGTAGTTGTTAAACGAATATGTTGAAATCTTCGCCTGGTCTTATGAAGACATGCCGGGATTAGACACAGATATTGTGGTTCACTGTCTCCCTACAAGAGAAGACTGTCCACCGGTCAAGCAAAAGGTCCGTCGAATGAGGCCCGACATGTCTGAGAAGATCAAAGCTGAGGTAATGAAGCAATTCAACGCTGGCTTTCTAGCTGTTACTTCCTATCCATAATGGGTTGCTAACATTGTGCCCTTGCCTAAGAAGGACGGCAAAGTCAGAATGTGTGTGGACTATCGGGATTTAAACAGGGCTAGCCCCAAGGATGATTTTCCACTGCCACATATCGACATCTTGGTTGACAACAAAGCTCAACACAAGGTATTTTCCTTCATGGATGGATTCTCGGGATACAACCAGATCAAAATAGCCCCCAAGGACATGGAGAAAACTACTTTTGTCACGCAATGGGGTACCTTCTGCTACAAAGTGATGCCATTCGGACTGAAGAATGCAGGGGAAACCTATCAACGTGCCATGGTAGCTTTGTTTCATGATATGATACATCATGAGATCGAAGTTTACATAGACGACATGATAGCTCGATCACAGACAGAAGAGGAACACCTTGATCATCTGCAAAAGTTGTTTGTCAGGTTGAAGGAGTTCAAGCTCAGACTGAACCCAAGCAAGTGCACTTTTGGAGTTAGATCTGGTAAACTTTTGGGATTTATTGTCAGCAACAAAGGCATTGAGGTTGATCCAGCTAAAGTAAAATCTATACAAGAAATGCCAGCCCCCCACACTGAAAATGAGGTTAGAGGATTCTTAGGACGCTTAAACTATATCGCGAGGTTCATCTCTCACCTGACATCTACCTGTGAGCCAATTTTCAAACTATTAAAGAAAGATCAGGTAGTTGAATGGAACAATGATTGTCAAGTTTATTTTGATAAGATCAAGGAGTATTTACTAGAACCTCCTATTTTGATGCCACCCGTCGAAGGAAGACCGTTAATCATGTATCTGACTATTTTGGATAACTCAATGGGGTGCGTACTGGGCCAACATGACGAGTCTGGCCGAAAAGAGCATGCCATTTATTACCTTAGCAAAAAGTTTACCGACTGTGAGACTCGTTACTCACTGCTCGAGAAAACTTGTTGCGCTTTGGTATGGGCTGCTCGCCAGCTAAGGCAGTATATGTTGACTCATACCACTTTGCTGATTTCCAAGATGGATCCGATCAAGTATATCTTCGAGAAGCCTGCTTTATCTGGAAGAATCGCTAGATGGAAGATGATTCTGACTGAGTATGATATCCAGTATACTACCCAAAAAGCTATAAAAGGGAGTGTATTAGCTGACCATCTAGCTCATCAAGCCATCGAAGATTACCAATCTATGAGATTCGACTTCCCTGACGAGGACATCATGACATTGGACAACATTGAAGGTAACAGACCGTATGATGGACCTGAACAAGGATCCCGATGGACCCTGTACTTTAATGGTGCTTCAAATGCACTTGGCAACGGTATCGGTGCGGTACTCATTTCTCCTGAAGGTTGCCATACACCCTTCACTGCCCGACTTTGCTTCAGCTGTACCAACAACATGGTTGAATATGAAGCCTGCATCTTTGGTCTCAATGCTGCTATAGACTTGGGAATAAAATCTTTGGTCGTATTTGGGGACTCGGCTTTGGTTATCAGTCAAGTCAAAGGAGAGTGGGACACTAAACATCCCAATCTTATCCCGTACAAAGAACATGTCTTGACATTGTTGCCTCATTTCGAGCAGATTACCTTCGAGCATTTCCCGCGAGAAGAAAATCAGTTAGTCGATGCTCTGGCTACAATGTCTTCCATGTTTAAACTCAATTGGGATAACGAGGCTCCCCAAATTACCATTGAGTGAATGGACGAACCTGCGCACTGTCATGAGATTAATACCGAAGAAGTAGTGGAACAACCCTGGTTTCATGAAATCAAAAGGTATCTCCAGACTAGAGAATACCCTGAAGGAGCTTCAGTCAATGACAAAAAGTTCTTAAGGAGATTTGCTGCCAAGTTCTTCCTAAGCAATGGCATCTTTTATAAGCGCAACCATGATTGTGTTCTACTTCGTTGTGTGGACAAGGTTGAAGCAGAATTGATCATGACCGAAATACATAGTGGCACATTTGGCACCCACTTGAGCGGACATACGATGGCTAAGAAGATTCTAAGGGCAGGCTACTATTGGTCTACTATGGAAGCTGATTGTCATCAATATTCCCGTACTTGCCACAAATGCCAAGTTTATGCCGACAAGGTACATATTCCTCCTGTTCCTCTCAACATTCTGACAGCTCCTTGGCCATTCGCAATGTGGGACATTGACATGATTGGAGAGATCAAGCCTATGGAATCCAATGGACATCGCTTCATCCTGGTGGATATTAACTACTTCACCAAGTGGGTCGAAGCAGCCTCCTACGCCTCAGTTACAAAGAATGTGGTTGCCCGCTTCATCAAGAAGAACCTCATATGCCGGTATGGTATCCCCGACAGGATTATCACGGATAACAGTACAAATTTGAACAACACTATGATCACCTCTCTATGCGAACAGTTCAAGATTTATCATCACAATTCATCTCCCTATCGGCCGAAGATGAACGGTGTTGTTGAAGCCGCGGACAAAAATATCAAGAAGATCATTGAAAAGAGGACAGTCACCTACAAGGACTGGCACGAGATGTTACCATTTTCTCTGCATGGATATCTTACCACGGCGCGTACTTCAACAGGGGCAACTCCCTTTTCGTTGGTATATGTCATGGAAGTTGTTTTACCTATGGAGGTTCAGATTCCTTCCTTAAGGATTATGAAAGATGTCGGTTTAAGTGAAGACGATTGGATTCAGACCCGGCTTGATCAACTTAACTTGATCGACGAGAAGCGACTTACTGCTGTTTGTCATGGTCAGACGTATCAAAAATGAATGATCAAGGATTTCAACAAAAAGGTCAGACGTCAGGTATATCAAGTCGGAGATCTTGTAATCAAGCAGATAATCTTGCCGCAAAGTGATCCCAGGGATAAGTGGACTCCTACGTACGAAGGACCATTTGTGATCAAGAGCATCTTTTCTGGTGGAGCAATGATTCTGACCACCATGGACGGCGATGATCTGCCGCACCTTGCGAACGCAGACATAGTCAAAAGATACTACGCATAAAATAACCCGACAAGTTGAAAACCCGAAAGGGCGACTTGGGCAAAAAATGGGAATCCCGGTGAATCGAAAACCCGAAAGGGCGGTTCAGGAAAAAATTAGGGATAAAACAAAAAAAATTTGTACACCCGACAAGTTGAAAACCCAAAAGGGAGACTTGGGCAAAAAAGGGTTTCCTGGTAGATCGAAAACCCGAAAGGGCGGTCCAGGCAAAAGTTAGGGAATTAAAGCGTATGACTATGTCTCGTCGGATCACTTTAAGAACAATCTCTTCACCAACAAGCTCCAAGCTTCTGATCAATCCAGTCATCGGCGGACGAAGCAACGAATGGACAAGATACTCAAAGTTGTGAAGGCTATAGCAGAATGGGAATCCCATGGAATTGTTACACATATCCATCTTTCTTTTGTATAAAATTTTTCAATTTCTTACGACAACATTCTCTTACTAGGATGTCTGTCTCCTTTGTACAAAGATACTTACAAAAGTTAATACAAAAATAGTTCAAAACGCAGAGATTTGCTTGCTTTTGTTTCTTTTTACACTTATGTTTTATTTTGAAAACGTCCAAAGTTTTGTTAAATGGGCATATGCATTTGAATATAATCACTGCTTACAAATAAAATGAAATTGAGAAAGAATATTTACTGATAGGTTGAAGGTGTAGGAAGATATCTTTGTGCCATTCCAGAAGAAATCCCCTGCAATACATTGTTCAGATCCTCAACAAAGCCAAAGTCTTAAAGTATGTGTCCCCAGCGGAGTTTAAATTCAAGATCCCCAATGGAGCCCAAAAACCCTGAAATACCTATCCCCAGCGGAGCCAGAATATTCTGAACTTTCTTCCCCAGCGAAGTCAAATTTCCAACTATCAACCCCGGTGGGAACTGTTCAACTTCCCCCAATTTCCCCAACAGGCTATCTTAAAAGCCTGAAAACCAAGCAGATAACAGTTAACTTCTTGACTTATCCCCAGCTAGGATGATTCCCCAGTAGATTGGTGAACAACCCAAGCTCCTGATTTCACCAGCCGAGTAAACATTCTCCCCACAGAGTTATCTCCCAACAGATCAAAGATTCTCGGTCTCATTTCTCCAAGCAGAAGCCTCCCAGGTTTTAACTCCCCAGTAGAGATTTTCAGAGTTTTCCCTATTTCCCAGGAAAGTCATGAAGGATTCTCATTCCCTGTAGAAGTTGTCAAAGGCCTTGTTAATCCCAACAAATCGCCAAGGATTTTCAATCTCCAGCAGTGGTCCAAGGATTTCTCCTTCTCAAACAATCAGAGATCTTTAATCCCCAAGCAGTCAGCAAGGATCTCTCATCTTCAACAATCAAAGAGTTTTGAATCCTCAACGCTGGTCAAGGATTTACGTTCCCCGATAGCAGTCAAAGATTTCATTATCTCCAGCTATCAAGGATTTATTTTCCTCAGCAAGATAGCCACTCAGCTTCCATGCCCATCCATTACATTCATATATCATAAACATGGATGAAACACAGTTCATTGCATCATACATATCATGCCACATAACTTTGTGTTTTAGCTAACATTTTACCCTTTTTCAGGATAAGATTAAAACGCTATCGTTAACAATTTTCTTGATACAATATGGATACACCCCAGAGACGGCGGTCATTCTATTACTCATTCATAATTTCAAGTCAAAATACAGTACGGATATGCCCCAGACATGGCGGTCATTCTACTACTCATTCAGACTTCAGCAGTCTGATACAGACTAGATACGCTCCAGACACGGCGGCCATTCTATCTCTCATTCAGATTCAACTATTAACTTCAAGTTCAGATACTATCCATACACGGATGCCATTCTGGCCCTTACACCAGAAGTTTGATTCTCCCCAGTGCAGTCGCCACGGAAGTCATTCTGTCACTTATTCAGATCCCAGTTACAGTCTCAGATACACTCCTGACACGGAAGTTATTCTGCTACTCATACAGATCTCAACTTCAGATACAATACAGATATACTCTAGACTCGGTAGTCATTCTGATATTCATTCAAAAAATCAAATACAGTTACAGCTCGGATACGCTCCAGACACGGACGCTATTCCTTTGCTCATACAAATCTAATCTCCAGATACAACTCAGATACGTTCCAGATACGGATACCATTCTGGTGTTCATTCTCCTGATTTTCAACAAACAGTCTTGGATGGCATCTCTAAGCCCATCTCCATCAAGATTCTACCATCTCCAAATGGCATCTTTAAGCCCATTCCCTCATTTACATTTTGACGAGTGCAAATTTACGGGCACTCTAGTGTCCAATCCTCTTTTACCTATGAGTCGCGAAAGGCAAACTTGCCAATCTAACTCTTCAGGTTCAAGAAGATTGAACAGGGGCAACTGTTATACCCCAAAATTTGCCCTCTCATTTTATCAACATTTCTCATCACAAGACCCTTAGAACTCAAGATCAAGCTAGGGTTTGCTCTGCTCAAGACACCTCCTTGCACTGTTGACCTAAATTAGGGTTTGAGTTTGCACAGGGATGTTTTGACCCACAATGCCCAAAGTGACTTTCATACTTCATGTTGGACTCACAAGTTTGTCCATACCAAGTTTCAAGCCTTGAATCAAATTTTTGCCCAGTCAATTGGACAGTTGACCTAGAAATCAACTGTATTGGGGAAAAAATCAATTGTGGCCAATTGACAGTCAAATCTCATGAATTTTGACCCACGTCAACATTATGAACTCATATGAACCATTTGATCAAGTTTGGATCACAATTCCACAAGAAATTTGATCACATCACCAAAAGGGCAAAATGGTCATTTTTAGGGTTTTGACTGTACAAAGGCAATTTTTTATTGTTTGACCTAGCCAATGGAAAATCAAGATCAACCATGGACTCAAGGACTCAATGACATTGTCTTGACTCATTCAACAAGTTCAAAAGATCTCAAATGCATAAGATTGACAGATGAATTTTTCAGTCAACTGATCAAAATTTGACTGTACACTAAAAAGTCAAACTTTGACTTTTTGGTCAAAGTCAAGTGCCAAGGGTCATTTTTCATCAAGACATGTCAAATTATGAAACTTGTTCATCAAGAAACCCAAAATTGCAAATTAGGGTTTAAAATGGAAAAATTTCATAACTTAGAAATTTTCTAAGTTATAAACTTTTCTTATTTTTTCCTAACTTTGTCCCATTTTTTCACCAAGATGCAAATGGATTCAAACAAAACTTACAACATGAAAGTTGTAGTACATCACAAATTCTACAACTTTGATTCACAAAGTTTTCTCAAAAGAAGCTTGGATCTCAAGTTATGATTTTTGGAACAAGGGTACCTAAAACTTTTAACTTAGAGAAATTTTGCCCTAGTTTAGGCAAGATTTTGACCCATCTTCTTGGCCATTTTTCACATAGTTCCACTTGGAGTTTCAATTTGCATTTCAAATATGGATTATAGTACAAGTTTCAAGCTTTCCAAATTGTCCAATAACTCCTCAAACACCTTTGTGGTTAGGGATAATCGAATGCTTGAAGTTGGCAAAAACTCACTTTGTAACCATGGACAATACATGTTCATACCACTTGCCAAATCTGACCAAACTAGCTTAGTACATAATTACAGGTCTCTAAACCATTCAACACTCAAAAATTGAATTCAAATACATTGGTTATAGGCATTGTCCTAATCAAGGGAGCATTGTACATTGAATAATTCCATTTTGGGCATAAAGATCACACTTCCATTTTCATAAAGCATAACTTTTGCAAAGTTGTCTTTCTTGAGCTTTGAACTTCTTTCTTTGCAGCAAAAAAGTTCCACAAACTTAGTCAAAGGTACAAGAAGTTGGTGCATGCTTGGAGATAGCCTGTACATGCCTATCACACTTCACTTCCAACATTGCTTTCAAAACAAGTCAAATGGCCAAAAGCGCATAACTCACACATCTGATATATTGAACTCAAGCCAAGTTTTCAAACAAGTTTTACATACCCTTGTAAGTCAAAAGCACGAGCCCTTGACCTCTCAAACCTCCTCATACTCAAAAATTACATTTTCTTGCAAAACAGGGCCAGTTCTGTAAATCACAAGCCACAATCAAATCCCCTCGTGCGTTTTGTTCAAAATCACTTCAAACACATTCCAAACAATATACCTAAGTTATCCAGACCATTCACAAGTTGTTGTAACTCCATTTACACACATCACCATTTCTGTTTGGAAGCTTTGCAGGTTGAGTTCTATAGCACGATTCAGGCCACTTCAAAACAAACTAAGCATTGGGAAAGTTCAGGAGACATCAAGCAAGCTCAAAATAACCTCAGACCCCATTGAAATTTGTTGCATTCTCCAGCTCGAACTCAACTGAAACAGGTATTTCATGAACTTCTATCTCTCTATTTAGGAACATTTAGCCTTAGGTTTGTGAATGAAAGATGTTGTATTCATTACCCTGAAACCATACATGTGCTTAGTTTTTATTTATATTAATCGTGCTAGGAGAATTTCATCCATGAACTTTCTGAAAAAACTAGGTTAGAAATTAGGGCCAGAGAAATTCTCTCTGGTCTTTGAGAGTTAGATTTAATGTTTTATATGGTTGAAATCGTTGTTTGACGCTCTACAAGTTTCATGTTTTGAGTTTTGTCAAAGGATCATGTTTCCAGGAGTTACCAGTTTGTACACAGAAGGCGCGTGTTGTTTGTTTGAACAGAGGAAGAAGATGAAGTAGATGGGCTGGGCCTGACTATTTTCCTGCTTTTGACACCCCAATTTTCAGTATCACACCCCCTGGTCCATTTCTTTGTATATTTATTATTTGTGCATTTTAATTTCATTTCTGACTTTATTATTTTATTTCCAAATATAAAAAAATGCCTAAAAAATATTTTCATAAATTTTTACATTTTTTTGGTATTTATTTTAATTATTTCCAACATTAAAATGTTTAAACACTTTATATTATTTTGTTTAAACTTAAAAATAATGTAAAAAATACCTTTATTTTCATTTATTATTTTTATTCACACTTGAAAATATTTTCTTGAAATATATATATTTTTGTAAATAATTTATTTTATTTTTTACACACTTAATATATATACATATATATATATATATATATATATATATATATATATATATATATATATATATATATATATATATATATATATATATATATATATATATATATATATATATATATATATATATATATATATATATATATATATATATATATATATATATATATATATATATATATATATATATATATATATATATATATATATATATATATATATATATATACACATATATACTTTATTTTATTAAAAACATAGAATAAAAAAAACACAAAAATAATACATTTTTATTTTTATTGATATTTTATACTAAAAAATACTTTTTTTCAATATACTTTTATTTTTGTACATATTGATACATTTTTGTATATAAATAATAAATAATACCATTTCTTTAAGGAATTAGGGTTTTGCCCTAAAAATAATTAAAATCAACTTTTTATTTATTTCTTTATATTTCTTACCATTGAAAATATTTTACATACATAAAAAACCTTTTTTGCATAATACATTTTATCTAATATTTTATTTTATTTAAATATTGTACATTTAAATATTATGCCTTGCAAATTCAATTTGGTTGTAATAATTTAGGGTTTAATTTCTTGCAAAATAATCCCCTATTCAAATTTGTACCCCCCTCCCTATATCATGTTGTAATAGCTTAGAATTTAAATTCTCGCACTTTTACGCTTTCAAATATGCCATGATTAGAATTAGGGTTTGTATGCAAAAATCCAAATCAACAAATAGTTTGACCTAATCAAAGACAAAAATGCATGAAAAACAAACACAATGCACACTTGCACCTCTAGGGTTACAATCCACTTGTTGCCTTCAAAAATGGGCCATGGTATGCATGTCAAGTACTTTGGCAAAACAAAAACAAAACAAAGATCATAGTCCCTCGATGACGCTATCTGAGTTGCCTAAACAAAATGATCAAGTCCCTCAAGAAAATTGCCAAAAATACTTGACACAATTGCTATCATGGTCTATACGATGACCCGCGCCTGTCCCGTTTAACATCCTAACACAAGGTTGTTCACCAAATACAATGGTGATGCAACACTGTTAAAAGGGTTAAAAACATAAGAAAGATCTTTGAGTGAAATAGGGTAGATAACTCTTAGTTACTTGATCAAAACTTGCAAAAAACATCCTTGCTATCTTTAAAACATACTTCACAACATAAATTCAAAACCCTACTTTCAAACATTGAAAACTTTTCAAAAGACAAAAACACCTTTGTATACATTCAAACAAGAATCATTACAAAGGTTTCCACAACGATGGCCTCTTTTCAAAACATCTTTCAAAACCACACACAAAGCACCATTTCAATCAATTGAAGACCACCACTTCAAACAATTGAAAAGCAAAGCAAGTGATCTAAACAAGTAACTAAGAGCCCATGGATAACCATGGATAGAAAGGGTGCTAATACCTTACCTTTCTATAATCTACTCCCCGAACCCAAGAAAACATCTCAAAGGTCTTTCCTGTGCTTTTTGACCTTTCCTTAGGATAAAATAAAAAGTCGATGGCGACTCTTGCTAAACCGAAACATTTGCGAATACAAACGCAAAATCCCAAGTCAGATCTCCCACCGTATCACAGAAACAAACATATTTCACAACAACATTACCACAAATGGAAACACACAGATGGAAACACACACTTAGTCAGCTTCAGGTGGTCTTCCACCTCTTCCCCCCATCAAAGAGCCTTATGCCCCTGTCAAATACCAATCTGCATCCCTTGGTGTTGTAGCCATCCTCATTGTCTTACAGAACACCTTCCTTTCAATCCTTATCAGTAGTAATTTGTCTTGGCATGTCATGCCTCATATTATAGAGGAAATATGTAGTGAATGTTGCACTCCTCGATCTCTGTAGTTGCTATAAATCCTTGATAGTACAAGTTCCAATCACACTGCCTTTGATAATAGTAAGTTATTCCTTGTTGCCCATATGCTCCAAAATCTCTTCCTCTCCTTTAATAATATTCTTGATCAGTTGATTACAACTACTAAGGTCCTTGGTCCTGCCATGTTGTATGAGATATCTAAAAGAATTCATATCTTCACTATAAAATGTCATGACATTCTGCTTGACATCATGCCTCTTCAACACCAGTTTAGAGAAACTTTCTCTTGTTTCCCTTCCTTCAGCTCTAGCAGTATACCAAGAAGCACAATCCTGCTTCTTGCTTATCCAAAAGCCAAAATTATTTCACAAGACAAAACATCCATCCGTATTTGATATCTTCATATTTAATTTAGTGATATTTCCTTTACCAGAGTGAATTGTAGTCTGTTCCTTGGATTGTTCTATCTATCCTTTAGTACACAAACCTTTGCTAGATTGAGAATTCATTGATTTAGTGCTTGTGAATTCACAAATTTCCTTCCTTAGTGCTCCATCAATTTTCACACAGGATGTTCCAACATTGTCTCTAACATCCTTCTTCTCTTCAGCAACTGAATCATCAACTACCAAATTGATAGATTCCAAAGACATTCCAATTCTAGAGTTAAAAAGCCTATAAGTTCTTCTCTTCAAAGAGTAACTCATAAATATCCCTTCATCCCTTATGGTATTCTTCTTTCCCTTTTGACCTTGGTTAGCCAAGTAGTAGCATTTACTTCCAAAGATATAAAAGTAATTGACTTTATGCTTCATTCCTTTCCATAACTCATAAATAGTAGCTAAAGTATCTCTCCTTAGAGTAATCCTATTATGAACATAATAAGCAGTATCCATGGCTTATGCCCAAAATTACAAAGGCAAATCCTTAGCATGCAACATGACTCTAGATGATTCTAGAATCTCCTTGGTCACTTGTTCAACAATTCCCCCTTGCTGAGAGCACTCATAACTAATATTGTTAGAAGCATAAAATTCAGGGAATTTTATATTCTTAAACACTTTGTCATGTTCACTTCTAATTTTGACAATATCATCATTCTTCACTTATTCAATACTTTGACACAAGTCTTTGAAGACCTCAAAAGCATCTAATTTTTATCTCAGAAAGTTTATCCTAGTATGTCCAGAAAATCATCTATAAGCACATAAGCATACCTCTGACCACCCATACCTTTAACCTGCATTGGTCCCATTAAGTCCATTTGAAGAAGTTATAACCTTATGGAAGTAGTCTAATGCTGCAACTTTTAGTGTGACATCATGGATTGAGACTTAAATTTACACTCATCACATACTATTTCTTCTTCAATCTTTAGCTCTGGAATTCCTCTAATGGCTTCTTAAAATAGTAATTCCTTCATTCTTTTGAGATGAAGGTGTCCAAGTTTCTTGTGCCATAGATTTAATTCATCCTTACTATTTTTTGAACATGAGGAAGAATAAAAATTTAATTGAGGTTCCCTTAGATAACATTTTTCCTTAGACCTTCTACCCTTCATTAATACAGAATTTTTCTCATCTTTGACCAAGCATTCTGATTTTAAGAAAATGACTAATAATCCTTGGTCACACACCTGACTCGTGCTAACATTTTCTAAACTATAAGAACCATCACACATCAGCTTCCCAACTCCTTTGATTTCACCATTGAACATATCACCAAATCTTACAGATCCAGTGGCATGAGACCTAATATTCAGCAATAACTTCTGAACTCATGTCATGTGGCTAGAGCACCCACTGTCAACATTCATGTTTTCTCCATATGAGTCTCTTAAGGAAGTATGAGCAATAAAGTTCATATCCCTATTTTTAACACCTTTCTTTTTTCTCACTTGCTCATCCTTAGAATGAACTGGACATTTTTTATCTCCATATAGTTTATGACAGAAGGGCTTTATATGACCATGCTCACCACAATAATGGAAAATCCAAGTTGATGGTTGAAATATGGTCAATGTTTTATCATGTCTGCAAGAATGTTGTAACATGTGGTTGGACATGTTGATTATTGTCTTACTTTCAAAAGGAAGAGACTTCACCACATGCACTCTTCTTTGATAATTATCAAATTGATAGCCACCTTCTGTATCTCCAGTTTCTTCCATCATAGCAGCTTTATCTTCCAATTTTTTAATGAGTCTGACACGTTATTAATCTTGGAATTTAATAGAGTTTTCTCACTTAGAAGATGAGATATGGTACATAGAAGCTTATTTTTTTCATTCTCCAAGTCAGCTATGATCTTACTCTTATCTTCCTTTGTTTTGATATTTGCTTCACACCTGACACAAGTATCTTTGTAGTATGTATCAAGATACTTATAGAGAACACTATCATATAATAAGCTTCCACTTCATCTGCCCATCTTCCAGAAAGAGCCAACACATGTTTTGTAGATTCATTGTTAGCCTCATCTTCTGATTCATCATCATCACACCAAGACACAGTAAACCCCTTTTTCTACCTCTTGAGAAAAGTGGGACATTATG
Organism: Vicia faba; assembly: GCA_948472305.1. Classification (NCBI taxonomy): domain Eukaryota; kingdom Viridiplantae; phylum Streptophyta; class Magnoliopsida; order Fabales; family Fabaceae; genus Vicia; species Vicia faba. The sequence goes on from OX451739.1 coordinate 974,336,366, forward strand.
GTTTGATGTGACCAAAACCTTCACACTCATAACATTGAATGCCTTTGCTTTGATTTTTATTTTCTTCAGGCCTAGTGTCCTTCTAAAATTTCTCCTCATTACTGATGTCAGATGAGATGCTCCTGACATTTGGTCTACCTCTTCTGTCCAACCTTTTCATAATTCTTTTAAATTGCTTTCCAAGTAACACAATCATATTGGATAGATCTTCATCAGTATCTAAACTAGCTTAACCTTCTTTATCTTTAGCACTAGATACAAAATTTGTTCCTTTGTTCTTTTTCTCAGTCTTGTCACTAATAGCCAATTCAAAAGTTTAAAGTGACCCAATAAGTTCATTAACTCTCATATTGTTGATGTCATGAGCTTCTTCAATAGATGTTACCTTCATGTCAAATATCCTAGGTAAGGACCTAAGAATCTTTCTGACCAACTTTGCTTCTGACATCTTCTCTCTCAAGGCACTTGATGCACTAGCAATTTCAAGAATCTTCATCTGATATTCCTGAATTTTCTCATCATCATTCATCTTTAAGTTCTCAAATTTAGAAGTGAGAAATTGAAGTCTTGAAATCTTCACTTTAGAGGCACTTTCATAAGTTATAGTAAAAATCTCCCAAGCATCCTTGGCTACAATACATGTATTAATCATTCTGAAAACATTTTTGTATAGTCCATTGAATAGAGCATTTAAAGCCTTGGAATTTCCAATGGCTTCTTTATCATCATTTTCATCCCAATCTTCTTCAGGTTTTACAGATTTCTTTCCATCTTTGTCCTTCATAACTGGATGTTCCCATCCTTTTAAAACATACTTCCAAGCTTTACTATCCATAGGTTTCAGAAAATCTACCATTATGACATTTCATCAGTCATAGTTTGAACCATCCAAAATAAGTGGTATGTTGTTATATCCTCCTTCTTTCTCCATACTGCCAAAAAATGTCTCCCTGGATATCACCCAATAAAATAAACAGAGTGCCTGCTCTAATACAAATTGAAATTCTGGCACACACAATATCAGAAGTCAAGACTGATGTCTTAAAAACACACAATGTCATGACAAATGTTATGACATCTACTGATAGATAAAAAAACAGACTTTCTAAAAATACAAAGATTATGCAGAAAAGTAAATTGCAGAAACTTAAAGAACACAATCAATTGTTAACCCAGTTCGGTGCAACTCACCTACTCTGAGGGCTACCAAGCCAGGAAGGAAATACACTATCAGTAGTATCAATTTGAATCTAAACAATCCTAGTATACAACTTCTCACTTAATCCCTACCCAATGCAATTTCTACCTAGGAACCTCCTGGATATTAGAATCCCTCTAACTCCCATTCACCATAGTGGTATCAAATAATCCCAATCCCAGGGAATGTCTTAAGAAACCAAAAAGAAGATAACACTTCCAATACAAAAATACTTAGTTTTCTTAAAAGCTTCACTAAGAACAATACTCAACTTTTTGCTTAAAAACTTTGAGAAGAACAATAACTTGATAAATAAGTAACAATCAGTCAACTCAAATGCATCAAAAGATACATGAGGATGTACTAAAACATATGGAGAAACTAAGGAACTCTCAAACCTAAAACCCTTATTTTTAAAAAGGTTTTACAATAAAAACTATGCTACTTAAAAACTAGGTCTTGGATGTCTCCTTATATAGACTTCTGCAGTTGGTCTTGGACTCTTAAATCAAACCCAATCTTCAGCTCTAAATCCCGGCAAAATCTTCTCCATAAAAATAGAAACAAAAAACAAATCTTACAAATATTTCCTAAAAAGTCTCAAAGATCCTTTTTATGAAACAAATCAAATATGCAATTGTTCCTAAAAATCCTTGATTGCCTGCACCTGTTATGAGTATTATAAATCTCCAGAATCTCATATTTTTCAATGAAATCTTCAAGGATATTATCTAGTTGTACTATCATGATATTTTGTTGCAACATGTTACAACATCTGATAGAACATCTGTCAAATAAGTACTAGTAGACTTTATTGTACCAGCTGGTCAAGATGTTATGACATCTTGTTCTACATTAGGCTGCAATACATGTTTTTCCCAATGAAACATGTTTTGAAAAAATTGTTGTCAACTAATTGTTTTACCAAAATTGTTGTCAACCATAAAATCACATACCTAACAGAAATTGGTAACTCTTTTGAGTTAGTGAAGACTAGTGCTAAAGAGACTCCCTCTGTGATTAAGGAGACTTTGGATGAGCTTATGAAGACAACTGCTTTGATCCAAGTTCGTTTGGATAGGCAAGATGCTAGAGCTGATTGACATGATGCTTATATCATTTCACTTGCCAACATGGTGAAGGATTTCATGGTCATGATTCTGACTCACTCACATAACCCTTAAGACCCTTGTGTTACCTTTGTTATTTAGAACTAAGATATTTTTCTCTGTTTCTAAAACTTTTTGTCACTTGGTCTTTTGGTTAATAGAATCACGTTTTCTTTTGTATTTTATAAATCTTTTTGATTCCTGCCAAAGGGGGAGAAAGTGATATGACTTTCATATATATATATATATATATATATATATATATATATATATATATATATATATATATATATATATATATATATATATATATATATATATATATATATATATATATATATATATATATATATATATATATATATATATATATATATATATATATATATATATATATATATATATATATATATATATATATATATAATCTCAGAATTTGTTCCCAAACATTTTAATGTTTGTTCCACTAACATTGTTTGACTCAAGAACTTTGATAAAGTTCACTGAATTTTTCCAAACAGGAAAATTCAGAAGCTCTAAATATGATTCAGAAGCTAGAGATCCAGAAGCCATGGGTTGTTAAATTTCTAAAATAAGAAAATTCAACCATACTCTAATGTCGAGTGATAAAGTCCTATAAAGCTCTGAGATCATCTGCCAAATTTTGACGTGGCATCAAGACTCTGATGATGTTGTGATCAAGTCAATTCAGACTGTGATACAAGGATTTAACACTATCAACCAGACTCTATACACCATAATGTTCTGAAAGTATAGCCTGAGTCTGAGATGAAGATTTCTATAACAATGTTCAAACTCTGATGATAAACCAGGTCGAATACCTTATCAAACTCTGATAGCAAGACAAAATCTGAGATGAAGAGTTCTGCATCACTAGTCAGAAGTATGATGGTATTTCAATCAGGGAAGTATTCCTTCATTTTGATTACCTTTATGTTATTTCTTAAAACTTCTCTAAGTCTTGAACTCAGGGGGGGATCTTGAACAAGAAAAAACAAGTTATACGAATATAGAACTCAGGGGGAGCTTCTTAGCTAACTCTAAAAGTGATTTATATGATTAAACCGATATAATTTGTTTATCATATAATACATGGTTTTTTCATCATCAAAAAGGGGGAGATTGTAAGAATAACATGTGGTTCTGCATCTGGCCTTGAGTTTTTATAATAACATTACATGGGTGCTTAGATAACAATTTAGTATCCTAATGGTTTCTTTAGTGTGTAGCTTTTGCTAACAGGTTTTGTCTCTGGAGAATTGACGTGTGACATCATTAGATTCTAAACTCAACATACTGAAGAATATAAGTTTGTGTTTCATGGCTTAGAATGCGTCTTAAAGCAATGATTCTGAAAGAACATTAGTTTTATTTTTTCTAACTGTGATTTTGTTGTAGAGCTTCTTATACGTTCTAAAGCTCTGAAGATTACAAGTTATCATGCCCAAGATATGAAGATTTTAAAGACAAGGTTATGTTGAACAAGTTCTAGAGATTCTGAAGACCAACGGTTCTCTAAACCAACTTATGAAGACTCTGAAGACAAGGTTCTGTTGAATGAAGTTCTGAAGACTTTGAAGAAAAGATTATGAAGATTCTGAAGACCAAGTTCTGAAGACTCTGAAGACAAGGTTCAAGATGAACAAGTTCTGAAGACTCTGATGACATGATTCTAGAGACTTAGTTTTGATCCTTCTTCATATGCTTCAACCATTATACATCCAAAAGCCTATGAAGATTAGAAGAAAAGATCAAAAGGTTTCACGTGAGTAGTAGTACAAGGGATAACACCACCTCGCCTCCACTACGTTGGTTTTGTGGCACAAGGACAATACTTGTGTACTAAGTTGTCTACCACTCTCTCACTGAACATTGAAAGAAGACAACTAGAATTTTGGTATTCCTATTCTACCCTCCAACATATTTCTTTTCAACTATAAAAGGAAGACTTGGAAGAATTGGAAATGTTTAAGAACTTTGAAAAAAAGCTTATTCAAGTTGCTGAAATGCTGCAAAAAAATAACTCTGTAATTTTTGTAAAGTAGGGAGTTGTTGCTCGTTAACTTGCTAGCAAGGAACTTCTGTTTGTTAACTTGGTTAACACTTTGTGTTATTATATGTACTTCAACATTGTGTAATCCGCTTGTAAGAAGTAATCTTGTAAACACAAAACATGTATTCAACTATAAGTTGATTGTTCCTTGAGTGACTGAGTCAAGGTCCATAGACTCAAGAAAACAAAGACAATTGGTCTTTACAGTTGGTTCCTTGAGTGACTGGGTGAAGGTACGTAGACTCAAGAAGACAAAGGCAGTTGGTTTTTATGGTTTGCAACAGTGACATGTAGTCTTGTTTTGATTATATAATAAATTTAGTCATAGTGGTTTAAGTCCTTATTGAGAAGGCGAAATCACCTTGGCGGGTTGACTGGATTAACTTCGTTAACACTGAACCAAGATAAAAATAATTTTGCTCATTTATTTTATTCTTCTGTTAAGATTTGGTGTTTGAGTTTGGAGAAATTTTATTTTGAAAAACCCAATTCAAACCCCCTCTTTCTTGTATTTCTACCACCTTCAATGCCATATATATATATATATATATATATATATATATATATATATATATATATATATATATATATATATATATATATATATATATATATATATATATATATATATATATATATATATATATATATATATATATATATATATATATATATATATATATATATATATATATATATATATATATATATATATATATATATATATATATATATATTATTTAGAAGAAGTTTTAAATTTACACTGATTCAAATAAAAATTGCATGTATATTTCAGTCTCCCATTGGGTCTGGTACGAATTCATGAATGGAGAGTTCGGATCGGGTATAAACCCAAAAAAGAGGTGACCTTAATAAAAATGTGCCAAAGTGTACAGACTGGTCCAAAGCATTCCCATCCATTTAATAGTCGATACACTTCAATATGCAAACATATCTTTGTAAAAATATAAAGATTCATAAATGGCCGAACTCAAAAAGGAAAACAAGAGGCTCGATACCCATTTATTGTCTCCAACTAGACAACGAGACAAGAATCATAATGACTAATAAATTGATCATAAAGGACTTAGAGTCTAAGAGACCTTATATAAATTGACGATCACTATACATCAAATATACACCGTTCATAGAGATTTGGAAGCAACGATGTACTTTTACGAGTACTTTTGGCACCAAAGGCGGGGCCTATTATTGTTAAAATATGATTTTATTTTAATTTTTGTTTACTTAGTTTTTATTAGTTTTTGAAGCATGTTTAGGCCTTTTTTTATTTACTTTTCACACTACCATATATAAAATAGTGCTCAATTGTATATTGTTTTCAATTTAGAATATTATTCTGTTGTCAAACCAGAAATGGAGAGGGTGATGGAAACAATGGTGGAATAAGGTTTCCTGAGCACTACATCGATAAGGCATCATGGATCGAATGTTGCAATCACAGTTTTCCTTGAACATGAGATGTTGATCTTTAATTAGCGTTCTTACTATTTGGCTCACGGATTAAAGAAAAAAGGGGGTGGTACCTGCATGGTTAGCACTCAAACGCCCAAGTCAGTTTAGGATTCAAGATATTGGTAGTGAAAGTGGAGATTAGAGATTGTATACCAGAAAACCCTTTGTGAAGGTATTTATACCTTGAGCTTGATGGAGCAGGCTAGATAATGGGCATCGTGTAATTGAGCCTTTGGACTACACAAAATAGTTACTGTAACACCTTAAATCCTCCGTGCGTAAAATAATAGAATAACTCAAAGATATTTCACATAATCTCATAGGGTGTCACACACTCTCAAAACAATCACCTGGTCTGTAAAACTTAGAAATTTAAAGCAAAACATTCAAGACCTGTCATCACATTCTCACCTTCACTTATGGTATCATCACAGCTGAATTTCATCAACTAAGCATGCTTCATAATAAAAAATAAATTTCATGAAACACTTTATCGAAACTAACAACAATTAGGCAATGCCTTTAGATTTAACAAAATCAAATTGTCAAGAGTATATCCTCTAACTCTCATTAACAAAACATAAACTACGCAATAATAACGTTTTTCCGTCAAGTGTTACAAATCAGAGCTTGTATTCTAAAACACAAAATAAAAGGAAAAGAAGAACAACCTCGTGCCATCCTCCTGCTCTAAGTAGATACTCGACTATCTTCTTAATTATACTCTAAAGAGGAGTACTTACCACAATAGCAACAACAAAGGGGTGAGAAATCACATTAGTAAAACAAGTGGTACATGCTGCAAGGTAGAGTATCAACTATGTATTCTACAACAATGGAATCACAACATGTCACGAACACATTCAACACGCCAAATTTTAACAATCACATACAAATAAACATTATGCATACAACTCATTTATGTAATGCAACTCAACTATGAAACTCGATACATATGCATGTGGTAACTTATCATCAAAAGGTTCCTAAGTAAATTGGGTTCACCCTACTCGAACCCTGAATCCACCCTGCTCGGATTCAAGACAAGTCACCAATCCACCCTGCTAGGATTTCTACTTGCCTCTTTCATCAACGACAACAACATCATGAATGTGTAACACCCCCTAAACCCCACATAAATAATATGGCATAATCATAGTAAATTAGCATGCATATCAGACGAGGGTGACACATTTACTTCACGATAATAACACAAATACACTGGTCATATTCATAACACACATTTAGAATCATGTTCCATACAATAACACATATGCATCTCGCAGCAGAATAATTCTCATCTCAAAATAATAATACTAATGATTTAAATCTCATACTGACAATCATAACATAAGGTATTAGGCACTAAATGCCATCATCACATACATCTCAATCCAACATAAATATCCAAAGAGTATAACAACATCTCTCAAATAGACATGAATATAATAAAAATAACATGAATCTAAATGTTCCATGTGTTACATACACCAGAGCATGACTCACTACCTAGTAAAACGAATAAATAAAGGACTAGATCCTCCAACTACTCCTTGCTAGAAGCACCACCGTTATCCTCGGTACCTGAGCGATATCGTATAAAACATCATTCTAACAGAAAAGTGAGAATTATATTATTATAGAAATATATAATAATAATTAATGAACAAAAACATACATCAAATGAATTGATCCCACTTCACATAATCAGATATTCAACATACTTCAACATAGTTCACATGATTTCATATACAACATTGCTCAATGTTTCAAAATTCAAATATAATCAATCACAATACCACAAATGTAACATTCACAACAATATCACATATTTTACACCAATTCAACATTCACATCGAGACATGTGACTCCAATTTAACTCATGCAATATGCATATGGTATCAATTATTATCCTTACCGGTCCTGTCGAGTCCATCTCTCAGACAGATAACCACCAAAAAAGCATGTCCTCTAAGCTTCAAACCAGTCCTCTAGGTTTAAGAAAAGTCAATAATTCCCACGGAATTACCGAACATTTCCTCTTGACAACTAATGATACATGTGCAATCTCAACATATATATGCAATTAAGTCCATCCCCATATCTTAATCATACAAGCATATTTCACATAATTCAACATATTTGAATTATCTTCACCAAATTGCACAACATACATATTTCATGTCATAAATCACACACAATGAATTCTCATAGAATTAATCATCTCAAAACATCAATATAACATGTAGAAAATAAGTCCAAACCATGTTATCTTCAATCAACATCAATTCCCAACAATTACATACACACAATCAAGTATCATATTTCCATCGAAAACTGCATCAAAACCAATCCAAAACATATAATTAAACTCCACAAAATTCATGAAATTTTATGATAAATAATATACCTCCATGATCTAGAACAGTTTCAGAAAATAATAAGTTTTGTATTCTAGACTGCGCTAAGTGGCCCCACGTGCATTAAGCGGCCTTGCGATAATGCAGATATTTCATTAAAACACATATAACACATTAAAACACATATATTTCACCAATTAAATGTATTATAACCTATAATATCTAACATATAACATCAAAACATGATTTCCAACATCAATTTCATGATTCCTCATTCAAAACCTAACATGTCAAAATCTAGAAATTGAAGAACAAATCCCTAATTTCATGTTACTATCCATCACATACAATTACATACATCCATAAATAAATGTATACCCACCCTTACCTTGGATGTAGATACTCTAGATTTTTATCCTCTTCTCTTCTCCTTTTCTCCCTTTTCTCCTCTTTTCCTCTTTCTTCTCTTCTCTTGTTTTCTTCCCTTTCTCTTTCTAATTCTATATTTTCCTTATTTTGTTCAACTCTTACTAAAAATAAATGGACTTAACTTCACTCACCCACTCTATTGAAATATAAGGCCCAAATGTGTATTTTTCTATTCTCACACTCAATAACCCAATAACATATAATACACACTTATTCCAATTAAATCAATTATTCACATAATCACACAAAATCAAATAATTAAATAATTATCAAACCAAATAATAATTAATATGGAAATTAAATAATAAAATAATTAATAAATAAAATTGGGGTGTTACAGAATGCATGTTAAAACGCGTCAATGCAACAACAATATAATGTTTAAGTCTCCTCCCGATAATAAACAAAACATGCATTGACCCAAAAATAATAGTCCTTCCTACTCGAACTATTACTCACCAATCACAACAAAAACATCAATATTATACAACCATATCAACATAATAACATTATCTTAACAACATCATCAACTTCAACATCATAACAACATCATCATAACATAACTACGCTGACACAACATCAAGTATTCAACATCACACATAACAACTTAACACAACATCAACGACACACTTAACATATTATAACATTACCACAACTCCTAAACCGCTCTCAATACAACATAAAACTCGTATAAATCAAAATTTACTCGATTAAATATTTTACACTTATTAATTTTCATCATATCAGCCCCCATCATTGGTTAAATCATCACTTAAAGTCACAATAGTCAAAATCTGCATTTATACTTTATGCTGAGCACGACTTGTAGCATCAGCAAAAAAAACAACAACTCCCATGTTGAATGTAACGCCTGTTAATTTAATTAATTAGTTAATTAAATTATTTTTGGATTATTTGTTGAAAAGTTGTGAGATGCTGAGAATTGTTGGTATAAGTTGTTAGATTATTATTAATTAATTAATTAATTAGTTGATTAATAATAATAATAATAATAATGTTGGATTTAATGGAATAATAGTGTTAGGCTTATTTTATTGGTTGGAAGTAGTAAAGTGGGGGTGTGTAAGTTAGGCCCAATAGAATTGAGGTATAAGGTTAAGCTAACACAAGAATTTGCTTGAGTTGGAGATAAAGAAGTCGTGTGTGTGACCGTGAAAGCTGTACGAAGAGAGGAGCAAGGTTGCACGGTCGTCGAGCAAAGTTGCGTGGTTGTCAAGCAGAGCAAAGCAAGGCCGTCGACTGGAATTTTGGTTGAGCGACCTTCAATCCAGGTAAGGGTGGGATTCTGACCTTATAATGGGATTTATGATGTCTATTATATGGGAATTGGTCGTTGTATGACTGTTGTGTGTTGATGTTTCTGAATCCGTTATTAAGTTGCCCATATCCTCGTGTCGTAATCATTTAGGGAGTTACCGTATGACTGTCTCGCATGATTAGTGAATTTGTTATTGAAGTTGGTCGTTAGTCGTGCAGTGGTTGTTTTGAGTTGTCTGTATAATTTCCCGGTATAACCGATGAATAAGTTAGTATAGATTATTATTTATTGATGTGGTCGTTAGGTTGTTGTATCTTCTGAGAAGTTAGCAGGAAATTAGGAATTGTTATTGTGGCCTCTTTAAAAGGGTTTATGCGTGACTGTTTTGTACAATTAACGAATCTTTTGATAGGAAATAAAATTTCCTGTTACTGTGGTATTCCGAGAATTTGGGCGGAAATTATGAATCGTATTGATGTGGTCGTTATGATGTTGTGTTGTTCTGTGCTGTTGGCTGAATTAGTGGTCGAGGAGGATACTGAAGTGCTAGGTGTTGAGTGAAATTTAGGCTGCAAGGTTTGTCGGGGAATATATGGTTTGGATTTCGAGCGACATTAGGTTGTGAGGCGTGCGGAGGAGCACGATACTATTGTCGAGCAGCACAAAGTTGCAGGTTGTGCCGAGGAACATAAGTTCATTGTTATTCTTCTTTATTTCTGTGCGTGTCAAGGAGTATGAGTTAGTTATTATCGGCTTGGTTACTGTGTATGTCGAGGGGCACGTAGATTCCCTAGTCCTATTTCTTGTGCGTGTTGGTTTGGTCGTTACGGTGTACTGTGTAGTTTATGCTTAATTGATGAATTATGTTGAGATGCCTCTAATTATGGGCATATATTATGTTGTAGGGTTATGGCCAAAGTTGAATCATTTTGATGATTGAATTTTTGTTGATGTTGTAGGCTTATGGCCAATGTTGATTTATGTTAAGTTTTTGTTTGTTGTTGTTGCTACATTCATGTTGTGTCTCATACATCGCAATCAAGTTAGAGCTGATGCTCGTTAAGTTGGTCTGGATTGGAAAAATATTAAGTTGAAGGCTTATGCCTTGTTGATGCCTCTAATTATTGGCATATTTTTAAGTTGGGAGTTCTGCTCCATTAGTATCACATGCATTTTCATAAAGACAAGTTGCATTCTATGTTGCATTCTGTGTCATTGCGTGGTTGATTTGATTATGCTTATGTTGTCATTAATTGTGAAGCGGTGATTTTTGCATGAATTGATTCTAATATAATATTTATCATACATCCGATTATATTGTTCGATATCTCACCCCTTCTATTTGAATGTTATCCCGATGTTGGTAACATGCAGGTAATCTGGAGTGAAGGCAGTTTACCTTCAGTAGTTCGAGTCGGTGTCATTGCTCTGATACGTAACACTCGGGGAGATGAACGCTTGCTATTTTATTATTGTTATTATTTTAGTTGATTGAACTTTAAGTTGTTATTTGTTAAATAATTGTTATCTAAAGTTGATTTAGTTGGATAAAGATGTTATATTCCTTTAAGTTGAATATTTGACTCATCTGCATAGTTATGGAAGTTATTGGTTTTAAAAGATTAATTTATGTTGTCGTTGGTTCATCCTAGTTTAACGTGTTATGTATCTGTAATGAATGTCGTTATTTTAAGTTGAATTTGTAGCATCCTGATTTAGCTGTGGAACTTTTATAACTCTGATTTTATATATATTATCGGGTAGAATTAGGGTGTTACAAATTTGGTATCAGAGCAAGTCGATCCGTCCGACCAAGTTGTTGAGTCATGTAGAGTAGTGTGACAGTTGAATATTGTCGATGTGTTATTTCTTAGTACGTGTGTACGACACACTGTCGGTACTTTTTTTCTTTTCCAATCTATTTGTATGCAGGAGTTGGTTTGAAGATAAGTGGGGGAGAAGCTTTGCTTCTCAGATATGTTTCGGTTGTAAGATGTTGGTCCGGTATGGCGACAATGCAAGTATTGTTAAAGTTTTGTTGTTTACCAAATCCGAAGGTGACATGGATTCAAGATTTTGTTTGTTAATCAAGTTGGAGCGTCTTGAGGAAGGATAATCAGACACTGTTGATGTTTACTTCTCGAAGGATGAGGAGCAATGTAACAGTTATTTATATACGAGTAGACTATAAATACCTGATGTTTCTTAAGGTGATTGTTAAGTAATAAGGATAATTTGTAGAAGATGAAATTTAGAAAGTTGCGATATTTCATCATTGTTGGTGGACTGTGAAGTGTCGGTTTGGGTATCCCTTGCATTAGATGTCGATGTTTGAACAGTGATAGAGTGATATATTGCTGTAGACCTTGTCGTGAGATCCTCGTGAGTGATTGTAAAAGTTATTTAAGTTGTTGGAATGTTTTGAATCGCAAGTCAGAGTCGGAAATGCGAGGAGATGAGTATGATTTCAAGGATCGTAAGTGTTGGTACTAGTACAAAGAAATTATTTTCTGATGTTATCGTAAGGTGTGTAATGGTATGTCGCTGCATGACGTTGGTGTTTGCATTTTCGAATAACTTTAGAAATTCATATCTTGTGTTCCGAGTATCAGATTGGTGTTCCATTTGAATATATGAGGAGATAGAAATATATTCTATCATATGTAAGTGTTTTCAAATATGGTTGATGCATTCCCATATGGAGGAACTATGAAGTCGTTTACGGAACTAGAGGCTTTTTGGTCATAAATGTTTATTATCACAGTTGTTCGAGACAAGGTCAAGCATAATATGTTGTTGGGGAATAAGTTGAGAAATGAGATGTTCTATATTAAAAATGATAGTCGTTCATCATTTCAAGTATGGGATGTTGCATGTGAAGAAAGTTTTGTAGAACTAAAGAAAAGATTGACGACTGCTCCAATATTGGTTTTTCCTAACCCGAGTGAGTCATTTGTAGTGCATCATGAATGCGTCTAAGATGGGACTTAATGGTGTGCTAATCCTAAATAGACAAGTTGTTGCTTGTGCTTCTAGACAACTCATAGTTCATTAAAGGCCCTATTTCAATTTTTAAAATTGGTCCATATAAGAAATAATATGAAAAAATTATAAATAATATTAAAAAATAAAAAGTAATTATTTATATATATTAATAATGTATTAGTTGTGAATTATTTATTTATATTTTAAAATTTATTTTTAAAATATCTTTATGTAATAATATGGGCTGATGGATTTATGTATTTTCATTAAAAACATAAACATGTTATTCTTAAGTTAGAATTTATGGTTAGTTCAGGAGTAACGTATGTTCGGAATAACTTTAACTGTTTTGTAATCCATTGTTCTACATTTTGGCCCTTTTTTTTCCAAATAATATAGTACATTTTAATTATAAAAATTTGCTTCCAAAGGATCAAACCCTCCACCTTTTCTTCAAAAAGCAGTCTAATAACCGCTATGATATTTAATTTTTTTTTTGAAATTCTGATTTTTTTAGAGGTCCTGGGGAACGAATCAGGTTGCACGGACCTAAATCCGGCCTTGGTTGTCTTGTTACATAGTAATGATATTGGGTTAGTGTGCAAAACGTGAACATATGTATTGTCTTTTTGTGTGAGGAGAAAGATGGTTTTCTGAATTTTTTTGTGTGGATAATACGTACAGTGTATGGAGAGTATGTGTGATAGGTGGTGAAAAGTGGCCTCTTGTTGGTACCGTGTTTAACCAAATAAGAAAAAGAGATGTCTCAATTATAGTAAAAATTGAGTGAGGGTAGAAGAGGAATTTAAGGGATTGGATTGCTGAGTTTTGGGGTAAATTTTGGAGCCAAAAGTGAGGATCCATATTGTGGATGGTTTTGGATGAACATGAGCCATTGATAACATTTGAATGAAGGGTTATGATTGAATGGTGAATTGGTTTTGAATTGAATGAAAGTTTGAATGAAATGTTTGTTACTGCTAATGAGAACCGTGAGCTTCAAACGTGTGGTCCCAAAATGCACTTTTCCTTCTATTTTTTGACATAAGACAAAACAAAAGCAATAATAATAACAAAAGGAAAATGTTAGTATAATAATAAAAAAATAAAAAACTAAAAGAATAAAATAAAATCAAAATGAAAATATCTTTGTTTTAATTTTTTATGAATAAAAAAAATCAAAAATAACCAAAAACGATTAAACTCGGATGTCTACTAAACCGAAAAAAGGGAATGAACACATTAAAATATCTACATGCAATAAAGTTTAGTAATAAAGATTACAAATGATCAAAATCACAAGTAAAATACATGGTTAAATAGATACCGTTAAATAGATGGTGTTTAATCTCTTGTGAGAGAGTTGATCCGCCTATATGGTCCTACAAGGCTCAAGGCATTAGTCTCTGCAGTTGCGCGCAGAGGATACCTCTGGCTAATACAAAAAAAAAAAGATATTGATGATTAAAAATGCGACTGCAAACTGCATCGAAAAATAAAGCGAACACATCAACATGATCTACACGAGACGTAGATTCATAAAACAATCAGTTAAAGATCAAAACTTAAAATATTTTGCCCTCTAATTTTTTGCAATGTCAAAACTCTTTTACCAGTCTGCTTGTAGAACCAACATTTTATTATAATTCGATTTTGATCATCCTCGCACAACGCATGAGGCAGTGTAAGGAAATAAAAATGCATGGAATGAGATTTCAAGTATTTTTTGACTTAAAAATGATGCAAATACAATGAATGAATGACCCTGGAGCCAAATTGGGGCATAACACATAATCCAATGCTTGAAGAAGAACCAGAATGATTAGTCTTATTTGATATGTTCACCTCAAAACCACGTGAAACCTTAACTTGCATGACCATTGATCTTTTGAACCAAAGTGCCTTACTGAATGAATGGATGCATGATATGCAAATGATATAGTGAAGTGTATGCAAATGAATGTAAAGCCTAAGCCAAATAAGAGAAAAATTAGGAGGACAAATTTTGGGGTGCAATAATGCTAACTGGAGATTAATCTCTAAACTTAGCAAACTACAACTTGTTAAAGGGCCGTCAGATCTTGATTACCACTCAGATGCTCTTTGTGGAGCATGTCAAGTAAAAATGATTAATAAAATATCTTTTAAAGCTAAAAATATTATCTCTACCTCTAGACTCTTAGAATTGCTTCATATTAATTTATTTGGTACTGTTGGGACTGCTTCAATCAATGGGAAAGAAATATGGATTGGTCATTGTTGATGACTATAACAGATGGGCTTGGGTTAAATTCCTTAGATCTAAAGATGAATCATATGAGGTATTCAACATCTTTTGCACATAAGTACAGTCTGAAAAAGAACCAAATATTTTAAAAGTAAGAAGTGATCATGGTGGTGAGTTTGAAAATGAGCCATTTGATTTTTTTTTGTGAAAAACATGGAATTGTCCACGAGTTCTCTTCTCCTAGAACTCCTCAACAAAATGGAGTTGTAGAAAGAAAGAACAAGTCTTTGCAAGAAATGGCTAGAGCCATGATCCATGAAAATCATGTTCAAAAATACTTGTGGGAAGAAGCTGTTAATACTTCTTGTTATGTTCAGAGCATGATCTATATCAGGCCAATTCTAAACAAAACATCATAGGAATTATTTAAAGGACGAAACCCAAGCATATCTTATTTTCATTAGTTTGGTTGTACTGTTACATCCTGAACAATAAGGTCTATCTGAAGAAATTTGATGCTAAATCTCAAAAGAGTATCTTTTTAGGATACTATAAACACTCTAAAGCATATAAAGTGTATAACTCTGAAACCATAATGGTTGAAGAGTCTATACATGTAAAATTTAACGACAAAGAGCCTGACTATAAAGTATCAAAGCTTGTTGAAAGTTTTGCAGATATTCAGGTTTCTGAAAAACATCCAAAAGCTGGATCCTCAGAAGCTAGGAATTCAGAAGTTGTTGGCTCAGATGTTGGGCAATTAGAAGCTGACCCAACTTTTGAAGCTCACCCAGAAGCTGTAAATTCTAAAGAAACCCAAGATGGTTCAGAAGCTTGAACTCCTCCCAAGAAGTCATTTTGAGTATAAAGCTTCTCATCCAGAAGAGTTAATCATTGGGAATAAAGATAATCCCTTGAGAACTAGATCATCATTAAGAAATGATAATTCTTTGCTAGGATTTATCTCCTTGATTGAGCCAAGTTCTATTGATGAAGCGTTATCAAATATTGAATGGATAGTGAAGGTGTGAAAAACACAAGAAAGGGGGGAGGGGGTTGAATTGGGTTTTAAATAAAAAACTTTTCTTTTTTAAAATCCCCTTTAAACTGTAACAAGTTACTTCACTTAGTAATAATAATGATAAGATGCAAGAAGGAAAGAACAAGTTATGTTTATACTAGTTCACTTGAAAACTATCAAGCTAGTCTAGTCCACCCGCCAAGGTGATTTCGCCTTTCTCAACAAGGACTTATTCCAATAATCAAACAAATTATTACAATGCACAAGCTAACTGAAAATGACTAATGTTACAACCTCTAAGACACACTAATCTTAAACTTCTCAAGGATCCTTACCCACTGGCCCCTTAAGGAAAAATCAAACAATTGTTTGAACAAGGTTTGTTTACAAAAGATATGCTTCTAGACAAGAAAAATGTAAACATATTTTCAATAATATAGACTAGAGAAATATGAAAGCATATGAACAGTCTTATTAGAAAGTGTATCAACGTGAATTAGCAGTTTTCTCTCATAGTCTTCAAGCCTTTATATAGCCAATAAAATATTATAACCGTTGAAGGGTATTTTTGGAATTTCCATAAAGTTGGAAGCTTGAGAAATCACGTGGAGACAAGATCATATGCAACGTCCGTCCTTCATGATAGTGGAATGAAACATTTTGTTTTTACCATTACTTTTTGTACCATGTAATCTTATCCTCTTTTTCTTCTAACGTCAGAGGCTTCTAAGCATGCGTTGGAAGAATGAGAATAACACTTGGGTCTTCAGAACTTCAAGTCTTCAAAGTCTTCAGAACTGTGTCTTCAGAATCTTAATCACTTGGTCTTTAGAACCCTTTGTAGAACCTTTGGTTACCAGAACTTCAAGTCTTCAGAATCTCCAGAACTTCATCTATCATAATCTTCAGCACTTGGTCTTGAGAACCCTTTGTCTTCAGAAACATAAGTCTTCAGCATCTAGACTTCAGTTAGAACTTTTGTCTTCAGATCTTCAGAACTTGGTTTCTTGGACAAGTATCAGAGTCACAACTTCAGAGTCTTCTGAAGCTATTTCTACTGTTCATCAGAACTTGTGTAGCCTAGAAGTGGAACTTATTCTCTTCTAATGTCTTAGCAGCGCCTTTCATTAGAAGCAGAACCTGTTTGTTAAATACTCAAAATAAACATTAGAGTACCAAAAATTTTCATACAAACATACTCATTTGTTATCATCAAAACTCGAAGATAAAGTTGCATAACCAAATCTTGTTCTAACAATCTCCCCATTTTTGATGATGATAAAACTATGTATTTTGATGACACAATTTTGTACATAATCAAAGGAAGTAAAAATGAAACACTTATCCTTTATATGAAAATTCCCCTGACTCAAAAACTTGATGAAGAAAAAATATCCCGATTCTGAACCATTTATGTAGAACTCCCCTGGTTCCAATAGATCAGATATTGAGATCTTGAGAGTCTTGATACCAATCATGCTGATGGGAAAAATAGCAAGTGTACTATTTTTGCCTTGCAGTAATAATAGGAAATACCCAAGATATCGATCTCAAGGACTGCGTGTAATTATTGAATTCGTAGTTCAATTAAACAAAAACATAATTTGGGGTTTTGGTTTAGAAATTGGAACTTAACAAAAAGCAGAAATATAAAATGGCCTTTTGACAGATATGAAGAGCATGCTAGGGTAAGGTGTATAATTTTCCCTGTAACTATCTTAAATCCTGATCTCTTGAACAAGTTTATATCCTTCAATTAACATCCCTTTAGGTTATCTTCCCCTAAGTCTTTAGTGGGAAAACCTTTGAACCTTTATCCTAAATCCTAAGTTCTTAGAGATTTCTGATGGAGTCAAGCCTTTCTTTTATCAAGGGTTAAATCCGGTAACTATAGGGTATCCCTAGTCCTAAGTGATATCTACTATAGTCTAATTGTACAAAAACCTTAACAATCGCGGTCTAGCTGGTAGTTAACCGTAAATCAATCATAATTTGTCTGACCAGGAAAGCATAAAAACATTATACAATTAAATTGAATAGAGAAGACTATTGTATTAAAAAATCCAGGAATCAAAATCATTTAGAGAGTCAAATTAGGGACGCCCCCTAGTATTGGGGGGTTTAGCTACTCATATTGTTCAAAATAATCACAAGATAAAGATTAGAGATTACAAGTAATTGGATAGCTTTGAATCTTCAATTGCTTCCGCTCATAGAATCTTCCACTCTCCAAGAACCTTGATCTCCCCAATCTTCAGTCGTGTAAACTATTCTTCGCTGCCAAAAATGTCTTGGTTTTGATCATGAAAACTTGGATAAATAGTGAACAACCCATTTGTCTCAGTCCAAAATGCCCAAAATGCCCATTTGGGTCCCAAATCATGAAAAATCATAAAAACACTTCAAATCAACATCACTGGCCGACACGACCGCTTATGTTGGCCATCCGAAAATTTCCTGCTCTAGACATGCTGACACGGCCCATGTCAGGCGATACAACCGCCCGTGTCAGCCCCTATTTTCCAAGCTCTCCAAGCCTTCCCCCTGACACATCCCGTGTCAGGTGACACGACCACCTATGTCAGGGCTCCTGTAGTATTTCCTACGAAACTTTGAATTATGCACTTTTTCTGCCATGATTTATCCTGTTTTATTCTTATGAACCTGAAAACACTAAAACACAAACTCAAAGCATAATATGCGATAAAATGAAATAAAAACTCGATAAGTAAAAGAAATGATAATTGAAGTAACTTCTAAATGTGTAAAAACCACTGATCAAACTCCCCCAAACTTAAACCATTGTTTGACCTCAAGCAACCATTACAAGAACTCATGAAAATCACATCATCATAGTACTCATACGTGAGACATCCGTTCAAATTAATCAAAAAGCAGTTTGTCTGATGTTCACATGACGCGAAGAGTTTGTGTAGGAACCTTTAAACCTAGAGCTTCCTCTTCAGATACCTCTCTAACTGTGCTTTGTACTTAAGTCTTTTTCTGATTTTCCCCCTTTTTCATTAGGACAGTCAAATTAAGGCACTGAGAATTTTCTATGATCAGCACACGCACAAGACTAATCAAGAAACTTTTAGTTCAAGTACCAAATAAGAGCTTTTGCTCCTTTTTAAATTTAGATGAAATTTTTAAAACTTTCCAGTTTATATTTTTTCATTTATGGACGACGTTTGGGGATCAACCCCCTTTGGGCAAAATAACCCGGTGAGAGCTACCCACTTAGCGAGTCAGATGCCTTTTACCGCCTTTTCATCATTTGGTTCCAGCTTTATTTATTTCTCAACCAATCATACCTGGATGTGAATTTATATTATGTCAGACTGTAAAGATAAACTACTCAAGGAGTACTTATCAGGATTCAAGCACTATGGTACAAATCTACATGTTAGAATCGTATCACTGCCACGTTATTCCTAACTTCCTACCCTCAAACAACCATCCCTTTGTCTCTATTTACTATTCTCGATCTCTATGAAATACAAACTCTTGAGCAAAACAACACAAAAATTCGGTCCAAATTTGGGAAGGACTTCAACTCGTGGATTTACACCGCAATTAACAAAGAACCAACAAAATAACTCAAAAATAAAAGCAGTAACCCCCACCCCTCCCAAAATTAAACAAAACATTGACCCCAATGTTTCAGAACAAGCTCGAGAAGGTGACTCATAAAGGGTAATACAACACCAGATGCTGACTCCTAGCTTTCACCATTAAGGCTCCCTTTTTATTACCCGTAGACAAAATGAAACAAACACAAAAAGAAAAACTAATTTATTAAAAACGTGGGTTGCCTCCCATGAAGCGCTTCATTTAACGTCGCATGGCTCGACAATTCATCCCCTTATGGGGGTACTTCCTCTTCCACACCTTCTTGCTTGTCCTTTCCGCAACCCATAACTCATTCAGATCAAAAGTATCAACTCCTTTGTGCTTCCAACCACTTCCAAATTCCATCTTCTCAGGTCGGTGTTCCTTCTTCTTTCTCTTCTTTACTTCTTGACTGAGCTTAGGAATTTTTATTGATGCCACCTGAGAGATTTTTCCTGAGACTTCTTCTGGGAGTGATTTTAAACTGTTTCTTTCTCCTTCTACTTTGATTATTCTGACTGAATATTTATTCTTTCTGCCTGCACCTCGCTTCTTGATTTCCAACACCTTGAAGGTTATCTCCTCCTCAATTAATTCCAGTGTCAGATTACCTGTCTCGATATCAAAATTGCATCAACTAGCAAGCAAAAAGGGTCTACCAAGAATGATAGGAGTCTCTTCATCTTCAGGAATGTCCATGATATGGAAATCTACTGGAAAAAATTGTCAATTTCCACAAATACATCTTCAGCTATCCCATATGACTGCTTGAAGGTATGATCAGCAAATTTCAATTTTGTCCCACTCTCACTTATCTTTTCAATACCCAACTTTTTGAAAATATACAATGGCATCAAACTCACACTAGAACCAAAATCAATTAGAACCCTCTTGAATTTTATGTCTTTTATGGTGCACGATATTGCAACAGATCCCATGTCCTTCTGCTTGATAAGTATTTTCCTCTCGGGTGCAATTACACACAATTTCTCATCACAGGGTACCGATCCCTCTCCTATTTATATCTTATTTTATAATACCTCCTTCATAAATTTCTGATACAAAGTCATTTTCTCGAGTGCTTCAAAGAATGGTATATTAATCTCTAGCTTTTTGAACAACTGAACAAATTTATCAAACTATTTCTCTTTCATGTCCTTCTTTGCCACTCGAGATGGATACGAAAACTTGATCGCTGGTTTAGTTTTCTCTTCAACTGGCTTCATGGGTGATACCACTTCTTCTTGTTTTCTCTTGTTCTCTCTCACTTCCAGATCTATTTCTATGATACTATCATCAAATTTTACCCCATCTTTCTTTTCTTCAACAACTTTTTCATTCCTTGTTGTGATAACATTAACATTCTCATGATTTTTTCTGATTTTCTTGTGCTCGCAACGCTACATGTTGTGCAATCTGTCCCATTTGAACTTCCAAATTTTTTATTGCAGCCATGGTATTCCTGTAATTACTCTTTGTCTCTTCTTGGAATTAAGAGGTGTGGGCAACCATCTTTTTAATAGCCACCTCTCATTCTTCTTTTTGTGGAGCTTATTGCTGCTGATTTTTCTAGGAGAAGTTATAATGATTCTTCCACCCGGGATTATAGGTGTTAGAATACGGGTTATTCTGCTTAAAAACTTTTATCTCCTCAATTTGTTGTGGAGTTGCAAGACAATGGATAGTCATGTGTACCTACCTTGTGTGCCTATTGAACTTGAGCTACATGTTGAGTACCCATGTTCATTATTTTCAGCTTTTTCTCTACTTCTGCAACAATAGCCTCTTCAATTTTTAGTTGCTTATTCACTTCCAAGTTTAAATTAATCACTCCCTCTGGTTTGCTTACAACTCTATCATATAGCTCCAGATGCTCATTTGCAGCAATGGCTTCAATAATTTTCTTCATAATAGTGTGTTGTACCCTAAAATTTTCCCTCCCATTTTTCTCAAGACATTCTTTCAAGGCTCCTTAAATACTCAAGCTACTCAAGGGTTGACCAGTCAAGTCTCCTCCTAAGCTAAAGGTCTACAACTAGGGTTTTGAGTTTCTCAAGGAAATTTGGTTTGAAAAGGTCTCAAATGGTTATCATGGCTTATCATAGGTCTCCAACAATGTGCATGTCAAGTTTCAAATCCTATATCACAAGTTTTCTCAGCCAATGGCTCAGATGATTGAAAATCGACTGTATTGGGTAAAAAGTCAACTATGGTCAACATGCAGTCAAACTTCAAGATTTTTGGTCAACATCAACATTTTGAAGTGATATTCATCATTTTATCAATGTTTGATCATGATTCCTCAAGGAAAGTCCTCAAATCATCAAAAGTCAAGAATTGTCAAATTAGGGTTTCCTTAGGAGAAGTCAACTGAACTTTGACCAAGCATAACTTTCACATGCTTCATCAACTTTTCCCCAACCAAATCCCATTTTGAAGAAAATTCAATTCTCTACAACTTTTATTTTATTCTCAAGTCCAAAAAATGCTTAGTTTGAAAGATATGAACTAATATATTATAGGTCATTGTCAAAAGTCAACAAAAGATACTTTTTGTCAAGGCAACTTACATCAAGATAAAATCTCCAAAAGAAAAAATGATCAACGTAGAGATTGTAGAGGACATCTTTATCTTTCCAAAGAGTCTAAGATCATCTTCAAAAGATGAAAATTGAGAAAGTTATGAGTTTCATAAGTTGGGAAGTTTTGAGGAAATGCATGAAATACAAAATGAGCAAACTTGGAATTTTAAACTAGTGGGCCTAACTTTTGATATCCAAACATGATCATAAGATGTTAGAAGACCTATGAAAAGCATTCACACATTTTATTGATTTTTATTTCTTTTATTTGAATTTTATTCATTTAAAAAAATAAATAAAATCAAATGAAAATGAAAACTATGTATAAAGGCTCGGGCCTTTGGATTTCGAACCCTTTGCAAGCCCAACAAACTCATGACAGCCTTTTTTCCTCTTTCCAAATTTGTGCAAGCTTCAAATGGCAAGGAATATTAAAAAATTGGCAAATTTTCAAGGTGCTTGATTTTGTTTGATTAGGGCCATCATGGCTTGATTCCATCCTTTATTTGTCAGCTCACCTTATCCTTCTATATAAAGGCAAGCATATCAACTCAAAAGACACGAAACACTGCATACAAAAGCTCTCTCAAAATTCTATAAAAATTAAAAAAATTGGTGAAAATTATATCTCACATTCCAACCCATATCAATCCAAACCAAGGCCATCAATACATTCTTGAGATCTCCAGGAGTCTTCCAGAGTCCAGATTCAACCCCTAAGCATCCCAGATCCTCCTCATAACCATCCCACCATTTTTGGTAAAATTTTGATTTCAAACTCTCTGACCATGTAATTTAAATCAGTATTATGCATACATTTGATCGCGACTTTATCGTCTAAATTAATCGGGAGACTGCAAGTATACAGCCCTATCGCGTAGTTTTAAAAGATATCGAACCTAAGGGACTATAAATCGATCTATTGTTATCCTAAGTTACGGTACACAGCTAAGGCGAATAGTTCTTTTAGAATATTGGTTAAGGAATATAAATATAAATAAAACGGATATCGGTATGTACTTCGTTAACACTAGAGAATCCGGCTTTCCACAGGCTTATTTTCTAAAAATGATAATAATATCTTTTTCAGCAAAAAGTATTTATTCAAAAATCTATTCTCAAACTTTCGCTCTATTGAAGTAAATTATAATTTTAAACTCTGATGTATGCTTTCGCTATCCCATTGATTTTAAAATTACTTTTTGAAAATAAATAAAGTTTAATTGGTTTTAAAACGTTGTCGCAGTCTTTAAAAACAATACCTAGTATCTACTATCTGATTCTAAACCTCAAACTGTCGCTCTATTGGTTTCTAATCTTAGTCGGTTTATTAACCTCAAACTGTCGCTCTGTTGGTTTCTAAACCTTTTTAACAAAATAAACTAGATAACTAAATCAGAAAAAGTGTTTATTTTATAAGATATAATCAAGCCTGTTTATTCCGGATCCATTCAAATTAACTCGCTACATACCGATATTTAAATAATTTAGCCAGACATACTCATAAAAGCAGGCTAAATAAATATCTCTCATGCAAATAATTAATTAAATAAATTAAAATAATTATATTAAGAACCTGGATATAATAATGCTTGAATAATCTTGTTCTTCGAAATAAATGAGCATTCCCCCACAAGTCGGTTGGATCTGCTCGGAGACTTCTTGAATTGAAAAGAAAAATTACGACAAGAAATAAAAAAGGCACTAGGTCTAACGTAAGGTTAGATCAGTGAAAATTATAGAAACTTAAACTAAAATAAAAACTAAAGAAAGAAACCGAACTAGAAAAGTATGGTAGAAATACAAAACTGAAAAGAAAAATACGAAAACAGAAAAATAAAGAAAGACTAAATAACGGTTGTTCGGTAAAATTGCCGACCCTTGCTCTGAAGGTTGAACTTGTATTTATAGGCTTCATTTGTAACTTCCCGCTCCCATGTTGTACGAAGGCTAGTGGAGATCATGGGAATAACTACCAGAATCATGGGAGAACATGGGAATAACTACCAAAATCATGGGAGAACATGGGAATAACTACCAGAATCATGGGAGAACATGGGACACATATCCATGACGTGAGGATTATTTCTTTGTATAATTATTTCTTTCTTCTTAACTCCTCCTTTTTGCTATATCACCCCTTTTGCTTCATTTCTTTGGCTTTTTAATCCGATTTTCCCTCAATTTCTTTCTTTTCTCAATTTATCTTTTATTTAATACAAATACCTGAAACAAAAGAAATACCAACGTAATACAACAATAAAATAGAATAAATAAATAAAAATACTAATATTATCTATGAAAATTAAGCCAAATAAATTATATAAATTCGTGTTATCAACACCCCTATACTTAAAACTTTGCTTGTCCTCAAGCAAAAATTAAAAATGAAAAATTACTTAAGCATAAGTCAAACGTAGATATAAAACACAATTCAATTCGTATTTGGTTGCAGGTCAATTCTTTTGTTTGGATAACTCAAGTTCAGACTTCGACACCAAAATTACTGTAATGACACTAGATACCCTCATTTATGCAGACCAAATTAAGTCATGAATTATAACTCGACCTAATACTTTCGTTTCGTTTCACCCGTTTTCATTCTGGTGCAATCACATTAAGCCCTTTACCTTACGCGCACATAGTGGAGTAACCGGTTAGTGACTTTGATCTTTATAATCTAGCTTGGAGTTCTGGTAGTTATATTTGGTACTCCTTTATCCAATTACAAATTGTGGGGGATCGGACCGTCGTCCGCCCTACCAAGTTCAGCACCAGAGACCACTGAACCAATTCATAATGGTTGTTTGCATAAATATTTTATAGTTTCTGCAACCGTTGAATTAAATGATCTGGTAAGGATCATCTAACTTAATAAGTGCATCTTCTAATAAAAATTTCTCTTTAAAAATCTTGATCAAACACTTATATTCATCGATTCTCCACGTAGTTTGTCGTTCAAGGCGGTGCTGACTGCTTTTATAAACTACTCGGGATTACTTTAAAACTAAGTGTTAAGGTGTTGGTATAATAAGCACTTAAATCAATCTAACACGTTGGGGTATTGAAGTGTTATGATGATAATAATTTTGCTTTAGTCGCGCTCGAGTTCTTATTTATAAAAATAAGCAACCTTAATACTAGTTGAATATATTAATATAACGTTTGAATTTTTTCGTTATGGCTCAAGAATATGGAGGAATTCGAATAAGCACGAGAATTTTACATAAAAGGCTAAAATTTCATAAACATGTATTTTATTAAATGGAAATTTCGCAGTACATAGGAAAAAAAAAGGAAACTAAAAGGGGATACTAAATAGAGCAAAGATAATAAAAACGAAGTAAGAAATGTTCTGACTCCCCTAAACTTAAAGTAAGCATTGTCCTCAATGCGATAGTACCAGGAGAAATCAGAAAAGAGAGGGGTGATCACTCGTCGCTTGGAAAATTTTGTCCTCTTGCTCCTCTATTTTTATTTCATTGTCCTCTACGTATATCAGAGTCGTAATCATGCAATTCATCGATTCTAAGGTTTAAGGCATGTATGGACTCGTTGAAATCTTCCATTTGATTTGATATCGCTTCGTAATCGCGGTTATTTCAATGTGCGTAGTCGTGTTGGTCGCATTGCATTTCTCGAACTAGGCGCAATGTTTCATTTTGAACGACTTCCATTGCTTGGAAACGTTGATCTTGTTGTAGAATTGTAGCATACATTGCTTCTAGAGTAGCCGGAGGATGATCATTATCTGGTTGTGCAGCCGGCTTGACTGGTGCATTCAAACTGAAATGCCAATTTTGGAAATTTTGCACATTAATCTGATTTGGACATGGAAGTATTATATTGGGAATCAGATGTGAATCGCGGCAGTACATAACATCTAGCGTCTGGGCCGGCATCATATATTGTCCCAAGGACAAAAGCTCGTCGAAAAGGCCTAAAGCATATGCTAAAGATGTGACGATTCCACCGAAGACAAATGGGTTGGTACCGATCGCATTTACGCATGTGTGAAACTAGTGCAGATATATTCCAGAGCATGGTGTGGTGAGTTGAGGTGACCGTCTTGGGCAGCGATTTGAATTTAGGCAAAATAAGGAACAAGGAATTGTATTTCAGCTCACATGCATACATACTACATACTGTATATATATATATATATATATATATATATATATATATATATATATATATATATATATATATATATATATATATATATATATATATATATATATATATATATATATATATATATATATATATATATATATATATATATATATATATATATATATATATATATATATATATATATATATATATATATATATATGTATAATAGATAAATCTAGAATTTTAATTAATAGTATATATATATATATATAATACTAGTATATAATGCATTATGATTGATACTATAGATATTGGGAAGTATTAGTTCAGTATATTAATACGAGACGAGGAAATACGATAATTAAAATAATACTCAATTATAATTATAAATTTTAACGTGAATTATTTAATTGAGTATAATTATCGGTATTACGGGGAAATAGTTCAAACGCATCAGATGAAAGGGTGCAACCGATAATCGACTTAAATATAAAGTTTAACATAAAATAGAAAAAATGAAAATATGGAAGAGAAAATTTAAAATTAGAAACCAGGACGACTACTGGTTGATTTTCCATGGCCACTTATCAAGCCATCTCACATATCCCTCACCTTTTCTTTTCTTTCTTCTGTAGGGTGGTTTATTCTTTCAAAATTGTGGTAGTGGTTCTGGATCTATCATAAGTATAAGTTTTTCAAATTTGGGCTTAGTGATTTCATCCATCGCCTCATAAGTTAACCTCACCCTTTTAACAGCAATTATACCATTAATTTTATGGTCCTCTAATTTTCGCTTTTTAGGCAAGACTTCAAATAGTGGTGCATTAATGTGGATATTTTTTAATACCTCAACATACGTTTTAAATTGGGAGTCTACCGGAGTTTCCATAAAAATTTCCGGGAAAGAAATCAGTGGGATGTAGTGATTTGGGATTACAATTTGCGCTTCCTTCTCTACCTCGTTTACAACCTCCTTTTCGAACAGCGTTGGTGAATCTGTCTCAATCTCCACTATTTTCTCGTCAGAACTTTCCTTGGCCGCAATATCACTCTCTTCAAACTCATCATCACTCTCTAGATTTTCAAATAGTTTTTCTATAATGGTTGTTTCAACATCCACATCTTCTTTGGGGAATGGTCCTAGAAGGTTTTGTTCAAGTTGGGAGATTTGAGTTTCTAAGGCCAAGTTGTGAGTCGTGGGGGACTCAACCACAACGGTTAGTTGGCTAAGGTTTTCATTATTTTGAAGACTTTGTTTTCTTGCCTCTTCATTTTGGACAGTTTGTGTTTCTATAAAATGCTCAATCATAGACTCTAACCTAGCGTTGGTTATCATCTCATCAGAATCCTCTATTGGTGTTTCGAAGTTAAAATCTTGCGATTCTTCAGAGTCTTGGAAGTAAGTTAAAGTCTCCTTTTGTGTTTCCCCTAAGTGTTTATCATCCTAGATGTTTCATTAAAATTTTCCATTAATATTTCGAGATCAGATTTATATGGTTCAGGTGATTCTTCAAAATATTGGGTGTGGTAATTATAGAGAGAATTGGGTTGAGGAAAAGTTTGGTTGAAATTATAAGTTTCTTGTGGTTCCTCAAAATGTGGGGATTGGTAGTTTTGGAGGTAATTTGGGTAAGAGTAGGTTTATGAAGCATTGAAATCTTCCATCAGTATTTCAAGGTTGGATCTATGATATTTTTGTGGTTCCTCAAAATACTGATAATGGGCGTAGGAAAAATTTGGGTTATACATAGTAAATAAAGTAAAGGTGCCTTAGTCTATACGGTGTAACACCAGAGTTACAATATCGACTTAAATAGTCCCCGGCAACGGCGCCAAAAACTTGATCGCGACTTTATCGTCTAAATTAATCGGGAGACTGCAATTATACAGCCCTATCGCGTAGTTTTAAAAGATATCGAACCTAAGGGACTATAAATGGATCTATTGTTATCCTAAGTTATGGTACACAGCTAAGGCGAATAGTTCTTTTAGAATATTGGTTAAGGAATATAAATATAAATAAAACGGATATCGGTATGTACTTCGTTAACACTAGAGAATCCGGCTTTCCACAGGCTTATTTTCTAAAAATGATAATAATATCTTTTTCAGCAAAAAGTATTTATTCAAAAATCTATTCTCAAACTTTCGCTCTATTGAAGTAAATTATAATTTTAAACTCTGATGTATGCTTTCGCTATCCCATTGATTTTAAAATTACTTTTTGAAAATAAATAAAGTTTAATTGGTTTTAAAACGTTGTCGCAGTCTTTAAAAACAATACCTAGTATCTACTATCTGATTCTAAACCTCAAACTGTCGCTCTATTGGTTTCTAATCTTAGTCGGTTTATTAACCTCAAACTGTCGCTCTGTTGGTTTCTAAACCTTTTTAACAAAATAAACTAGATAACTAAATCAGAAAAAGTGTTTATTTTATAAGATATAATCAAGCCTGTTTATTCCGGATCCATTCAAATTAACTCGCTACATACCGATATTTAAATAATTTAGCCAGACATACTCATAAAAGCAGACATGAATACATTAAAGGAATTAACATTCGTAAATAAATTCATGGCTAAATAAATATCTCTCATGCAAATAATTAATTAAATAAATTAAAATAATTATATTAAGAACCTGGATATAATAATGCTTGAATAATCTTGTTCTTCGAAATAAACGAGCATTCCCCCACAAGTCGGTTGGATCTGCTCGGAGACTTCTTGAATTGAAAAGAAAAATTACGACAAGAAATAAAAAAGGCACTAGGTCTAACGTAAGGTTAGATCAGTGAAAATTATAGAAACTTAAACTAAAATAAAAACTAAAGAAAGAAACCGAACTAGAAAAGTATGGTAGAAATACAAAACTGAAAAGAAAAATACGAAAACAGAAAAATAAAGAAAGACTAAATAACGGTTGTTCGGTAAAATTGCCGACCCTTGCTCTGAAGGTTGAACTTGTATTTATAGGCTTCATTTGTAACTTCCCGCTCCCATGTTGTACGAAGGCTAGTGGAGATCATGGGAATAACTACCAGAATCATGGGAGAACATGGGAATAACTACCAAAATCATGGGAGAACGTGGGAATAACTACCAGAATCATGGGAGAACATGGGACACATATCCATGACGTGAGGATTATTTCTTTGTATAATTATTTCTTTCTTCTTAACTCCTCCTTTTTGCTATATCATCCCTTTTGCTTCATTTCTTTGGCTTTTTAATCCGATTTTCCCTCAATTTCTTTCTTTTCTCAATTTATCTTTTATTTAATACAAATACCTGAAACAAAAGAAATACCAACGTAATACAACAATAAAATAGAATAAATAAATAAAAATACTAATATTATCTATGAAAATTAAGCCAAATATGTTATATAAATTCGTGTTATCAACATTCATGTTACTAGTGATGTCTGAAATGATTCTAACATGGTGCATGTGAGCTAGGTTATTTGAATCTGAAAATGCCATAATTAGGGCAAGGAGCTTCTTAAGCTTCAGATTTCGCGTTACAAGGACTTCCAGCCCAAACGAAC